>CM020000.1:11408388-12608388 GCA_009771035.1 Lupinus albus
GGGGTTCTCATTTAATACAACTCATCGGGTTCTCGCTTAAGCGAGCCCTGTCTCGCTCAAGCGAGAAAATCCCGCCTATTTTTAAAAACTCAGATCTGACCCTCTCACTCAAGCGAGGGATTCTCGCTCAAGCGATAATCTCACAGTATCAACAGTCCCAAAATTCCATTTCTCGCCCAGGCGAGACAACTCTCGCTCAGGCGAGAATCCTCCGGTATAGCCCAAGATTTCACCCTCCCAGGTGAGCTTTTCTCACCCAGGCGAGAATCTCTCGCTCAAGCGAGGATTCCAGGACTGATACTATAATTTTAAAGACTCAAATTTAGGGTGTTACAATAAACTCTTCTTTGGACTGATTTATCATTCATATATGAAACCTTGTAATTATCACATGTTTATCATCACATGTGTGCATATAATTTAGCCAAATATTAATCTTCCTTTGGATCAATTAATACACGCACAAATACATATATACACTACCATATAACATTTATTATGAACAATCTATACAAGAGATGTTACTTTGACGATTTGTTGTTTAATATATTGACTTAAAATATCAAACAATTTTATATTGCAAATGATATAGTCATTAACTTGAATTTGATTGAACACATAATGTAAAACAAATTTTATTTATTTCTCAAGACTAAATAGTTTTTCTCTCTAGATAAATAACAATATAGTAATTGAAGCCTCCCGGTAAGGTTCCTCTCTTTCACCCTTGTGGTCCCACGTATGAATCCAAGTCACTTAATATATTTCCAATTAGTTATAGAACTTTTAAGAAAAATATATAACAAAAAAAACCCAAAATTTGACAGTATGATTCAAACATGGCTATAAGGTTTCAACTTTCAACAGACAGAACTCTTTCGATTTCATCCAACCATGAATTGCCTGGATTGACAAAATATTGCAACCCATTCCCAAATGTTACAGTTTTGTAACCCCAGTGGGTATTGAACACTGAAACACTACAACCCAACCAATGCAATTACTTGCGAATTGTTAGTAACTTTTGGCAATTAATAACTTTAAATCTAAGTACGCTTTTATTGCAATACAAAACTTTTGCAGTGTTTAACAGTATCCCTTTTACAAAACTTTTGCAGAGTTGAACAATATGCCCTTTTACATATTCATACTTTACAAATTTAATGTAAACACCATATGCAAGAATTAAAAATGAACATTTATTCCATACTTAGTAGGAATAAAATTTTAAGATAGACTTGAGTATTGGCGGGAGACTTTTACACTTAAAAATATATAATACTAAAGATGATAAACAATACTATTATCATATATATAGCCAAAATCTTTCATGTCAAATCATCAAAAATAAATGTATAAAATTAGGACTTGAACGGAAACGTATCTTAATATATTCATATAGAATATAGTGAATGAACTTTATATTATTCTTTGTCATATATCCACTAACTCTATGTCCCTAGTCTTGTACTCAAATACATGTTCATAGTAGTACATGTATGTTTTTTGGTCTTCCAATTGTAGACCAACCTTAACCTTTAGTTTCTCCTCTAATGGGATGAAGAGAATAACTTTGTTTTGTTCATGTTTGGATGTGACATCTTGTGTCATGTTGTGGTCTACAATTAGGGAGCATAACCCTTTATTTATAAGAAATGCATACCTTTCATGAAGGGAAATGCTCCTTGATTTTCTTATTTCCAATTTTGTCCATCATAAAATATAAATAAGACTTTAGGTATCTGCACAATAATTTCCATGACAACTATGTTTATAGCTATACATTTTACTTGAATTAGATCACTTTAATTTGATTACTTATAATAATAATTTTAAACACATTTAAGCATTACATATTTGACCCAAAATTTCTTACACCAACAACTCTCATACTAATTTAGGGGAAATCTAAAGATTAAGATAAACAATAATACTTAGGCATAGCCTGAATATGCTAATGTAAATAATACTGAAAAATAACTTTGAAGAGTCTATTGTAAATAATACTTGGACAATTAGTCTATAGAGACTTGGTTAACAAAACTCTTGAAATTAACCATCTGGAATAGACACGGTCAAACTCATACTTCCACGAACGTAATTGTATTACAATGGCCACAATCATTGCAACCATGATCCCAACTCCCAAGCACAATATAACAGACTACCATGCTGTAATCTGATTCTATAATTTTCTTTTTACAAAAATGGAATGGCTGTTAAAAAGAACTGGAGTCCTACATTCAAGTAGTAAGTGGGGTTGGGATGCTACCCTTTTGTGGGGATGTGATTCTCAATTCTAGTTTGTCTGCATTTGAAAGAAACCTGAAATGATGCAACCGAGGGCTATGCTTCCCCAATCACCCACATCTCTACCAATACCGTCATGACACGTATGCTAAACACTAGTACCCTATATTAGCCTACCATGCAGTGACACACTACCAGGCTTAGTTATACTAAGCACATGTATGAGTTCAGCTCCTCTCTAGTACAGGAGAGTCTAGTATTGTAAATGAGGATAAAGAGAAATTTCTTGATTTTAAATTTTTATATAGAAAAATATTTGCCACATGTGGCAATATCCATTTACTACTGGAGCCTCGAGTAATAGAGAATACCTGAATCCCATGTAATGCTGATGCTCATGGGTGCACACACATTTCCAAGAGATCATAATATCGATGACCTCATGTGCATTGCAAAACAATCATAACCTCAACACTCAATGTGCTTTGGGAACTCAAGCTTCACCTCATTCCACTTATAACAATTCTAGTCATATGCATTTCACACCTTCTCCCTTTATCTCTCTCTTACTCACATGCACACACTCTACCTCTCATGCACAAAGAAAGAGGGACATTTATATTTTTTTGACTCAGATGCAGGAAAAGGCTAATTATGGAGAGTGAGTGGAAGATTAATACTGAGATATCACCAAATTGCCCTAGGTGTGGTTCTTCTAACACAAAGTTTTGCTACTACAATAACTACAGCTTAACTCAACCAAGGTATTTTTGCAAAGGCTGCAGAAGGTACTGGACCAAAGGAGGATCCCTCCGGAATGTGCCGGTCGGCGGCGGATGCCGGAAAAACAGAAGAGGTAATAAGAACTTAAGACAATCCATTGATGGTCTTGCTTTCAAAAATTCACCTTGTGGTGGTGATGCTACAAACAACCCAGTTGGGAATTCTTATGATCCTATAATGACTTCATGTTCTAGTTCATCAATGGTAAGTGGACCAAATATTGATCTTGCACTAGTTTATGCAAATTTCCTCACTCAAAAGCCAGATTCGGGTGCTGGGGTAGATGAGAATCCTGAACAAATGCATGCAGCATTTGATCATTCTCAAGAAAATTCAAGGCTATTATCTAACACAGAAATTGGCCCAAGTACTATGTTGCCTGAAGAACTTGTTCTTACTGGATGTTTGAATCTTCCAGAACAATCATCCACAGGATCCCGTTTTTGTGATGGTAATAACCCACTGTACTTTACTGGGTTCAACTCAATGCAGATTCAACAAGAAGCTACAATTGAGCAATGTAATATTCATCATGATGCTCTCAATTTTGAGTTGCCTCCATTGCCAGGTGAAGAGGAAGTGTTACATGATATGATGTGGTCCAATTCTGAAGCTCCACTTTTTCAATCTGAAGCTCATGGTGATGCAAACTTGCTCGTCAATAATTGGAGCCCCTTCAATTTGGAAATGGATCCTTCTTTTCCAAACCCTTGATAAAAAAATATGATTGATTGATATATCTCTTCATTGTTCCTTATTTTTGATTGTTATACATACATATAGTTATGTATAAATTGGATAGATATTCCTAAAAAAAATTTAAATTTTGTAAACATTTTAAATCTTTAGTAACACTATACTGCTTGATGAACACTTTTAAATTGCACTTTGGGGTATAGTTACTATGTGTTATCATAATTCGTAATATTGTCTTGCAATTTAAACACTTAATGTGTACATCAGTCTAGTTTTATAGTTTCCTGGTTTCATCCTAACAAGTTAGAGTTCAATTGATAGAGTTATATGATTGGAACAAGTTTCTATTGTAACTTGCTTATAATAATGGGAGGAGTTTTTTAAATTTATTTCACATCTTAGCCATCAATTCTAGGGAATTTCAATAGTGTGAATTAGTGAGTAGATCTAAATCATTGGATTTCTCTAGAATTGATGTCTAAGATGTGAAATAAATTTAAAAACTTACTCTTGAAGTAAATGGATCTCTCATCTATAATAATTGAGAGAGAAAATACAGTGATATTGTGAGAAAAATCACAATATTGCTGTCATAATAAATATACATATTAGATCAATATTTTAAAATCTTGAATTAAATTTGGATTTGCAAATATTCATAAATATGCAAATTCTTCTGTAGGTATCACTCTTCGTCTTACTACAAACAATTCCTTGCTTTCAAACAATTTTAGTTCCACAACATGCACTACAACGGTGACACTACAACAGTAAGGAAATTCTGGCCTTGCTAAAATTATAATTTTAAAACTGATATATATGCAATGAAAACTTTGGGACAATATTTGGTTTTGATTTATAAGGCAAAGTAATCTATGTTACAAAATCAAACAAATTCACGTAGGTTATACATATAACACTACCTGTTATAATTTTAAGTTTTTAACCAATTGTAAGAGCATGCAGCAAATTAATTTTAGTTATAGGATGTATATATATCTACTAATGGTAGCCCATCAAAGTGTCATATAGCCATTTCATTCAAGGATGTAGTAACATATAAATATAAATATATATATATATATATATATATATATAATAATTTAGTACTATGTTACATACTATTCATATAAAATTGGTAATTTAAACCATAAAATTAGCTGAAGTTTTCAAACATTAATAAAACAACATTATTCCATATCTTTAATATGCAGTTTAGTCAAAGAATTCCTAAATTTCCAAAAGCATAATAGAATTTAAACAATTTCTTAAAAAACCCAAATCAAATTGAATCACGCTTTATGGTTTGATTCAGTTTAGTCCCACTGATTTTATGGATTAAACTGGAACCTATTACTCTAGTTCTAACATAAGTAGAATTAAAGATGGGACAAGTGGAGTTTTGAATATTCCATCTCAACATAATTTTATAAAATAGAAAACAAAATTTATGATTGATTGATAAGTAGTATGAATTGTCCATAGTTACCCATTCCATCAAACTCTTCATCTCGAAATTCCTTTTCTTGTATGACGAATCCTCCTTTTGATGACATCTCTATTTACTTTTATTTGAAACCTTATGAAGTATATATCATAGACTCAAAAATTTTGGTTGTTCACGAACGCTGATTTATTTTAAGATGGGATTCAAATAAATTTATGTTGAACTACGAGATGCATTTAACAATTATAAGGTTCATTGATGAATTAACTACTAACTAATACTAACCGTTATCTCAATTAATAAACCTCTGATTTTTAATTGAACTTTATATTTTGATATTATTAAGGTATCATTCACCCTATGGTAAGGAACTAATTCTTTTAAAGTGTGTGATTGCATATCCTAACAATTGTCTCTCTCATATATTAAATTCTTGACATTTTTAATTTTTCTGGAGATCTAATGATACTTTACGACATTAGACCAATATAAAATCAACTTTGATGCAGGTGTCTCTTTTCACATTAATTCGAGAAGAAAGTATACTTATACATGCTCTTCAAGTTCAGGTATATATATTGCCGATTGAGCATTGGTATTTGGTGATGATAATGGTGAATTCCTGAACCACTCACTTTGTAGCGAGTTGGCCCTCATCTCACCACAAAAGCATTTAATTTTAATATTATATTTAGTTGGGGAGGGAAGAAAAATTCAAAGTTTGAAAGTTTACAAGCTTGAAAAGAGAGCAACAACCGACATAGAACTCTGAGCAACACATGATCCCAGATGAGCTCATGATCCTAGAAACTGGCACACCATAATCGACTTCAAGTTGATAAAAAATGCATAATTCACATTTTATATAATTAATAAAATAGTAATATCCTTATATCGTGAGTATAAATATTTATACTTAGTCAGTATAGCATTTAGTATTCAATTGTTTATAATTTTTAAAGAGTCAACGACGTTTAAACATGGATTATGGATGATACAATGATATTGTACAAACATTAGTGTATACTGTTTTTCCTAATAAAAATAAATAAGAATAATTATATCTTTTAAATATATCAAAAATTTATTACCATTTTAAAATTAACCTTACATTCAATAATGAAAATGGGAAGGCTTATTAAAATACATAAGGAATAATAAATACAAAATATAATTATGATAAAATATATTTGATATATTATTTAGAGAAATTACACTTACACCCCCTGAGTTTTAATGAAATTACACAAACCACCTCTCTCTTATTTGTCTTTACACTAACCACCCCTCCCACCTACACAAACCACCCCTAGTATTATAAATATATTACACTGACTACCCTTGCATTTATAAAAGTGTACTATTTTAAAGAAAAAATGTGTGATGAATATAATTAAGTTAAACAAAATATTGTATATTGTGTAACACTTCAAATAATACAAAATTCGATGTTTCTTTATTATTTTTGTGTCAATATAAAATATATTAATAATTTCAAATAAATATTTAAATAACTCTTATACTATTTTATAACGAGTCGAATAATGAAGACGCGTTGACTCTTATATTATTTGAATTTGTTTACACACTATACAATATTTTGTTTAATTAATCACACACGTCACACATTTTTTGTTTAAAATATTATACTTTTATATCATGCAGGGGTAGTCAGTGTAACATATGTACAAAATTAGGGGTGGTTCGTGTAAGGACAAAAAAATGAGGGGTGATTTGTGTAATTTCACTAAAACTCAAGAGGTATGAGTGTAATTCACTCTATTCTTTAATATTGTCTAGATATTATTATGTGATTATATTTATGTATAAACAAGCTTTATAAAAGATGATTTATAAATAAAGATAGAGGAATAACTTATATACAAGATTAATAAATTGGGTCATAAGAAACCTTTTTTAATCATCTTACGTATTTCTTACTTTCCGTGAGAGTATTAATGGTTGACGCCGTTTATGCCGTAAAATGGTTATGGACGGCGAAACATCAAGGGTGGCATTACCACGTGCAAGGTGTTGATTTCCATATACATACGTAATTTTAATATAAACCTTAGTACTATAAAATGTTTGACCAAATCGTGAGGATTATTGGCATAGAAGAACTGTTGTCATTAATTTATGATTCGCACGGGTTATTGATTGAACATGCATGCTTCTTGCCATTATTTTGGGTAGTAGCATTAATTCATAGTTATATAATAATCTATGTGCTATATAATTTTGGGTACATTCCATTTACATATTTTTTATGGGCAAAGTTATTTTGAAAAGGAGGGTAGAAATACTCGTGTTGTTGAATTGAACTGAAATGATCACATCTATACACCAAACTCAATCAACTAAGTTGATAATTAAGATTGTCATGCAATGGCGGATGATTAAAGAGACATGCGGGGATGGGGATCACCTGTTCCAAAATGGTGTCCTCATCCCTGTCCCGATCAATTAGATTTTTTTTGTATTTCTTTTTTTCTTGCATTTCTTTCTCCTTTTCTAATTGGTCGGGACACCATTTTGGTCGGGACAGGGATGAGGACACCATTTTGGTACAGGTGATCCCCATCCCATGCAGGGTAGCTGCGCACTGATTTTTTTTAAATCATTTTTTACCTTATTATTTTTAAGAATAGGTTTGTTGTCCTATAAAGTGTGTTGCTCTATGTATCACTTGTTTGGTTGACCATAAAATAATTAATTACTAAATTTTAAATTATAAAAATAACACATTGAGTGACAATTTTTTTTGATAGCATATGTACTCTATTTACATCCAAATGATGTGTTTATGGAAATAGTTGTTAGAACTTACATATCTCTTTAATTTGTAGTTAGATAATTAAACATAGTGCAATTTGTCTAGTTAATCTAAAAATTATACAGATCAAATTCTCTTACACATATATATAGATGATGTTAATTATAATAATATTACTTCATTTCAGTTTGTAATGATTTTATACTTGATAAAGAGATTACATATATTGATAAAATATACCTAAGAATGATTATATGCCATTTAATATTGATAATATATTATTTTTTATTCAAAAATTCTATCTTATGAATCCCAATGAGCAACAAAAGAATTAGTTTGAAATGTCAAATTCAACATTTTTTCTTGCCGTCTTTAATCATTTAAGTTTGAAAATTTGTAAATCATATATTATTTTATTAAGTTATTCGTCTTATCTTAGTTATTGTGGTTCAACTATTATATAAATATCATTTTCAGCAATAAATACAACTAAATTAATTTTAGTTATAAACAATAATTAAATAAAGTTGTCCTCCAAAGTTTTGATAATAAGCCTTTGTTATCATTTACAAAGTTAAAGTTTCTTTACTACATTCTCACTAATTTACTTCAGGATTTTTTTTTTCATTTTTGATTTTTAATAATCTTGCCTATGAGTTTCCATAATTTATTTTCTAGTGTATATCGATCACAATATTAAAAGGAAATGAAAAAAATTGATTCATTTTGAACTGGACACTTTTTAACTCTTCATCAAAGCTTTGACTACAATACGCCAGCTATATAACAAAACAGCCCGCATTTCTAAGACATAACTGCAATATCCTGATTTTCGATTATAGTAAAAGTCCTAATTAATAAACATGATTCCAATTATTTAACTCAAGGTGAAGAAGTATTTTTCAAGCATTTAATTACAACCATTATTAATCCTCAAAATTACCCAATAAGTCGAATGCATCAATACATTAAAAATATTCATCTCAATTGTTAATACCAAAACCCACTCTTTTTCTAAATTCACACCAACACATTTAATGTATCAATAAAATATCAAGTATCAAAATATAATCTCATAAAAAACATAAAGGTACTAATTCAATTACACATCATAAAACTAAAATTGCTTCGTGAGTCACAAGTGTCTATATTACTTTTAAAACCTTTGATCTGTCACCTCTCTGCTTCACCAACAATTTCGATTATAACAAGCAGAACAGACAGAAGACATAAGAGTAAGACATTAAATCATGCAATAATCAACAGTGTGAGTTTATAAAGAATCATAACATTAGAGCGACATAAACAATTATAAATAAATAATTAGACATTGCAATAAATATCATCTCAGTTCAGAATATTTATACACAGTAATGAACTATACTCAATATCTTGTTCACTAAATGTACACACCATTACTAAGTTGTCACCTTTACTACACTCATGCAATTCCCTCAACCAATCATCATCCAGAATTTACAGTATCTGAAGGTAATACAATACCCAAAGATAATACAATACCCGAAGGCAATTCAATACACGTATGCAATTCAAACGCAATACAATACCTGAAGGCAATACAATACCCGAAAGCAATACAATACCCGGAGGCAATATAATACCCGAAAGCAATACAATACTTGAAGGCAATACAGTACTCGAAGGCAATACAATACCCGATGGCAATATAATACCAATGAGTAATTACCTAGAAGCTCTCAATACAAATCTCAATAAATGTGAGCCAAATGTATAGACAATCATAATTTACTATAATAATCCAAAACACAGATATAGCCATCATTAATCATAATGATCTCACAACTAGGGGTGAAAACAGGCCAGGTCAGGCCAGACTTTGCCTTAAACAGACCGAGTCTATATAGCATATAGGAGCCTGAGCATAGCCTGTTAGTTTGTTTTAAAAAAATTCAAATCCTTGGTCTAGCCTATTTAAAAGTCTGGTCTGACCTCTTAACCCCATTAAAGGTCTCTTAAGGTAAAAAAATTCAACACATTATATACAAACTAGAAAATTATTATAATTATAGTAAATAGTGTGAAATTTGTTACATTGTTATCACAATTATTTCCACCATCTTCTAATGTTGCATAATGTATTCGAAGGATTTGTGGTGCTTTTGAGGTTAGAATATACAAAACAATGTCTTTTAATATCATAGTAAAATATGATATTGTTCTAATATTTAACTTGAATTGAGTTATTTTCCTAATTTCAAGTCTCAACAATTAAATATCCAATTATTAAATAGCTTAGTCTCTAAGTCCTAGTGGATTTACATATTTTTTTTAATTTAGTTTTTTTTATACATGTTATAAAAATAATTTATAAATATATAATAACATTACATAGGCCGATCTATTAGACCTAATAGGCTTTTTAAAAGGCATGAGTCTGACCTATTTCGATTAAATAGACTTTTCGAGAAGCCTAAGCCTGACCTATTTACTAAAATGGTATAGTCTGGCCTAGCATGTTATAGGCCAAGTAATAGGCCCCTGATAGGGAGTCTGACCTATTTCCATCCTTACTCACAACAGTACCGCGTCATATAAGGAACACCTCATCATTATACCTACAATATTGTCAATTAAAACATACATATAATGACTATAATGATTAAATGAGGTAGTCCATAACAATCAAGACAATTAACTACTCATTAACCATTTTAGTCTAGGAAAACTCTCCAACTAGTGAGTATTGTTGGAGTCCCTAATGTTACGTTCTATTACCACTAGGTCTAATGTTTCTCCCTTACCTGGGTGTATTGAGCTCTTTTGTCCAGCAATTTCATTAGGTCCTAAGTCGTCTCCTCCAACCTTAGGATATTTTCTCATTTATATGTCAAAATAGCAACAACAAATTATACTCCGTATAATACCAAACAAATAATCAATCTCATACTAGTATTGTTATTTAATATTGAAACAAGTCTAAGATTAATATTTCAAAAACTCACACTCTACTTAGTTTAGAGCATCAAAACTAGGTGGGGGTTTTGAAAACAGAAGCACATTTTATCAAGGAATAAATAAGATTTCTAATCCTAACCATTGTTGCAATCTTACAATCTTACAAATCATGAAAACCATAACAATCTTACAAATATGAACTACTCCATCTTTTCCTCATATTCAATCACCATTCTATATTAATCAAGAATTTTGCAATTAACACCACTCCAATCTCAATTTCATAAATAAATCTTTAAACCAAAAGTTTAAAAGTGACTCTAGATGGAAAATGAACCACACCCTAGAAGGAAAGTCATGGAGTTTTTGGGTACATTAGAGAAGAGAACCAAACACATAGGAAAATGATGATAACCAAATTGGTTACTAGAGCTTAAAGGATTACCTCTTCTCAAGCTCTTCTTTTTCTTCTACAAGCTCTAGGTATGGGGTCGTTTCTCCTTTCTATTTTCTTTTGTTTTCCCCCATACACGTACTTGTAATTTCTATTTAGGCTACAAATTCATGGAGTCTCGCTTGGACAACAATTGTCGCTTGGGTGAAAGACCCACTAAGAGTTCGTGCTGCGATCCTGAGATTGTCGCTCGAGCGAGCCCCTCTCGCTCGGGCGAGAGATACACAGGAAACATGTACTAGTGTCGCTTGAGTGACATTCTCTCGCTCAGGCGAGAGACATAGAGTGAACTTGGATAAAAAATCTCAGAACCCTCGCTTGAGCGATATCCTCTCCCTCAAGCGAAAAGCACACAATAGTTAGCCATCATTTCCAAATTACTAATATATTTGAGGGAATACAAATTGCAGTGTTATAATCCTCCACCTCTAATAAGAATTTTCGTCCCCAAAAAATAAACATATCTTGGTTAAACAAATGAGGATATTCATCACTCATGTTCTGTTCTACCTCCCAAGTAGCATCTCCATCATCAAGTTGGCTCTAAAACACTTTTACTAAAGGAATCTCCTTCCCTCGTAGTTTCTTCATGCTTCTATCAATGATCCTCACAGGTAGAGTTTTGAAAGTTAGATTTTCCTTTAACTGTATCCAGTCAGGCTCTATGACATGTGATGGATCGCCAATATACTTCCTCAATTGTGAAACGTGGAAGACATTGTGGAGGTTTCACAACAACGGGGGTAGGGCTATTTGATAACCAACAGGACCAATTCTCTTTAGAATCTGATATGGCCCGATAAACCTTGGAGTAAGCTTACGGGATTTCATGACTCTGTCAATCCCTATAATCGAGACTACACTCATAAAAACACGATCTCCTTCTTTAAACTCAATAGGCTTCCTTCTATTATCGCAGTAACTATGTTATAAGTATATTCAATCAAAGGCAAATTGATATCCCAACTTTCGAGTTGTTCTAGCACAACGCTCTCAATAGAGCTTCTAATGATTGAATCGTTCTTTCCGATTGACCACCCGTTTGTGGATGATAAGCAGAGCTCAACCTCAATTTAGTTCCCAAAGCAGATTGCTAGCCATTCAAAAAGTTCGAAGTAAATCGAGGATCTCTCTCTGATATGATGCTTGTAGGAACTCCATGCAATCTAACTATCTCTCTTATGTAAAAATCTTGCTAATTTTTCCAAGTAGTATCTCATATTGATGGGAAGAAAGTGAGCAGACTTGGTTAGTCGATCCACTACTTTCCAAATCGAGTCAAAGACTTTTTGAGTCCTTGGGAAACCTGAAACAAAATCCATTACAATGATATCCCATTTCCAAATAGGAATTTCCAATGATTGTAATTCGCCCACAGGCCTCTGATGTTCATTCTTGGCTTTCTGAAAAATCAAACAACATAATACATACTTAGCTACGTCATTTTTCATTCCTAACCACCAAAATATCTTTTTCAAATCTTGATACATTTTCGTCATTTTAGGATGAATACTCATCGTACTCCTATGAGTTTCATCTAAAATAACTTTCCTCAACCCAACATATACGACACACAAATTCTCCCTTTACATCGCAAAAGACCATTAGTATCCACTTGGAATTATTTCTCCTTCCCATTAGTTATTAGAACTTTCTTAGCTTGTAACTCACAATCAACCATTTGCATCTCTTTTATCTGGTCGAATAACTCGTTTGTTACCTTAAGCACTCCCAAAATCACACTACTTGACTTCACCTGAACCGCCAAATTCACATCTCTAATCACAGACCATTAATGCAGACATGTGCAATGACTTTCGACTTAGTGCATCTGCTACAACAATAGCCTTCCCAGGGTGATATTGAATACCAAATTCGTAATCCTTGAAAAATTCCATCCATCGCCTTTTTCTCATATTTAACTCCATTTGATCAAACAAATATTTCAAACTCTTATGATCACTAAAGACTTCAAATCTCACACCATAAAAGTGGTGCCTCTATATCTTCAAAGCAAAAACCACAACAACTAACTCTAAGTCATGAGTTAGATAATTTTGCTCATGTGGCCTTAATTGACACGAAGCATAAGCAACTACCTTTCCATCTTGCATCATCATACAACCCAGACTTTGCTTAGAAGCATCACAGTAAACACTAAAGTTATTGTCTGCACAAGTAAGAATCAATACCGGTGCAAAAGTAATCTTCGTTTTAGCTCTTGAAAGCTTTCCTCAAATATGGTTGTCCAAACAAATGGTTGCCCCTTCCTGGTCAGCTTAGTCAATGGCAAAGCTAATTTCGAGAATCCTTCAATGAATTTTCGATAATAACTAGCCAGTCCAAGAAAACTCCTAATCTCAGTTACCGATTTTGGTACACTCCATTCCATCACAACTTCAACCTTAGAAGGTTCAACTGCCACTCCTTCCTTAGATATTACATGTCCAATAAAATAAACAGATTCTAGCTACAAGTCACATTTCGACAATTTTGCATATACATGATTGTCTTTAGAATTTCCAATACAACTCTCAAATGCTCAATATGTTCTTCTTGGCTCTTAGAATACATTAAAATGTCATAAATGAACACCACCACAAAAGAATCGAGATACAAATGAAAAATCCTATTAATGTATTCCATGAATATTGCAGGAGCATTAGTCACACCAAATGGCATCACACGGTACTCATAATGTCCATATCTTGTCCTAAAGCGATCTTAGGAATATACTCTGTTTTAACTTTGAGTTGATGGTAACCTGACCTGAGGTCAATCTTAGAGAATACCACGGCTCCCCTCAATTGATCCATCAAATCGTCAATTCTAGGAAATGGATACTTGTTCTTTATAGTGACTTTGTTCAATTGTCTGTAACCTATGCATAACCTCATGGTACCTTCCTTCTTCTTAAGAAACAAAACTAGAGCACCCCATGGTGAAACACTTGGGAGAATAAACTTTATGGTCAATAAATCTTCTATTTGCTTTTTCAACTCCGCTAATTCTAGTGGTGCCGTCCAGTAAGGAGCTATCGAGATGGGTCTAGTTCTTGGCACTAGATCAATTGAGAACTTCATTTACCTCACTAGTGGTAAATCTGTAATATCATCAGGAAACACATATGGGAATTCACATACTACGGGCAGATCCTTGATGTCTGACCTCTTCTCCCCTTCCAAATAATCTAGAAGAATATAAATGAGTGCTCCTTCCTTTAGGGAAGTCTTAACCTCATTGGCTGACATGGATCTCTGACAACTAGGAGTGTCATAGGTCTCACTTGTTTCCCTAGATACTAAAGTCTTATCAAAACAATTAAAAAGCACGCGATTCATAGCTAGCCAATATATCCCAAAAATCACATCTATTTGGAATAGCGGTAAGCATATCAAGTCTATCAAGAAAGTCCTATTGTTTACAATAGCAAGACACTTTGAACATAAAGTCGAAACTACCATAGGTTCATTGGTAGGGGTAGATGCAACCAAGTCAAAGGGTAGGGAATCTGTTTGTAAACTTAATTGTTTCACATAGTCAGATATGAAAGAGTGTGTCGCACCCGAATCAAATAACACAAAAAGTGGAACATCCTTCACAATACATGTACCTTGGATCAAACCTCCAGCATCTGCAGCCTCAGAACTACTCATTGTAAACACTCTTCCGGTTGTTCTACGTCTTCCAACCCTCACTACATTCATACTTTGCTTTAACTTCGGACAAAACTTCTTGATGTGTCCGGATTCTTTACAGAAGAAAAAATTATTCCAGCGTCCTGGCATATATTTCCAAAGTGATTTCGACCACACCTATTGCACAAGGTTGGAGAGTTCAATTTTTGTCCTCCAGTAATAGTAGTGGTCTTCGATCCTTGTGAACTAGGTTCACAATAACTAGTGGGTGGGGTGAATGGCTTCTTACTGTCATAAAACACATTCCCTTTTCCTCTTCCTTGCATATTGTTCCGCCGAGGTCCAAAATTTATCGGTGGGTTCGCATTGTTCAAAGCAGCATCCCTGGCCTTCATGTCATCTTCGAACATCCTACATTTGTTTACCAGGGTAGAAAAGTCATTGATATCTTGAAGGTCGAACATCAACTTCAAATCAGGCTACAAACCGACCTCAAACTTGGCACACTTGGATCTTTCATCAGCATCTAGCTCATAATAAGGGCAATACTTTGCTAATTCCTCGAACTTGGCAGCATATTCCCCCACTAGCATGTTTCCTTGCTCCAACCGCAAAAATTCTAATTTTTCTTCCTCTTTAGATCGGCATGGAAATAATTTGAAGGAACTTCAATTTGAAAGATTCTTAGGTAACCGTTTGTCCTTCTGCTTCCATTTGTCTCCTAGTATACTCCCACCAGTTCTCTGTTTCCTTAGTCAACATATAAGAATCGTAAGTCACCTTTTAGGTATAAATACAACCCATGGCTCGAAAGATTTTCTCCAAATCTTGAATCCATTCATTACCAATAACAGGAGCAAATCCACCCTGAAACTGAGCGCCTACAAAAGCTCATCCAGACCACAAAATTCTGATGGTCCTTGTGGTGTAATTGGATGTTGATTAGAATTCGCGTTGGCATTTTGACCACAACCATCTGAGCTAATAAGTCATTATGACCACAACCATGTCCAGCCATACTTAACCTGCACTCAATGCACATTAGATTCAAATGTTCATAATGTCCTAATTATGCTATCATATAATCACAAACAAACATGTCACACACAGAGTCATACAAGTAGCCTGTAAGGCCATGCCCTAGGCCGTAGGACTAACCTTCGCTCTAATACCATTAATAAACATGATTCCAATTATTTAACTCAAGGTGAAGAAAGTTTTTTCAAGCATTTAATTACAACCATTATTAATCCTCAAAATTACCTAATAAGTCTAATGCATCAATAAATTAAAAATCTCCATCGCAATTGTTAATACCAAAACCGACTGTTTCATCCACAGTCACGAGGAGCCACTAGCGGATCCTCCTTTGCAAAGACCATGTTCAACACGTGTGAAGACTCTCCACTCTTCTTCCATCCAACCGTGTGATGACTCAGTTACACGGGTCCATAGCCAAAAGGCCCAAAGGCAAAAAAAAAATATTTTTTATTTAAATAAAAAAAAGAATGTGGGGTGCGAGTCTAAGCCCGAACACGAACCGAGCCGAGCTTGCGGGACGGCTGCGGATGAGGAGGCGGTGATGGTGGTGCGCGCACGCGTGTGTATGTGTAGGGGTTTTGTTTCTGTGTCCTCACCGACTCACAAAACCCATTGTACTCCTCGAGGCACACCTCAATGGTAGAATTTAAGGCTTATAAAGCCTTCCCACTTCCCTCTTCCAACCTATGTGGGACTTGAAGAGTTTCTTTCATTTCACTCTCCAAGTTTCCTCATTTATGGCCTCATTTAATGTGCATTAAGAACACTTTGAAAACATCATTTTTCAACAACCCCCACTTGAAATTAAAAAACGATTTCTGGGAATTTTTGTGGTCTCAATAAGATTGTGCATAAACAAATGTGTCATTTGTGAAGAAGATCTTGCTCCTAACCTTGGCACGATTTTGATGAAGACACCAACATCACAAAAAGAAGAAAGGAAGAAGACCTACCAAGATTATTGAAGACAAAGCTTCAAGATTATAGTCTAAGTCTTTAAGTATTTCTATCCTTACAACTACTTTATTACATTAGTTAATAATGCTCAAAATTGTTTTCAAGAAAATTAGAAAAATCTAAGTGTGAATAAAAATAATTTTCAAAAACAATATGTAACGGGTTACCATACTTGAGTAACAAGTTACATGAGTGAGAAAAGGATTATCAAACCTTTAACATCTATGAGTAATCCATTACTGTCTTTGAAGTAACAATTTACCATTTTTAGAAAACAGGGTAATCGATTACTCAAAGAGGTGTAATCGATTACACTAAGGCAATTTCACAAAGCTGTTGGACAATGTCATTGAGTAATCGATTACTCAAATACAGTAATCGAATACACTGTGTGAAATTTGAAAAAGTTGTTAACAAGATTGTTGGGTAATCGATTACCCACTTATAGTAATCAATTACTGAGAGTTGTTGCACTAGTTCTCAGATTTCAAGTGAAAATGTTTCACTTTAAACTGATTGCTTTTCATTCCAAACGAAACCTACACTTCCCTAGAGGTGTTATGGTTGATTGGAAGCCTATATAAAGGCATTGAAACACTCTCACAACATACAAGAACTTTCAGAATAAAATCACACAAAGCTCTTATACTTTTCTAAATTTTATGCACTTTTTCAAGCAACATACTATCAAACTTTCTAAGTTATTTCAGAGTTGCTTTTTAGTGTGTAACACCCTAAATTTAAGTCTTTAAAATTATAGTATCAGTCCTAGGATTCTCGCTTGAGCGAAAGATTCTCACCTGGGCGAGAAAGGCTCACCTAGAAGGGTGAAATCCTGGGCTATACTTAAGGATTATCGCCTAAGCGAGGGTTGGCTCGCTTGAGCGAGAGTGGTCTCGCCTGGGCGAGTAAGGCTCAACTGGGAGGGTGAAATCCTGGGCTATACGGAAGGATTCTCGCCTGAGCGAGAGTTGGCTCGCTTGAGCGAGAGTGGTCTCGCCTGAGCGAGAGATTTGCTCGCCTGGGCGAGGAAATGTGATATTTTGGAGTTGTCGAGGCTGTAAGATCCTCGCTTGAGTGAGAGGATCCTCGCTTGAGCGAGAGATGCGTCGCCTGGGCGAGAGATGCCTCGCCTGGGCGAGAGTTTCCTCGCCTGGGCGAGAGGGTCAGATCTGAGTTTTTAAAATGGGCGGGATTTAAGCGAGGACCCGACGCTGTTACATTAAATAGGGAACCCCAAACACATTTATGAGGGTTAACCTAGAGAGAAGTGAGAGAAAATGGCTTTTTCAAGAGAAAGAAGGCTTGTGAGTCATTTAGAAGCTTGAGAAGAGGTAAAGCTCTTGATTCTAACTCTCTTCTTCCCTTTGAAACTTATTTTGGGTATGTTGAATCTCTTCTCGAAATGAGAGAAACCATTGAAACTCATCCTTTCGAGTTATGGTTCGTTTTATGTTGTTTTTATCTTGTAAACTCTTGGTTTAGAGTTAGTATTTCAAAGAATGGAAATGGTTTGGGGGTTGATTCATAAAAACCCTAAAACCCTAAAGTGAAAATGTGGTTAAAGGGGAAAATGAGTAAAATACTTGAGGTAGAAGATGAGTTTACTTTCTAATGTTGAAATATGAGATGAATATGCATGTTTTAGATGGTTGTATACTTATGATGAATGTAGTTTAGAAACATCGAAAATGTGATGAATATCTTGTATGGTTAAATAATGCAATATAAGTTGTTTATGTGATATTGGAAACAAATGACTAACATTGTGTTATATGGTGGGAATGTGGAAAGATCCTAAAGTTGGCGGCGTTGTCGGTGGAACTTGCGAAGTTACCAGGAAGCGAACCCAACACTCACCGAGGTAAGGATAAGTCTTTAACTTATGCATTATGATGGAAAATGCGTGGATGTTTCTGATTATGGATAATGAAATGAATTGTAAATCACTTAATTGTTATAAGCATATATGGGTATGTTTATAATGATGATGGTGTGTATTTACTATTTATGTATTGGTGGAGTGCCAATGGAAATAAAACTCGGAATAATGAAATGAACTATAAATCACTTAATTATTATAAGCATATATGGGTATGTTTGTAATGATGATGGTGTGGATTTACTGTTTATGTATTGGTGGAGTGCCAATGGAAATAAAACTCGTTTTTAGCCGACCATGATTGGTTAGCGACTTTGGCTCAAGTAATGTAGCAAGCTTTGGCTCAAGCAATGTAGCAAGCTTTGGCTCAAGCAATGTAGCAAGCTTGGCTCAAGCAATGTAGCAAGCTTTGGCTCAAGCAATGTAGCAAACTTTAGCTCAAGTTATCGAGCATGTTTTTCAAAAGTATAAACAAAGGAAATGGTTTTAAGTATATCTAATTCTAAGTTTTTACTTAACTTTATTAAAATGTGGATTAACGTGTATTGACATTATTTTACGTTAACGACTTACTCCTTTGTATTTCTATGTATGGTCAATGTTAATCCCATTGCAGGTAGGTGGAAGATGTAAGGACGTTTTGATTAGGAGCATAGAGGCTTTTAATTCTTTTTGGAAGTCCTTATATTCATTACTTTGTAATATGACTAACTGTATTTTGAACATGAATATTTGTAACTCTGGATATTCGTAGCTATGGGTATTTTGGAATCCCATAGCTAATTGTATGCGGTAGTTACCGGGATATAGGAATGAATTATGATTTTCGGCTATGCGAACATGTGTGTTATTTTGAAGTTATGAAATTGATAGGAGTAGGGAAATGAGACTAAAGTTGAATTGTTGGTATTTTTATTTAAAATTCGTTGGAAAATGTATAAAGGATGAATAAAATAAGGAAAAAATTCAAGGGTAGAATTTGGGTCCTAACATAGTGCATTCCAAACTTTTTCAAAAGTAAAAGAGCATTGTTATCCATTGTATAAGAGTTGTATTTGGATTGCAAGTCTAGAATTGTCATATACACTTGTAAAGGCAATCCAAGCCATATTGTATATTCTTCACTTTTGAAAAGTGTACTTTCTTTCACAATGGTGTGAAGAGAAAGGGGTTGAGTGACTTAGTATAATGTTTACCAAGGGTGATACCTTCAATAGGTTTTTCCAAGGGATTAAGTATAAGTGAGTGTGTAAGGTACAAGGAGATCTCGGGGTGAGATAATTGTAATTGCAACTCATTATATTTAATAAATGAATCTCTTGTGAGTCAAGAGTACTGGGCGTAACCTTCGGTGGACAAGAAGGTGAACCAGTATAAAACACATTTGTATTCTCTTCTCCTTATATTTGTTATATTTCTATACTTCCAAGTCAATATTTTTCTGCATAATATTTCCGTTGCACTTTAACTTTGATATTGCAGAAAAATTGGGCATTTATTTGCAACAACTAATTCACCCCCCCCCCCCCCCCCCCCCACCTCTTAGTTGCAATCTCATTCTTACATCATTCGACTTCAACCTTTGCATAGTGAATAAGATTTAGATTTCACTAGAGTGACTCGTAGTCTTGAACTCTATCTCCAGCATCAAACCACACACAACCTTTTCAAAGGTGTATACAATAAAGCCTGTGCGTTAAGGGTCATGCACGTCTATCACATTTTAGTGAACACTCTAGAAATTTATGCCCCTAAATTTCATAGAAAGCGGTCCCCACTTCCACATTCACATAGGTGAGTCTATCAAGAGTACTCTTGTAGTCTAGGTACTCCACTCCAATTGGAGTATAGATCTCATTAAGAGTTTAACTTATCCTTACATATAATGTAGGAATCATGCTTCTCATAATTTCATAGCATATTCATTCTCATATAACTTCACAACTTCTTATTACCCATTGAATCTATTTCTTAGGATCTTCAGTAAGTTAGGCCGAGTTACCATCGTGAGTGATCATCGTTCTAAGGGCAATAGTCCCATAATCTTAGAAGTATTATGGACTTTCCCTCTAGCTAGTCCTTTTTTCAAAGGATCTGCTAAATTATTCTTAGCGCGTACATGATCCACTCTAACAGCTCTTGTAGAGAGTAACTCTCTAATGGTGTTATGCTTAATACGTATTTATCGTTTCTTACCACTATAAAAAATATTCTCAATCTTTGCAATAGCAGCAATACTATCACAATGGATCAACATAGTTGGTATCGATTTTTCCCATAGAAGAATCTCAGCTAGCAAGCTTCTCAGTCAGCTTGCTTCTTCACTAGTTGTTGCTAGTGTTATCATCTCAATTTCAATAGTGGATTGAGCCAAAATAGTATGTTTCTTAGACTTCCAAGAAACTGTCCCACCAGCTATGCTAAATATATAGCCACTTGTTGCTTTGGAATCATCTAAAAGTGTTGGGAACAAGCAATCATTCAAATAGTAAAAGAGAAGAGAATAACACAAGGAATTTGGTAACGAGGTTCGACCAATTGTGCCTACGTCCCCGGGAGCTTTGAGAGGATACCATTATATATTATTAGAGAATAAGGATTTGTGTTTAGCTAGTGTTCTCCTTGTTAAATTAGGTTTACATAACATAAATATATAGTCCTCTACCCCAACCATTTACATCAGCCCAAACCCATAACTTGTATTGATGTTATGATGAGAAGAGACCTGATCCATTGAATATGAGCATTTTCACAACAATCTCCACCTTGGCGAATATCATAAATCTCCATCTTCCACCATTAGGTTGGGGCGCTCCATAGTTCACCATTAGTGAATGTTCAGCAAGCTCATACAATGTTTGGACTTGTCTGTGGTAACCGAACCGATTAACATATCAGCTACATTTTCTGAAGTGTGAACCTTCTGCAATAGTATCTGCCCACACGCTAGCAACTCTATGATCTTGTGAATTCTCACATCAATATGTTTGATCCTAGCATGATAGACCTGGTTCTTTGCCAAGAAGATAGCACTCTGACTGTCATAATGCAGCGAAACTCCACCTTGCTCAATACCTAATTCATTTACCAGCCCCATAAGCCATAGGAATTCCTTAGAAGCTTCACCAGCTGCCATGTACTCTGCTTCAGTTGTGGACATAACAACAACAGACTGAACTGATGATCTCCACATAATTGGTCCACTTGCAAGTGTGAAGACAAACCCTGTTGTGGACCTTCTATCATCAAAGTCTACTGCATAGTCCGAATCAACATATCCAATCACTGAAAGCTTACTCTATTGGCTGCCAAACATAATACCGAGACTTGTAGTCCCCTTCAAATATCTGAAAATTCATTTGAGTGCTTCCCAATATTGATTCCCTGGTTTCGACATGTACTTGCATACTTGAGTAACTGCATGTGCCAAGTCCGGTCTAGTACAAACCATAGCATACATCAAGCAATTCACTGATCTAGGGAAAGCTTGAAGTAATTCGCCAATGGAGTGCTCATTACTTTAGCATTACTCATATCAAATCTCTCTAAGATCTTTTCAATATAGCTTTGTTGAGAGAGCCATAGCTTTTTAGCTCTCCTATCCCTATGAATCTCCAAATTAAGAATCTTCCTAGCAGCCCCTAAATCTTTCATGTCAAACTCCTTGCCCAACATGACTTTCAGCTCATAGATATCACACAAATGGTTAGCAGCAATCAACATATCATCAACATAAAGTAGCAGAAAAATAAAAGAACCATCATCAATACTTCTTGCATAAAAACAACAATCATACTCACATCGCTTGTAACCAAGCTTCAACATATAAGTGTCAAACCGCTTGTACCTGCCTATGAGACTGCTTCAACCCATATAGAGACTTCTTCAACTTGCAAACCAAGTGACTCTGTCCAGCTGCACTAAACCCTTATGGTTGTGTCATGTAAATTTTCTCCTCTAACTCATCATGGAGAAAGGCAGTCTTCACATCCATTTCTTCTAAGTGCATATTTCGGCTAGCTACCAAGGCAAGCACTGCCCTAATAGAAGTGTGTCTCACCAATGGGGAGAAAATCTCATTGTAGTCGATCCCCTTTAGTTGTGAATATTTTTTTGCTACAAGATGAGCCTTGAACTTTTCCCCTTCTTTTTCTGATATTGATGGCTTCCTCTTATACACCCACTTGTAACCAACTACACGCTTGTCGGAGGGCAATAGGACTAGCTCCCAAGTTTGGTTTTTCTGTAATGGTTTCATCTCCTCCATCATGGCACCCATCCATTGTTCTTTCTTCGGAATATTTATAGCATTTTGAAAGCTACATTGATCTCTTGAATTGATATGGAGAGCAACTGAAGTCATATCCTCAATGCCATATCTCTCTAGAGGTTTAATAGAACGTCTATCTCTATCTCTAGCAAGTAGATACTCTTGCACACCTGAACTCTCTGTCTGAGAATCATCTTGCTCTTGACATGAACTAGTGCATGGTTCCTTGCCTTTATTCACATGAATCATTTCACTATTCACTGGAATCATATTTGATCTCAAATTCTCTCCATTGGGCCTGGGCACCTCTGTCATAAATGACTCTCATAGTATGAAATCTTCATCAAATACTGCATCTCTGCTCAACACCACTTTTCTGGAAACTGGATCCCAGAACTTGAACCCCTTCACACCTTTAGTATATCCAATGAAGATACACCTCTTTGACTTAGGATCAAGTTTAGATCGTTCATCATTAGGTACATGTACATAAGCAAGACAACCAAATATATGTAGCATATTATAATTGACTGAGTTACATGTCCATACTTCTTCTGCAAATTTACCATCCAATGAAGCCCGTGGTGATCTATTGATGACATAGCATGTCATACTAAGTGCCTCTGCCCAAAGTACTTTGGAAAGTCTAACATTCAGTCTCATACATCTAGCCCTCTCTGTAAGAGTTCTATTCATCCTCTCTTCAATACCATTCTGCCGAGGAGTCTTCCTCACTGAAAAGTGCCTCTGAATACCATGTTCCTCACAAAACTTCTGAAACTGTGAGTTCTTGTATTCCATACCATTGTCTGACCTCAAGTATATAATTTTTCTATCAGTTTGGTTCACTACCTCTGCCTTCCAAACCTTGAACTTGGCAGAGACTTCTGACTTATGCTTTAGAAAATATACTCAGACTTTGCGAGAAAAGTCATCAAAGAAGGTAATAAAATACCTAGAACCTCCTAGGGATGGTTCCTGAGTGGGTCCCTATACATTAGTGTGGACATAGGCTAAAATGCCGTGAGTTTTGTGTTGGCCACCCTTGAAACTAACTCGCGTCTGTTTCCCAAGCACACAATACTTGCACAGATCTAACTTGCATTTGCTGAATCCCCTCCACGGTCCTCCTTTGCATACTTCTGTCATATCACGCACACTAATATGACCCAAATGCATATGCCATAATTTTGTAGCATCATGGTCTGAATCTACTGAAATCTCTTCAGCCACTCCAGCAACTTCACATACAACTGTTCTCCCTAATAGCTTGTAGGTGTTCCCAACAGTCCTCTTACCCTTCATCACAGTAATAACACCTTTACATACTCAAAGAATATCATTGTCTCCATCAGCTCTATAGTTAAATCCTTTGGCGTGCAATGCCCCCAAAGAAATCAAATTATTCTTCAAATCTGGTATGTGTCTAACCTCACATAACGTCTTCACTACACCATCATCCATGACAATTTTGATTTGTTCCATGCCAATAATTCCACATGCTTTATTATTTCTGAGATACACAAAACCAAAATTGCCTACCTTGTATGTGGTAAATCAGTCTCTGTTTGGCATCATGTTGTGGGAACAACTAGTGTTAAGTATCCACTCATCTGCACTATGACTTGATGATACAGATAGTAGATCAACTTCACTGTTGTAACCAGAGTCATCTTTTTGTGCAATATTTGCAGGTGTAGATACTCAATCTTTCCCCACCGGCTTGTTAGGACTCCATTCATTGGGACAATCCTTTTTGTAATGTCTAGTCTTTTTGCACCTAAAGCACTCTACAGGTGTTCTGCCCCTGTAATTTTTTCTTTTCCTTTGGCAGGACCTCCTCTGCCTTGTCTCATCCCACGTGTTTGGTTCCCTTTCACATACAGACCATCACCTTGGGACACTTCTACAACATTCTGTCTTCGTTGAGTGTGGGATAGAAGTGCAGATGTGATCTCATTCAGTTTGATTGAGTCTTTCCCTATGTCAATGTTGTCACCAAGTGTTCATAGGAACTTGGCAAAGAACATAGTAATAGTATTGTTTTGTCCTCATCATTAACCTTCACATCAAGTTTGTATAAATCATTGATCACTTGATTAAAAGTGTTGAGATGTTGTTGCAAATCAGTACTCTCCTACATCTTTAGGCCATAATATCTTTGTTTCAAATACAGCTTATTTGTTAGAGACTTGGACATGAACCACTTCTCTAATGTCTTCCAAACCTCTGTTGTTGATGTCAAATCCATAACATAATACATCACCTCATCTGATAGACAGAGCCGTATGGTTCCTGCAACCTTCTCCTTCAACTTTTAGCAATCTAGTTGGTCCATACCATCTGGTTTATTCTCACGTAGCGCCTTTGATACACCTTGTTGATCCAACACATTCTTAACCCTCCTTTGCCACAATCAGAAATTACCAGTTCCATCGAACGTCCCCACCTCGAATTTGGCACATGGGTTAAGAGCCATCTGATACCAATTGTTGGGAATAAACGTTCAATCAAATAGTAAAAGATAAGAAAAAAACACAAAGAATTTGGTAATGAGGTTCGACCAATTGTGCCTACGTCCTCAAGAGCTTTGAGAGACTACCACTATATATTATTAGAGAATAAGGATTTGTGTTTAGCTAGTGTTCTCCTTGTTACATTAGGTTTACATAACATAAATATATAGTCCTCTACCCCAACCCTTTACATCATCCCAATCCCATAACTTGTATTGTTGTTATGATGAGAAGAGGTCTGATCCATTGAATATGAGTCATTGCACAACAGAAAGAGTGTTCCAATTAGCATCGCTTAATCCATCTAGGATAGTTGGAAACCTTCGGTAAAGTAATCCAAGGTTTATTGTTTTATTAAGGTACCTCATTACCCTTTATAAAGCATACCAATACTCCATACTATGTCTAATGGTAAACCTGAATAATAGTCCCACAACGTAGACAATGTCGGGTCTAGGGCAATAAGTGGCATACTAAAGGCTGTCAATGATGCTAGCATACTCAGTTTGTCTTACACCTTCACCAGTGTTCCTAAATTTATTTACACTTGAATCATATGGTGTGCTAGAAGGTTTATAGTTAAAATATTTATATTTTTTTATGATCTTTTCCACATAGTGAGATTGATCCAAATAAATTTCTTCTTTTAACCTAGTAATGTTTATACTAATGATTACACTTGCCTATCAAATTTGTTATACAACAGTGATTTCACATTGTTCACAACATGATTGTTGGAACCAAATATGAGTAGGTCGTCTACATAGAGACATATGATAGTGTAAATATCATTTTCTGATTAAACTCATTCGATATAATTAAGCTGTCAAACTTTTCATGCCATTGTTTAGGTGCTTGCTTAAGACCATATAATGACTTATCTAACTTGCAGACCTTATTTTCTTGCCCATGGATTACAAAATCTTTAGGTTGTTCCATATAGATTTCTTCTTCCAAATCATCATTTAAAAAAACGGTCTTAACATCCATTTGATGTACTACTAAATCATGTATCACAGCGAGCGATATTAGTACTCTAATGGATATTATTCTAGTAATAGGTGAAAATGTATCGCAAAAATCTATATTCTCTCTTTGTCTGAAATCATTGGCTACAAAGGCGAGCCTTGTATTATCCATTGTGCCATCAGGTTTCAGTTTCTTTTCAAAATCCACTTAAAACCAATCGGTTTGCAACTAGGTGGCAAATCAGTCAAATGTCAGGTCTTGTCAGACTCTAGAGAATTCATCTCATCATTTATGGCCTCTTGCCATAAATCAGCATCCAAAGAAGTCAAATCTTCTTGGATAGTTGATAGATCGTCCTCCAATGTATAGACCATATAATCAGGTTCATACTATCTAGCAGTTCTTGATCTCTTACTTCTTCTAGGTTCTATTCTAACCCATCATCACAATCTCTAATCACGGGTATGTGATTAGTTGATGTGCCCCCACTATTCCTTAATTTAAAAGGGAATTTATTTTCATTGAAGTCGGTATCATTAGACTCAATGATCACTTTGGCGTTAAGGCCATAAAACATGTACGACTTACTGTTCACAACATACCCAATGAATACACATTCATATGCTCTACTTGCGAGTTTAAATCTCTTGGGGTCTGGTATCCGGACATAAGCCAGACAACCACAAGTTCTCAAATAAGACAAGTTTGGTTGTCAATTCTTAAAGATTTCATATCGGGATATTTTACTTTTAGCCTTGGGGACTCTATTTAGCACATAAGAAACAATCAATAAAATTTCACCCCACTAAGAGGGTGCTGCACCAGAACTTAACATAATGACAACTACTAATTCAGTTAAATTTCTATTCTTTCTTTCAACTTTACAATTCATTTCAGGTGAATATGGTGCAGTTGTTTCATGAATAATGTCATTTAATTTATAAAAATCATTAAACATGCTAGAATCATACTCAGTGTCTCTATCGCTTCTGAGTTACTTTATTTTCTTATTAAATTGATTTTCAATTTCAGTTGCATATAGCTTAAACATGTCAAATGCTTTCACCTTTATTTTTCATGAGATATACATAAGTGAAATCAGAGCAGTCATCTATAAAAGTTACAAAATGTCATTTACCATTTCTGGTTAACTTTCCATCTAATTCACATATATCAGAGTGTATCAAATTTAAAGACTCAGATTCTCGCACGACTGATTTATGTGGTTTTTTAGTTATCTTAGCTTGACTGCATGATTCACATTTTTCAAAATGATTTTTAGATAACTTAGGAATTAATCCTAAGTTACTTAAAATCGAAATAACACGTTTATTAATATGATAAAGCTCAAAATATCAAATATTAAAATCACACAACATGTAAATGGAATCAAAAAATTTATTAATAAAAACTTCAACATTTAAGTTAAACATAACATCGGTGACGTACCCATTCCCTACAAATAACTCATTCTTAGTAAGAGTATACAAGTCTTCCCCTATGGTCTGGGTGAAACCAGTCTTATTAAGAAGAAAACCAGAAACTAAATTCTTCATCATCTCTAGAGTGTGCATCACATCTTTGAGAAACAGAGTCTTCCCAGATGTAAACTTCAGCACCACATCATCAGTTCCAGCAACAATAGTGGTGTGGGAATATCCTAACATCACTTTCTTATCATCAACATTCATGTATGTTTTGAACATAACACGATCATAGCAAACATGGCGGGATGCACTAGTATATACCCACCACCCATCAGCTCCTCCAACCATAGTAACCTAAGATAACACTGCCACGAGTGACTCCTCAATCATGTTGGCTTGTGAGGGATGATCCATTGGTTGGTTTATGCACTTGTGTGCCAAATGACCTGGCTGCCCACACTTGAAGCAGATAAACAGGTTGCCAGAGTCATTCTTAGCGGGTGGCTTAGCACATTGGACCTTTTGTGGGTTCCAATTCTTGTTGCGGCCGGTGTTTTTAGCCTTATTTCCATTGTGGTTCTGATTCTTAAAGTTGTTGCCCGTAGGCTTCAGAACCGCACCTGAGAATTTCTTCTTAGTGATTTTGTTTTAGACAAACAACACCTCATCTTTCTGATCTTGTCTACGAGCTTCTTCTTCAATGCGAAGACGAGTGATCAGATATTCCAAAGAAAATTCTTTGGTCTTGTGCCTCAGGACGTTTTTAAAGTCCTTTCAGCTAGGTGGAAGTTTGTCAATAATGACAGCCACTTGAAATTTCTCATCTAGGGGCATACCCTCATAGATGATCTCATGAGCAATTTTCTGTATCTCATGGGACTGAGACTCTACTGATTTATCATTAGTCAACTAATACTTGAGGTAGCGGCTAACAACATATTTCTTAGTCTCAGTTTCCTCAATATCATATTTCCTTTTAAGTGCATACCAAATTAATTTTCCAGACTTATATGGGCTGTAGTAATCATATAGATCATCAGACAACCCATTCATAATGAAATTCTTACATAAATAGTCATTTTCATTATAGAAAGCTATATCAATAACAAGTTTATCCTTTTCCTCTTTTTTCAGCTTGTTCAGACACCATTGGGACGTTAATTTTCAAAACATGGGCAACCTTTTTCACACTTAGGAAAAATTTCATCTTGGTTTGCCATTGTTTAAAATTAGTCCATCAAACCAAAATGGTTTGTTCAGGTCAAAGATGTTCGGACCAGTAATATTATTTACGAGTGACATTGTAATATGAAACGTCTTAAAATTGTTGTGTCGGTAGCTCACAATAATAACAAGAAATAATCCTTATTGGCTAAGTCACGACCAGGTCACTCTCTTTAAGATGTTTCGTGGTACTGCCCAAATTGCACAAGCAGACTATCAACCACGTCATCCCTAGGATAAAACAATCAAGTTCTCTATTATTCAATTTCTTATTACACTGTAAGAATCGTTCTCGAATACACCCACAATATGGCTACTAGTGCCAATTCTAAAATACCCACAATATAGCTTCACGTGCCAATTCTATTCCCAAAGTCTGATTACTAGTGTTAGTATCCGAATTTCCCACAATATTGTTGTATGTGCCAATTTTTAGTGTCACAAAAAGAAAAATGGAGAGAGTAAGCCAGAAATGCATCGGTAGAAGTATGGAGGGAGAAAGAAGAAAGTTGAATAATGACCGTACTAAACTTTTGGTGCGAGTAATTATGAGGAGGGGAGGCCTCTATTTATAGCTTGAGGCCTCCAACAAATCCTCCATCCGACGGCTCAAAGGCGTGATCATGCACCTTCATCCACGGTCACGAGGAGCCACGAGCGGATCCTCCTCCGCAAAGATCGGGTCCAACGCGTGCTGAGACTCTCCACTCTTCTTCCATCCAACCGTGTGCTGACTTAGTCACACGCGTGCCACACGTGTGTGGACTTGGTCAGTCACACAGGTCCATAACCAAAAGGCCCAAAGCCAAAAAAATAAAAAATAAAATTATTTTTATTTTACTAAAAAGAATGTTAGACCCTAGTCCGAACCCAACCTGACCTGATCGATCGGCCGACGGCAAAGGAGGTGGTGTGCGTGCATGTGTAAGTCCTCACCTACTCACAAAACTCATTGTACCCCTTGAGACACACCCATATGGTAGGATTTAAGACTTATAAAGCCTTTCAACTTCCCTCCTCCAACCTATGTGGGACTTGGAGAGTTTTTTCATTTCATTCTCTATGGCTTTGTTTGGTTGTCTAGAGAAAATAAGAAGAGAGAACGAGAAGAGAAAGATAGTGGGTAGAAAGAGAACGAGGAGAAATAAGAGAGAAATAGAGTAAATTTTTATAATGTTTGATATAAGAGAAGAAGAAGAAGAGAAAGTGGTAAGAGAAATATGATGTTATACTTCAAATGACAAGAATACCCCTAAATGAAGAAAAAAATAGGAAAAATTGTTGTTTTATTATTAACTAAAAATAAAATTATAATTTTAAATTATAAATTTTACTATAATTTTACTTTATTTTTTATTTCATATTTTGTATATCCAAAAGAGAATGATTATATATTAAAAAATGTTGGTTTATATTATTAGTATTTAAAAATAATAATTAGAAAAAAATAATTGAAGGGTATTTTTGGCATTTGATATCAAACCATACTTCCTTCCACTTTCTCATCAATTTAGAAGAGAAAAGAATTAACGTGGGTCCCACACATTTTTTACTCTCTCTTCACAACCAAATGAGAGAAAACTTCTTTTTATCTTCATTCTCTCTCTCACTCTTTTCTGTCCACTCTAACTCTATGCAACCAAATGAAGGCTAAGTTTCCTCATTTATGACCATATTTAATGTGCATTAAGAACACTTTGGAACCATCCTTTTTAAACATTAATTAAATGTGAATCTCCATTTGTTGAGGTTGCTTCTTATCTACTTGAAAAGCCTTCTAGTTATGGATCTTGCATTTTCAGTTGAAGCCACAGGCCAACATCTTGCTCACAAAATCACACACGCTCACACATCACTAGTTATCGCTTATTTTCTCCCATTGGTTGTTGCATCTCTTCTCTCATTGGTCGTCGCTTCTCTTCTCTCGTCGATTGTGTTTTGATGGCTGGATTTCCTTCTTCATCATCGGTGTCGTTGAGCTCAAAACTCGGAAGCATTGTGCCATGTAGAAATAATAACAAGCATTATTTAATTGTGTTAATTCTAGAATCATATTAATAGATTAAAAAACTAATTTAAATAAGATTTGATATAAAAATAAGTATTATTATAACCCAATCCATTTGATTGTGTTAATTCTAGAATCATATTAATAGATTTATTTAAATTTGCAACTTACTAAGTCTATGTGATGAAATGTAGGTTGGGTTTGAAATTATTAGTGGGTTTGTTGAAGATTAAATTGGATATAGAAAATATTGGATTCAAATAATATTTGAAGAGCTCACAAAATAAAAATAGAAGAAATTTGAAACTAAAAAATATGAATTGGAGATAGATCTTAAAACATAAGAATCCGTAGTCAAGTTATATGAAAGCTTAAGAGAATGTAAAGATGAAAAGAATGATTAACTTTCTTATTGAATAAAATTCAAGAGTATACAAATTTATAGGCAAAGATAATACACCCAAGAAGCTTTAACAACCCTAACAAACTCAAATTACTCTTCATAACCGACTATTGAACCATAATAAGAAAAAACAAGAAATGATAACTTGACTTCCAAGCAACAATAGATTCTGCCTTTGACTTAGCTCATGTGCCAACTGTCTAAGCCAAGCTTGACTCTGACCGAGACGACTTAGCCAAGCTGACCGAGGATGACTTTGGTTCTGGTGCACCATGCCCAAGTGTCGTGACCGAGGCTGTCCTTCAGCATGTCTTGTCTGATGCACCTGGACCAGGCAATCTGACCGAGCTGGTCTAATCCTCTGATGCATCTAGCCTTGGTCTGGCTCAACATCTGACTTAGTCTCTGACCCAACTCCCAAGGCATCTGACTTAGTTTCTGACCCAGCTTCCATAATATCTGGCTCAACATCAGCAGCTTTTATGGCACTTGGCTTGGCACTTAAGACACCTGCATATGGCTGCACCAACCTACAACAGTGAAGGCTATTAGACAAGGCAAAGTTTAATAATAGATTCAGTGAAACTCGTGTTGCTATAAATAGGAGACCCAAAATATAATTTGGGGCATATTACCTAAAGCTAGAGAGAGACAAGGATATTGAAGAACACAACATAGAGCTTGAAGGTGCCCAACAAAATAAGAATTAGTAGTTATAGAGTATTGTAGTAAGATTATTTGTATCATTGTTTTCTCTCATATATCTGTACCTAAACCTTTAGTATTTGGGGGAAGATGAAACTTTGATTTTGTTAGCATTACTATGTTAATTTATTTCTATCCATTTTTCGATTTAATGACTATTCATTTTATTTTCTCTCTTAATTGATATAATTAAATATAAGACGAGTTCAGTCATGTTTTTATCATGATTTCAATTTATTTGTGTTAATTGATTGTAGTGGTAATTATTAGATATCAACTTAGATTTCATATTAGGGATAAAATTGATTAAATAGTTGTAATTAATTCAGAAGATAAAAACATAAGTTTGAATATATTTTATAAGTTTTTCATTGATAAATTTTCCATGAACACACACTTAGCTCCTACATGTTCATGAGTAATTTAAAATTTGTTAAAATAATTGACATAGTTAATGTTAATATTAGTATTAATGAATTTTGAATGTTGGTCATTTTTCATCTCACTCAATCCGAATTCAATTATTTGTTCTCAATTATTTTTTATTTATCTTTTCTTAAAATCTCCATTTGTTAATGTTGTGACTAGTTAATAATATATTTAGCCTTATCTGAAATTTAAACTCGGTCTCTCTGAGATCAACATTGTACTTGATCGACTGTACTTCAGTGTGACTCATATACTTGCGAGAATTATTAAGATTTTGAAAAACCACCTAATGTTTTTTTTGGCACCAAATTTGTTGAGTTTTTTTATCGAAATAATAAAGCAGCGGATTGAATTAGTAAAGATAGAATAATATGGAATACATTACAGGTGGTGTAGGCGACACAACGCTTAAGATGTTGATAAGCCAAAGGTAAAGTTCGCTAAAAGAAACTTAGTTTCTCGATAAGAACTATAATCCTCGTTCAACCAAGAAAATTAGGAGAAGGCAATATGCTCTGAAAGTAATCTTTTCAAATATTGATAATCAAATTCAAGGTTATTTATTCATAAGCAAACACGCATAAATAAAGATGGCAAGCCAACCATGGCTCCCACGTAAAATCAAGAAGAAAAATAAAGTATTAATGGCCTAATTTAAGGTGATCCAACAAATTTGAAGAACAAATTCGGCCAACTCTTAAAACACATATTTATTTCACTATATTATTACATTGAAGAAGAAAATTAAAGAAAAACATATGATTCATTTGGAAGTCTTCATATTCTCACGACCAATATATAATTAAAAGCATATTATACATACGTAACTTAGTAATTACTACATGCTAGTATAACATATTTATGTTATGTAGAATAAAATAATTTTGTTAAATATCATACCAAATTATTTATTGAATGTTTAGTTTGTAAGTTTTAAATAAACTTTTAAGTTATGTACCAATAAAAAAGCTTTAAGTTATTTCTGAGTTTGATGCTTTTGTAAACAAATTAGGATAAATCCCAAACCAAAATTTATGTCATGTACAGTATACAAGGTTTAGGTTGACGCATTAAAAAACAAAGAAAGTCCTGCTTAGGTAAATCTAATCTAGTTTTCCCTAGCAACAGTAATACCCCCATAAATACATTAGTTCGTTACCTTTGATAGTACCAAACCATCTCTCCCTCACTGTGTAAGTAATTTAAAGTAAACAAAACCAATAAATTAAAGGCTCTAAATGCTTCAAAAATCAGAGACTACTTAAACTTATCACATCATTGCACGAGAGGTTAAATTTATACTACTACTACTATGCACAATTAATAAATCTAGGGTTTTTAGATGCTAAATATTAATCCACAGGAGTTTCTTATGACTATGGCAATGAGAAAATCATCAGGATTTGAAAAACCTAATAAACAGAATTTCAATTTTGAAAAAGTTTATAAAAAAAGTCAGGATTATAATTAATCATTAATTTCAAATAACTTGACCTATAACTTTTGTTTACCATCTATTCTTCTTTGTATTTTCTTGTATCTCTAACACATTTCTAACAATGTTACATTACTTTTTCTGATAAAAAAGATTAATTTTCGAATAATTAAAAAGTCAATATGATTAAATTCTCACCAGAAATGAATAAATCGTAGTAACCCACTGTGAACTATCTGATCTCACAAACGCATAATATCATATATTTTTCATCAAGACGCAAGCCACCATTTAAAGCAATTATATAAAGGCAAACGAGAATGAAAACAAAAAACAAAACCAGTATGATAAACCTTTCAGTGTTAGTATTCCATTATATGGTTGTAAGCAATACGATAAGAGTTAGTTGAACAGATAAAATGGTGAATTTATCCATATACCATATGACTATATTAAATGGGTCAAACACTGAATCACACTTTATTAGTCATACCAGTTGGCATATATGAAAGTTTCATTTTTTTTTTAAAATCATTGAAATCTTGAATCCGATAATTATTTGTAAGATGGTCAATCATTTAAATTATTTCAATAGTTGATATATTTATATTTATAAATTTATTATTTATTAAAAATTATATTACTGAACCTGTATGCCATTTAGTTAATGAAATATTAGATAAACCAATGTAGCATTATACTAAAGAAGATATGCTGTCGTATTTTTTGTCCACAATAGTGTCTTGGGCCAATAATAGTATGTCATTCAATTAAAATAAAAAATTATAAAAATATAAAATAATATTTTATATTAATTAATGCATTTTTATTGGATAAGGATAGAGAGATAAGATCCATTTGAGAGAAAAGTGGGATTGTACGAGCTATTTGATTCCCGACCAATATTTTTATGGGCAATAGTTGATGCCCATACCTATATCTTAATCACAATTGTCCAATCTTCAAATAAATGGAAATAATGTTGATTTGAAAGAGGAAATTAAGTTCAAAACTCTCATTTCACACGCTTTAGGGATATGAAACAAGCAAATTGCTGGGTTTGCAAGGAGAATTCCTCCAAGCATGGGCATGCAATTTGAGTATCTCTCTTGCTTTCTCCTTGGCCTTGTTTCCACAATCCACTTGAAGCACCAAACAAAGCTTGGCCACCACCCCAAGCTGTAACATTTCTTGAACCACATTCGGTGTTGCGGAGAATCTTGAAATAGAAAGAAGAATCCTCAAAGCCCTATCATTAGCAATGGTTGAAACCCTCAAAATCTTCTTCGATACCATGGCTAAGCTCGCACAATGGCTCAACAACTCGGCGCGTCCTTCCGCACATTGGCACAACATTTCCAGAAGCACTAGCATCATTTCACAAGGTTTTCGTTCCTTGGAATCAAGAAGAAGTTCTACCAAAACCGGAACAGCACCTGCTTCCACTGCTTTGATCCTGTTTCTGCCCCAAGGACTGAGTTGGATCAGTGCCTGCAGTGTTGCTTTTGAAGCCTTTGGTGAAATCTGGTCTTTAAGAACTTGTACTAACTCCATGAACAATTCATTTTTCAAATTGGCTATATAAACTTGGTTTGCAACTTCAGATATTGATTTCAATAATAAAACTGCATATGCTCTTGAGTCATAGATTCCCCTTTGCATAACTCTTGTTAAGGAATCAATAAACTCACCACATTTGAAACCTAAGAGTATCTTCAATCCAGCTTCTGATAAATGAAGATTATATAGTATGCTTAAGGCTTCATCACCTGCACCGTTTTTCAGGTCGAACCGACCATCGGCATCATCATCTTGGTTATTAGATGATGAAGAAACGATGTTGCTTATTACAACTGATGCTAAGAACTCAACAGCTCCAGAAGCCTCCATGCAGCGCTTGTTGGTTTCACTCTCAGAAGCAATTGATTTGAGTCTTCCAAGACATTGAGTCTGTGACTGAGGCGAAAGAGAAGCGTCTCTGATGAGTTTCTGTATCTGTGATTTGTTGATCGGAGATTTAGGTGTTGGAATCCTTTCAACACCGTGAGAAGCGTTGATGGTGCACCACGCCTGAACCAGTCGCCGGAGCGTGTGGTTTGGGGTTAGGTTATTAGAGTCTATTAGGGGTTGTTTGGTGACAGGACAAGTCTTGGTTTTCCCAAAGAAGAGCCATTTTTCTATGCCCTCTCTATCATATGTGATTCCTGTAGAGATAGTCACTGGATCCTTCATGATTTCTAAAGAAATGGGGCAAAGGAAGAATGGTGGAACATCAATCTCAGCCATATATATGATGAAGATTCTAGAACAAATTTTGAGTTTGAATACTTCTGGTTTTTGGTTTAGTTGAGATTTGATTTGAGCCATATATGTTCTTATTTATATGCATGTATGTGTTCAAATTGTGGGAAGTCAACACAAGCAAAAATCAGCCACCTCCATTATATTATATTGGACATAAAGGAGTTATGACTTTTCTAAGGGATGGGAAGGGCTCAAGAAGGACCACCTTAATGACTAAATTGATCCTCAACCAAACAAAACAAAAGGTTAATTATAATCATGGTCTGCAACTTTTGTTATGTTGGCAGCAATAAAAAATATTATATCAATGTGTTTTTTATTTTTATTTTAATATCTATGGAATATAAATTATGTTGTGATTTTCCATATTCGCACTATTAGCGTAAAAGTGTATACATAATTGATCTATTATCTATCATTTATTTATATTACTCATATTTAAAATAATATAGTTTTATTAAGAGGGAGTTTTCTTAAATAATCATTGTTTATTTAAAATGCTAAAAATATTTAACTTATTTTACCAAAAATAAAGGAGTATTTAGCTTATATGTAATTATTTCAATCAATATTGTGAAATTTGTGCCGGACATCAAGCCAGAAGATATTCCGTATTAGGTTGAACTGATTTAAACAGTTAAGTCGTCTGGTCGGACCAGATGATTTTAAATATAATTAATAATTTTAATTTATAAATATATAATTATATATAAATGTACAATTTTATATAATTATATTGAAGTAACATCTCTCTACTTTTTTTGGACCGATATAAAACAAAAAATTATACTAATGTTCCATTTTTTTAAAATTTTAATTGAATCGTCTAGTTCACTTCCCGGGTTATTCCGGTTTAACTTTAACACGGTTAAACCGAAATTTCTTCAGTTCAAAGCGGTCCAACTACTCATTCAGTTAAAACTACAAACCAGAGCCGTTTTCAAGTTCGGTCAGTGATCGAATCTAATAGACCGTCCGGTCCGATCCGGTTATCACAACACTAGTTTCAATGAATTTAACTTATAAGTCTAAAATGTTTCTAGGAATTTGTATATCAATGCAACAGGGGTTGTAAGACCCTTAGAAAATATTAACGTCTAAAATTTAATAGGAATATGTAAAAACAATAGAGTGATAGTAATTCTCCTCAGTGTTTTGAGAACAAGACCGTACTGAACTGTCCGACCAGTTTGACTATTGACTGAACTTGAAAACGACTTTGATTTACACTCTTAACTAAATGAGGGTTAGACCGCTTTAAACCGGAGAAATTTCACTCTAACCGTGTTAAACCCGGTTAATTTGGATTAACTCGGTAAGTAAACCAGACTATTCACTTACAAATTTTAAAAATGGAACACTACTCTAATCTTTTGTTTTACTTAAGTCCAAAAAATATGAAAAGATGTTACTTCAATATAATTATATATATTTAATTAATAATTATATAAAATTTTACATTTATATATAATTATATATTGATAGATAAAATTATTAATTATGTATGAAATCATTCAGTGAGACTGGATAATTTAACTGGTTAAACCTAATACGAGACTTCTTTCGGTTTAACATCCGACTCGAGTTTCATAACATTGATTCTTCTACTAAATTCTCCTCCAGATTTTTTTTATATCACAAGAAAATAATATATATCACCTTTAAATCAACCATTAACTAATAAACAAAATATTATATTATAAACATATTAATTTTTTTAATCATATATATGGCAAATGTAACTAAGGTTTGTTGGACACTTGGAGAATATCCCTTGTAGTGTTAATTTATCCCCTTTGACTTTAATGCTATAGTCATGTGGTTGGTTGTTTATTAAAATCGAAGGCATTATTATATAAATCTTAGTATGGGTACAATAATATAGTGTTTTAGAACTAATAGTTTTAAGGAGGGGATCCAGAGTAATTATTATATAAATGGTTTAAATTAATGAGTAGATCTACACCGATGGATTTCCCTAGAATTGATGGCTAAGATGTGAAGTAAATTTAAAAACTTACTCTTGGAGTAAATGAATCTCTCATCTTTATTATAAATATATCATTTAACTAATATATAATTCTGGGAGGAGATCCACTTAATCCAACAGTAATTTTTTTAAACGTACTCCACATTTTAGCCATTAATTTTAGGGAAATCTAATGGTTTAGATCTACTCACTAATTCAAACCATTGGATTTCCCTAAAATTGATGGTTAAGATGTGGAGTAAGTTTAGAAAATGTACTATTAGAGTAAGTGAATCTCCTCCCTAAATGCTTAGGATGAAAAAGTAAAGAAATTGAGAATTAAAATCAAATTAACACCATTTTAAGTTGATCTTTTGTTTTTGTAAGGCTTTGTTTTTTTATTAAATGTAAAAATAATATATAAAAGGTAGATAATCAGTTTATTTGTAAGAAAACTATTGATTTACATTATTCAAATAATAATATTATAAATTAAAGTTACTCATCAACCCCAAGTGGTTGTGAAGGGTATCTCTTCCCTTTTTGCATAAGGAACTAATCATGTTCAGGGTATGTGACTGTCTCTCCCAACACGTGTTGTTCTTAGGAATCGAACTCTTAACATTCTGGTCGTTTAAGCGATCTTGTGTGGTTTTACACACTATACCAACGTCTAATAGTAATTTTTATACACATTTATAAACACTATCAACCAAAACATAAGTTAGGTTAACCACAACACAGTTATCAAAATAATATGCTAGTTATATACCTCAACTTAATAAGCTCGCTCTATGCTTCCCACATTCTAGTTGTCATATACTACATTTTTAGTACATGTCTCCCAATAGGTATCCGAATCTACAGATATCCTCCAATAATACTCATAATAGGTTAAGTTTAGATTCGTACTTTTAGACCCAAGGATTTGAGATTAAAGATTTTAAAACTTATTACTAAACCAATCCAGATTCGGGTTAGGAGATACACTAAAACCTCTTCAACAACTTCCATTAATGTGAACTACTTACTCTTTAGTTTTGTATATACATGTCATGATTAGTTGACTTAATTAATTAGTTGGCGAATGTGCGGATGGAATCATACATTGATCATGTAAGAGGGAAATTTAGCAAAACGTAGAATATTTATATAACCCAAACTTTGAAATTGAAAAAAAAATATATAACAGCATTGAAATAAGGCTATCGATACTGGGATGAAAATATTGTTTTGTATTATCAGGTACTAAGTTCCTATGCTTGAAAAATATTGTTTTGTATTAACATTCCGTTGAATATTCAATCTAAACCTCTAACCCACCCTGAACAAACAGGTAGATATTGACAGTGAATTAAATGATTACATAAACCGTTTTATTAAAAAAATAATACTATACTTCAACCAAATTAATTCTCAATAAAGTTAGGCACATTCACAGTTCACACTGACCGGTGTAGACTACCTAACAAATAAAACTTTATTAAATCATCACAATTAAAAATTAAACTAAAAAATATGAATGCGGACAATAAGGATGACAATGAGTACCCAAATCCGCGTGTACCCGCAAAAAATACTTACAATGGGTCGAGTATGGGTCCATGTTTTGGACCCATGTGTAATTGAGACCCGCGATTTTAAGACCCATTGTTAGATGGGTCTGGGTCCGGGTAATGAGCTATCTAGATCCGTGACTACTCGGACCCGCTATTTATATATAGCAACATAATTATAATATCATGTTAATCTATATTGTAATATCATATTAAACCATAATTATAATATCATATTACTTCGTAAGTGCGATTGTTATGTTGTTAAACTGTGATGTTATGTTGTTAAGCAATATTATTATATTGTTAATTCATATGTATGATATAATATTATGTTAATTGAAGAGTTTTTACTAAATGAATTTTTCATCATAATTTTGAACTTGTTTTTAATGTTTGTTTGAGTAAAATGAGTTGTGTTTAATATTCTAAGTTGTGTTTAAATAACATATAAGATCGTAAGAAACAAATACAAAGTGTATAAATTAGTTGCAATTATTTTAATATTTTTCAATTTATGGGTACCCATGTATCCGCTGGGTACCCAAAGACCCGCGGGTTGCATACCCGTTGGGTATTAGCTTGGGTCTGGGGCGGGTATGGGTCAAAAAATGAAGCAACGGGACGGATCTGGGTAATGCACTACCCGGACCCATCCAGACCCATCTAGACCCATTGCCATCCTTAGCGGAGAATTCGAAATGAGAAATAATTATTGCACAATTCTTACCCAACTTTCAGCGGTAAAGTAGTTCATCTAAAGCGAGTGAGCCTAAACCCGATATTTTTTCCAACCATGGTATAACATAGGACTTGACACATGCAGTTAGTCAAGTATGCAAGTACATATCGAAACCAGGGAAGCAACATTGGGAAGCAATCAAATGGATTTTCAGATATTTGAAGGGGACTACAAGTCTCGGTATCATGTTTGGCAGCCAACAGAGTAAACCTTCAGTGGTTGGTTATGTTGATTCGGACTATGCAGGAGACTTTGATGATACGAGGTCCACAACTGAAGTAGAGTACATGGCAGATGGTGAAGCTTCTAAGGAAGCCCTATGGCTTATGAGGCTGGTAAATGAATTAGACATTGAGCAAGGTGGAGTTTCGCTGCATTGTGACAGTCAGGGTGCTATCTTCTTGGCAAATAACCAGGTGTACCATGCTAGGATCAAACATATTGATATGATATTTCAAAAGATCAGAGAGTTGATAGTTTGTGGGCAGATACTATTGCATAAGGTTCACACTTCATAAAATGCAGCTAATATGTTAACTAAGTCGGTTACCACAAACAAGTTCAGACATTGTCCGAGCTTGCTGAACATTCACTAATGATGGACTATGGAGCACCCCAACCCAATGGTGGAAGATGGAGAATGGTGATATTCGCCAAGGTGGAAATTGTTGTGCAATGACTCATATTAAATGGATCAGACCTCTTCTCATCATAACAATAATACAAGTTATGGGCTTGGGCTGATGTAAAGGGTTGAGATAGATGACTATATATTTATGTTATGTAAACCTAATGTAACAGTGGAGAACACTAGCTAAACACAAATATTTATTCTTTAATATATAGTGGTAGCCTCTCAACGCTCTCGGTGACATAGGCACAATTGGTTGAACCTTGTTACCAAATTCCTTGTGTTATTCTATTCTCTTTTACTATTTGATTGATTGCTTGTTCCCAACATCTAGAATAAGGAATGGCTGGTACCTGAAGACCGCATACTCACAGATAACTTATCCGTATTTTTAGATCTGTGAGTAATTGAGATCCGTGATTTTTAGACTGCTGTTGGATGTGTCAAGGTCCGAGTAATGAATTACATTCCTTCATATATATATATATATATATTATCATCATTATAATATCATGTTAATCATAATTGTAATGTTACGTAATTATAATTTTATATTAACTCATAAATTTGACTATTGTGATGTTAAATAGTGGTGTTATATTGTTTAAGAGTCTGATGTAATGTTATGTTGTTAATTCATATATGTTATATCGATTAAATAGTTCTTACTAAATCAATTTTACATCATAATGTTGTACTAGTGATTTTGTGTTTTTTATATTTATTTAAGTAAAATGAGTTGTGTTTAATAATTAATTTAATGTGTTTAAAATTTTAAATTATGTTTCATAATTTTTCTGTTGCGGATTGCATAAATAATATAAAATTGTATAAAACAAATTCATAAATTACTCACAATTATTTTAATATTTTTGATTTTATAGAAGACGATTTTGAAGCAACATAACGATTTTGAGTAATGCACTATTCAAACATATCCAGACTACTTGTCACCCCAATAAATGTTATGGGAAATCTAATTGCACGAATGATACAAAATGCGAATAATTCCAAATACATTAATAAAAACTAAGATATGTAAAATTATATAACAATCATAGGTTCCAAATCAATACAAATTGTACCCATTATTATGCAATATTGCATAAATGATTCCAAATCAATAAATATAAAATATTCAAATTTAAAATTATGACAATAGATATAATTTGATCTTTTTTTGTCTAGAAGAACACAGGTACTCTCCTCAAGATGTAATCTTGCTTGAGCAAGAAACATCCACATTGTATGATTTATTCCCCATAAAAATTTGTTCAATCTACAAACCGGAAAGATGAGAAATCAGACATATATTAATTTAATCAATAAGATCGAACATTGTTTGTCTAATATTCATACACAATAGTATTCGATTATTCAATTTTATAATAAACTAGTAAGTTATTTCTGCATTCCTATATGACTGGCTGACACATATTTTAAATGTTTGTATGTATGTATGTATAAAATGGTATTAAAAAATAAAAATGGGTTCCTAATGAATAAGTATTGGCTCAACAATAATATGATATCATTTCAAAATCAAATTTTCCATAAATTTTCATTTTTAAATAAAAATATAAAGTATTTCAATCAGCAGGTCATTAGTGGAATCATCAATGAGGAGATACCTATTTGGAAAAAAATAATATAATTCTCAAATATTTGAATTCAATCGTGTTAGTGTTTAGTGAATTCATTAAAGGGGAAATATCAATTTAAAAAAAAAAAGAACATGTGTCAAATATTGGAATTCAATCAACTCATAACGATTGTATTTTCCGAAGAAAAAAAATGTGTTCAAAGTCCCTCTATAAATAGAAGGAAGACACAACCATATAAAAAGAAAAATACATAAGAGAAAACCCAGAAACACACTATAGAAAAACACCAAAAGAGATAGAGAAATATGGGAAGAGAATAAGAAAATTGGTGCTAAGGGTAGCAAAACATACCAGAGAGATATATTGATCAAGTTTATTTCATCTCTAAGGTTAGTACCATATTTCAGTGTCATTTTTTTCTCCCTATTTCTCTTTCATTTCCCCCATATGTTTTATATTCCTCACTATATTTTATCTTCCTGAAATTGAAAGAGGAGTCAAAGGTTACAAGTTTGATCAACTCGTATGGCTTTGATGAAGACAAGGATTTTAGGAATGCTTGAAGATGACAACAACTCTACAAACAACATGTCAAGATCAAGGTCATCACAGTCTTAGGGAAATCTTTTATGTTTTATAGAAGTCATAAGTATTAGAAGTTGTAATTCAAGAAACTATAATTAGAAAGTTAGTTGTAGTAGTTGCAAAAGTCAATGATATAAATAGAAGGAGGTTTAGCATTTGTGTTAGTTAACACACATGCAAATTACAAAAATCATTCTCTTCTCTCTAACAATTTCCCTAATCCTCTCTTCTTCCCTACACTGTTCTTCTTCTTCTCGTGAGTGAGTGAATGAGTTCTTCTCCAACAAATTGGTATCAAGAGCCCAAGTAGATCCAAACACCAATCTCTCTTCCCCATTCTCGGTTTTCTTCCATTTTTCTCTTGAAGATCAATGGTGCATCACAACAACAATTTAACACAAATCTCCCTATTCTTGATGGCAAGAATTGGAATAGATGGAGCATTCAGCTGAAAGCAATCATGGGATTTCAAGAACTTGATGAAATTGTTTAGAAAGGTTATCAAGAAGTGGATGCAAGTGCAACTGAAAATCAGAGGTTGCGATACAAGGAGAATAGGAAGAAAGATTTCAAGGCAATGTGTCTTATTCATCAATGTGTTGATGAGGCACACTTTGAGAAAATTTCAGCTGCAAGAACCTCACAAGAAGCATGGCAGATTCTAAAGAAGTGTAACAAGGGAGCAGAACAATTGAAGAAGGTGAGGCTTCAAACAATGAGAAGACAATATGAGTTAATGCAAATGGATGTTAATGAGAGGGTTGCTCAATTCTTCAACAGAATTATCTGCCATACAAATCAAATGAAAGCTTGTGGTGAATTGATGTCTGATCAAACCATAATTGAGAAGGTTTTGAGAACATTGACTCCTAATTTTGACCACATAGTGGTTGCAATTGAGGAATCAAAGAAGCTTGAGGAATTGAAGTTAGAGGAGCTTCAAGGCTCCCTCGAAGATCATGAGCAGAGGCTTATGGAGAGGACAACTGATAGGTCAGTAAACCAGGCTCTGCAGGCTCAATCTTTCAAGAGAGGAGGCCATATGAGCAGAGGTGGTAACAAAAGTCGAGGGAGAGGGTTTAAAGACAAAAGCACAAGTCTAAAAACCCAAGATCAATAAAGGCTTGTTAGTGATCAGAACACAAGATCATCAAGAAGAGGAGGATTCAATAATTGGAGAGGAGGCAAGAAGAAGCTTGACAGAAAAAATATCAAATGCTTCAACTGTAACAAGATTGGGCATTTCTCAAATGAATGCCAAGCTACACCAAACAATCAATTTGAAGCCAACAAGCATTCCAGTGAAGCATATATGGTTAAAGAAGCAAGAACAAAAAAAGATGATGATGATGGTGGTCCTGTCTTGCTCATGATGACAACAACTCAGAAAGAAAACCAAGAAGAGACATGGTACATGGATTCTGGCTGTTCTAATCACATGACAGGCCATAGGGATTGACTTGTCAACTTTGACTCAAGCAAGAAAAGCCAGGTTAAGTATGCTGACAATAGAACAGTGCAACCTGAAGGCACTAGAGATGTAGTAATAGAGAAGAAAGATGGGAAGAAAGCAATCATAACAGATGTGCTTTTTGTCCCAAATATGAAGAACAATCTCATAAGCTTGGGTCAATTACTTGAGAAAGGATTCATTGTGAATATGCAAAATGGACACCTAGAAATATTTGATCAAGCAAGAAGGAAGATCATGAAGGTTCCACTTACTCAGAATAGAACCTTCAAAGTGAATCTTAATGCAGTTGAGTCTCAATGTCTCAACATGGAAGTCTTGGCAGATGACACATGGTTGTGGCACATGAGACTTGGACATCTCAACTTCAAGGATCTCAGTCTTATGAAGTCTAAAGATATGGTGAGTGGATTACTATCAATTCACACTTCCTTGCTACTGCTGCTGCTATATCTCCTACATGTTCATTTTGTTCTTTGATAAAAGCACTCAGTTACACTTGTGAAACTTACAAGGTTCCCGTGGACCAAACTTCGCATAGGAGATGATATCTAGCATTCGTGGTGGGGCGACTCCCTTGCTCTTTGTGATTACCAGTGATGGTTGGGGATGATGGCTGCTTATCAATGATGGAAGTAAATGGGGAATTGAGTTCCTCCAGTTCTTCATCACTGGTATATTCTTTCCTCTAAATAGTGATTCCATCCCCCTAAAATCACGTAAACGGCTTCTTGTGGGGATGTTTCTCCTGAGACTCAAAAATAGTTGTGATCTACTGTAATAATAATGAATAGAGAAAGAGAGGGAACAATTAAAAACAACATCAATTCAGATTCCTAAGAAGATATGTGATACTTGCTTGATAAGCAAGCAAACCAGGTCCTCTTTTAGCAAGTACACTGCATCTAAAGCCAACATCTTGCATATTGTGTATTCTGATATCTTTGGACCCTTTGAGGTTCCATCATTAGGAGGTAACAAGTACTTCATAACCTTTGTTGATGACTTCAGTAGAAAACTTTGGCTTTACTTGATCAAGGTAAAGAGTGATGCATTCACCATATTCAGATCCTTCAAGAACATGGTTGAAAGACAATCTGAAAGAGCAATCAAAGTGTTGAGAACAGATGGTGGTGATGAATTCAATTCAAGAGAATTTGAAGCATTTTGCAGTGAGAATGGCATTCTACATGAAGTGACAGCTCATTACACTCCACAACACAATGGAGTAGCTGAAAGGAGAAATAGAACAATCCTTAACATGGTCAGAAGCATGCTAAGGAGCAGAGACTTGCCACAAGGTCTATGGGGTGAGGCTGCTACAACTGCAGCCTATGTTTTGAATCATTGTCCTACCAAGAGGTTAGAGCACAAGGTTCCTGAAGAAGTGTGGTCTGGTAGGAAACCTTCAATCAAACACCTGAGAATTTTTGGCTCATTGTGCTACAAACACATTCCTGATCAGAGGAGAAAAAAACTTGATGACAAAAGTGAACCAATGATTCTGGTTGGCTATCATCCTACAGGTTCCTACAAGCTGCTCAATCCAGCAACAAATGAAGTGATGTTTAGCAGAGATGTGCACTTCATTGAATCAAACACTTGGAAGGATGTGGAGAAGCCAACAACAGAACCTAGTATGATGTTCCCTCTAGAATGGAGTTCACAAAACAACAACTCTGAATCTCAAGAATCAAGTGAGGTTGAATTTCAATTTGAGACTACAACCATTGATGATGATATAAGAAGATCCACAAGGGTTAGAAGTCTACCAGCTAGATTGAGGGATTGTGAAATAGCACCTAATGATGTTGTGACAAAATGAAGGGGATTTGGTTCAATACATGGCATTGTTTATTGACACAGAACCACTTACAACTCATGAAGCAGTGAACAACAAGGTTTTGAAAAAGGCTATGCAAGAGGAGCTGAGGTCAATCATTAAGAACAAGACCTGGGAGCTAGTGGATTCACCCACTGATAAGGCCAGATGGGTCAATAGCCAAGGATAAAGCCAGATTAGTTGCTAAGGGGTTTATGCAAAGAGAAGGGGTTGATTACTCTGATGTCTTTGCTCCTGTTGCAAGGATAAAGAGAGTTAGATTGCTAGTGGCCTTAGCCAGCTTGAACAAATGGAATATGTGGCAATTAGATGTGAAATCAGCTTTCCTCAATGGTCCAATTGATGAAGAAGTGTATGTCAAGCAACCCCCAGACTTTGAGATTAAGGGCAGTGAAGACAAAGTTTATGTGTTGAAAAATGCTTTATATGGCTTGAGACAAGCTCCTAGAGCTTGGAACAAGAGGATTGATGCATTCTTCTCAAGCCTAGGACTTAAAAATGTTGAGCACAGTGTCTATGTAAAGAACATAAGTAAGAGTGACACCTTATTCATATGCCTTTATGTGGATGACCTTTTGATCACAGGCAGCAACTCAACTAGAATTGAAGGAGTAAAGCAAAGCCTCAAATCAGAGTTTGAAATGACAGATTTAGGAAGGCTTTCATACTTCCTTGGCATAGAATTCAGAATGGTTGATGGATGGATTTTTATGCATCAGAAAAAGTACATCCTGTAAGGACCCGAAATTCTACCCTTGAAAATTTTTCTTTATTTTATTCATCCTTCATATATTTTCCCTACATGTTTAACTAAAATTACCATCAAGTCAATCTAAGTCTCATTTTCCTACTCATACCCATTTCATAATCTCAAAATACATACATGTTCACATAGCAGAAAACCATAATTCATTCATGCATCCCGGTAACTACCGCATACAATTATCTATGGGATTCCAAAATACTCATAGCTACGAATATCCAGAGTTACAAATATTCAGGTTTAATTACAGTCAATCACATTACAAAAGAATGAATATAAGGATCTCCAAAAATTAAAAGTCTCTAAGCTCCTAATCAAAACGTCCTTACATCCTCCACCTACCTGCAATGGGACTAACATTGACCATACACAGAAACACAAAGGAGTAAGTCGTTAACGTCAAATAATGTCAATAAACGTTAATCCACATTTTAATAAAGTTAAGTAAAAACTTAGAATTAGATATACTTAAAACCATTTCCCTTGTTTTATACTTTTGAAAACATGCTACATAACTTGAGCTAAAGTTTGCTACATTGTTTGAGCCAAAACTTGCTACATTGCTTGAGCCAAAGCTTGCTACATTACTTGAGCCAAAGTCGCTAACCAATCATGGTCGGCTAAAAACGAGTTTTATTTCCATTGGCACTCCACCAATACATAAACAGTAAATACACACCATCATTATTACAAACATACCCATATATGCTTATAACAATTAAGTGATTTACAGTTCATTTCATTATTCCGAGTTTTATCTCCATACATACCGTCATTATTACAAACATACTCATATATGCTTATAACAATTTAGTGATTTATATTTCATTTCATTATCCCGAGACTTATTTCCATTGGCACTCCACCAATACATAGACGGCAAATACACACCATCATTGTTACAAACATACCCATATATGCTTATTACAATTAAGTGGTTTACGATTCATTTCATTGTACACAACCAACAACATCCACGCATTTTCCATCGCAATGCATAAGTTAAAGACTTATCCTTACCTCGGTGAGTGTTGGGTTTGGTTCTTGGCAACTTAGTAAGTTCCACCGACACCGCCTCCAACTTTAGGATCTTTCCTCATTCCCACCACATAACACAAGGTTAGTCATTTAATCCAAATATCACATAAACAACTTATATTGCATTATTTAACCATACAATATATTCATCATATTTTCAATGATTCGAAACTACTTTCATCATTAGTTTACAACCATTTAAAACATACATATTCATCTCATATTTCAACATTTTACCCATTTTCCACTTTAACCACATTTTCTCTTTAGGGTTTTGGGGTTTTCATGAGTCAACCCACAAACCCTTTCCATTCTTAAAATACTAACTCTAAACCAAGAGTTTACAAGGTAAAAGCAACATAAAACGAACCCTAACTCGAAAGAGAGAGTTTCCATGGTTTTACACATTTTGAGAAGAGATCCAACATACCCAAAATGAATTTCAAGGGGAAGAAGAAAGTTAGAATCAAGAGTTTTACCTCTTCTCAAGCTCTTAGATGAGTATCTAAGCTCCTTGCCCTTGGGAAAGCTCTCTTCTCTCACCTCTATTCAATTTCTAACCCTAAAGTGTGTTTGGGGTTTCTCATTTAATGTTGTCTCGTCGGGCTCTCGCTTAAGCGAGCTCATTCTCGCTCAAGCGAGAAAATCCCGCCCATTTTAACAACTCAGATCTGACCCTCTCGCCCAAGCGAGGGAACTCTCGCCTAGGCGAGGCATCTCTCGCTCAAGCGAGGATCTTACAGCCTCGACAACTCCAAACCATCATATTTCCTCGCCCAGGCGAGCCAATCTCTCGCTCAGGCGAGACCAACTCTCGCTCAGGCGAGAATCCTTCCGTATAGCCCAGGATTTCACCCTCTCAGTTGAGCCTTCCTCGCCCAGGCGAGCCAACTCTCGCTCAGGCGAGACCACTCTCGCTCAAGCGAGCCAGCTCTCGCTCATGCGAGAATCCTCCAGTATAGCCCAGGATTTCACCCTCCCAGGTGAGTCTTTCTCGCCCAAGCGGGGAATCCCTCGCTCAAGCGAGAATCCCAGGACTGATACTATAATTTTAACGACGTAAATTTAGGGTGTTACAATCCTCCCCCTCTTATAAGAATTTTCGTCCCCGAAAATTAAACAAACCTCGATTCAAACAAATGAGGGTAGTCATCCCTCATCTCACGCTCCACTTCCCAAGTAGCATCTCCCTCGTCCACTTGGCTCCACAATACCTTCACGAAAGCAATCTCCTTGCCTCTCAATCTTTTGACACTGGTATCCATGATTCTCACGGGCAACGTCGTAAAAGTCAAGTTATCCTTTAACTCTATCTGATCAGACTCAACCACATGAGATGGATCCCCAACATATTTCCTCAACTGAGATACATGAAACACATTGTGGAGATTCAACAATAAAGGAGGTAAAGCAATCTGATATGCTACCAGCCCAATCCTTTTCAATACTTGATACGGCCCAATAAATCTCGGAGTCAGCTTGCGAGACTTCAACACTCTACCAATTCCGGTAGTCGGGACTACTCTTATGAAAACATGATCTCCCTCATTAAACTCAACAGGTTTTCGCCTCGTATCGTAATAGCTTTTCTGCCGACTCTGGGCGATCTTCATATTCTCCCGGATTTTCTTCATCTTTTCCGTCGTCTCTTGGACCAGCTCGGGCCCCAATATCAAGTTCTCCCCGGTCTCAAACCAACTCACTGGAGTTCGGCACTTCCTACCATACAATGCCTTGTAAGATGCCATTCCAATACTCGAATGGAAGCTATTGTTGTAGGTAAATTCAATCAGAGGCAACATGCCATCCCAACTCCCCGGTTGTTCCAAGACACAAGCCCTTAGGAGATTCTCCAATGATTGTATTGTTCTTTCCGATTGACCGTCCATTTGTGGATGATAAGCTGAACTCAACTTCAACTTAGTTCCCAATGCGGACTGCAAACTAGTCCAAAAGTTGGAAGTAAAACGAGGATCCCTATCTGATACAATGCTCGATGGTATCCCATGCAAACGAGCTATTTCCAGAATATACAATTCCGCCAATCGCTCCAAAGAGTACTTCATGTTTATAGGAAGAAAGTGTGTAGATTTAGTTAATCGATCCACTATCACCCATATCGAATCATACCCTTTCTGAGTCTTTGGAAAACCCGATACAATTTCCATGGAGATACTATCCCATTTCCAAACGGGTATTTCTAGAGATTGCAGTTCTCCCGCTGGCCGCTGATGCTCAATCTTGGCTTTCTGACAAACAAGACAACTCGAGACATACAAAGCTACATCTTTTTTTAGCCCAGACCACCAAAACAGCTTTTTCAAATCCTGGTACATCTTCGTAGTTCCCAGGTGAAAACTCATTTTACTCTTGTGTGACTCCTCTAAAATATTCTTTCACAATTCCACATTATGAGGCACACACACTCTTCCTTTGTAACGCAACAGCCCACTAGGGTCCGATGAGAAATCAGTTTCCTTACCACTTAACATTAAATTTCGTTTAGCCATTAGCTCACTATCCTCCACTATCATTTCTCGGATTTGATCAAACAGCTTATTTGTGACCTTAAGCATTCCCAAAATCATACTCTGAGGTCTTATCTGAACTTCCAAGTTCATATCCCTGAACTCTTCAATCAGTTTTCCTTCTCAAACCATCAAAGCCGACATATGTAACGATTTCCGACTTAGAGCATCGACCACCACATTGGCCTTTCCCGGATGGTACTGCAACCCAAAATCGTAATCCATAAGAAATTCCATCCACATTCGCTATCTCATATTCAATTCCTTTCGATCAAACAGATACTTCAAACTTTTGTGGTCGCTGTATACCTCAAATCTCACGCCATAAAGGTGGTGTCTCCAGATTTTTAGGGCAAAGACCATTGCAGCTAATTCCAAGTCATGGGTAGGGTAGTTTTGCTCATGTGTCCTCAACTGTCGATAAGCATAGGCAACAACCTTCCCTTCTTGCATCAACACACAACCCAAACCTTGCTTGGATGCATCACAATACACACTGAAATCTCGATCAGTACAAGGAAGAACCAATAATGGCACCGTAGTCAACCTTCATTTCAACTCTTGAAAGCTTTCTTCACAACGAAGTGTCCACACATACGGTTCCCCTTTCCTAGTGATTTTTGTCAATGGTAGCGCCAACTTCGAAAATCCCTCAATGAATTTCCGATAATAACCAGCCAATCCAAGAAAGCTTCTGATATCAGTGACTGACTTGGGCACCGCCCACTCCATAACCGCTTCAACCTTAGAAGGATCTACAGCCACTCCTTCCTTGGATATTACATGTCCAAGAAAGTTTACCGATTCCAACCAAAAGTCACATTTTGACAGCTTCGCATACAACCGATTCTTACTAAGAAGTTCAAGAACAATCCTCAGGTACTCAGCATGTTCCTCTCGACTTTTGGAGTAAATCAAAATGTCATCAATAAATACTACTACGAATGAATCCAAATACGGATGAAAAATCTGATTCATGTAGTCGGTAAATATTGATGAGGCATTCATTACACCAAAAGGCATGACCAAATATTCAAAATGTCCATACCTTGTCCTAAAAGCAGTTTTAGGAATGTCTTCCGACTTCACACGAAGTTGGTGGTATCCTGACCGAAGATCAATCTTTGGAAACACTACCGCTCCTCTCAATCGATCCATCAAGTCATCAATCCGAGGCAACAGATACTTGTTCTTAATGGTAACCTTGTTCAGCTGTCGGTACACAACCGCATACTACCATCTTTCTTCTTAACCAACAAAGCAGGCGCACCCCATTCACGGTAAAAGTCCTACCATTCACCACCACTAGACATCGAGACACAATCCCAAGATTGAACATCAACGACCATCAGGAGAGTTACAATCCCTAGAAATTCCTGTTTGGAAGTGGGATAGTATCTCCATGAATTTTTGTATCAGGTTTTCCGAAGACTCGGAAGGGATATGACTCGATATGGGTAATAGTGGATCGGTTGACTAAGTCTGCTCATTTCTTGCCGATAAACATGAGGTACTCCCTGGAACGATTGGCAGAATTGTATAACCGAAAGATTGTTTGTTTGCATAGGATACCGTCGAGCATTGTGTCGGATAGGGATCCCCGTTTCACTTCAAACTTTTGTTCCAGTTTGCAATTCGCTTTGGGAACTAAGTTGAAACTGAGTTCAGCTTACCATCCACAGACGGACAGTCAATCAGAAAGGACAATACAATCATTGGAGGACCTTTTGAGGGCTTGTGTCCTGGAACAACCCGAGAGTTAGGACTGCATGTTGCCCTTGGTTGAATTTACCTACAACAATAGTTTCCATTCAAGCATTGGGATGGCACCCTATGAGGCTTTGTATGGTAGGAAGTGCCGAACTCCAGTGAGTTGGTTTGAGACTCGGGAGAACTTGATATTCGGGCCCGAGCTGGTCCAAGAGACTATAGAGAAGATCAAGAAAATCTAGGAGAACATGAAGATCGCCCAGAGTCGGTAGAAAAGCTATTATGATAAGAGATGGAAACCTTTTGAGTTTAATGAGGGAGATTATGTTTTCATGAGAGTTGTCCCGACTACAGGTATCGGTAGAGTGTTGAAGTCTCGTAAGTTGACTCCTCGATTTATTGGGCCGTATCAGATATTGAAGAGGATTGGGCCGGTGGCATATCGGATTGCATTGCCTCCACTATTGTCGAACCTCCACAATGTATTTCATGTGTCTCAATTAAGGAAGTATGTTGGAGATCCATCTCATGTGGTTGAGTCTGATCAGATAGAGTTGAAGGATAATTTGACTTTTGCGACGTTGCCCGTGAGAATCATGGATACCAGTGTCAAGAGATTGAGAGGCAAGGAGATTGCCTTGGTGAAGGTGTTGTGGAGTCAAGAGGACGAAGGAGACGCTACTTGGGAAGTCGAGCGAGAAATAAGGGAGGATTACCCTCATTTGTTTGAATCGAGGTATGTTTAATTTTCGGGGACGAAAATTCTTTTAAGAGGGGGAGGATTGTAACACCCTAAATTTAAGTCTTTAAAATTATAGTATCAGTCCTGGGATTCTCGCTTGAGCGAGAGATTCTCGCCTGGGCGAGGAAGGCTCACCTGGGAGGGTGAAATTCTGGGCTATACTGGAGGATTCTCGCCTGAGCGAGAATTGTCTCGCCTGGGCGAGAAATGGCATTTTTGGGGCTGTTGAGACTGTGAGATTCTCGCTTGAGGGAGAATCCCTCGCTTGAGCGAGAAGATCAGATCTGAGTTTTTAAAATGGGCGGGATTTTCTCGCTTGAGCGAGAATGAGCTCGCTTAAGCGAGAACCCGACTAGGTGCATTAAATGAGAAACCCCCAAACACATTTTAGGGTTAAGAAAAGAAGAGAGGTGAGAGAATAGAGCTTTTCCAAAGGCAAGAAGCTTTGATACTCATCCAAGAGCTTGAGAAGAGGTAAAACTCTTGATTCTAACTCTCTTCTTCTCTTTGGAACTCTTTTTGGGTATGTTGGACCTCTTCTCAAGAATGAGAGAAACCATGGAAACTCACCCTTTTGGGTTATGGTTCATTTTATGTTATTTTATCTTGTAAACTCTTGGTATGGAGTTAGTATTTCAAGAAAGGAGAGGGTTTGTTGTAACACCCGAAATTTGAGTCTTCAAAATTATAGTAACAGTCCTAGAAGCCTCGCTTGAGCAAGAGATTCTCGCCTGAGCGAGAAAGGATCATCTGGGAGGGTGAAATCCTGGGCTATACTGGAGGATTCTCGGCTGAGCGAGAGTTGTCTCGCCTGGGCGAGAAATGGCAATTTTGGGCTGGTGATGTGAGATAAAAAAAACAGTGTAATCGATTACACAATCCTGGTAATCGATTACATGCTGATAAACTAATCAGACCTGTGTATTTTACATGATGTAATCGATTACACTATACTCGTAATCGATTACAACATATTAAAAGCATCAGATATGTGCATTTTTCACATTGTAATCGATTACAACATGTTTGGTAGTCGATTACATCAAGTCGTTGAGTTTGTATTTTAAATTTTTAACTGATGTAATCGATTACACCATATGGTAATTGATTACACTTATTCGCTTGGGACTGTGAGATTCTCGCTTGAGCGACAATGCCTCGCTTGAGCGAGAACCCGACGACTGCTCTTTAAAATAGAAACCCCATACACATTTTAGGGTTAGAACTTTGAAGAGAAGATAGAGAATAGAGCTTTTCAAGAGCAAGGAGCCTTAGGACTCGTCTTAGAGCTTGAGAAGAGGTAAACTTCTTGCTTCTAACTCTTCTTCTTCCTCTCTAACTTGTTTTGGGTATGTTGGATCTATTTTCAAAACATGAGAAACCATGGAAACTCACCTTTTAGAGTTATGGTTTGTTTTATGTTGTTTGTCTCTTGTAAACTCTTGATTTAGAGTTGATAGTGTATGAATGGAAAGGTTTTGTGGGTTATACATGAAAACCCCAAAAATCCCCAAAATGAGAATATGAGTGTAAAGAGAAAGAGATGAAATGTTAGATATAGATGATGAGTTTGTGCTTGAATGTTGATATATGAGATAAACTTGTATGTTTAGATGTTTGAAAACTTATATTGAAGTAGTTTTAGAGATTTGGAATATATATGAACCCCTTATATGTTTGATGATGAAATATGAGTTATTTATGTGTTATTTTGAATAAATGACTGACATTGTTGTTATTGGTGGAAATGAGGAAGAGATCCTAAGGTTGGAGAAAATCGCGGAGGAGACTTTTAAAGTTACTCGGAATCAATCCCCAACACTCACCAAGGTAAGGGATAATTGTCTCTAAACCATACTTACTGATATGAATGAGGTATGTGAAAGAGGTAATGGTTTAAAATGATACGTTTAGAATTTATGCATTATGTTGGAAAATGCGTGACTTTTCTGTTTTGCAAAACGAATTCAATCTATTTGGGGGAGTACCAAAGGAAATATGACTCAAAACAAATTCAATCTATTTGGGGGAGTACCAAAGGAAATATGACTCAAAACGAATTCAATCTATTTGGTGGAGTACCAAAGGAAATATGACTCAAAACGGATTCAATCTATTTGGGGGAGTACCAAAGGAAATATGACTCAAAACGAATTCAATCTATTTGGGGGAGTACCAAAGAAAATATGACTCAAAATTAATTCAATCTTATTGGGGGAGTACCAAAGAAAATATGACTCAAAAGTAATGAAAGTCATATGCATGCTATAGGATATATAGTGTGGGATATATATTCTATAGGGTGAATATGAATGATGAAAAATGAGAAGGTTATAATGAAAGTCATATGCATGCTATAGGATATATAGTATGGAATATATATTCTATAGGGTGAATATGAATGATGAGAAATAAGAAGGTTACAACGAAAGTCATATGCATGTTATAGGATATATAGTATGGGATATATATTCTACAGAGTGAATATGAATAACATGGAAATGAGAGAAAGAATATATGAGTGTTTCATTTACGTGCTTGTGGTTATAATTTATATCCTTGTTTAATTATATTTTGAAATGTGGATTATCTTGCGATGTTAGTTTTGAACTAAAGACTTACTCCCTTTTGTTTTGTGTGTTGTTTATGATAATCCCATTGTAGGTGAATGAAGGATTTTGAGAAGGAAGTTCACTTAGGAAGCTTTTTGTGTTTATTAACCTATTTGTCTTTAATTGCTGCTTGATGTTGTAGTTAATATGATAGTATTATGGGATGACTGTAAATCCGTTTAGATTAATATGGATATGTGTAGTTATGGACTTATAACTCTGGGAGACCCATAACTGGTTGTATGTGGTAAATGTTATTTGAATGAATTATGTTTTTTCCGCAGCATAAATTTGTATGATAATATAATAGGGTAAAGAGTATTTTCAAAGAGTGATACTTGAGAGTTTTAATCAAGGTGACGACTGTATGTAAGAAACAATTAAAATAGATGAAAAATTTTCAAGGGTAGAAAATCGGGTCATTACATTTGTGGGTTGAGTCATGAAAACCCCAAAACCCTAAAGAGAAAATGTGGTTAAAATGGAAAATGGGTAACATGTTAGAGGTAGAAGATGAGTTTACTTTCTAATGATGAAATATGAGATGATTATGTATATTTTCAATGGTTGTAAACTTATGGTGAAAGTAGTTTAGCGACATTGAAAATATGATGGAATATCTTGTATGGTTTAATAATGCAATATAAGTTGTTTATGTGATATTTGGAATAAATGACTAACATTGTGTTATATTGTGGGAATGAGGAAAGATCCTAGAGTTGGCGGCGGTGTCGGTGGAACTTGTGAAGTTGCCAAGAACCAAACCCAACACTCACCAAGGTAAGGATAAGTCTTTAATTGTGCAGTTGGAATAGAAAATGTGTGTATTTTCTGGCTATGCAATGATTGACTTGTGAATTACGCATTTAGTATAAACATATATGGGTGTGTTTATACTAAAGTAGGCGTAGATTTACGGAAGATGGAAAATGTGTGTATTTTCTGGTCATGTAATAATCATATTGTGAATCACGTATTTAGTATAAATATATATGGGTGTGTTTATACTAAAGATGACGTGGATTTATGGGAAATGATTGATGGTGAATTCGAGGAAAAGAAAATATATTTTTAGCCGACCATGAAGGGTTAGCGACTCTGGCTTGAGTATATAAGCAAAACTTTGGCTTGAGCATATAAGCAAAACTCTGGCTTGAGTATATAAGCAAAACTCTGGCTTGAGTATATAAGCAAAACTCTGGCTTGAGTATATAAGCAAAACTCTGGCCTGAGTATATAAGCAAAACTCCGGCTCGAGTATATGTAGCATTGCTTAGATTGAGTGAGTGAGTGAGTTCTTCTCCAACAATATGATCATTGCTTAGATTGAGTCTAGGTTAGGTAAATTTAGGATGAAAATCTCACAAGGCTTAAAATTGATCTTATCTAACAAGAGACATATCATCCATCCATTACATGGTTATGTGCATAAATGTTTTAAACTCATACATTGCATTCACATATATCATTTTGGAAGTTTACATTGAATCAAAGAAACATATTTTCAACACTGTTAATCGACTATATTGTGTATTAATGATTATGTAGTCATGGAAATCCATTACTCAATTAAATATATGATTAATCGATTAATAGAGTTCCACTAGCTAACATCTTGAAATTCTTGATCTCGTACGTTAATCGATTAAGTACAGAGTTAAACGATTAATGAAGTTACAGTAACTAAATGAGTAGAATTTCTTGGTATTTTTAATCGATTAAACATCAGGATAATCGATTAAGTCCAAAAGAAAACAGTTATTTTTGAAACCCCTTATTCGATTAAACTAAGGATTAATCGATTAATGTCTGTTAGATCCGTTTTGTTATAAAAGTTGTTTTTCTACCCATAAGCTCATAGAGTGTCATTCAAAATTTTCATATCATTAAAAAAGTTCTGAGTGAAATCTTGCATTGGAAAAGTGTTAAGAGTTTCTTTGTTTAATTAAGAGTGAAAACGGAATTAATTTTTACTATCTTTGTATTAGAGTGCATATAGATTTCATTTTACACAAACCGTGCATAAATCTTTACATATACTTTAGGTTCTTGTGAGATTTATGTCTGTAGGTTTGTAGCTGAATTCAGTGGTATATTTAGCACATATAAGGTGCATCAACTCAATCTTGAATTTAGCCATTGAAGTTGTAATTCTCTAAGCGTAGAGAAATTGAGAGAAATCCTAGCTAATGTTAGGTAGTTGTGTTGTAGTTCTTCACCTTTACAAAGGTTTTGGTTGAGAAAAATCAAGGGTTGGGGCTATACCATAAGTATGTGTTGAGTATCCGAAAGGACATGTTGGAGGTCAAATTGTTTAGAGAATCTCCATGGTCAAGAATAGAGCATTTGTAAAGTGTAATTTGAAGTGTGTTTGTAACATAAATTGATTCCATAGTGAAGAAAAATCTCTCAAAATCAGAAGGGGACTTGGATGTAGTTTGCAAGTGGACCTGCAAACGAACCATGATAAAGTTCTTTGGCACACTCTTTTATCCCTTTATCTTCTTTAAATTCAGTCTTTATATGCTTTATAGTATTTTCTTGATGGGTTATTGATTGGCGCTACATGTTTAAAATCTTGAATATTTTCATTAAGCAAGTTGAATATATAAAGGAATATTTTTTGGGATTAACTTGGTTTACAAGAAACTGTTATTTTTTCAAGATTTCGGTTTCAGGTTAATCAGCTAAACATGTTGTTAAGAGATTAATTTGTTCTGTCTTTAATCGATTAAATACTCTTATAGTCGATTAAATTGCTTATATTTTCAAGTCTTGCGCAAATCGTAAAAGTGGTAGTCAAAGTCCACTACACTGATTCATCCCCAAGGTGTATTTAATTTTATAGTTATCCAACAAGTGGTATCAGAGCTAGTACAGCAGTGCTACTTTGACTGCTTAGATCATTGATCCTAGGCATATATTGCTATGGATACAACCAATCCTTTCAACGGCGATGGAGCATCCAGCAGTCGCCGTCCAATTTTGAGTGGTGAGGGGTACGCATACTAGAAAGTACACATGTGAATATTCATAGAAGCCATTCACACGAACATTTGAGAGGTTATAGTCAATGGCCCCTATATTCCCCTCTATCTAGTGGAAGGTGAGACTAAAGAAAAGCCTAAAAGCGTGTGAAATGATGATGAAAAACAAAAAGTTCAACACAATTTAAAAGTGAAAAACATCATCATATTCACACTCTCTTATGACGAGTTCTTTACAGTCTCACAATACTCTAGTGCCAAAGAAATATGGGATAGTTTACCAGGCTCCCAAATCTTTGCAATGATCGAAATGACAACCATTGAACAAAACTTGTAATTCTCCTCATATGTGAGCAATTTTGTCTCAAATTGACCCCATAGAATATAACTAATTTTATTTCTCTTCAATATTATTAATATATTTAAGAAAATATTTAAAATATGAATGACGATTTTGTTTGTTATTGAAAGGGAAGGTGTAAAATCATGTAACCTTTGATTTCTCAATGTATAAGACGATCTTTTTAGGTAGATTTTAGCTGGCTCATATCTATATCAACGAAGAATATATTAAATTAGTCACTACACTTGCGAAAATATAAAAGGAGTTGTTCAATTAACTTTTAAAAATATGAAGTCAATGAAAAGGTAATAAAATTAGCTACTCACACATTAATAGCATCAATTCCATTCAAAATCTTTTCAAATGTAGTGAAATGATACATAGATAGATGAATTTCCGAGAGTTTTTTGCTTGAAAGGGTAATTAGAACCTCTACATTGTCCATGATTAACTACAATATTCAAATACTCAACAATATAACTAGTGTCCTTTTTCACTTGAGACTCCCATTATGAAATATGATAATTCTTGACTATGGCTTATATTTTATCACCAGAATTTAGAAATAACTATCATTATCTTACATCGTTAAAGAAGTGATAAAAAAATAAAATTTGGTACTTCCTTTTGATCCATAAGAATCATTTCTAGCAATTGTGTTGAGGTTCTCACGACACACTTGCTAACCAGCAATTTGGTGTTTAAAACTATCAACGGTTTCATAAAAAAACTTAAAAAGGGTAAGGGGTTGTCAATAATCAATCGAGATTCTAAGCTAGCTTTAAAAAAGGTTTTTGATGTTGTTTGTTTTGGAATGTGGAATTGCAACAATAAAAGGTGTTGGGATTTAAATGTGTGATTGACTTACTATTCATTTCATTAATATTTGTAAATTAATGTTCAAGCAAACAAAATAAGTATAACTCTATACAATATTGGACCTCAAAATAACTAAAAGCTAATACTTTAGTTTATTTAGCAACTCATAAAATAGAGCTAAACCTTACACATGAGATCAAGAATTATGATTCACATACACACCTCTATTTCTAGCAATCTATGCATGTGAATTGAGTTTAGTGCACACCTCAATTATGTTAGCCATCAATGTCTTGGTCTATACTAATACTTTACGTACCAAAATAGGAATATGTCTAGCAACTTCAATGGTAAAATTAAGTTATATGAACCGTCAAATATATATTTATATCAAGTAGTCTATGTTATCTAGTTTGAGAGTACTTCAATGTTTGCATGAATCTATGTCTAGAAATTATATGAGCATAGGGACACATTGTGATAATTAAGCATTTTTATACATAACAAGGTAAATGAGTAACTTAGAAAATTATAGTTCATGAAGAAGTGTCTCCTTCTCCATGAACATACAATAACCTCGTCACTCATACTATCTCACTTTTATATCATATTTCCAACTCATAAATCTAATAACTAGGGAAAATGAAAATCCACCTAAAACAAGTTTCCAACTCCCTAGCTACTTAATATGGGGTCCAATATATCATTTTTGGCATCTTGGACCTCTTTTATGTTTCTACGTTTTGGTACCTGCGCAGCTGTAGTGAGCGCAGTGGCGTTGCGCTCAGCGCAACTCCTTTTCTAGTCTGACTCATCACGTGGGCTTTGGTGCACTTGGCGCGGCTTCCACGCTCAGCATGGTTTGCGCTAAGCTCACCTGTTGCGCCGGGCACAGATCAGCTGACTTGTGTCTTTTGTATGCTTTGTACCATTTGACACCATTCTTTGTCCATTTTGCCATTTTTCAGTCCTGAAATGACATGAAAACTTAAATCATTGAATTAGTATAATTTATCATCAAAACTCTAATTATGAATACACCTAACAACGTTAAAGAACAATAAGTCTGACTTCAACTTTCAAGTATCCTTTGAATTGTTTATCTCCACAATGAAATTCGCTCTATACACCATATTCCCTATGAGTAGTAAGGTAAGTGTTTGACATGGACGGGTTTCCTAACTTGGAACGCTAATAAATATTTTAGATTTTATCATTCTACGGTGCCTACTTTCTATAGCATGTATAAAGTGTTGTTGAATCTAACCCTACATTAGATTGTACTAAAAAAAATAACGTCCAAATGTATTATTGAATGATAATTTTAAGCGATATTGTTTTGCAATTATGACATAGTATATCTCATAAGAAAACAATACCCTTAAGATGAAGGCTAGACCTTGATAGGCGAAACTAATATTTCTTGTGTACTCTAATTTTAATTCCATAGACATATATTCCTGCAAATGTTGATTATATATCATTTTAGATGGCTAAGAGTTCGTTTAATTGGTAGAAAAACAAGGTACCGGACATCACAAATTTTTTTGTCCCATGTTTGATTAAACTAATCACTTAATCATCGTACAAGTTTTTATTTTGTGCACAAGAATTAACACATCATCAAAATACAAAGGCTGAAGTGGTTTGAGGAAAACTATTAGAATAATAGATTTATTATTATTATTATTCTTGCATCTTCTATTTTGCCTCCCAAGGACATGTGTAATAGTAGTTGTTTAAAGCACATATTGCCACATAAACTAATATGACGACTACTCTAATTTAGATTCTAAAAGGTCACCGTATAAGCTAAACATTAGCTGGCGTATATAATTCTATAAATAGATACTATGTAATGGAAGAATGCATGAAAAGAAAGCAATAAAATAAGAGGAGTTCGGGTAGAAGAAGTTGTATGAGAAATATTAAGGAGGGTTATTAATATTGTACTTTAGCATTAATTAAATTGTATATCAGCAAAGTTATATATAAGTATATATATTATACTAATATTAACGTTAAAAAATCAATTAAGAAGATAACAAATATTTTTATTTAGAGAATTTGTTAAAATAAAATATGTGAGTTGGTGATTTGTATATTAAGCAATTGTAACAAAAAAAAATTAATTTTAATTAAAACCAATTGATATAACAAATATGGTTTAAATGAAAATTAACATATATAAATGATAAAACCGATTTTAATGAAAATGAGGTTCATATTTAGGATTACAAAAATATCAGACTCATGGGTACCCGTTAAAATATCTGGAATGGATACTCACAAAAATAACTCATCGGTGAGAACATGTATTATAATACTCGTCTTGCAAGTACTCGCATATATATTTTAATTAAATATTTTTATATATTTTATACTTAATTATTATCATTTTAACATTATATTTGTCTATTTTATTATTACTTCATAATAAAATTTAATGATGAAACTATAATCATAAAATTATCATATACATATCATATTATTTAAGTAATAAATATTTTTATATATTAATTATTGTAAAATATATAAAATATAATTAAAATAAAAAATTTGTTGGTTAATTGCGGATATCCGCTACCTCCACGAGTACCCACAAATAATATTGGTATGAACATGTGTATGCACTACTCATGTCCGTCCAGTCCCACTGCTAGTCATATTTAGGGATTTAAATTTCGATTCTCACACTTCTGAAGTATTACACTCCATAGTCTGACTTGATATTATCTCGGTTCAAACCCTTTTAAAAAAGAGAAATTGAGGCTCATATTTTGTTGAGTGGTGTTATCCCGACTCATGGCATAGGTCAAAGGGTGCAGACTAGGGATGACAACGGCCACGGGCGGACATCGGTAGTGCATACTTGTGCCCATACCGGCACTATTTGCGGGTACCTGTGCGAGTTGCGGGTATCCGCGGGTACCCAACGAGTTTCTAACTTTAATTATATTTTTATATAGTTTACAATAATTAACCTATAAAAATATTTTTTACTTAAATAATATGATATGTATATGATAATTTTATGATTATAGTCTCGTTACTAAAATTTATTATGAAGTAATAATAAAATAAACAAATATAATGTTAAATTAAAAATAACTAAGTATAAAATATTTAATTAAAATATATATGTGGGTAACCACGGGGGTATCATGATACCTGTTCCTACCCATGAGCTATTTTTGCAGGTACCGATTGCGGATATTTTGACGGGTACTAACGGGTCCGGATATTTTTATCATCCTAGTGCAGACCTAGAGCCCCAAATTATTAGGCTAAAGGTCCACATTCCAAAAATAATTTATTTCTTCCCATATTGAACTTGAATTTCTTAATAAATGATATATAGTACAGTACAAGTCTACAACTCTTAATTCAAATATTTTCTCAAATAAATATATTTAATATATACTATCATGTAGATTTTTCAACATTTGAAACTATTTCTTCCCATATTGAACTTGAATTTCTTAATAAATGATATATAGTACACTACAAGTCTACAACTCTTAATTCAAATATTTTCTCAAATAAATATATTTAATATATACTATCATGTAGATTTTTCAACATTTGAAACTATTTATATTATTTGAAATTTTTGCATTCTAATATATAGGTATTTAACCAGTCTACCATTTAATAATGACTCAATAATTGAACTATTAAGTCAATAATGCAATAATATTGTTTGATTTGATGGCCAAATCGATTTTCAAGGCATCAGTTGTAAACTACAAGAGATTGACATTATTTCAAAAAGGTGAGGGATCCACTTACTCCGAGAGTAACTTACTCCGAGAGTAAGTAGAAAAAACTTACTCCACATCATAGTCATTCAATTTTGAAAAATCTAATGATTTAGATGTATTCACCAATTCAAACCATTGAATTTCCCAAGATTAAATGATCATAATGTGGAGTATGTTTTTTCACTTACTCTTGGAGTAAGTGGATCCCTCACCTTTCAAAAATTCCTTAATTTAAAGAAAAAGTGCCGAACTTTTCCTTAAAAAATAAAGTATATGAATTGGGATTTTTGTTCATATTTTAATGTCAATTTTTCACAAACTAAACTTCTTCTTTTTAAAAATTAGGACCCCTGTTTTTTTATTTCGGCATTAGGCCATTTACGATTACAATTTACAACCATTCAAATTATCTTTAATATACTTTTTATCTTTTATTTCTACATACATCTATAAAACCTCATCTAAAAATAATAAAATAACTAAAAGAAAATAAAATTATCTACACTATTAAATAAAATTGTACTACCAATGGGCATCTTTTATAACGCTTCATTAGTAAAGAAAAACTTTTATCTAATAATTATTTGTAATATTTTAAAAAAATGAATTTTAAATGATATTTTTTTATAAGTACATTTTTAAATGATAATTTTATTAATATTTAGATGCTATTTTTATAAGTCCCAAAATTCCCAAGTCCCTCAATTCTTTTCACAAAAAGAGTCAATGGTCAATACTTTTACAAGAATGGTGATTTTGAAATCAATGATGACTTTAAGCGTAAGAAAAACTCCAAGTTCAAAAAAACTGTAACATTAGTCGAGAATATATAGAATATTTTTGCATGAGACTTTATAGGTATAACAAGATAGAAAATAAGAAAAGTGTGAATAAGAAACTTCAATTTGAATGAGTCACACGGTAATAAAGGAAACACAAATTAATAATAGTTATAATAATATGCCAACCAACTCTTTATCCTATTAAATGAGATCAAAATTTAATGATATGTCATAATATTTTATTATAAATGATGTTTGATGACAAAATCATTAATGTTTAAGTCTTTCTTAATAATTTTCTCTATGATTTTTTTGTCCCCCCTTTCCTTCAGGATTTAGACTAGATTCTACTTGATCTACTCTCCTTACGAGGGTTTCTATACGACTCTTTTATACATGTTCAAATCATCACTTAGGCGTGACTCTAACTTCTTACCATAATATGAGATACTTTGATTTTCTCCCAAATGTATTCATTTCTAATTGTATTATGTCTAGTGTGTCCACTTATTAAAACGAAACATTCTCATATAATATTGCACGTTTTATATAGTCACATGGAAAAACTTCTCCTTTAACTCTAATGATATATTTTTATCACAAATGATACTTGAAGCACTCCATCATTTCATCCAACCTCCTTGAATCATATGATTCGTATCTCCATCAATTTCTTCATCATCTTGAATGGTTGACTCAATATACCTAAATTTAGTGACTTGTGGTATGATATGATCTTTAATTTTTGTATCTACCGTAGAGTTTATTTGCCTCTAGCTGGACTTAAACAAAATTCATGTATTTGACTTACACGAGAGTATGAATAGATAAAATGAGCGTTTATAATTGTAATCAGTCTTTTAAATTATACTCTATAATCACAATTTTAATCTTAATATCATCGTCTTTATAGCATGGTCTAACATCTGGTACTCTGAAATCACATTTTGAAGTTCACGCATTGTAACTGCGTCACAACATAGAACACTAATTATAAGAGAAAATTATACTCACACCCCTGAGTTTTAATGAAATTACACAAACTATCTCTTACTTCTTTGTCCTTACACCAATCACCCCTCCCTCCTACACAAACCACCCCTAGATTTATACATACATTACACTGACTATCCCTGCATGTTATAAAAGTGTAATATTTTAAAGAAAAAATGTGTGATGAATGTAATTAAGTTAAACAAAATATTGTATATTGTGTAACACTTCAAATAGTACAAAAGCGAGTGTTTCTTTATTATTTTTGTGTCATTAAAAAATACATTAATAATTTCAAATAAATGTTTAAATAACTCTTATACTATTTTATAACGAGTCAAATAATGAATATGCATTGACTCTTATATTATTTGAATTTGTCTACACAATATACAATTTTTTGTTTAATTAATTACACACATCATACGTTTTTTGTTTAAAATATTACATTTTTATATCATGCAGGGGTAGTCAGTGTAACATATATACAAAATTAGGGGTGGTTCGTGTAAGGACAAAAAAATGAGGGGTGATTTATGTAATTTCACTAAAATTCAGAGGGTACGAGTGTAATTTACTCTGATTATAACAATAAGTTGAATGAATCATCTTAGCTTTGAGAATACTGAGTTAAAATTTTGAATAATCATTTCCAGAAGAATTTTATCATTAGAGGGTTAGTCTTATTGTTATACCAATATATACCATATCAAAGAAAGAAAAAAACTATAGTACACTTGAGTAATATCGAACAAAAACTGAATACAGACACAAAAAAACAGTATTTTGAATTGTGTTTCTTGAAGATAATAACAATGAAAATGGTGTTCTAATAGAAAGAAGGAACTTTTGAAGACATCACAGTGCATTGATTCCCATATGCAAGCTTGCATAATAAGACCGATCAGGAAAACAAGGAGAATTTTTCCAAACCCCAGAGTGAGATTTTAGTATCTCTAATGCTTTGTCTTTAAGATATTTAGCATGATCAGCCTGAAGCAACATGCAAAGTTTTGACACAGTTCCAACCTGCAACATTTCCTGCAACACCATTTGTGTGACCGAGAATTTAGATATCAAAGAGAGCATAAATATGGCTCTATCATCCACAGTGACCGAAACCTTCAAGATTCTCTCAGTTAACATTGCTATTGATCCTTTGTGACTCAAAAACTGAGCTCTTCCATCAGCACAAGAACATAGATGAAATAGTATAGCTAGAATTAGTTCTGTGATTTTCTTCTCTGGTGCATTCAATTCAATCTCTATGAGTTCAAAAACAGCACCAGATTCAACCATCATGATCCTATTTCGTCCCCAAGGACAAGCACCTAACAAAACATGAAGAGCAGCATTCAACCCATGTTGTGTAATAATCCCATTTCTTAAAATCCTCACAATCATTTCAAAGAACACTGGTTTTAGTCTCTCCATAACACAATGCTCACTCTTCTGGATGATTCTTTTGAGAACTAAAACAGCATGTGATTTGACAGAAACTGAATTTTCCATTCTATCAATGCCTAAAACCCATGTTAGAGAATCCAATATTTGATCATTTTCCTCTACAAGAAGCTTCACATCTTGTGCAGGAACCTTAACAAATTGAAGCAAACTTAGAGCTTCTTCAATACCCTCATCAATTTCTCTTTTTCTATAACAATCTACTATGAACAAGATCATAGCCTTTGGAACACCAGCCTCTAGCAAACACTTCTTATTCCTTTCGTTCTCCGCCGCGAACAATTCCAATTGCCTTAGACTTTTGAGCTTCATCTTTGGCTCTTTTAGGAGCTTGAGCACTTGAACCTTGTTAAGTGGTGACTTGGGTGTGGGAATTTGATCAATGCCAAGTGAAGAATTTTGGGTGCACCAAGCTTGGATCAAACGACGAAGTGTGTGATTTGGTGTTAAGTCAGAGTCTTTTGTTAGGGGATGTTTGGTAACAGGGCATGTTGTGTTCTGGTTTGAGTATAGCCATTGTTCAATGTTGTCTCGGTCGTAAGTTATTCCTGTTATAGCAGTGACTGGGTCCTTCATAATTTGAAGGGATATTGGGCATATGAAATATTGAGGAACTTCAATTTCATCCATATCAAATGAAGTTTAATTAAAAAACAAAAAACAAAGTACTTTGCAAAAGTTCAAAATGTTTTTTTATGAAGAAAATTGTGATGTGATTATGTAGGCGAGAAGGTCCACTAGCGGGTAAGAGAATGCGGCTTTATTATATATTTTCAATATTCAATATTCAATATTCAATATTCAATATTCAATCTCAATTATGGAGAATGTAACTTTGTGGGTGGATAGGTCTTGGGTTTATAGAGTCTAATTTGAATGTATATAAATTAGAATTATACTATATTTAAAACATAAAAAAGATATATGTACTAACACTAACACTAATAAAAGTTCAATATACTATGAGTTTATCATTCACCATTTATTTTTAATTATTATTGATTCTTCCAAAAAAAAGTAATACAAATAAATGATAGATTATATACTAACTGTATATATCTTTATAGTAATAGTGCATAAATATTACATTCAATTTCAAAGTAATATTTGACTATATCTCTTATTATAAAATAAATTATATTTCTCATTTATTTTTATTTTTATTATTATATTCCAAAAAATCAAAATCCATCAAAAGTAAGAGCTAGAAAAACTTGAAATTGTCAAAATAATATTATGATATAAATAGATTAAAGTATGTATTTGTATTAAGAGACAATTTATCTTATACAGTCACTCAAATTATGAAATTGAATTATTTTTTAGTTTTTATAAAAATATTTTTTAGAAAAAGATTAAATAAATCTATGACATAATATTAATGGTGGGATGAAATAATTTATCAGATATTTTTTTCCCTTTGTTATAGCATAGTTTTCCACATTCTACGTCATTGTGCGGTGGTCAAAGGAGTGATAAAGCGTTGAAGATAGTAGAGCCAAAATTAAAATCGCAGGGAAATTGAGGGTATATTTTTCATGCAACGTAAGGACAATGAATGTTCCTACGTATATATTATGTATTTATCCCTAATTAAATTTGAGGAAAACTAAGCGGGTCATGCGGAAATAAATATTGGTTATAAATGTATTCACATTTCACGGATGTCTTAATCCATATCTTAGCATTCTTTTAAGAAAATAAAAAATTAATTTTATATAACATAACTAATTTGGAGACTTCTCTGTATAAATGAAATGGTACGGCGAGTAAACAAATAATCAAGCAATAATCCGAAGAAAAAAATTAAAAAAAAAGAGAAAAATAATATTTTTTTATTACTTGGTAGAATATGATTGGCCTGACACATGAGAATATGAATTTTGGGACATGGGACCCTTCTTGTTACCATTTCCCATATTTTAAGATATTATAAATTAAAGTTCCCTTCAAAATAAAAAAAATGGTTATAATTACATTTTAATTTAATATTAATAAGATATAGTTAATTGAAGTAAAAAAATAATTCAATTATTTTTTATAAGACCCTTTCGAATTTATAATTTTAATCTTTTTTCATAGATTTGTTTCAAAGTTTGATGCCTATTAATTATTATTTTTATTACACAATATCCTTATAGTAATTGATTGAAAAGAATAAACCATTAATCAAATGAGTGAAAAGAGAGGGTAAGTGACTCCTACTGATGAAAGGTAATTTTTGGAAAAGTATCTATAATTATTTATAAAGTTAACGACACTAATCATATTAACTACATTCCTTAATATATGTAAACATATCTAAAATGATAATAACCAATTCATCAAAATAATAATATTACATGTCGTTAGATATTGACTATCAAAACAACAACTTGTTCTTCACGTGGCGAACTTGCGAAAATCATGTCCCTGTTAATAACTTTTTTGGTTTAAGATTCCTGTAAACAAAATATATGACCAAGACTATCATCCAATAAATAAGTAACTAATCTTTCTTTAGATTTGTGATTATTTTTCCCAATGTTAAACCGAGCCGGAGGTCAAGCCGGAAGAACTTCCGTATTAGGTTTAACTAGTTTAAACAGTTAAGCCGTCCGATCGGACCGGATGAATTTAAATATAATCAATAATTTTTATCTATAAATATATAATTATATAATTAATAATTTTATATAACTATATTTGATTAACATCTCTCTATCTTTTTGGACCGAAATAAAAAAATATTAGAGTTATATTCCATTTTATAAAAAATTTAAGTGAACCGTTCGACCTTTTTCCTGGGTTATTCCGGTTTAACCGGGTTTAGCATGGTCGAACCGAAATTTCTCCGGTTCAAAGCGGTTCAACTACTCATTCAATTAAGACTACAAAACAGAGTCGTTTTCAAGTCTGGTCAGCTATCGAACCGGTCGAATTATCCGGTCCGACCCGGTTATCACAACACTGGTTTTTCCTAACAAATATCTTTCAAATGAGTGTTTTGTTTACGAGAGTTTTACAACGACGAAACACATATAACTTATTTATTTGCTTAAAAAAGTTATAGGTTATTGATTATTTCATTAACTGTATTCGAACTATAGACCTAATTATTGGCCAGTTTTATTCTTTCATTCTTTCATTTTTATATTCTGTTTTTTATTCCATTATCTATAACTCCTCTCAACCCTTTCCCACCTAACTTGGTAGAGATGCGAATATGCGATGATTGAAAATATTTTGCAACAAACAAACAGTGCGATTTTTCAGTCTAATTTTATTGTTGTGTGATAATTAATATTATATAACAACACAAATAAAATACAAAAAATAAAGTCGCCAAACCTATCTTTGACTATGAAGAGTTCCGAAACACAACTAACTTTAAGAAATTAAATGAAAGTACAAAAATAAGTTAAGTATCATTTTGTTTTTCCCCCTTTACATACAAAGATAAACGAGGAAAGAAATTAATGAAAAACGGATGAAGCTTATTAATTATTTCTACGTGGGAAAAGTCGAAAACATGTCCTTATGCAATAATCCAAGCACCAACAAGGAAAAAATGGGAAGTTATTGAATTGTGTGTAAATGGCTGCAAAATACATCATTATAACACTTTCTTAGTTTATACGGATTAAGAAGTTTGGAAACATAATTAACAGGAAATTACACTCACACCTCAGAGTTTTAATGAAATTATACAAACCATTCCTTATTTTTTTGTCATTACACGAACTACCCGTAATTTTGTACATATGTTACACTGCATGATGTAAAAGTGTAATATTTTAAACAAAAAAACGTATGATGTGTGTAATTAATTAAACAAAATATTGTATATTGTGTAGACAAATTCAAATAATATAAGAGTCAATGCGTCTTCATTATTTGACTCGTTATAAAATAGTATAAGAGTTATTTAAACATTTTTTTGAAATTTATAATGTATCTTTTAATGACACAAAAATAATAAAGAAACATTCGCTTTTGTTACACAATGTAACACCCCGAATTTTAGTCTTTAAAAATTAGAGTATCAGTCCTGGAAGTCTCGCTTGAGCGAGAAAGGATCACCTTGGAGGGTGAAATCCTGGGCTATACTGGAGGATTCTCGCCTGAGCGAGAGTTGGCTCGCCTTGGCGAGAAATGACAATTTTGGGCAGTGTAATCGATTACACAGTCCTGGTAATCGATTACATGCTGATAAAAGCATCAGATATTTGTATTTTGCATGATGTAATCGATTACACAGTCCTGGTAATCGATTACATGCTGATAAAAGCATCAGATATGTGTATTTTACATGATGTAATCGATTACACTACACTCGTAATCGATTACAACATATTAAAAGCATCAGATATGTGCATTTTTTTACTGATGTAATCGATTACACCATATGGTAATCGATTACATTTATTCGCAGAGCGAGAATTGCTCACTGTGAGATTCTCGCTTGAGCGAGAATGGGCTCGCTTGAGCGAGAATGGGCTTGCTTGAGCGAGAACCCGACGACTGCTCTTTAAAAATAGAAATCTCAAACACATTTTAGGGTTAGAACTTGAAGAGAAGAGAGAGAAAGGAGCTTTTCAAGAGCAAGAAGCCTTAGGACTCATCTTAGAGCTTGAGAAGAGGTAAACCTCTTGTTTCTAACTCTTCTTCTTCATCTCTAACTTGTTTTGGGTATGTTGGATCTATTTTCAAAACATGAGAAACCATGAAAACTCATCATTTAGAGTTATGGTTCGTTTTATGTTGTTATTCTCTTGTAAACTCTTGATTTAGAGTTGATATTGTATGAATGGAAAAGGTTTTGTGGGTTACACATGAAAACCCCAAAAACCCCTAATATGAGAATATGGGTATAAAGAGAAAGAGATGAAATGTTAGATGTGGATGATGAGTTTGTGCTTGAATGTTGTTATATGAGATGAACATGTATGTTTAGATGTTTGGAAACTTGTATTGAAGTAGTTTTGGAAATCTTGAATATATGTGAATCCCTTGTATGTTTGATGATGAAATGCGAGTTATTTATGTGTTATTTTGAATAAATGACTGACATTGTTGTTATTGGTGGAAATGAGGAAAGATCCTAAGGTTGGAGTAAATCAAGGAGGAGACTTTTAAAGTTACTCGAAACCGATTCCCAACGCTCACCAAGGTAATGGATAAGTGTCTCTAAATCATACTTGCTGATATGAATGAGGTATGTGAAAGAGGTAATGGTTTAAAATGATACGTTTGTAATTTATGCATTATGTTGGAAAATGCGTAGCTTTTCTGTTATGAACGAAATATAAGTAATATTATTGGGGGAGTACCAATGGAAAGATGACTCAATATAAGTAACATTATTGGGGGAGAACCAATGGAAAGATGACTCAATGAAAGTAATATTATTGGGGAGAACCAATGGAAAGATGACTCAATGAAAGTAACATTATTGGGGGAGAACCAATGGAAAGATGACTCAATGAAAGTAACATTATTGGGGGAGAACCAATGGAAAGATGACTCAATGAAAGTAACATTATTGGGGGAGAACCAATGGAAAGATGACTCAATGAAAGTAATATTATTGGGGGAGAACCAATGGAAAGATGACTCAATGAAATTAATATTATTGGGGGAGTACCAATGGAAATATGACTCAAACGAATTAATATTATTGGGGGAGTACCAATGGAAACATGACTCAAATGAAGTAATATTATTGGGGGAGTACCAATGGAAATATGACTCAAATGAAATCAATATTATTAGGGGAGTACCAATGGAAATAAGACTCGGAGTAACGAATGTCGTATGCATGCTATAGGATATATAGTATGGGATATATATCCTATAAGGTGAATATGAATGAAGAGAAATGTGAATGTCACATGAATGTCGTATGCATGCTATAGGATATATAGTATGGGATATATATTCTATAGGGTGAATATGAATGATGAGAAATGTAAATGTCACATGAATGTCGTATGCATGCTATAGGATATATAGTATGGGATATATATTCTATAGGGTGAATATGAGCGATAAAAAGGAAGATGTTGAGAAAGAAAGTAATATCCAGGCTATAGGATATATATTATGGGATATATATGTTATAGGGTGGATATGAATAACGAGTAAGATAATTTGAATGTTTTCAATTCCGTATGTGTGTTTACGAGTTATAGTAAAGCTTAATTGTATATGAAAGTGGATTATCATGTAAAGTTAGTTTTGAACTAATGACTTACTCCCTTTTGTTTCATGTGTTGTTTATGATAATCCCAATTGTAGGTAAATGAAGGATTTCGAGGATGAAGCTCAATTAGGAAGCTTTTGTGTTTAATTACTCGCTTGTCTTTATTGCTAATTGATGTTGTCTTTATTGCTAATCCGTTTAGATTAATACGGATATGTGTAGTTATGAGCTTTATAACTTTGGGAGACCCGTAACTGGTTGTATGTGGTAAATGCTATTTGAATGAATTATGTTTTTCCGCAACATAAATTTGTATGATAAGATAATAGGGTAAAGAGTATTTTCAAAGAGTGATACTTGAGAGTTTTCAATGAAGGTGACGACTGTATGTAAGAAATGATTAAAATAAATGAAAAATTTCCAAGGGTAGAAAATCGGGTCGTTACATACAATATACAATATTTTGTTTAACTTAATTATATTCATCACACATTTTTTTTAATACTTCACTTTTATAACATGCAGGGGTAGTCAGTGTAATGTATGTATAAATGTAGGGATAATTTGTGTAGGAGGGAGAGGTGATGGGTGTAAGGACAAAGAAGGGAGGAGTGGTTTGTGTAATTTCATTAAAACTCAGAGGGTGTAAGTGTAATTTACTCTATAATTAAATATGTCAATAATTATATATTCTTTAACAAAATCGGAAATTTCAATAAAACTAATATTTCCTTTTCCACTCAAGTTGTTCGGGTAAATAAGGGCAATTTGATAACAAATTTATTTATTATACATACAAGTTTGAAAATAAATCTATAAATAAGATGTAAATAAAAAATTGTAAATGATCTTATAAATGTACAGAGAGAAAGTATAATGATTAAATTAAAACAATAATGGACATTATCATTTTAACCATAAAATTAAACTTAACAATGACATCATCTAATATTAAATTTATATACTACTAAAAAACCCAAAACCCAAAATAACTATCCATGGTGTAATTAATGATTTCTTATTTTACCCTCACCATCTTTTAATTTCTACCACAAAACCATATAACTCAATGATATATCTATACTTCTATACTATTAATCTATATCTATATTATTTTTATATCTATACTATTAATCTATATTTCTATACTATTAATAAAGTCAAAATCCAAAATAATTACCCACTATGGTGTAATTAATGTTTTCCTATTTTGCCCTCACTATCTTCTAATTTCTACAAAAAAAAACATATAATGTAATGTTATAATTTTCTAATTTCAATTTAGCTCTTATGATAACCTCTGTCCAAAACTCTTAAACTGTTTCTCTCATGTTCTCTTTCATCATTTTCCTTCTCCCATTCCCCATAATCAATTCAATTATTAAGATTGAACAATTATAATTGAATCATTACCCAATCGAATATATTCAACTGCACATTATAATATCTAATACAATTCATTTATTGCATGTAAAATATACATTGCAAACGATAAGAAAACGGGTTAACAAACACAACATGCTAGTTAAATTAATTAATATACTCAAAGTTAAAGGAGAGTACATCTTATCTCTCACAAATTATATTATTTCATATGTTACTTGTTGTAATTGGTTAGAAAAATATTTAATTATTAAACTTTTAATTTAAATATATTTTTTCAAAATGGTATATGTACTGATGTGTTCTAGAGGTAAACATTGGATGATACAAGTTTATCTCACTAATAATAATTCAGCTCATATTTCACAAAAGTGTACTGTGAGTTTTTAAATTTGGTAATAATTGTGAAAACGTCGTGTTGGTAGATAGTCTTTTTGTGTGTTCATAATCGCTAAAATAATGAGATTTTCTCTATTCTTAGTAAGCCTCCAAACCCTATCTCATGTAAACATTTGTCTTACACTATCTCTTACAAATTAAAAAATGAATATAATATTTATATATTATCGGTATAAAAATTTGTATACAATAATATTATTAACCATTCGTTTGTATTACTTTTTTGAAAATTCAATAATAACTAAAAATGAATAATAACAGTATGTAAAGCTTTTATAGTGTCACTACGTACATATTTTTCTCATAAAAAATGAATAATCTAACTAATACCATTTAGAGTCTGATACTTTTATGCAAGTGAATGAGATACAAATTAAGGTAAAAGAGTTGCTTAATGATGTTGGCCGTATGAGCCCAATAGGGTTGTTGATGGTGCTACATTCACATCCAAGAGAATAATTCAACCAACATTCAAATTTAAAGATTATGGTTAGATTAGTTTTGAAGGAACATAATCCTGAATTTAAATATTATCTTATCTAATTAGAAAGAGATCATGATAAGATTATATTTAAATTATCTTTAGATTTACTTTACCAATCCATAGATTAGTTTTTAGTAATATTTAAACAATGTTAAACCTCACTCAAATGATATAAATAAAATCAGTATTTTACTTTAATTTTAGCTTTAGACTTTATGCTTTTCAATACTTTTTCTGCTGGGGATTTTAACTCGTAACATTGTTGCTTTCATTCTTGACCTCATTCCTCCAAAGCAAATATGTATTCTGCATATTATACTTATAATCAACCACCACCATCTCTTTGATCCACCATATCACACTTATTATCATTACCATTCTCTCTATACCTCACAACCTCAACCACCTTTACATTCAATTTTAGAATGGTCAACACTACAATTGTAAGGACCCAAATTATACCATTGAAATTTTTTCTTATTTTAATTCATTTATATATGTATTCTTACTTATGACTTATAATTATGGACCCAATGAATTTACGCTAATCATATTTTCAGATTCATGATAGTCTTAGCATACGATAATCATATACACATTCATTAGGCAGAAAAACATAATTCATATTAATATCTCCCAGCACTACCAACATATCAATAGTTATGGGTAACCAAAATAACATTACCCATAGTTACAAGTATTAAAAAATATAATTACCATTGTTACAAATATTCAAATCCGCAGATAGTAAGTTATGATGCAAAAAGTGTAAGTAAAGGAATCCAATTTAAGAGCTCCTAAAGATCCAAGTCAATTACCCTTAATTTATCCAATTACCTACAATGTGATTATCATAAACAATACATAGCAATACCATGAAGGCAAGTCATACATTGCTACGAATAGCCATTACCACGAAGGCAACTCATACATTGCTACGAATAGCCATTACCACGAAGGTAACTCATACATTGCTACGAATAGCCAATACCACGAAGGCAAGTCATACATTGCTACAAATATCCATTACCACGAAGGCAACTCATACATTGCTACGAATAGTCATTACCGCGAAGGTAACTCATACATTGCTCAACCTCTTAAGGGAGCTAAAAATAGGTTTTTCTTTCCATTACTTCACAATCCATATATAATCAGAAAAATCCACGCATTCTCTATCATCATATACAATTAAACACTTCTTCTTACCTTGTTGAGTGTTGGGGTCGGTTTTGGGTAACTTTACAAGTTTCCTTCGCTACATCCTCCAACATTAGGATCTTTCCTCATCCCCACCAAACAACAACAAAAGTCAGTAATTCACTTACAATAATTCACACACACAATTCATATTACATTCGCAAACATATATGACATTCACATATTTCCAATGTTTCTAAAACTATTTTCAATAGAAGTTTCCAAACATTAAAACATACATATTCATCTTCTATTTTACATTAGAACAAATACTCATCTTCTATATCTACCATTTCATCCATTTTCCTCTTTAACCATATTTTCATTTTGGGGTTTTGGGGTTTTCATGAATCAACCCACAAACTCTTTCCATTCTTCGGATATCAACTCTAACCAATAGTTTACAAGAGAGAAACTAAATAAAACGAACCACAACTCAAAGGGAAGAGTTTCCATGGTTTCTCATGTAACAACCCGATTTTCTACCCTTGAAAATTTTTCCTTATTTAATCCAATTCCATACATCTAACGATAAGTCATAATTACCAAGTGAATAAATTTATTTAAAAGATCTTTCTCTTCATCCTCACGCCCGATCTATGAACCAAAAGTACATACACAGTCCGATAGCAGAAAAACATAATTCATATTAGTATAACCTAGTAACTACCGCATACAATTAGCTATGGGTTTCCAAAATACCCATAGCTACGTATATCCCGAGTTACTAGTCCCCGTGATCAAAATCATGTACAAAATAGCATTCGTAGTGCAATTAGATAATTCAATTACAATCAATTGAAGTTACAAAATAATGGGTAAAGAGACATCAAAATAAAGGTCTCTAATCTCCTACTCAAAAATCATCTTTTCTCCGTCCACCTACCTGCAATGGGATTAACATTTATCATACACAAACAACACAAAGGAATAAGTCATCAATTCAATAAAATTTCAATGTAAGTTAATCCACATTTAATAGGTTTAGACAATGATATAATTTAAATACTCTTAAAACCTTTTTCGTCATTTATAGTTTTGAAAAAACATGCTACATAACTCGAGCTAGAGTCTCTAACCCATTCGGGTCGGCTGAAACGAGTTTTATTTTCATTGGCACTCCACCAATACATAAACCATAAATATACCCATCATCACTACAAACATACCCATACATATTTGTAGTGACTAAGTGATTTACCATTTATTACTTTATATTTCGAGTCTTATTTCCATTGGTACTCCCGCAATAAGTAGACAATAAACGCACCCGACATCATTACAGCATGACGTATATGCCTGTAACTACAAAGTGACTCAAGTTTATTGTAATATCCGAGTCTTATTTCCATTGGTACTCCCCCAATAAATAGTCAATAAATGCACCCGACATCATTACAACATAACGTATATGCTTGTAACTACAAAGTGACTTACAATTATTACTTTATTCTGAGTCTTATTTCCATTGGTACTCCCCCAATAAATAGTCAATAAATGCACCCGACATCATTACAACATAACGCATATGCTTGTAACTACAAAGTGACTTACGATTATTACTTTATTCTGAGTCTTATTTCCATTGGTACTCCCCCAATACAAAAATGATAAATACACCCGACATCATTATAAACATATCCACGTATGCTTATAACTACAAAGTGATTTACATTTCATTTCATGATTTCATTCTCGAGTCTTATTTCCATTGGTACTCCCCCAATAAGTAAACCGTAAATTCACCTCTAACCATTATCAACATACCCATATATGTTCATAATGATTAAGTGATTCACATTTTATCCATCGTCCATAACAGAAAGTCCACGCATTTTCCAACATAATGCATAAATTAAAGACTTATCCTTACCTCGGTGAGTGTTGGGTTTGGTTTTTGGTGACTTCGTAAGTTCCACCGGCACCACCTCCAAACTTAGGATCTTTCCTCATTCCCACCACATAACACAATGTTAGTCATTCATTCCAAATAACAAATAAATAACTTTTATTGCATCATTTAAACATACAAGATATTTATCATATTCTCAATGGTTCCATACAACTTTCCTTAAGAGTTTTCAACCATCTAAAGCATACATATCATCTCATATTTTAACATTGTAAAGCAACTCATATTCTACCTCTAGCATTTTACCCATCTTTCCTCTCTATCCTCATTTTCTCTCTCTAGGGTTTTGGGTTTCCACGAGTCAACCCACAAACCCCTTTCCATTTTTGGAATACTAACTCAAAACCAAGAGTTTACAAGGTACAAACGACATAAAATGAACCATAACTCGAAAGAGAGAGTTTCCATGATTTTACACACTTTGAGAAGAGATCCATAATACCAAAAATGAGTTCTCAAGAGAAGAAGAGAGTTAGGATAGAGAGTTTTACCTCTTCTCAAGCTCTTGGACAAGAATCAATGCTCCTAGACCTTGGGAATGCTCTCTTCTCTCACCTCTCTTCAATTCTTAACCTAAAAATGTATTTGGGGTTTCCCTCATTTAATGTTCTCGTCAGGTTCTCGCTTAAGCGAGCTTTCTCTCGCTCAAGCGAGAAAATCCCGCCCATTTTAAAAACTCAACTCTGACCCTCTCGCTCAAGCGAGGGATTCTCGCTCAAGCGAGGGATTCTCGCTCAAGCGAGAATCTCACAGTGTCAACAACCCCAAAATGTCATTTCTCGCCCAGGCGAGGCAACCCTCGCTCAGGCGATAATCCTCCAGTATACCCCAGGATTTCACCCTCCCAGGTGAACCTCTCTCGCTCAAGCGAGGATCCGAGGACTGATACTATAATTTTCAAGACTTAAAATTTGGGGTGTTACATCTCACATTTTGAGAAGAGATCACATACACCCAAAACAAGTTTGAAGGGGAGAAAGAGAGTTATAATCAAGAGATTTACCTCTTGTCAAGCTTCTATTTGATTCCCACGAATCCTTGCTCTCAAAATCACATCCTTCTCTCTTATCTCTCAAGTTCTAACCCTAAATGTGTTTGAGGGTTTCTATTTTAAAGTTCCAGCGTCGGGTTTTCGCTCAAGCGAGAAAATCCCGCCCATTTTAAAAACTCAGATCTGGCGCTCTCGCTCAAGCGAGGATCCTTCAGTCTCCACACCCCTCTCCCTCGCCTAGGCGAGCCAAATCTCGCTCAGGCGAGAATCCTTTAGCATCTCCTAATTTTCCACTCCCCAAGTGAGCCATCTCTCGCCCAGGCGAGACCCTATCGCTCAAGCGAGAATCTAGCAGTGTGCCCTATTCTTCAGGACTGTTACCACATCTTAAGAAAGATAAATTCAGGGTGTAACAACAATCATACCAAAAACCACTACCACAACAACCATGTTATTCCACATATCATCCATCTTATTCCACATACTCTTATTTTCATTAACAAACCTCACAACCACAACAACCATGTTATTCCACATACTCTTCTTTTCATCAACAAACCTCACAACCACAACATATTCCTCCACCACCTCAAATCTATGATACACACAATCAACACATATCCCTACAAACATCTCAGGTCCCAACACTACACTTTGCCAAACCTCCATTGTAGATTTATTTAATGAGATAAGAGAGTTAATCCTTAAATCACAAGAAGATTTGGAGAACAAATCATATAAATTTACCACACTAATAGTGATGGTGACTCAAATGTAGATCTAAAAAAGGATACCAACTTAATTGTTGCAATACCAATAGAAGAACAACCTTTTATCATGCCTCTAAACCAAACTCGATATCATAAGATACAAAAAATAAGAGGAAGAAAGACAATAATATGCTTCAGCAACTACATCACCTTAGTCGTAAGTCGAAGGAGCAATGCCGACCAGGACCCTATTGTTGTCGTCGGTTCCCTTCACTTGGGAAACAAAAGATCTGCTGGCTATCATACATCCGCCTTTTGAGGTCTCATGATGTGGTATCAACACAACAAAACAAGAAGAGAATCTGTGGATGGTCACATTGGAAACAAAAACAGCGGTGGATGAACCAACATTGGTGGCCACCTCCTCCTATCATACGTCCAAGATCTCAGATCTGAAAGTGTGCATGTCAAGAGGAACACTTTGGAAAGCTCTCCTTATATGACTTGGTTTTGATGAGGACAACTTGTGCTAACATGAGCTTGAAGATCATCAACAAATCAACATGCTTAAGCCTTCCGATTGGTATCTTGCTTAGACTAGATTAGTTTAGGTTGAGTCCAAGGCTTAAGTCACCTAATACATATCTCAATTGCATAAATCTTTTAAATCTTTTTCATCTTGAGATATGTCATTCATAATATGTTCATGCATCATATAAATACATGTACATGTGCATTCTAGGCATAATCTAAGTATTAAACATGTATGAATTTAAGTGCATAACATATTTGAAGTTTTTACACATGAAAGTGTGCTGTTAATCGATTACCACTTGGCTTAATCGATTAATCTAACTGTTTGCACAGTGTAATCGATTACAACAAATGTCAATCGATTAATCTAACATTTTTGTGAAGCTTAATCGATTAAAGCTGTCGTTAATCGATTAACTGGGCTTTTATTTCAATTCTTTATAAACTGCATTTTCAGAATTGATCTCATAAGTTGCATGTTAAATTTTTAGAGAGTTAGAGCATATTTTCGTGTTAATTGTTGCATCTAGTTGTAAATGCATTTGTGAGCTTAGAAAAGAGAGAATTCTATGCTTTAGGATTGAGTGCTTTTCATGATACATTTCTCATCTTTTCTTGTCACATGTTCTTGCATTTTTACATGATTCTTGATTAGATGTTTACACATTATGCATTCTGTTTTTTCACTAATACATTTTTCATATTGCATGAGCTTGTATTAGGTGATTAGAGTAAAGCCTTATCTTGTTAGATATAAGTCTTGTTATAGCTTAAATTTACTCTGTATTGTTTTGTTTGAAAAAGTGTTGTAATTGTGGGAATCTCAAGGTGTCATATCACCAAGAGATTGAGTGTGTCTTCACTGAGTGTTAGACTTAGGGATAAGTAAAGAACAAGGTTCTTGGCTGGGGCTACGCCGAAAGAAAGGTTTTCTTTGTCGGTAGGAAGGGAGTCAAACCATAGAATAGGTTTCTTTTTATCTTGTAAGTGTCTAATTGTTGTAATTGGATAGTGTGTATGTAATTAACATTCATTCAATTATAGTGAAGAAAAATCTCCCAAATCAGCCGGGAGGCCTGGATGTAGTTTGCGGTGGACAAGCAAACGAACCAGGATAAAATTCTTGTTGCAGGACTTTTTCTATCTCTATCTCTTTATTGCATTTGATCGATTATTTTGTCAAGTAGATTTAATTGATAAGTAGTGTCTATACTGTTTTACTTGTACTCTGATAATATTCTGTAAGCCTGGTATAATCGTTTCATTATCAATTAATTGTCGAGCAAGAAACTGTACTTGCATTTGCTTTCTGTCTTGGTTTAATCGATTAAGTGTGGTGTGTTAATCGATTACTTTAATCTGTTAATCGATTACGTGGACTGTGTTGAAAGTGTTAATCGATTATCCTGTTCTGTTAATCGATTAATCAAGGTGTTTTTCAGCATTAAGTGTTGTTTTCGAAAAGCGGACACTCTAACCGCTACACCTATTCAACCCCCCCTTCTAGGTGTATTGTAATCACTGATACCTAACAAGTGGTATCAGAGCTAGTGCGAAGTGCTAGCTCAACCGCGTATTCGTGATCCTTAGGGAAAAACGAATGGGTTCGTCAAACCCATTTGGTGGTGATGGTTCATCCATTAATCGACCACCTATATTCAGTGGTGAAGGGTATGCCTACTGGAAAGTCCGCATGCAAATTTTTATTGAAGCCATAGACTCGGATATTTGGGAATCCGTAGTCAACGGCCCTTTCGTTCCACAACATCTTGTGGACAATGAACCTAAAGACAAGCCTAAAAGTCTATGGACCGATGATGAGCGCAAAAAGGTGCAGCATAATCTACGCGCCAAAAATATCATCACATCGGCCCTATCCTATGATGAGTTCTTTAGAGTTTCGCAGTGCCAAAATGCAAAAGAAATGTGGGACACTTTACAAGTGACTCATGAAGGCACTAGCGAAGTCAAGCGCGCTAGATTAAATGCGCTTACCCATGAGTATGAGTTATTTCGCATGTTACCTAGTGAATCAATTTGTGATATGCAAAAGCGATTTACTCATATTATTAATCATTTAGTTGCTCTAGATAAATCTTTTGCCAGAGGTGAACTAACTAATAAAGTTTTGCGTTGTCTTGACAGGAAATGGCAACCAAAAGTAACTGCAATTGTTGAATCCAAAGATTTGGACTCTATGCCTCTAGCTACTCTATTTGGAAAACTTCAAGAGCACGAAATGGAATTGGGGCGCTTGACTATGCACGAAGATTCAGATCGGAAAAAGAAAAACATCACATTAAAGGCCACGACCTCCAAATCAAAAGAAGATAAAGATGATGATGAATCTGACTCCGATCTAGATGATGAAACTATGAATCTCCTTGTTCGCAAATTTAGCAAATTCATCAAAAGAAAAGGAGGATTCAAGAAGTTTCAGAAGAAAGAAGCGAAAGAGTCAACCAACAAAGGCAAGAACAACAAAGATCGCTTCACTTGCCATGAGTGTGGAAAAGCCGGACATATGAGATTTCAATGTCCTACCTATCTGAAAAAGGTTGATTCAGAGAAGAGCACTCCCAGGGAATTCAAATCCAAGAAAGCTTACATTGTATGGGATGTACCTGAGGAGGAAACAACATCAAGCACTTCTAGTGAGGAGGAGTCAGCGAAGCTGTGTCTGATGGTCAGATCTGACAACAATAGCAACTCAGACTCACACGAAGATAATGATGAGGTATATTCCGACACCTCATCCACTTCGGATGACTTACCCTCTTATGAAGTTTTATATAATGCTTATGTTGAGTTACATGAGGAATTAAAGAAATTGGCTAGAGTTAATGTTGATCAGAAAAGGGAAATCCTTAGAAATGAAAAGAAACTAAGCCAATTACAAAAAGAATTAGATGAATTAAAATTAGAAAATGAAACCTTAGATCTCATCTATTCTTGTAACACATGTGACTGCTCTGCTGATAATTTATGTCTAAAGCCTGTATGTGAGACTTGCGAGATTTTGCAAGAAGACAATCTTAAACTAAAAGAAAAACTCGAACGTCTCACAAACAGTAAACAGCAATTAGACACTCTGCTCAGTCAAACAAGAAATGTTGGTGATCGTACTGGTCTAGGTTATACTCGCTCTGCTAAAAACAAGAGACCATATAGAAAACCTGTAGTTATTACTAAGGATAAAAATCGTAGGCGCTCTCCTACTTGCTTTTATTGTAATACGTATGGTCATACCTCTTACTCTTGTTACATTAGAAAATATGGTATACCTAGCGGGGCTTATGTATGGATAAAGAAGGGAGATAATTCCCTAATCACTAACAGAAAAGGACCCAACATAATTTGGGTACCTGAGAAAAGCAGGTGATCTATTTTGCAGGTATGTCTTCGAACACAAGGACAAAAATGGTACTTAGACAGTGGATGTTCGAGACATATGACAGGTGACAGATCAAATTTCCTGGATCTATCACTTAAAGGAAAAGGATACGTCACGTACGGAGACAACAATAAGGGAAAGATACTTGGTACCGGAACAGTTGGTAACTCATCTCATACTCAAATTGAAAATGTTCTGTATGTTGAAGGACTAGAACATAATCTTCTAAGTATAAGTCAACTCTGTGACAAAGGTAATCGAGTATCTTTTGATTCTGACTGTTGCATCATTCGTGACATTTTATCTAATAATGTTAAATTTGTTGGTCATCGTATAAATAATATTTACATGGTTAACTTGGATGATGTCACCACATTATTTTCAAAATGTTTCATTTCTAAAGAAGATGACATCTGGCTCTGGCACAGACGCGTTGCACACATCCATATAAAACATCTAGATAAATTGTCATCAAACCAACTAGTTGAAGGGCTACCAAAACTAAATTTCAAAACTAAAGAGATTTGTGACACTTGTCAAAAGTGTAAACAAACCAAAAATTCTTTTAAAAACAAAAATGTGATATCCACTTCAAGACCTTTGGAGTTACTCCATATGGACTTGTTTGGACCATCACAAATCATGAGTTTTGGTGGTAGCTACTATGCTTTAGTTATTGTTGATGATTTCTCTCGTTTTACATGGACATTATTTTTATCTGCTAAAAGCGACGCTTTCAAATCTTTTAAAAATCTTGCCAAGCAAATCCAAAACCAACTTAACCTGAAAATAGTATATATACGAAGTGATCACGGGGGAGAATTTGAGAACTTTCAGTTCGACAAATTCTGTGATAAGCACGGCATTATGCATCAGTTCTCTGCTCCTCGCACTCCACAACAAAATGGAGTTGTTGAAAGGAAAAATCGTGTGTTAGAAGAATTAGCGAGAACCATGCTTAATGAAAGTAATACCCCTAAATATTTCTGGGCAGATGCAGTTCATACTGCATGCTATGTTATAAATCGAGTATTGTTAAGGCCTAATTTGAATAAAACTCCTTATGAACTATTAAAAGGCCGTAAACCAAACATATCCCATCTTCACGCTTTCGGTTGCAAATGTTTTATATTAAATAATGGAAAGCGGGCTTTAGGAAAATTTGATTCAAAAGCCGATGAGGGAATATTTTTGGGATACTCGATTCATAGCAAAGCGTTCAGAATCTTTAATAAGTATTCTATGCAAGTTGAAGAGTCTATCCATGTACAGTTTGATGAATCTTCTCCAAAAGAGAAGAGAAAGGCTGTTTCTGATGATGTTGCAGGTGCTTTGGAAGAAGCATACTCAAAGAACATGGATAATGTAGAAGCAACCGATGAAGAACGTCAAAACAAATCTCAGGAGCATTCAGATATGCCAATTGTGTGGAAAACCAAGAAAGCTCACCCGATCGATAAAGTAATAGGTGACATATCTACGGGAGTGGTAACCCGTAGTTCCTTACGAAACTTCTGTAATTTCGTAGCCTTTGTATCTCAAATTGAGCCTAAGACCATTGATGAGGCCATTGAGGATGTACACTGGGGTATAGCTATGCAAGAAGAGCTAAACCAGTTCGAACGTAATAATGTTTGGGACTTGGTCCCTAAACCTAAAGATCATCCTGTGATTGGTACTCGATGGGTCTTCAGAAACAAGCTTGATGAATCAGGCTTGATCATTCGAAATAAAGCACGCTTGGTGGCCCAAGGCTACAACCAGGAGGAAGGTATCGATTATGACGAAACCTATGCTCCTGTAGCCAGATTAGAGGCCATCAGGATGCTACTTTCCTTTGCATCAATTATGAACTTCAAATTATTTCAGATGGACGTAAAAAGCGCCTTCTTGAATGGCTATATTCAAGAAGAAGTTTATGTTAACCAACCGCCTGGTTTTGAAAATTTTAAATATCCGAACCATGTTTATAAACTTAAAAAGGCACTCTATGGTCTCAAACAAGCTCCTAGAGCTTGGTATGATAGACTTAGTACCTTTCTTTTAGAAAAAGGGTTCGAAAGAGGCTTGGTTGACACAACGCTTTTTATTCGTAAATCAGAAAACTCTGTATTACTTGTGCAAATATATGTAGATGACATAATTTTTGGATCTACTAATGATATTTTGTGTAAGGATTTTTCTGAGATGATGCAGGGGGAGTTCGAAATGTCTATGATGGGAGAACTTACGTTCTTTCTAGGACTTCAGATAAAGCAACTAGAAAGTGGTATTTTCATCCATCAGACAAAGTATTGCAAAGAGCTGCTCAAGAAATTTGAGATGAACAATTGTAAGGAAGCTTCCACTCCTATGGCATCTGCTTGCTACCTAGATAAGGACGAAAAAGGAAAAACTATAGAGGTAACAAAGTATCGAGGAATTATTGGGTCTTTACTTTACTTAACTGCAAGTAGGCCTGATATCATGTTTAGTGTATGCATGTGTGCTAGATTTCAGTCATCTCCTAAAGAATCACATCTTACAACTGTTAAAAGAATCATGAGATACTTAAAAGGAACAACTAACATGGGATTATGGTATCCTCGGGATGCCTCATTATCCTTGGTAGGTTATTCCGATTCCGATTTCGCCGGATGTAAATTGGATCGGAAAAGCACTAGTGGTACTTGTCACTTGTTGGGGAGTTCATTAGTAGCATGGCACAGCAAAAAGCAAGCTTGTGTTGCTCTGTCCACCGCCGAAGCGGAATACATTGCCGCTGGTGTGTGTTGCGCTCAAATCCTCTGGATGAAGCAGCAACTCAAGGACTATGGTCTTAATATTGAAAAGATCCCTATTAAATGCGATAACACAAGTGCTATAAACCTTTCCAAGAATCCCGTCTTGCATTCTAGAACTAAGCATATAGAAATTAGACATCATTTTCTGCGTGATCATGTACAAAAAGGTGATTGCGTTCTTGAATTTGTTGAAACTTCTAAACAATTAGCTGATATTTTCACCAAGCCCCTTCCCAGGGATACTTTCTTTGTTCTAAGGAGAGAACTTGGAATTCTTGATGAACAATATCTTGATTAAAATTGTTTAGGTGTTTACATTATCGTCTAGTTTCTCTATGTCTTTGTTTCTTTAGCTGTTCGATATTTGTGTCTCTTGATTATTATTATTTTTTGTGATTCTGGATGTTTAAATAAATCTGTCACATTGCATGCCAAAGCCTTAAGAAGTTGAAACCATTTTTACTGCCTGAAAAATTCTCTTTTCTATGCATTAATCGATTAAATATTCAATTAATCGATTACCTGGGCATCAGTTGCTTGAAAATTCGAAATTATACTATAAGTAATCGATTACATTTTCACTTAATCGATTACCTGGGCATCAGTTCTTTCAAAAAATTCGAAATTTCACACTGATTAATCGATTAACCCTGCCCGTTAATCGATTAAAACCAGTATTATAAAGGCAAACAGTAGCTCGGTTTCACACTTTTTTTCTGGTTTTCTCTCTTTATCCTTTCTGCTTTGAGATACTAAATCTATAACACAACTAATCCAAAGTGCATCAAAAGTAGAAACACCTATTCCTAACCCTCTTAAAACCATCAAGGAATCATCTCTTTGCATCCTCATCATATCCCATTTCCAAGGTTCCACTAAACATAACCTAGGTTAGGTTTGCCTACACTCATATTTGACCTCTCACTGCCATTTCGGTTTCTGCCACATTATGAAGCAAAGTCGTCCTAAAAGGGTCAAAACATCAGCCACTCGTGTACGAAGACGAGAGGTCGGTTCGCCTTCTGCTCGGGACCGTGGTGACCCCTACTATTCACTCATTCTGCAAGAGACTCGTATGGCGAAATTCCAAGGTCGGAAACCTACATATATACGGTATGTTGACTTAACTTGGTTATCGGAACAGAACTTTAGCTTCCCGCATGACATGGAAGCTCAGGGAACTATTCAGTTCATGGAATTAAAGGGACAAGTCTACCCTGCTCTCGTTAGGGAATTCTATGCTAACTTTAGATATAAGGATGGAAAATATTGGTCAATGATTTCTGGAAATTTGTTTGAACTCAACGATGAAATTTTCATGAATGTCGGTGGTTTATCGTCTTCTGGATATAGTATAGGAGATTGTTCCTGGGTAAAGGAAAATTTTGATCCTACAGAAGTCTACAAGTCTTTTCTAAGAGGCCCTCATTTATACATTCAGGGTCAACTGACCAAAGCTGGGTCACTTTCTGTTGAGAACAGGCTGCTACACTACATTATTGCTTACATCCTAGTACAGAGGAACACAAATCATGCACAGCCTACTGTGAATGATTTACGCTTCATGTATGCAGTGAAGAATAATGTGATGATTAATTGGCCTGAGGAGATCTTGAAAATTATGAACAGTGTATCTTTATCTCAGTCGAAGCTGCTTCCCTACAGTATCTTCATATCACGCATCGTTGACTATTTGCGCATTGACGTTTCCGATACTATCATTGTTGAATATACCGACAAGGATCATCTGGTTGGTGAAAGCCTCATACATAAGATGGGTATATACAAGTATGGTAGTACTTGGCAATACCAAGAGGACTACACCACTTTTGGTCTGGATTTATCTGATGATGATAATCAGGATGACACAGATAATCAGCATGCTACAGCTCAGGGGGAGCCTTCTGGATCAGCACCTCAGAAATCTGCTTTTGGATTCGATCAATTGGAAGCTATGGAGCAACGGCTTAACAACCGTATGGATCTTCACTTCCAAGGACTAAAAGACTCATACTTTGCTGGTATGGAACAGTATGAGGAGCGACAAACTGCGTATTCGGATAACCAATTTCGGGAGTTGAGGAGTCTGATTCAATCTACGGCTGAAGCTCAGAATGCCTTGTTTTGTTCAGAATTTCAGAAGCTATCTATGCTTATCAGGGGAGATCAGAACATTGTCACTTCTGTTGATCACACTGACGATCCTCATCCTCCACCTCAACCTTAGTTTAGAAGACTTTAGGCCTAGGATATCTTACCTTAGGTTTATTTCTTCTTTTTGGCACTCTTTGGATTTAGATACTGTTATGGATTCGAGTATTTCTGTTGCGTGCCTCTTTATGTTGTTAATTGACATTTTCTGGTTTATCTGGTTGCTAAACATTGTTACTCTTTCTGCTATTTTTTTTAACTATGTCGAATAGCCTACTATGTTTATGTGTATGGTTCTTGATCGTATGAGATTTTCGGCCTTGATATGGTTCATCTCGTATGCTGTTCACTTTACTTGTTTGGCTATTTCTGTTGTATAAACTTGCGCACTTGTTTAATCCTCTTTAATGTAAAACAGGTTAATTGTTATATCCCAATATTAACTCATTAACTGTGTTTTATGCATTACTCATATCTCTGCCTCTATTTTGACCTGGGTTATCTTTTTGATAATGTCAAAAGGGGGAGAAAGGTTGTTTTGTTTGTTTTCTGATTGTGCAGGTTGATCGAAATAACAGCTTCCGATATTTGCGCATCATATCAACCTTGCCAACACAATCTTCAAGCTATTTACATTTGATGTGGAGTTTGTCATCATCAAAAAGGGGGAGATTGAAAGTGTGCATGTCAAGAGGAACACTTTGGAAAGCTCTCCTTATATGACTTGGTTTTGATGAGGACAACTTGTGCTAACATGAGCTTGAAGATCATCAACAAATCAACATGCTTAAGCCTTCCGATTGGTATCTTGCTTAGACTAGATTAGTTTAGGTTGAGTCCAAGGCTTAAGTCACCTAATACATATCTCAATTGCATAAATCTTTTAAATCTTTTTCATCTTGAGATATGTCATTCATAATATGTTCATGCATCATATAAATACATGTACATGTGCATTCTAGGCATAATCTAAGTATTAAACATGTATGAATTTAAGTGCATAACATATTTGAAGTTTTTACACATGAAAGTGTGCTGTTAATCGATTACCACTTGGCTTAATCGATTAATCTAACTGTTTGCACAGTGTAATCGATTACAACAAATGTCAATCGATTAATCTAACATTTTTGTGAAGCTTAATCGATTAAAGCTGTCGTTAATCGATTAACTGGGCTTTTATTTCAATTCTTTATAAACTGCATTTTCAGAATTGATCTCATAAGTTGCATGTTAAATTTTTAGAGAGTTAGAGCATATTTTCGTGTTAATTGTTGCATCTAGTTGTAAATGCATTTGTGAGCTTAGAAAAGAGAGAATTCTATGCTTTAGGATTGAGTGCTTTTCATGATACATTTCTCATCTTTTCTTGTCACATGTTCTTGCATTTTTACATGATTCTTGATTAGATGTTTACACATTATGCATTCTGTTTTTTCACTAATACATTTTTCATATTGCATGAGCTTGTATTAGGTGATTAGAGTAAAGCCTTATCTTGTTAGATATAAGTCTTGTTATAGCTTAAATTTACTCTGTATTGTTTTGTTTGAAAAAGTGTTGTAATTGTGGGAATCTCAAGGTGTCATATCACCAAGAGATTGAGTGTGTCTTCACTGAGTGTTAGACTTAGGGATAAGTAAAGAACAAGGTTCTTGGCTGGGGCTACGCCGAAAGAAAGGTTTTCTTTGTCGGTAGGAAGGGAGTCAAACCATAGAATAGGTTTCTTTTTATCTTGTAAGTGTCTAATTGTTGTAATTGGATAGTGTGTATGTAATTAACATTCATTCAATTATAGTGAAGAAAAATCTCCCAAATCAGCCGGGAGGCCTGGATGTAGTTTGCGGTGGACAAGCAAACGAACCAGGATAAAATTCTTGTTGCAGGACTTTTTCTATCTCTATCTCTTTATTGCATTTGATCGATTATTTTGTCAAGTAGATTTAATTGATAAGTAGTGTCTATACTGTTTTACTTGTACTCTGATAATATTCTGTAAGCCTGGTATAATCGTTTCATTATCAATTAATTGTCGAGCAAGAAACTGTACTTGCATTTGCTTTCTGTCTTGGTTTAATCGATTAAGTGTGGTGTGTTAATCGATTACTTTAATCTGTTAATCGATTACGTGGACTGTGTTGAAAGTGTTAATCGATTATCCTGTTCTGTTAATCGATTAATCAAGGTGTTTTTCAGCATTAAGTGTTGTTTTCGAAAAGCGGACACTCTAACCGCTACACCTATTCAACCCCCCCTTCTAGGTGTATTGTAATCACTGATACCTAACAAGATCCACCTGTGTCCTTATTCATCCCACCACCTCCATCATCAAAGCCACAAACTACCATCGTCTCCATTGTCAATGCCATTGAAACCCACTGTGAAAAAAAACATCTATTTCTCAAACTCCAAAAAGAAATTTTTAAGAATTACAACATTGAGGACATGCTTGTTTTCCAATGGTTGTGCAATGTTGAGTCGTCTGAGCCCAATATGATTGTTGATGGTGCTACATCCAGATTCAAGAGAATAACTCAACCACCAATCAAATTTAAAGATTATGGTTAGATTAAGTTTTGAACGAATATAATCCTAAATTTAAATATTATCTTATCTAATTAGGAGGAGATCATGATAAGATTATATTTTAATTATCTTTAGATTTACTTTTCAAATAATGGGATTGAAATTAGAATTATCAATCCATAAGTTAATTGTTAGTACTATTTAAGCAATATTAAACCTCATTAAAATATATGAATAAACCATTATTTTATTTTAATTTCTCAATGATCCACTACCACTTCGGGTAGGCAATTTCCCTTAATGATCCACTACCACTTCGGGTAGGCAATTTCCCTTAATGATCCACTACCACTTCGGGTAGGTCATATACAATACCACATAGGGCAAGTCATACACAATACCACATAGGGCAAGTCATACACAATACCACATAGGGCAAGTCATACACAATACCACATAGGGCAAGTCATACGCAATACCACATAGGGCAAGTCACACACAATACCACATAGGGCAAGTCATACGCAATACCACATAGGGCAAGTCACACACAATACCACATAGGGCAAGTCATACGCAATACCACATAGGGCAAGTCATACACAATACCACATAGGGCAAGTCATACGCAATACCACATAGGGCAAGTCATACACAATACCAAATAGGGCAAGTCATACGCAATACCACATAGGGCAAGTCATACACAATACCACATAGGGCAATTCATACGCAATACCACATAGGGCAAGTCATACACAATACCACATAGGGCAAGTCATACACAATACCACATAGGGCAAGTCATACACAATACCACATAGGGCAAGTCATACGCAATACCACATAGGGCAAGTCATACACAATACCACATAGGGCAAGTCATACGCAATACCACATAGGGCAAGTCATACACAATACCACATAGGGCAAGTCATACGCAATACCACATAGGGCAAGTCATACACAATACCACATAGGGCAAGTCATACGCAATACCACATAGGGCAAGTCATACACAATACCACATAGGGCAAGTCATACACAATACCACATAGGGCAAGTCATACACAATACCACATAGGGCAAGTCATACGCAATACCACATAGGGCAAGTCATACACAATACCACATAGGGCAAGTCATACGCAATACCACATAGGGCAAGTCATACACAATACCACATAGGGCAAGTCATACGCAATACCACATAGGGCAAGTCATACACAATACCACATAGGGCAAGTCATACACAATACCACATAGGGCAAGTCATACGGTTCACTACCACTCCGGGTAGGACACGATGAATAGTTCACTACCACTCCGGGTAGGACACAATGATAAACCACTACCTCCTCGGGTAGGGTAACAACCATAAACTTACCAACACGTTACCTCTTTCACATACCTCATTCACATAAGTGAGTATGAATTAGAGCCACTTATCCCTTACCTTGGTGAGCGTTGGGGATCGGTTCCGAGTAACTTTAAAAGTCTCCTCCGCGATTTCCTCCAACCTTAGGATCTTTCCTCATTTCCACCAATAACAACAATGTTAGTCATTTATTCCAAATATCACATAAACAACTTACTTTGCATCATTTAATCATACAAAATATTCATCATCAATATTCAACCATCTAAAACATGCATAACATCTCATATTTCAATATTTCCAAAACTACTTCAATACAAGTTTCTAAATATCAAAGCATACATGTTCATCTCATATAACAACATCAAAGCACTACTCATTATCCACATCTAACATTTCATCTCTTTCTCTTTATACTCGTATTCTTATTTTGGGGGGTTTTTCATGAATAACCCATAAAACTTTCCATTCATCAAATAACAACTCTAAACCAAGAGTTTACAAGATAAAAACAACATAAAACGAACCATAACTCTAAAGGATGAGTTTCCATGGTTTCTCATGTTTTGAAAATAAATCCAACATACCCAAAACAAGTTAGAGAGGAAGAAGAAGAGTTAGTAACAAGAGGTTTACCTCTTCTCAAGCTCCAAGATGAGTCCTAAGGCTCCTTGTTCTTGAAAAGCTCTCATTTCTCTCTTATCTTCGAAGTTCTAACTCAAAAATGTATTTGGGTTTCTGTTTTAAAGAGGCGTCGTCGGGTTGTAATCGATTACCAACATGGTGTAATCGATTACAACGTGAAAAATGCACATATCTGATGCTTTTAATACAATGTAATCGATTACCAGGAGTGTGTAATCGATTACCAGGAGTGTGTAATCGATTACACTGTGTCAGATGCACATATCTGATGCTTTTAATACGATGTAATCGATTACCAGCAATGTGTAATCGATTACCAGCAATGTGTAATCGATTACCAGCAATGTGTAATCGATTACCAGCAATGTGTAATCGATTACCAGCAATGTGTAATCGATTACCAGAAATGTGTAATCGATTACCAGCAATGTGTAATCGATTACCAGAAATGTGTAATCGATTACACTGTGTCAGATGCACATATCTGATGCTTTTAATACGATGTAATCGATTACCAGAAGAGTGTAATCGATTACCAGCAGAGTGTAATCGATTACCAGCAGAGTGTAATCGATTACCACTGTGTCAACAGCCCAAAATTGCCATTTCTCGCCCACGCGAGAATCCTCGTCCAGGATTTCACCCTCCCAGCTGATCCTTTTTCGCTCAAGTGAGAATCTCTCGATCAAGCGAGGCTTCCAGGACTGATACTATATTTTTAAAGATTAAAATTTGGGGTGTTACAGAATGAGGATAAAGTCTAAAGCTAAAATTAAAGTAAAATATTGATTTTATTCATATCATTTGAATGAGGTTTAACATTGCTTAAATAGTACTAAAAACTAATTTATGGATTGATAAATCTAATCTCAATCCCATTATTTGAAAAGTAAATCTAAAGATAATTTAAATATAATCTTATCATGATATCCTCCTAATTAGATAAGATAATATTTAAATTTAGGATTATATTCCTTTAAAGCTAATCTAACCATAATCTTTAAATTTGATTGGTGGTTGAATTATTCTCTTGGATCTGGATGTAGCACCATCAACAATCCTGTTGGCTCAGACGACCCAACATTGCCCAACCCTTGGAAAACAACCTTGTCCTCAAGGTTGGGAGTTATAACCAAGTGAGTCTGTCCATTTTTATCTTCCCTAAGCCCAAGGTCTTTCCCTGCATGTGTTGTTACTAGAAGGTTTGTATGTGGTATCTTGACCGTTGACAATGAAGATCATGGTAGTTTGTGGCTTTGATGATGGAGGCAGTGAGATGAATAAGGACACTGGTGGATCTGAGATCTTGGTCGTACAATAGGAGGAGGTGGCCACCAATGTGGTTCATCCACTTGTTTTTTCCAATGTGACCATCCACATATTCTCTTTTTTGTTCTATTGTGTTGATACCACAATATGAGACCTCAAAAGGCGGATGTATGATAGCCAACAGATCTTCTATTTCACAAGTGAAGGTAACCAACGACAATAAAGGGTCCTGATCGGCATTGCTCCTTCGACTTACGACTAAGGTGATGTAGTTACTGAAGCATATTATTGTCTTTCTTCCTCTTATTTTTTTGTATCTAATGATATCGAGTTTGGTGTAGAGGCATGATATAAGGTTGTTCTTGTATTGGTATTGCAACAATTAAGTTGGATTCCTTTTTGAGATCTACATTTGAGTCACCATCAGTGTTAGTGTGGTGACTTTGTAATGATTTATTCTCCAAATCTGCAATGGGAGGTTGAAAAAAGTGTGGTGTTGGGACCTGAGATGTTTGTAGGGATATGTGTTGATTGGGTGTATCATAGATTTGAGGTGGTGGATGAGTATGTTGTGGTTGTGAGGTTTGTTGATGAAAAGAAGAGTATGTGAAATAAGATGGATAATATGTGGAATAACATTGTAGTTGTGGTTGTGAGGTTTGTTGATGAGAATAAAAGTATGTGGAATAAGATGAATGATATGTGTAATATGGTGGTGGTTGATCGTAAGTATAATATGCCGAATACATATTTGCTTTGGAGGAATGAGGTCAAGAATGAAAGCACCAATGTTAGGGGTTAAAATCCCTAGTAGAAAAAGTATTGAAGAGGATAATGTCTAAAGCTAAAATTAAAGTAAAATACTGATTTTATTCATATCGTTTGAATGAGGTTTAACATTGCTTAAATAGTACTAAAAACTAATCTATGGATTGATAAATCTAATCTCAATCTCATTATTTGAAAAAGATAATTTAAATATAATTTTATCATGATCTCCTCCTAATTAGATAAGATAATATTTAAATTTAGGATTATATTCCTTCAAAACTAATCTAACCATAATCTTTAAATCTGAATGGTGGTTGAATTATTCTCTTAAATCTGAATGTAGCACCATCAACAATCCTATTGAGTTCAGTGTTAAACTCGCAACGAACACATGGTGTGAAGGTGTAATTGCCTTCTTTGTATATACCACTTGGCAAGTAGCAATGTTACAGCAAAGGGACCACTCAATTAATATAGGTAGGTATAGTGATGTTTCCGAACTATTTTGGAATATGGATCTATTGTATAATATTCTTTCATATATATTATCTTATGTAAATAAAATAATGTCATATGTCAATTAATAAATTTTAAATTATTATTATTATTTTTACTTTATTACGTGAGAGATCATATCAGGCACAATTTTTAATAGCACATATACATTATTGATGCAATCCAACAGATTGAGTCATTTGATGAGTTTAGAAATCCTCGACGGAAATAAAATATAGATTTGACTTTGATAAATTTTAAAATGCCAAATTCGAATTGAATGAGTTGGTTTGGTGGGAAAATTAGGTTCTTCTATGTTTTTGCTTAGTTTATATTTTTCCAATTCAACTAAAAACTTTTATATTTTTCCCAAATTCAACTTAAAACTTCTATATTATATTTTATGGAAAAGTGCAAAAAAAAAAAACCCATAAATTTTATGCATTATGCAAATAGTCATCACTAACAATTTTTTCTCTCGTAATTATCTCTTAAAATTCTTTGTTATTGAAATTGATCCATATATAAATATATTGTTAAATTACTAATAAACCAACAGATAAGCTTGTATCTTTAGTCTCATAAGAGGAGCAACGCAATGCATATTAGTCACTATCAATGGTGCGAGAAAAGTGTCATCAGAATACAAATTTATTGAGAAGATGATAAATAAGTTCTAGAGTTAAAAAATGAGGTATACATTAGTATTGAGATTTAAAACAAAATTTATGATGAGAATTTTCACTATTAGTAATTTCATGTTATTTTTATGCATGTAGGTACCAATTTTACCACGAGTTAAAGTTTAAGGGTAATTAGAAATAATTTTTTTTTACAATGATTGTTTACAATAGACATAATAAAGTTTAAGAGGTTTTTCCCATTAATATAAGACATAAACTAAAGAAAACTTTCTTTTTGAAGTTGATAAAATGTATGGCTAAATGATAAAACTATGAATTTTGATTATAAATGAAATAATTATTATATTTAAGTTAAAATTACTTTAATCACATAAGTTTTATATCAGAGCTAAAGCATAACAAAATAATAGTTATATAATAATCATAAAAAATATGCTTACTCTAAAATCTGCATGATGATTTAAAGTCTCAAACAAAATAATATTTTAAATTCGAGTAATTAAGGATGTGTATGATGAAGTCAAGACTAATGTAAAAACAAAAGATCAAAAGATTTTTCTATTATCATATGACAACACCAATGATCAACATTGAGCCCTGACTTGTTTACAATGGTCTTGGATGTGCTTAGTGAGCATATCCGAGAACTAGTATCACAATGCATGCTTTATGGTGATGATATTGTTTTAGTGAGAGGCCTGAGAGAATAATTAAATAGGAAGTTAGAAATATGGAGCCAAACATTAGAAAAACGTAGATTTCGTATAAGCATAAGTAAGACAAAGTATATGGAATGTAAGTTTAGGAAAAGGAAGACAAGCCCCACTGTAGAGGTAAACATTGGGAATCATACCATACAATAGGTCACTAGATTTAGGTATATTTATTCAATTATACAAGACAATGAGGAAATTGACGAAGATGTAAACTATAGGATTGAAGTGGGTTGGATGAAATGGCAAAGTGTTTCAAATGTCATATGTGATAAATATATATATATATCATCTAGCTTAAGGGAAAGTTTTGCTTACAACTACAAGAACTGCAATGTTATATGAGATTGAATATTGGGCCGTAAAATGTGAAAAATATAGTAAACTTTATGTAGTAGAGATGATAATATTGACTTGGATAAGTAGACACACTAGACAAGATATGATTAAAAATTAATGCATCAAATGAGAAAGTTGTATAACTCCTATTGTAGAAATGATGATAGAATCATGTATTAGGTGGTTTAAACATGTGTAGACGAGACTGCTAACCGACAATTAGGAATATAAAAATTGCCTATTGTGTCGCAAACAAGTAAAAAGAGTAAGGAAATTGTTGTATACACAAGGACTTGCTAAACCTAGCATTTCAATAATCAAATTACTATTCTAAAATGATTTTGAAATGGTTTTCAATGTTGTTAGTTTGGATATAAAAATAGTGTTGGATATAACTGTAAACAACGTTGAAATTTAGATGTGAGATTTACTTAATATTCATTTCAGTAATATTGGTAACAATCAAGCAAGCAAAGCAATTATGAATCTACACAATATTAGTCCTAAAAATCACTAAAAGCTAATACTAAACTATTTAGCAACTCATGAAATAAAGCTAAAAACCTTCCACATGAGATCAATAATTATGACTCACATACACACCTCTATTTCTATCAATTTATGCATGTGAGAATTGATTTTAATGCACACTTCAATTGTGTTAATCGCCAATGCCTTGGTCTATACTAACACTTTACCAAAACTAGCTCTATGTCTAGCAACTACAATGATAAAATTAAGTTATATGAACCGTCAAGCATGCCTCTATGTCTAGTAACACATAACATCTAGTTTGAGAGTTATTCGATGTTAACATGAATCTATGTCTAGAAATCATATCAACATAGACACTTATTGTGATAATTAAGCATGAAAACTATGTCTAGTGTTATGCAAAAATGATGAATTTCATGCATTGGACTATTGAACCAAAATTTCTTTACTCGGTTCGTTTCCTAAAACATACTAAGCAATTCGTCAACCACATAGTAAGCATTAAGCATATCAATAATAATTCATGAAAATCAAATTCATTTTATTCAAAATTGAATTCCATATTACAGAGATGAATAATAAAATCAATCACAATAAGAAAGTAACCTAACTAAGCATTTTCATACATAACATGGTACAAGAGAAATTTAGAAATCATAAGTAATGGATTCTCACAATTCATACTTTCTAGATTTTACATCATATTTCTAACTTCATAAATCTAAACACTAGGGAAATTCGAAACTCTGCTAAGAGGTGTCTCAAATTCGATTCCCAACTCCCTAGTTATAGAAAATGGGATTCAATCTATCTTCTTCATCATTTTAGATCTCTTTTTGTAAGTTAGCGTTTTGGCTCCTGTGTTAAGCTCATCTCCTTTCTGGTTTGACCCTTTGCCTGGCAACCCTCGACTTGTGCTAAGCTCAGCTGTTGTGCTGAGTGCAAGTCAGCAGAATTGTGGCTTTTGCATGCTTTGTGCCATTTGGTCCATTTTTGTTATTTTTTAGTCTTGATCCATCATGGAAACTTGAATAATAGGATTAGTAAAATTTATTATCAAAACTCCAATTATGATTACATAAAGTTAGTATTTAGAATTAAAAGGTATTAATTTATCGTTATGAATTAAGGTAATTTTCGCACCTAACAGATACCAGTAAAAGCCACACTATGGAAAGTACGTAAAATAGAGGTTAGCCCAATTCTGGAAGAAGATAAAGACTAAAAAAACCATATGCGAAAACATTAGGAAATATTTAGAGATCAATATTTTGTCAATGAATATAATCTATAATATATAGTTATTACATCATTTAATCCATATTGTCGACCCACCTACTGAGACAAAGACTAAGTTATTGTTTTGTAAACTTGTTGGTTGGGTTTTAAATTTTGAAACCAAGGACATGTGAAGAAGATTTTCTCATTGACCTTGTTTAGGTTTTAATGAAGACATCGATATCAATAAGTAAGAAAAAAGGTCGAAGACCTTGTAGATTGGAAAACTCAAATTAAATAGATGAGATTTATTGTTTTCTAACTTACACGTTACCAGGAACTGAGTAATAGGATTGAACAAAATGGTCCAGTAACCGAATACTGAAGTGAGTAATCGATTATTGAGTGAACAAGAAGGTCTAGTAACCGATTACCACGTCTTAGTAATCGATTAACTTGTTCTGGAAATGTGCTTTCGAAATTGAAACTCAACCAACATATACTCAAACTTACCAGCATGATTCCAATTGTTTCATACCTCCTAGGGTGGAACTTGCAATCTCTCTAAACTATATATACACTCCTAAGTTTCTGAAAACAATACAACCCTTTCACAACATCTTTATTTATTTCAAAATTAATGGATAATAAGAGAAATAGTTTAACATGTATATAAACCATACCACAAAATATTAAACCTACTTTCCAACACTACCAAAATGACTTGATGATTGCTTTAGTGGTTTCAAGTGGTAAAACTTATCCCAAAAAAAATGTGTTACTCTGTGTGGCACTTATTCCAAAAAGTGTTTCATACCTTCTGGAATGGAACTTGCAACACCTTTAAACTCTATATACACTCCTAAGTTTGAAACAATACAACATTTTTACAATATTTATTTCAAAATTGATTGACAATGAGAAAAATAGTTTAACATGTATTCAAACCATACCCCAAGATAATAAGGCATATCATTTTTGACCTACTTTCCAACACTACCAAAATGACTTAGATGATTGCTTTAGTGGTTTCAAGTGGGGGAACTTATCCTAAAAAGTGTGTTATTCTATGTGGTGCTTGTTATGATCGGTTCAAAAAATATTTAAGATAAAAATTTAATAATTAATTGTTTTTCTAATCAAACTAAAATAACATAATATATGTGATATAAGATTTACTCCCAACAAATAGTGTTCAGGATTCTTGCAATGTTTAGAAAACATACAGAGAATGGCCAGTTTGTTTCCTGAAACTCAGTCCTCAATAATTTATAAAAATAGATTCTTCGCAAATATTGAGAACTTTTTTTTTTACTAAGTCACATAAGTGTATAAGAAGAAAAATAATCTATGTATGATAATTTAAGAATTTTCTAAATTATTAGCCTTCCATTATTAATTCTTAAATAAAACTAATAACACATCAATGGTAAACAAATGTATTAACAGTAAAAAAAACACTTTATACCAAGAACGCATGTGTGAAAATGATGTGTTGTTAGTACAAACATGTTTAGAAAGCTTTGCAAGTACTTTCCTTCTCGAATTTATGTAGTAAAAAGAAAAGACATAGCTTAGTCGTTCCTAATTACAACCAATAACTATAAAACAAAGCAGAGACTACAAAATCAGACCAGAAAATCCATTCACTTGACAAAATACTTTACACATTGGGGCATGAAATGGAGGTCTTTACTCTTAGCAGTGCTTCTAAACATAACCATGCATCAAAAATATTACTTCACTATTTTCTACTAGTCACCAACCATAGATAGGATTTTCTACTAGTGGAGGTAAGAGATTAAGGTCCTTACAGTGCTGCTGGTCATAGTCACGTGTTCCAGGTATTGCTCCGGTACATAGACGAAGGAAATTATTCCCTGTGAGACAGAAATGAGCAAATGCTAACCCTCCATCTATTAGTTCTGTCAGATTAGGCATTGAAACCGACTTCGCGGTGAATTTTCCATTGTCTGTGCTTGACTTTGCAGCATCCTTTTCCTTGTTCATGATTTTGTCAAGCTCGGAATATTCCATAAATCTTTGAGTAGCAGCCTCCCAGGAAAGTTGATAGCTTTGTGCAGGTGTAAGAAGATGAGGCTCATTTTCTAAGGCTTCTTTCACTTTTGCCACAAATTCATTAGATGTCTTGTAAGTCAAACAATTTGGGAATGACCTGAAGAACTCATTTGATGGATGATCAGCACAAACTACAAACTTCCCCATTGCTAGTGCCTCAGCTGTTGCTGTGCAGAGCACGTCACTAAGACTAGGATTTATGAAGACTTTGTACCTTCAGGAAAGTAGATAAATGGTGTCAAAAAGGGAACCAAACTTAATACAAACATGTTCAGTGTCGGCGTGTGCTGCGTGACAAATAAGCTAGTAACTTATCTTAAGAGTAGGTGAGGAGATGTCTGTCTACATGTATGGAAAGATCAGTTAACAACGCTATTTTCCTTGGTACACAACCAATTCAATTTATGAAGAGGAGGAAGTAAACACTAAGCTCATGTTTTAATAGATGAAATTCAAAAGAATTGTATTCTTCATTTATGTAGGTATGTTGTCTCAGTGGGAATAAGGTTTGCTTGCTATGTTTAATGACGATTTGAGGATCCTTTCGAGTGAGTAATATTATAATACTAATTTTGTATAGCAAATATTTCAAATTATTCTTACCCATGTAGAGAATCATCTGCATGGTCTCTTCCTTTCTGAAAATTGAGATTCAAATCCAACCTTTTAGCCATACTCTGAACTTCATTAGCATCCTCTCCACTGCCAAATACATCCAAGTTGAAGCCTTCAATGTCACTTTTATGTTTTGCTAATAAATCAATCAATTCCTTATATCCCTTTGCCCATACCATCTTTCCTAAGAAGTATGCCCCTTTTGTAAAGGTTTCCTGCCCAAGCTCCCTATCCGAAACAACCTTTTTTCCAATTTCTAAGAACTTCGGATTAACACCATGAACATTGCAAATTACAGACTTAGGTATATCCTGAGTAGCAGCTGACAGACGAAGAACCTGAATATAAATCATAAATAACTTAATTATTTTTTTCTAATTTTATACTTGTATGATAATCTTATTCCATGACTAGTTCATAAAGAAAAACCACCAAAAAACTTCATACTAGGATGGTAAATTTCATACCTTGTGGCAATAGGCTCTTGTAACCCAATTATTAACGTGTTTCACAAGGAATGCCTGGAGGGCCCCATGTTTCTCCCTCTTGATGTATTCTAAGTAATTTGTGTGTACAATACCAACAACATGCTTGAATTTATCTGTCCAACGCTTACCATGATGATACCAATTCAAATGTTCTGGTTCTTCTAATATAGCAATGTCAGCATCCTTGAATGGTACAAATTGAGAAGTATCACCAGCGGGTATTATACTTCGTCTTTCTTTTGAAAACTATTCACAAAATGAACAAAAGTGAGAATTGAATGTAATTTGATATGAAACCTGGTAAATCATAAATATCTTCATAAAAAAATACCTTCCCAGGATAAAAGGATATTTTGAAGTCTGCCCTAAAGCCAATCCTTTCCTCAAGCCAATTACGTATATAAAGTTCCTGTTCTTCTGGTGAACTAAAAGAGAGATTAGTGGGATAAACTATCTCTTGATCCGAAGTACAAAGCCATGGAATCAACAAAGTGACTTTCTGCTTTTCAGATTGTGATAGATATGCAGCTCGAAATAGTGGATTTATAGCAGTTCCTGTCATCCAAGGAAGACTAGCAGTTGTGACTATTGCAAAATGCCTTTCATTGCCTGACAGATCACGCTTTGCATGGTTTTTCCATAGTGCACCATCATATCGGTGTCCAGTGCTCTGAAGAACACTTGCTATTCTCAAATCCAATTCTTCATATATATTTCCATTCCCAAGAATAGGAGATTCTTCCCCAGAAAGGGACCGGAGTAGAAATTGGTTCTTACTTTTGTTGTATAAGCATTCCACTATCTTATCACATACGTCTGCAATCACATTTGGACAACTCATAAAATATGAGCAGATAAAGTGAACTATACGCATATATTTGATACGTCTTTCTTAAACTAAAAGGCTATGATTGAGAAGGTGATCTTATAATCCTGCTCCTGCCTACTGACCAACATTGAGCCATCATATTACATCACCTTACCATGTTACTACTTCTTTGTCCTTGTCACACACAACACCATATCTAGTTCCATTGTCTGTAACTATCTACACCGAAAGTCTTAAGAGTTCAACACTGTAGTGAAATGAATGTATGGGAGAACCAACTCAGTGATAAAAAACTACCAGTGAGTTTACATATAAAATTGGAAATCATGGATCGAAATCCCAAAATAGATTTAGAATATTTAAGTACCTCTTCTGACTCCAAGTTGATCTAAAAATGGACCAGATTGTCTAATAAAAGAGGCCAGAAGTTCAGGCACATCTAATGGAGGCACTTCCTGCAACAAAAAATAGTAATCATGGTTCCTAATGCAAATCAAGGATGGTGCAGAGCATACAAGAAGAAGTCCACAAGAAGATAAATGGCAATATGCAGAAGAAAATCCTTATTTTAAACACCAACTGTTGAACTGAAGTACCCAGTCACATCTACCCTCCCCACATCCCAGTAAATGGGAGCTACGTGCATTAGACCGCTTTTTATATATAAGTTAAAACATAATCCAGCTACCATAAAAACTGAAACACCAAAAAACTCGGACGTGTAATTGAAGGAGTTATTTTAGCATACATATTAGGCTAACCTCCACGTTGTATTATGGGTAGTGGTGTAACTAAGAAAACTTAGAATCTTGACACAAAAGTGTATAATAGTTGGCCAAGCAAATTCACACGGACAATATAAAACATGAATAGAGAACTAACCTTTGAATCTTGAGGCTCTTTGCACATTGATTTCTGCAAGAAATAAACATACAAATTTTTACAATGAAATATTTTTCATACACAAAAACATATATATCAGTCACATGACCATATAATAATATTAGTTACTACTGTTAAAAAACATCTATTGGTGGATAATAACATGCTTGGCTTCACAACTAATCCACTTTACAGAAAGGGAGAGACAAACTAATTAGAATTTTTTAATTTGTGATGGTAATATTCTTTCAGTATAAAAAATGAGTTGAATAGGTATGCAAAGACAATATAATGGATTTTTTACACCGCTAATGCGTGTCCACAACTCATGTGTTAATCATCGTTGATTTTTAAATAAAAGTTATAAACAAACGGTGAATGATACCGATAGGCCTTCAATTAGGAGGGTATTTCAAAGAAGAAAGAAAGACGATCAGGGTACTTTAGGAAGGAGAGAGAAGATGTCGCACATGACTCTAACCAACATGACATTTGGCAAGATATGAATGGTTAGAAGATCCTAGAATCTAGGAAGGGAGGTGAATATGTGGAGGGAGGGCAGCACATTGGCGGTAGGCAATCATTTCGGAATTGTGGGATGACTGTTGTCATAAGGTAGAGAGGAATTATTCCCTTTGTCACTCTATTATACTTTCTGCATTTCTACAGATTTCTTATTGTACTCTTGTATTCTCACTGATATCAATATACAAATTCTGCACTGGTTTACTTCTTTTCTGTCCTTCTTTTCTTAATCATTGGCTGGTATATATCTGATACACTACTGTGTAAACCTTTTCTTCAAAAGAAAAAAATGGCAATACTTGAATTGACCCATTATTCAAAACTCAAATGTCAAAGATGGATGCTAATATATCTTTGCATTGTACACTATATATTAAACTACAGCTGCAAAACCAGGCCATGAAACCATAACCAAAATTAAATTCAACAATTGATTTTAAAAGTTTAGTAAATGCATTAGAATGAAACCAAAAATAACATATGATTTTGCTCTATTATATGGTTCATGTAACAGTGGATACATACCTAGCTTGATTTCACTTTCTCAATCAACTCACTCTTCTTATCAAACTCTTTCAATCTCGATTTCAACACTGGAATTGGCTTCCAATCCTTAACATGCTGTTCTTCCTCATCCCCTTTCCATGCCCCCCAGAAATCCCTAAAACTCAACCTCCTTCTCGAACCGCTCCTATCAAAATCCACATTTCCGTCCATATCCTCCACCTCCGACACGACCGCATCCCTCATCGCCAACAACTCCACCCGAATCCTCGACCTCCGACGCCGCCATTTCTTCAAAACCTTCTTGCCGAAACCTCCCCTCCTCTCCTCCATCAGCCTCGGCTTCAAATTCTTCACGAAGTCAATCTCCGCCGGCAGCGGCGGAGGGCGCGCGGAGGCGTAAGGAATAACAGAGAAAGGAGGAGGAGGATAATTGAGAAAGTTCTCGAAGTCGCGGTCAAAGGAAGTGGCGAGTTTCTTGAAGGAGTTAGGTCGGTCACGCATGAGTCGGAGATCAGCGTCGGCAGAGTCACGAACCTTGCGCCAACCCATGGAGATGAAGGAAAAGGCGTTGCGGTTGGTGCGAGATTTGGAGTGTGTGGCCATGGTAGGGAATGGAAAGTGAAGAAAGTAGTGTGTGGTACAAGTCATAACATTGTGGTAAAAGTGGTCGGAAGAAGAAAGTAATGAGATCGAGAATGTGTTGGTGATGGCGTATTCCCATGTTTACTCGAATGGTGTGAAATATTCTCACATCAACCAAACAAAATTTGATCTCTATCTTGATTATATCATCAATAAATTAATAAAATCTAAGTTAATTTTTAAATTAAAATTATTACACTTGTCCATACTTGATTGATTTAAGATTAAGTTATTTTGTTATAGATGATTTAAGTTGAAAATTTTCCCCATACTTTTGGAAAATCTACTATTCTACTTCTTTAATAAGAATTAAAGGGATTGATGTTATTACCATAAAAACATTATATATCGCTGACACTTAGATTATAAAGAGATATATTTGTAATAAAAATTGGTGTTATTATCATAAGAGACTAGGGATGGCAATGAGTTTGGATGGGTCCGGTTAATGGATTATTCAGACTCGTCTCACTACTCTATTTTTGGACCCAGACTCACCCTAAACTCATGCTAATACTCGTTGAGTATGCTATCCACGAGTCCATAGGTACCCATAAATTCAAAAATATTAAAAATAATTGCAAATAATTTATGCATTTGTGTATTTGTTTCATACGATCTTATATGTTATTTAGAAAATTTGAAGATAAAAAATTATAAAACTTAATTTAAAGTTTTAAAAACAATGTAACTTGATTATTAAACCCAACTCATTTTACTCTACCAAACCTTAAAAACAATTTCAATATTATGATGAAAAATTCATTTAGTATGAACTCTTTGATTAACACAACATCACATCATACATATGATTTAACAACATAATATCATTACTTAACAACATAACATCACATTTTAACAACATAACAATCACATTTATGAATTAATATGATATTATAATTATGGATTAATATGATATTACAAAATACATGATATTACAATTAGGTTCTTATATATATATATATATATAGGAAGAAATAGCAGGTCGGGGTACCTATAGGTCTGGGTACCTTATTATCCGAACTCAGACCCATCTAACAGCAGGTCTTGAATAGATAGTTTGAAATTTGAAATCATAAACATTGTATGATTTACACGTGTACCTTACTGCATTTTTTGGACGGTGGATTTTCATTTTAACCACATCTCTCCGCTAATGAAACACATTTGTCCTCTCCACTTCATTCATTTCTTTTGGTACGGTCCTTCCATTTCAGATGTATATCTTCCTTTTCCAATTCCAATATATTTCTCTCACCATTTTTCCAATTCCAATATATTTTTCTCTCCATTTTCCCATCCATCTCTCTCAATTTCTACATTTTTCCAAAATCTGATACTCACCATTATTTCTTCTACATTTTTTCAGGTATGATTTTTTATCAACAAATTATTGGGTTCTTCTTTCATGGGTTCTCTATTCAGAGTTCTTCGTTCAAAGATATAATCTTTCCTTTTAAGTTCCTTTTATTTCTAATTTCTTGGTATTAATTTAATCATCCTTCAAAACGTTATTATGTGTGTCCTTCACTACGCCAGAATTCAAATTTAATAACAGTTATTCAAGCAAGTGTTGTTAAAAGTCCTAGGCGCATACAGCTTCAACAACGCTCTTTGAAACAAATGTTGTTGTATATTTATCTAAGATATTCAATAGTGATATTTTAAGCAAGCATTGTTAAAGGTGACATATCAACATTATTCGTTACAATAAGTGTTAAAAGTCAAACATCTAACCGCGCTTAAATGAGTGTTATTAAATATGACATTCAACATCGCTCTTCTAAGCAAGCATTATTGATTTGAATGTATTCAACAGCGCTTACTTAAATGAGCGTTGTAAACGGTGCATATCAACAACGCTCATTACAATGAGCGCTATTAAAACTCACACATTTAACAATGATTAAATGAGTTTCAGAATGTAACTTTCTGACCTAGTGAGAAAATTTGGATAGAATAGACTTTTATACCCCAAATAGATATATAATATGTCCAATTATAATTTGTGGTTCAAAAGTTATGTTAAAAATAGTATTTCATCGTAACATTATTTACACTTGTTGATATGGCACCATAAGAGACATCCTCAATTATTGACAGCTGTATCTTGAAGGTTAATTGTGTCATTTTGAATAGATAGTTTGAAATTTGAAATCATAAACATTGTATGATTTACACGTGTACCTTACTGCATTTTTTGGATGAGAGATTTTCATTCTCGCCACATCTCTAAATTAATACATGCTAATAAGGAGATGATCTCCAAATTAACTTGGTGGAGGGAATTAAGGGAAATGAAATTAGTTTTAAAAAACAATTAAAAACTAATTATGACAGAATTTTTGAAATTCGAATTTAATTTTTTATTTATATCGAGACACTTAAAAATACATTTTTTTAGTAGAGAGTACCTAAACAATTTTCTTAAAAGTCACTTTTTAATTTTTAAAAGTCGTTTTTAATTTTTAATTTTAATAAAAAACGAAAATGGATTGAATATAGGGTATCATGGTGTTGTCGATCATCCATTAAATATTCCTATCAACATTTTCTTCTTATTCTTGTGAAACAATTGGTTTGAGGAAATTGAAAAAAAAACCATTAAATATTAATGAATTCCATTAAACCCTTTTGACAACTCAAGTTGAGATTGATTTTTCATGTGTTGGGCGATTAAGCATGCTAAACATTTTTATTTGTTATAATATTGAAAATGTATTTTAGGTAGGACAAAATTGGATAATCATAGTTGTCCATATTTGCTTGTTGTTTATTGGATAACACACGAAGTTGGGTTTAAGTGTTGTCACGATAAGTAACTAGTAAAGAAATGAATGTTGATTTTGTGGAGGCACAAAAGACCTTTCTGTTGGTGCGATAGAGAGCGAGGTCTAACAAAAAACATAGGTTAGTGTATCGTCGAAGCTTGGAAATTCATTTCACATCAAACTTCGGGTTTTGGAAAGATTGATTTCGATGTTGTTAAGCACAAAGTCCTCAAAAGAATAATTTGAGGTTGACAAGAACGAGACCTTCAAAATAATAATAAAAAATTAGGCACAGGGACTGAAAAGATTGACTTCGAAAGGTAACCAACCAATCGTCCGTGAATTCCCTAATCCTATCTATGATGCTTACACATCTTCTCTCCCATCGCTCTTTATCTTCTTTCATTCACCCAATACTTGTCTTAGGGCCAAACTCAACACATGAGTTCCTATTTCTGTTGCTGGGGTTCAACATTCTCTATCATCAACTGAACCTTCTTCTTTTACCGTTGCTCTTATTCTTCGTGAGTGCTTTCGTATTTTAATTGTTTGTTTTAAAAAATATATGAAAGGTGTCATTTTTTTATTTTTACTCACTAAAAGTATTCTTTGTTCACTGTTTTGCTTGTTAGTTACAAAATTGAAGAGAAAACGAGGTGTGATTTTTCCACAAAAATTTAAAATTTGGTTTTTAATAAAAAAAGAATGGGATTTGTGTTTTCCCCATATTAGGTTTTGGGGTTTTGAGAAATTTATAATTGTATGTGAAATGACTAAAAAGTTTCTACCTTTATGTGAAATGAACGTCATTTTGTTGTTGGCTTGAAAAATGGTGTGAATGAATCTGCTAATAGCATCCCCAACTTATAATTCCTTATGTATATTATCCATTTCCCTTAAAAACTGGTATTTTGTAACTGAGATTCATGAAATTGGCCATCTGGAACTATATAGCTTCGTGTACTGTTGATATTGGACAATGCCTGAATTTGTGACTGATTCATGTATTGTTGTTGTTATAATTGATGCTATGTATTGCTAATGATCAATTTCCTGTAAATTCATTAAGCGTTGTTATTATTTGAACTTAGTGATGATTTAAAATTGAATCAACATTTGAATGATGGTTTGTTTCAGTTTTTGAAACTTGTCATTGGTGACATATATTTTGAAATAATTGGTTCAAGGTTAAGCCTTGAACTGAAAGACATTGAATTATTGGGCATTTCTAATTCACGAATATACCCCGTCCTGTCATTGGTGACATATATTTTGAAATAATTGGTTCAAGGTTGAGCCTTGAAATGAACTACATTGAGTTATTGGGCATTTCTAATTCACGAATATACCCCGTCCTTTCTCAGCAGTATTTTTCTTTGGCCCTTAATTGTTTACCTCATTATCTCTTTGTTGATTCTCTTATCAAGCTGACTGGGCCTAGTTTTGATATCGTCTTGTGTGGTTCAATTTTGTGAGATATAATTCTGTTTTGGCATCCAACTTCGATCACCTCTAGAATCTGTAATACTCTTATCTTGATTATTAATTTTAGGAGCGTGTCTTTAATATGATATATTTTAGTATTTTTGTCTATTTATATATGTAGGCTATAGATTAGTTCTATATTTTCTCCTTAGTTGTAGCGGCTGTCCTGCTACCCACTATAGTGGTTTGGGGTTGGTCGCTTGCTCTACTATGGTCAATTGACTACCTAGTTGCATATGGGTTATTCAATCAATGCAAAAAAGTTTGACTTGTGAATGTTGTATTAGCTGGTATTTATCTTTTCAGAGCGTGTCTTCAATGTACGAAGCCCCACATATCTTACACATTTACCACATAATGTGAATCTAAAATGCTCAGCAGATTAGTGTCGTATGGCCTAAATGTTGTGGTAGTTGTTATATGTTCATTTTCTCTTTTTACTGTGTATCTAAATTGACTTATTATGTTATGTATACAAGATTTCTTATATGGTATAATGTTCTTACCAGATATGCAAAACACATATTGTACAAAAATCGCTGGCAAGACTTCACTCAAAAGTCGAGTATTCCGCTTCCAATGTACCAAACGGTCAATGAGGGTACTCAACATGTTCAAAGGTTTAGGTCTACTGTGTGGGTGGATGGAAAAAGTTACACCAACCAAGTGTCGTTCCTTAATCGAAAAGCTGCTGAAGAAGATGCAGCTAGACTTGCTTGGAGAGCCTACTTGTAGTAATCAAAGATGAAACCAGCCCTTTTGTTTTGAAGGTTTGTTGTAACATGGTTTTTAATATCTAATTTTTATAATCTGTTTTTTGAGCCAAAAGAAATTACTTATTCATCATACCTTACTACATGTGTTGTACAGTGTTGAATCTTGATCATTTGTGGAATTCTATTTGATTCAAGTTGTCATGCATGTTAATCATTCAGATTTGTTTGATTCAAATATTGTTATCAACTTTCTTGGAACCAGATGTTCTTTTCATAGATAACATATAATATTAGTTGCGGTGATCAAATATGAAGTCAACCCTTTTGTTTTGGAGGTTTGTTGTAACATGGTTTTTAATATCTAATTTTGTAATTTGTTTACATTGTTTGAGCCAAAAGAAATTAAATATTCACGATGCCTTACTACATGTGTTGTACAATGTTTAATCTTGATCATTTTTCGAGTTCTATTTGATTCAAGTTGCCATGTATGTTAATTGTTCAGATCTGTTTGATTCAATTATTGTTATCAGTTTTCCCCGAACCATATGTTTTTTCATAGATAACCTGTAATACTAGTTCTCTGTTCTTTTATCATCTAAAAAAATCTTGGTTTTGTGTATGATTTGGTTGGTTTCAATGTGTTCTGGATAACATTGGTTTACAAATGTCATGTCATTTTTTTAATGGCGAGGTATTCTTGTCAAAACCATAGAAATCATTGGGCCTGCGGCAGCAATTTGAATTCCATAGAGACCGTTCCCGAGGCTTGAGTTGACAATCTGGTTGTCAAATTTTCACCCAGATCTACCACTTGAGCTATTGGTTCGATGTATAAAATGTAATTTTTTTCTCTAAATATTTAGGGTCATTTTGTATGGCCCCAATTTTTTTGTACTGTATTATGTGGAAACCAATGTAACTTATCTAACTTATTTTCAGGTGTCTGCGATTTTTTCCAACACAAGCTTTTGACTTTTGACACTATCTAAACGAAGCATCATTATGAAAAAAATTAAATTTTGTTTCTTCTGAAAAAATCTTTTGTTTTTGCTTTTTTAAAGTTTCGGAGTGCATCTGTATCATATGAAATAGTGTGTTACAGGCTTGGTAAATGTGACGTTATCGAGTGCATCATGACTTATTTGTCGTGATAAAAATCCGATTTCTGACTTACAGGAATAACATCATTGTGATTTGTGAATAATGATTCATATTTTCTTTGTCGCACTGAGATTAAGGCTTGACTTTTTGTTGTTGTTGTTGTTGTTTTATATTGTCGTTCAATATTATATTGAATTACATAATTCTTATATTATTGCTCCTCGTGATCATCATCCAGAATAATATGTTTTTCAAGTCTATCATGAATGAATATGCTACTAAGCTGAATGTAGCAATGCCAACTTACAGCACTGTTCAGATCATTAGGGTGCTTCCTGTTTTTGTATCTACTTTAGTTTTCAATGATAATAAGTACGCTGGTGATGCTGCTAGAAACAAAAAAGAGGCTGAACATCTAGTAGCTCGTCATGCTATTATTTCGATCCTAGGTACCCGTTGATATATACTTTATTAAATATTTGTAGAATTTTTATTTATCCGCCAATGACTAATTAAAGTAAACATATGAAGTAGATGATCCTGGCTCAAAAACATTATTTGAGATTGTGAAGTCAAAGTCTAGAGTTACCGCCACAATCAAACCAATCATCACATCACAAGTTATTGAGGCTACTGATCTGATGGCGACCCACCCAAATCCATCAATTTGGATTAATGAATGGGCCTAGGAGGGCCCATGACTCGGGTCAGGGCCAAGAAAGCTTAAGGCACTCTTGGACAACTTATACTAAGTATCCAAACTTCAACTGGGCCAAATGACAACACGAGGCCCATAAATTGTCTTACACTTGAGGCAACATCCCTTGAAAGCCACGACCAAGAGGGGGAGATATAGAGTGCCTTACTTTCCTTTTTTAAATAAGTGGCTTAGCACCACATTTAACTTTATGTTATACTCTTTTTTTTAATAAATATTAAACGTTTGATTTTATGTTTGAATAAATACTAATGTGTGTTTTACGTGTATGGACTTCTTCTATTTCAACGTGTGGATGGCTAGAATGACATGGACACATAAAGGCTTGTTAGTGCTTACCAAACTCGGCCAACAAAGAATTAAACACCTTCCAAACACAGCCAGCAAGTTTCAAGCACTTTTCAAACTCGGCCAACAAGGATCAAACACTTCCCAAATTCGACAATCAAGAATTAAAGCCACATTGATGATTCATTTTTAAATCATATCACCATTATTTCCACGTGCACAACTAGACAAGGTCATTCAAGACAAATCCCACATGGCCAGCCAACACTTAAGAGCCTTCATATGAATTCAAATTGTTGCCTTATTGAGGCTAACACGTTAAAGCCACTTGAATGAGCCAAATAACTCTTCCATGGGTTTTGCTTGTCTTTTAATGATGGTAAACCGAATTAAAAGCATGAGCTACAAGGGATAACAATTCAAATTGTTGAAGTTGCAATTATGACCACATTCCATTTCGGATCAAGAATGAATATTGTATCAATTGCCTTTTTAATGACTTTCCAAACTCGGCCCAGGAGAATTAAGTCAGCTTTTAAATTCAAATCAGCCCCACAAATTCAAAAGCAAAGTACAAGGGACCAAGCAACACGCAAGGCATTCATTAGCATTATATTTCTTACATCATGGGAATCAACATGTTAAAGTCACGACTTCAATGAGCCGTGTGACCCTCCCTTAGTTTTTGCTTCATGTTTCTAAGTAGTATTTCGAATTTGAATTGTAAGGCCAAATCAAAACGGCCAGCCATAGTTTAATTTTGGAATTAATTTCGTGTTTTCTTTCATGGGAGCCTTAGGCCAACCCACACTATATGTAAGCCACGGCTGAACAAGAATAAACAGATTGGATTATTAAGAAAAAGTGCTTAGTGAGATTTCTCTCACAGCTTCTTGGTTAAACCGAGATTATCAAAGTTCTTATCAAAGATCATTCTTTTTGGCGAACCTCTACTGGCTTATCAAGTTCCAACGACTTGTGGCGCCATCATCATTTCAGTCTACCCCCATTCTTCTTTTATCCTAATAGCTATCAACACAAAAACCACCTAAAACAACCCCATAAACTCTCGGCTAGAAACTGCCCAGGACATAAAAGCCTCGGCCTGAATTTTCATTCCCTCGGTTAGACTGACTTGTCCCCATGCATCAACCAAAAAGCCAACCTCTCGGCCAGCCATACAAATCCTTGACCCGAAACCCCCACACCATAACATCCACCAAATATCAATTAGCCTTCCTCGAAAACACCTAAAAAAAAGCCCCAAGCCAAACACCCAAGACCACATATCATAAAATTACCCCAAACAATAATCCAAAATCATCACAAAATTAGCATCCAAACAAAACGATCGTAAAGACATACCAACTCCCACAAGGAGGTTGCCATCATGATCTTTCAGCCACAGTAGCAAATAGTGGACATGCCTCTCATCCACTGGACCTTAACATAAGAGTTGCAGGTATAGTGATGATCAATAATAATGAAAACCAAATCTTGAACCTGCTCTGCCTTATAAAATTCATCGTTTCTGATGCTCAAACATAGTATTTTAAATTGCATTTGCGATTACGGTGGTTGCTATGCAGATTGCGACCATTGCGGTGTGAATTATTCTGTGATTTAAAAAATATTTTTGAATTCGATGTGGCCCCCGCAGCCTAAATGTGGTCCGATGCAGCTACACTGCAATCACATCATTGTAATTCATTGTCACACTACAATTGTGGTGTGATGTGGTTTGCAATTTGAATCACTGCTCAAACATATAACATTCTTTGAAGTTTGAAGCTCGAGTGTGATTTCCTTTCAGGTTCATAACAACCTGTTGGTGAAGTCCCACGTTCAAGAACATAAAGAAAACTAACAAGAAGGCAGTTGGAAGCTCGGTAAGTTTCTTAAATCTCATTTTTGTTATTGACTTTAGTGCTGCCATTTGCTACATTTCTGTTCAACCATTTTTTTATACTTGTTTGTGTAACTTAGGCTTTAACAGTAATTAGAAGAAAAAAAACTATTTAAAATGATAATAACTCATATTTTATTTAAAAATAAATAATGAATAAAAAATAAAAATAAATAAAAATATTTTTTAATTAAGTTAAAAAATTATGAAATAAAAAGGTAATAAACACATACAGGATTGAAGTTGATTCATGAATATTCACTTATTTTGAAAAATTTGTTCTTTTAACTAATATTGTGAAATGTGAGCCGAACAATAAACTGGAAGATATATTGTATTAGGTTTAACCATTTTAAACTGTAAGGTTGAACATGGTGATTTCATATATAATCAATAATAATCTATAAGTATATAATTATATATAAAAATGAAAAATTTATATAATAAGTAATAAAATTTTATTTTTTTATTTTGGCCTTTGAATAATACAAAATATTATAGTATTAATTATTTTTTATTTATTTATTTTAAGTGAATTGTTTTATTCATTTCCCAAGTTGTTACAGTTTAACCAGATTTAACACAATCAGACCAAAATTTCCCCTATTCAAAGTGACTCAACTATTCATTCGACTAAGGCTATAAATCAGAGTCGTTTTCAAAATTATCAATGATCGGACTAATCAGACCATCTGACCCAGTCTGATTTTCATAATATTGCTTTGAATAGTCTGGCTATGCAACTTTTCTTCCTAAAAGAAATTAATCACACCCAACCATAAAAAATTTCTTATCTAAAACTACATATGTCTTGATTCTCTATTTTATATAGAGATACATAAGAGCAAAACAAAATCTTGTGAGACAAAAATATAAAATAATTTTTTATTTTATATATAAATAAATAATGAAACTACTTTAGAATATAAATTAGTTTATATACTTAGTGAGAGTATTATATTAATATCGACTAATGAAATGTTAACAACTCACCCAGTCCATAATCATCGTTTGAATATTTAGATATATAACTTAAAAGGCATAAATAATTATAATAGTAGTAAGAGAAATAAGTGAAACATTATATAATGTCAATGTAGTCAATAATATTAATAATAGTCGATTCTAATAAAAACTAATAAATGAATATTTTAAGTTGTTTATAAAAAATAAATTAGTGTGAAAGTTTCTTTAGAAAATATTATTGTAAATTACACTCACACCCTTGAGTTTTAATGAGATTACAACAAACTACCAATTCCTTCTTTGTCCTTACACCTACCACCCCTCTCTCCTACACAAATCACCCCTAGATTTATATATATATTACACTGACTATCTCTGCATGTTATAAAAGAATAATATTTTAAAGAAAAACGTGTGATGAATGTAATTAAATTAAACAAAATATTGTATATTGTGTAACACTTCAAATAGTACAAAAGCGAGTGTTTCTTTATTATTGCATATGGTTAACAAAGACAAGTTTACGCAATGGTTTGATTTCATTCTTATTATATTGAAGCTTCTTTTGTGTTTGATAAAATGTCTTAAAGAGATTTTACCTTATTTAATATGAGTGCGATTAAATGAGTGCTATTAAAGGTGACATATCAACAACACTCTTGATGAGCGCTGTTAAAAGTCATGTACATATATAACAACGCTTGTTGGAGATGATGTTGTTGTATGTATGACATACAATTAAAACATATCATATACTACTGCGCTTGCATAACAACGTCCAAAAATGTTGTTTTATCCCCGAAATGCTTGCTGTTGATTTACATATTTGGGTAGTGATATAATTTACTTAAAACAATTCTTCAATTGATCAATTATTTCTATCATATGAAGAACCTTCAAATATTTTAAAAAATATCAATTAATGAATGTGATGTTAATTACTTGAAACATGGTCCTAGAATGAAAATGTTGATTTTTAGTATTTACTTGTGTGGTCGTCGTCCGAGAGATCATTTTTATAAATGAAAATAATCACAATAAGATTGAAATGAACTTCTAGTAAACAATATGATGAAGTTATATGGTTTTTAACATCTTTTTATTTTTAATTATATATTATAATTTAATATAACTACACCCCCTTAATTATTGATAAAGATCTGCTATTGGGTGTATTTGCCTTCTTTAATGGGTCTCACATATAAGCAACAACTACCATTAAGAACGTAACACATGACAAACTTTATAACATAATAGTTAATTCAATTACAAGTATTGATGTGTGTATCATGTGACTTCTTGTTGTGTCAAATACTGAAATTTTATAAAAAATAAAAATTATAATCTTCTAGCTATTTTAATTCTGAATGAAAGTACGCAAACACTAAATGAAGTCATATAAGCTTAGTTTGATTAGACCTAATATTTTCTTATAGAAAAATTACAACATTTTTATGACCAAATTCAATGTGACAAAAATAGCAGATACCATTTTAACTTGGTTATAATTATAAAGACATGCTATATTTATATTAAGGCTAATTCCTTGTCATTAAATGTCAGATTTATAATTAGAGAATTCATTACATCATTTTCATGACCAAATTCATTGTCAAAAAATAGCAGATACCATTTTAACTTGGAGCTGTCAACTACAACTGGTGTACCTATAGTTGAACTTAAATATTCATATTTACAACCATGTACTTAACTAGCTATTGACTCAAAATTACCATAGATAGCCTTATTTAATTTGATGACCTTGACCTTAGGGTAGTCTAGTTGGTTTCCTTCTAAGTTTTCATATATATATATATATATATATATGTTCATCTGTTTCTTGAAACTTTTTGTATGAAATTGAGAAGTCAAGAAAGCATTGCATAACTAATTAAGCTTTCATCAAGACAACATGGTACTTACAATGCTTCCAGTTGAACCAAACCTTGAAAGAGCTTACCCTTACATATTAATACCCATTGCTGAAGACAATAACAAAGACATTGTTGATGAAAACATCTTCCAAACAAAACAATGTGACGAATTTTGTGGAACACCATGGCGAATTATCACAACCACCTTGGGCTTTGTCTCGCTTCTAATCTTATGTATTATGATTCCCATAGCTCATTACAGCTATACCTCATTTTCAAATCCCTCCTTCCCTAGATTTTTCGTCGATTCACTACGTGTTTCCACCTTCAATGTCTTTGAAGGAGAGTTATCAGTTACTTGCAACGTAAACTTAACAATCTCAAATAATGGCATAAACTCAACGCTGATAAACTTCTTCAACTTTCATGCCCTAATAGTATACAAGGAAGACAAAGTTTTGGCGCTGAATGCTCCGATAGAAATAGAGAATGTGAATCAAAATGGGGTTTTCGTTATGAATAAGAATGAGAACAAGACGTTGCATTTGACTTTTAATACTACTGGTTGGGAGAGGGATCAACCTATTGTAGATGAGAACAAGACGTTGCATTTGACTTTTAATACTACTCAAATCTACTAACTTTCATTTGTCCATAAAATTAATTAAATAAATAAACAAAACATTAATGTAACTATAAACTATATAATTATATAAAAAAAACCTTAAAACTTAAACTATATAATTATATATAAAAAAATTGGGTTAGGCAAAAAAAAAAAAAAAAAAAACTGGGACATGTTGCACGAATAACATTAATCTCAGCAAAACATGGACAAAGTCCACGAAACCTGGCAAAAACGTGGATTGGAAAAATGAAGGCACGAAAACGTATATTATATCAACACTGTATATGGTATTAATTTATTAAAAGTCAAACTACAAAAAAAAAAAAAAAAAAAAAAAAAGTAAATTTTCCATTATGTATTTGGTATAGATTGTTGAACACATGAGAGACACATCGTTTGGTCAATACTGTATATGCCGGTTAATTATAAAGGAGATATGGCTCTAGGTGCTTATCTTGATATAAAATTTAGGATATGCTTTAATTATAATTTATAATTTAGATTTACCGACTAAAAAATAAAAAAACAATATAAATAATTATTTTAAAGTTTCAAAATAACATATTAATTTAAAATAATAATAATTAACAATTAAAGACTTTAAATAAAAATCTATATTCAATTAAAGTGTTCCTCTTCGTTAAAGACTTTAATGCATCAATGATTAAATTTAAGGCAAATTTTCATCTATTTATTTTTCAATATAAATCATCATCTTGTTTACCGAAAATTTATCTTTTATTTTAGTACAAAGTTTTGTTTTATTGTATTCGTTGTTGAAAATGATCTTCCTGTAATAGCTAAACCATATTTGTTAAGATAAGAAAAATAACTCAATCAAATAAATAATATGCATTCACTTTTCTCGTATTGTCAAAGTTATACTTAATTCAAATATGATCGAGAGTTTTTCAAACATGAATATCTAACGATATCAACAATACAATATTGAAATTGACATCTTAAGTAAATATTCTCTTATTTGTATTGAAATCCATAAGGTAAAACTTTTTGCACATACATATGTCATCAATGTTAAATGTTTATAAAAAATTGACAAAATTTTAAGACTTTTGCTGCAAATTTTAACAAAAGTGATGTGCGATCCCATAATATATTACTTCGTAAATGTAAAATTATTATGAAATCAGTAATAGTTTATAAGAAATATCAACAAAAGAGAGCTTTATTTATTATCTATAATTTCTAAAAGGGCCATACAATTTGAAGAAGGAAGAAAAATATAATTGAATGAGGGTAAAAATATTTTAAAAATTTTGAAACAATAAATCGAGGGGGTAGTTGCCCCCACCTACCTCCAGCGAGTTTCGCCCCAGCATTGAATTGTCCTATGGATGGCAAAAAATGTCTGACCAATAGGTATCCACAAGTAAAATTTGTACGACATGATTTATAAATGAGTACATGTGGATTTTAGAAATAAGTTTTCAAAATATCTATAACATATACATACGGGCACAAGTATTGTGGTACCCATATCTCTAAGTACCCGCTATTATGTAATTACAACTTCCTAATTTATCTCCTCTTTGGAGTTCACTTACTGGCAAATTATAAGTGATTAATACACATACCAACACACATTTCTTCATTTGTATACACTCCATTTTTCCTATCTTTCTCATATCCCACCATCATTTTCTTCACCTATATTAGAGTATAAGACTGAATAAGTCTTCTATAGTCTTATTCAATCAGTTAGGCTATTAGTTGAAAATGTTTAGTCTTTCTATTTCTAGTTACAACTGCTTGTTGCAATTACTAACAATTTTTGAGTGAGTTAGTTAGAGGAGGTGGCTTGCTTGTCCACGTCACCTTACTTTTCAGTTGCTATTATATAATGGGTTAAAGCCCCATCCTTGTAATCAATTAAGTGATTCAATAAAATCTTACAATTCAATCACTCTATTCTCTTCAATTCTTTCTAGTTTTATTTTCTTTACATGGTACCATTCGTTCTCATGGCCTCAGCTATAGATCCTGCACCTTCCTCTCCTCCACAACCTCTCGCTGCTCATCTTCAAATTGTTTCTCCTTTACTATCTCTTCCCATTACTACGTCAGATACATTGAGCAACAGCGTTTTTTTTGGCTTTAGGACAATGTGTCTCGTCGCCGTTTGTTTGACCGAAGTTGTAGATAATAGCCATTAACCGCATTTTCTTAATTCTCTGTTAAGGAATTGACAAATATAACAGTGTGGACTACAACTAGCGTCACTGTATAACACAATATAATACAATAGCGGACGATATACGTTGTGCTGTGGTAATGTTTGTATACCACAACACATTATTTTAATAAGTAGTTGTGTTGTCGTAATATTTGTATACCACAACACAACTTAAATATTGCGTTGTCTTATTAAATGCAACGGCCACTGTTTTAGCAGGGCTCAAAATAAATATGTGATGTTGATTATTCTCACTATCCACAGACCACAACACACACTCATGACTTAACCAGCAGACTCTCAACAAACTTACTATAACAACAATGAAACAAACTCAACAAATAATATTATTCATTGAACAAAACCACTTGTGAACCAATCATTTCCTACTAATATAATAATAAATGAATTATAAACCATCTGTTTATTTGTCAATTTCATTGTGATATTTTTATGCATTGGAAAGCAGTGCTCCACATCAAGACCACTTATTCCTATAGAATTGGGGCAACAAAAAATAACTATTTTATTGGATAGAGAAAGTAATGATATTAGAAGTGAAAAAATTAACTATACTATACAAGTGAAGGAGTACTGTCTCAGTGCTTCAAAAAAAAGTGAAACACTAAGAAATGAAGAAAGCCTTACAAATTCATGAGTTCATTATTAATCCATTAGTCCATTGCAGAAATCTTACTAAGCATCTGAAGGTTCTATCGTGTTAACGGATAAAAATGTTGGAACAATTTATAAATATCATGGATAAATTTAAGATATAATTTATGAAACAAACTCAACAAAGAATATTATTCACAAACTTACAATGCAAACAAACTTTATTCACAAACTCAACCAACATTCCAGCAGACTGTCAACAAACTTATAATGCAAACCAATAATATTATTCCAAACAAACAAAATTATAAACACAATGCTATATAAGTAAATTACAAACAAATAAAATTATGCTATATTTATACAAAGATCTGCATCTAATGTTTTCTCTTCTTTGATGGTTTCTGGATTGTAATATCATTGTCTTCTTCAGCAAGAATTTCATTCACCCAAAGGCCCTCATCATGATCACCTCTTGTATATAAATCATCATTCGTAGTTATTGGTCCGCTCTCATGCGACAGTGATATCCAAAAAAAGGATCATCTTCAGCATCAATATCTTCTTGATCATCTATAGTATTGATGATGATTTTGTTGGTCAATAGAACAATGTACCATTTCTTATTTGATGGGAACATAGAATACTTGTTGAGCCTGGGATGCTAAAATAAATGGTTCTTCTTTATATCATGACCTATTAAGATCCACCTGCATGAACCCTAATTCATCAACTCAAAAGTCATTATTGTTATCAACCAACATACAACAAAAAACCAACACCCGAAACATTGTGTAATCCAACTCCCATATTTGTTTAATGACCCCAAAGTATGACATGTTTGCATATATTGAGTTTCTATCTTTGGCACTTGACATATGTGGAGTTCGAGCAATAACAATCACACTACTATTTTGCATTTTGCTTTAATTATCTTTCTTTTTTCAGTATAAAATGTAAACTCATTACTTAGGTAAGAAGAATTACCTCAGTTGGAGCCAATTTATTATTACAATATATGATAGTATCTTAGAATATCTTAAGAGCATATATCATATTATGATTATATCCTAGATTTGTTTAGAGTATCTTAGAAGATCTCTTAGGATACAGATTATTTTATTATGATTTATTTGTTATTTAATTAGGAGTATGATATTTCTATAAATATGAGTTAGTTGTACGCCTTTTGAGACAATCAAATAAACACAATATCATCATTCCTACTACTATACAATTTACTATTTTGAGCATTTTATTTCTCCTTCTATACCTCAACCCTATAATTTCAACATGGTATCTGCCTTGAGGAAATTTTAGGCTTTTGATCACAAGTTGGATTCATATGATGTATATGCTCCAACTTGAGGGGAATTGTTTTATATAGAATATTTTTTTTTTGAAGTGATTCATGTCTTTTGTGGTTCAGATCAATCATGATCCAGTTGTGGTTAGTGTTTGTGTTTTTGTGTTGATCAAGGTACTTCGTAACCTGATTTAGGTTTTTTTAACCGTTTAAATAGTGGAGAGAAAAGGAAAACGTAGCTCTCTTTCTCTTTGTTTCTCGATCATCACTTATGGATTCACATAACAATGTTGATGCGCTACAAAGAAAGTTGAAATTTGCACCAAAAGCTGCACCGCTTAGGAAGCCAAATTCAGAAGTTAAAACTGAAGTGGTTGATAAGGATGATTCAGTCCAGGCTAGGGATTTGTTGTGCCGTTTGAATGAGAATTCGATGAAGGCAAGGTCCAAGGTTGAGAAAAAAAGTGTCAGCATCACAAGTTGCTTTTGGTGATGGGGTGAAACAACTTCCTTCAAATCATATGGTTTTTCCAAGGGTGGAAGCAATATCAACGAAAGTCAGAGTTCAACATCTAATGTTGTGAAAGAGAAAGAGTACAAAAAACCTTGGGATTATTACAAGTATTATCCTACAACTCTTACTTTGAGGATGAATTTGGGGAGGCTTCCGAATCCAGAACTTATGATGAAAATTCATCAAATTCGACAATGAAGTTTGGTCTGTTGGAGGAAAATCCATAGAATAGTATGTTTTTTATTTAGTTACCAACAACTTTACCTATAATTAAAGGATCAGCTGAAAATGTCTTAATTGATGGTATAAGATTAGATATTCTTCCCGATGTTGATACATTATAGAATGAATGAAACATGTATAAACCCTGATGTTATTTCCTACAATTCTTTGATCTCTTCTGCTGTAAGAAATACTTGTTGTCTAAGTCCTTGAACCTGTTTGATGAAATGCTTCAAAGAGGTATTCACCATTATGTTTGAAGTTATAATATATTGATGAATTGTTTATTCAATCTTGGGAAACCAGATGAAGCGAATCGTATTTTTATGGATATAGTGCTTGGGGAATTTCGTCCCAGTCCGACTATGTATAACGTCATGATTAACGGGCTGTGCAAGAATGTGTATGTCAATAATTCTCTTGCATTGTTTAGGAACATACAACAACATGGGTTCATTCCTCAGATTTTGATGTATAATGCTATTATAAATGGACTTTGCAAGCCTAGAAGAATGGGTGCAGCAAGGAAGATTCCTTTCTACATCCAAGATTTTGGTTTCTTGTTTAAAATGTGGCTTCAAGATCTTAAGGGCCACTCAGCGAGTTGTTATTGATGGTCTTAGTTGTATTGGGTATACAAATGAAGCCAGGAAACTTAAGTCTAAAATTCGAATAGCTCGATTGTTACATTGATTATGTGACAGTTGCTTTTTGGAACTCTGGATATGTATTGATCATTGGAGGAACCTTTGTTGGCCTAACAAAAGGATAAAACTCGGGTTCATAACCCCATAATTTGACCTTCATATTTGTCATGCAATGGAAGACTATAATTATTATGCTCCAACACATTTGGTAGTTTACTGACTCAGCAGTCTGCCTTTTTTCTATGTTGTTTGGTGTTGCTTGTTGCGCGACAATCATTCTTATTGTATTGCCTTCAGATATTGAATTGTCTTCGAGTATTGAATTGCCTTAGGGTATTGAATTGCCTTCGGTATTGTTTTGCCTTCGGTTATTGAATTGCTTTCGGGTATTGAATTTCCATCGGATATTATATTACCTCCGGACATGGTAAATTCCGGATGAGGATTGGTCGATGGGATTGTAGGTATTTTGAAAGCTTTCAGGTCTATGGGTATCCAAGGGGTGAGGCATTTACACATAGGTGGCCTCTATAGTGTTACACAACAACATTATTAAGAAATATTGCTCTTGTTGGGAACTGGTAGGCAGATGCTGCATCACTCTCACAAACCACACTAATATTGCAGGCGAAATTTATATTTATCCTATGATGATCGTCAAACCATGGATATTGAAGTTTGCCCAAGATGCCAGAATTTAAGGCTTATGTATGATTGTCCAGCAGAGGGTTGTCAAGGGGTGGGTAATGCCACTCAGGCATGTAGAGCATGCACTCTTTGCATACCTAGGTATAGTCAGTGTGGCCATTGCATCAATGATTGTGAATATGAGAAGACATTTTCTTTGGAATTACTTTACTTTTATTTTAAAGGGAATATTGTATCAAGCTTAAAGCTTAGTAAGTTTTAGCTTGAGGGGGAGTATTACAATATATGATAGTATCTTAGAATATCTTAAGAGAATATATCATATTATGATCATATTTTAGATTTGTTTAGAGTATCTTAGAAGATCTATTAGGATACAAATTATTTTATTATGATATGTTTGTTATTTAATTAGGAGTATGATATTAATATAAATATGAGTTAGTTGTAAGCCTTCTGATACAATCAAATAAACACAATATCATCATTCCTACTACTTTACAATATACTATTTTGAGCATTTTATTTCTCATTCTATACCTCAACCCTATAATTTCAACATTTATGGTGCTTCTCTCAAATTTAATACATCTCTTAGGTTTGTTCTTCTCACTAATGTTCCTCCTAAATTTCTTTCCGAGTTTGATAGAGTTCATCACAACATAAACCCTAGTTTTCTCAACTGGGATGAACAAGACCAAACAATATTCTCCTAGATTCTTAATTCCATTTCTAAGTCTTTACATCCACCAGTTTTTGGCTGCACTACATCATATCAGCTATGGGAGATGCTCAAAACCTTCTACAATGCACATACTAAGGCTAGAAGTAGACAACTAAAGGCTCAACTACGCTCTGTTTCTCAAGGTTCCAACACAATCTGTAAATATTTCTCCAAGATCAAGACTATAAGTGATTCACTTTCATCTATAGGTAATCCTATTTCCATTGCTGAGCATGTGGACTGTATTCTTGATGGTCTAGGAAAGGAATTTCAAGCAAAACAAAGCAATTCAAAGTTTGTTTCTCTGATTATTTTGTCCACATGTTCCTTATATTTATGTATATGATTTTTTTTCCTTTTTTTTTCTATTCGAGATTTCTTCCGTTTCGGTAAAAATGTAAACACTTATTCCTTCTATTTCTGCTTCTTCTAGTTCTTTTTTGATTTTGTCCAAGCATGTAAGATAGTCATTAAATTTGGTAGTGCACCTAATACCCTATATGGTGAAGTATGAAATTAGGAAGTCATTTATAATGCACGAAAAACCAATGAAAAACCCGCACTATACAATTACCAAATAAACCTAAATTAAAATTATCTAATGTATTAAAATTGCTATCTAGTTTATAAAAATAAACATATTAATAAAATAAAATAGGAAAAATATATTTAATTAAAAAAATAAAAAATGGACTTCTTATTATTGTGGACTTTGGCGGTCACACCTATGGCACGTGCCCAAGGATGGCCCTCATGGTAGAGGTAACAATAATTAACAAGTCTGTGCAAATATATAAAATATGGTGTTGCTAACTCTAATAGTTTTTAAGACCAAGAATAATTACACTTATTCGTATGTTCAACATATTCAACATTCAAAATGGAAGTAGTTGTCTAAAAAATATTATTGATATGAATGTAATATTTATGCGCTATAAAGATTTATATACAATCATTATATAATATATCATTCATTTGAATTAATTTTTATGAAGAGTCAATAATGATTAAATATGAATGATGAATGATATATTAACAGTGTACAAAACTATATACTATCGATGCTTACATTTTTTTTCTTCTAATTTGTTAATTTATTTGTAGCATACCATACTTTTTTCTTCACATTACATTACTGTAAATTTCATCTAAAACCCACAATAATTCGGGAGGAATGTATTGAGAATAGATAAGTGACCTCATAAATTTTGCCTCTTTTACTAAACCATGTAAGAAATAATGTTTACTTACAATACATATAATAGAAACAATAAAATCGTACACTGTTCTGGTTATTTTAAATGGGCCTTTAAGTTATCATAGAAAGAAAGGTGTGAAAATGGCCTATCTTATTAGTTTGACAGATTGTGTTTATATATACAATTGTAGTATACATGAGATCCTATAAATATGCTAGGAGTAATTACAATGATGAACATAAAAGGAAGGAATTAGTCATGATAGCTATACATATGCAGTGACCAAATCATACAATAAATGTTCATGATACTGAATAGAGAAATGGTATAATGCTAGTGATATTGTAATCAATATGAAGTTATTGGAATCATAACTTTCTCTAACTCCCCCTCTCAAACTGATGGTGACATAGTTACCCCAAGTTTGTCTCTCATCATGTTGAATCTTGTGTGTGAGAGGTTTAGTTAGGCAATCTGCAATTTGATCTGCTGTGGGCACATAGGCTATTGTGACTTGATCTTGAAGTACTTGATCACGTATGTAGTGGACATCTATCTTAATGTGTTTGGATCGAGCATGCATCACTGGATTGGATGCTAGCGCCTTGGCACTCAAGTTATCACACCATAAAACTGGTTTCCTGGGCATAGGAAGTTGTAGCTCACCTACGAGTGATCTAATCCAAACTACTTCAGCTACTAGGTCAGCCAATGCTCTGTATTCTGACTCAGTACTTGACCTTGACACCACTCTTTGTTTTCTTGAGGCCCACGAGATTAATGTGTCACCAAGGAACACACACTGTCCTGCCATGGATTTCCTGTCATCTATGCTAGTAGCCCAATCTGCGTCAGAGAACCCAACAATATCAAGATCAGTTGAGGGCTTGATATGAAGACATAAATTTTTTGTGCCATGGAGATATCTCAATATCCTTTTTATTCCTTGCCAATGATCTGTGGTTGGGGAACTCATAAATTGGCTGAGTTTGTTGACCGAGAATGCTATGTCTGGCCTAGTGTTGGTTAGGTACTGTAATGCATCTATAGCTTGTCTGTATAGTGTAGGGTTGGCCATAGGTTCTCCTTCAGAAGTTAGTTGTCTGTATAGGTTCTTGGTATCAGAGCACTTAAGCTTGAAGGCTCTCGATCCAATCATGTCATCCTCATCCGCTGCTTACACAAATCACAAAAATGACCTACCTACAACTGTCTCTGTCAAGCTGGATAGAGATAACTATCTCCTATGGAAGTCACTAGTTCTTCCATTGATTAAAGGTTGCAAACTTGACAGCCACATACTAGGAACTCAATAATGCCCTAAACAATTTATCTCCACAAATGACACAACTAAGAAAAACAATCTTGACTATGAAGAATGGATTGCACACGATCAAGCTCTCCTAGGATGGCTAAGAAATTCAATGTCCATTGACATTGCAACACAGCTGCTATATTGTGAAACCTCTAAGGAACTCTGGGATGAAGCTCAAGGCATAGCAGGTGCACACACAAAATCAAGAACAATTTACTTCAAATCAGAATTTCATAACACTCGCAAATAAGAAATGAAGATGGATCAATATCTTCTCAAAATTAAGAACCTCTCTGACAAATTAAAGCTGGTAGGATCACCAATCTCCAACTCAGACTTGATAATTCAAACACTGAATGGCCTGGATGCTGAGTATAATCCAGTGGTGGTCAAATTATCTGATCAAATCAACTTTACTTTGATTGATCTGCAAGCCCAATTATTGGCATTTGAAAACATAATAGAACAACAAAACAATTTTAGTAATCTCTCAATGACTGTTTCAGCAAAACTTGCAAGCCAAACTCAATTTAGAGGCAACAAATGTGGGACACGAGGCAACTGGAGAGGCTCTAAATTTAGAGGAGGTAGAGGAAGAGGTAGATATAAACCAACATGCCAGGTATGTAACAAGATAGGTCACACCGCAGTACAATGTTTTTATCGTTATGACAAGTCATACACAAGCTCAAATCACTATACTGGGAACAAAAGACAAGAAGATCACAGTGCCTTCATAGCCTCACCTTACCACGACCAAGACTATGAATGGTATTTTGACAGTGGAGCTAGCAATCATGTGACTCATAAGAATGAGAAACTCCAAGATCTCAGTGAAAGCAATGGTAAGAATTCTCTGCTAGTTGGCAATGGTAACAGGTTGAGAATATTGGGCTCAGGCTCGAATGAACTAAATAAACTCAAACTGCATAATGTCTTGTATGTTCTAGAAATAACCAAAAATTTGTTGAATGTATCTAAACTAACTGCAGACAATAATGCAATTGTTGAATTTGATGCAAACTGTTGTTATGTGAAGGACAAATTAACAGGGAATGCACTGCTAAAAGGGAAACTTATAGATGGATTATACCAACTTTCAAGTGTCAACTCCCAAGTTAATAAAGACCCATGTACCTACATGTCAATCAAGGAGAATTGGCATAGAAAGCTTGGACATCCCAACAATAAAGTCCTGGAAAAGGTGATGAAGCATTGCAATGTGAAGACATCATCAAATGATCACTTTTCATTCTGCGAAGCTTGTCAATTTGGAAAAATTCACTTGTTACCATTTACATCATCTTTTTCACATGCTAAGGAACCTTTGGATTTAATTCATATTGATGTATGGGGTCCAGCCCCAATTTTATCTCCATATAATTTTAAGTATTATGTTCACTTTATTGATGATTTCAGCAGATTCACTTGGATTTTTCCCTTGAAACAAAAATAAGAAGTAATACATGCTTTCACTCAATTCAAAAACATGGTTGAAAACCAGTTTAACAGGAAAATAAAAATCCTCCAATGTGATGGTGGAGGTGAGTATAAACCTGTTCAGAAAATAACCATAGAGTTAGGAATTCAATTCAGAATGTCATGTCCATACACCTCTCAGCAGAATGGCAGAGCCAAAAGAAAACATAAACATATGACTGAATTAGGACTCACACTACTAGCACAGGCCAAAATTCCTTTACACCACTGGTGGGAAGCCTTCTCGACCTCAGTTTTTCTTATCAACAGATTGCCCTCATCAATTAACCCAAATAAAAGTCCATATTCATTATTATTTGGAAATGAACCTGGCTATGATGCATTGAAGCCTTTTGGCTATGCTTGCTACCCTTGACTCAAACCATACAATCAACACAAACTCCAATTCCACACCACTAGGTGTGTGTTCTTGGGATATAGCAACTCTCACAAGGGAAATAAGTGCCTCAATTCTCATGGAATAATTTTTGTCTCAAGACATGTTGTCTTCAATGAGAATCACTTTCCATTTCATGATGGCTTTCTTGACACAAGGAATCCACTAAAAACTCTAACTGAAACTGACTCTATTGTTCTTCATCCTTTACCTACAGGTACCAATACAAATCACACAATTGAACCAACTAACAGTGATGTGAATCCTCAAGAAGATGACCTAGTTGTCAATCAACCAGTTCTCAGTGAGATCTCTGCAGATGAGGCAACTCCATATACAAATGAAGCACCAACAACAATAGGTCCAATAGAGGATACACCAGAGGACAATCAACATGTCCAGCAAATACGTACTAGAAGCAAGACAGGGATCTACAAGCCCAAATTGCCTTATATAGGACTGACAGAGACACACAAAGAGGAGAAGGAACCAGAAAATGTCAATGAAGCACAAGCCAGACCGAGGTGGAAATAAGCCATGAGTGCAGAATTTAAAGCTCTAACAGCAAACCACACTTGGACACTGGTACCATTTGAGGGGCAGAATAATATCATAGACTCAAAATGGGTTTTTAAAACCAAGTACAAGGCATATGGCTCAATTGAAAGAAGGAAAACAAGACTGGTTGCCAAAGGTTTTCAACAAACCGCAGGTGTGGACTATGATGAGACCATCAGTCCAGTGATCAAGTCCAACACTGTAAGAATTGTTCTATCCATTGCAGTACATTTAAATTGGGAAGTTAGGCAATTAGACATAAACAATGCATTCTTGAATGGCAATCTTAAAGAAACTGTGTTTATGCATCAACCAGAAGGATATACAGACTCAACCAAGCCTTATCACATATGCAAATTAACCAAGGAAATCTATGGCTTGAAGCAAGCCCCAAGGGCATAGTTCGACAGGCTGAAGGATACTCTACTAAAATGGGGATTTCAAAACACCAAGAGGAGAGGGCATGTAATTGGCAATGAGAGGAGTAGCCCAACAAGTATTTAAACCATTCCCAAGAGAATGAGGTAGGCGATGTGGGACTTACTTCCCAACATGCCCCCTCCACATAAGCCTCCGGACCAGGACAACCGGAAAGAAGTTGGGCTCTGGCTCTGATACCAAGAAGAAAGGTGTGAAAATGGCTTTTCTTATTAGTTTGACAAATTGTGTTTATATACACAATTGTAGTATAAATGAGATCCTATAAATATGCTAGGAGTAATTACAATGATGAACATAAAAGGAAGGAATTGGTCATGATAGCTATACATATGCAGTGACCAAATCATACAATAAATGTTCATGATACTGAATAGAGAAATGGTATAATGTTAGTGATATTGTAATCAATATGAAGTTATTGGAATCATAACTTTCTCTAACTATCATATGGTAATTCTGGATGTATTCTGAGTATTTGGAACAATGATTCCTTCCTTCCTAGGGATGTCTTTTGTGGGAACAACTTTTTTCTAGTTAAAGGAAAATGGGCAACGCATCATGAGCCGTCTCAAATTATGAATGTTTATTTCTCTTGTGACTTGGATGGAAAGGGTAAGTTTTGGGATGAAGCTAAATTGGCGAAGTTGGGTCATCAAAGTGATTTTTGGTGATTATTAGGTGACTTAAATTCAACCCTCAAGCACAACGAAAGGAAAGGAAGTGGTTCCCATGGCTACAGAAAGGAGTGTGGGGAGTTTAATCAACTTGTCCTCGACTTGGAACTGTTTAATTTACCCCTTTCTGGTACGAAATTTACTTGGTTTCTTTCAAATGGGAAAGCTATAAGCAGGATTGATAGCTTCCTTATGAATGATGGCTAATTGGTTAAATGAGGAAATTTGGTTCAACTGGGTCTTCCATAGAAGTTTTTAGATCACTGTCCAATTCTTTTCAAGAAAGATGCTTCAGATTGAGGTCTAACACTTTTCTTTACTAACAATTGTTGGCTTTATGATCATCATTTTGGTCAAGTAGTTGCAGATGAGAGGAAGAAATTAATGTTGAGTGGAAGAGGATATTTTATTCTTAAGAAGAAATTTAAGAAACTCAAAGTGGTCTTAAAGTGTTGGAATACATAACATTATGGCATGTTGGATAGACAAATTGAAGATAAAGGGTTGACTCTAAATATTTTTTACGCTAAATGTAGTAATGGTCCTCTATAGGAGAGTGATGTAATATCTAGCGAGTCAGCTATTACTGATTTATGGCGTCTCTCAAGTCAAAAGGACAATCTTTTTTGGCAGAAATCTAGACATAGATGGATTCGAGAGTGTGATTCTAAGAAATCTCCGGTATGGAAATTGTGGGGGAGTGGATTGAAAATCCTTTAATGTTAAAGACTAAATTAGATCTTTCTTTGCGACAAAGTTTGATTAGAGCTATCAGAGTAGTCATTCTCTTGATTCTATTGATTTTTTCCGATTATCTGATGAGAATAATGGTTTTCTAACTGCGAAGTTTGAGGTAGAAGAGATCAAGGATTCTATTTGGAGTTGTGATGGTGATAAAACCCATGAACCTTCTCTTGATTCTTAATGCTTCGTTTATTATTCTAATCCCTCAGAAAACATTCCCTCAGGGTCTCAATGAATATATATCCACCTCTCTCATTGGTTGCATTCAAAGGATTATCTTAAAGCTACTTGCCGCTAGACTTAAAAGGGTGATCCACTTGGTTATCTCTGAATGTCAATATGCTTTTGTCAAAGATATGGTGGTGGTGGCAAATGAATTAATTGATCAGGCTAGGAAGTAGAAGAGAGGATTTTGCTTGATTCTTAAAGTGGATTTTGATGGAGAGGGTAGGTTTTTGTCACAAATGGAGGGTGTGGATTTATAATTTACTTCCACCTAATTCGGTATCCATTTTGGTCAATGGGAGCCCAACTAAGGAGTTTACTAAGGCTAGAAGTTTGTGGCAGGGATATCCTTTAGCACATTTCCTTTTTCTAATAGTTGTCGAAGGTCTTAGTGGTATCATGTGTGCGATAGTTTCAAAGAACAATTATTAAGGGTATAAGGTAGGTAAAGACGCAATTTCTATTTCTCATTTACAATATGAGGATGACACCCTTCTAACCGGCGAGAACTCTAAGCATAATATTATGGTGCTTAAAAGCATCCTTAAATGCTTTGAGCTAACTTCTGGGTTGAAAATTAACTTCTGTAAGAGCTACTTCGAATTCATGAGTCTTAACTCGAGTAGTGAGTTTGTTATGAAGGCGATGGATAAATTGTATTGTGTTGTTGGCTTGGTCCCATTTAATTTCTTGGGAATTCTCATTTCCTTTTCCTACACCATTTTGTGTTGGCTAGAATCTAACCACAAGGAGGAGATCCAATTGACCATAACTGCTTCGGTAAGGTGTCGCGCTCGGATTTTTTGTCTTGCGACCTCTTTAGGAGTCGCTATCACGTCTTTTGCGGTTAAAACGTGAAAAACGCATATTGAGCCCAAATTGGATAAAATTGGTCTTTATGTTAAAGTTATGAGTTTGAGAGTCGATTACGGATCGGGAAAGATATTAGCACCCCATCCGCCCGTAATTAAATGGTACCCTAAGTAATTGAATGAATTTAATTTACCCTAGATTTATTAAAATTAAACTGTGTAAACAAAATAATTTTTTATTTTTTATTTTTGTGTCTGACAAGAGTTTATCTTGCTCCTACGTATCCCTAGGTGCAATAGGGAAATCAAGACTACGTAGATCTTTAGAAAATTGTTTGTTGAATTGATTTGATTAAAAGTTGGTTTGATTGAAAGTTATTAAAAATTGGTTTGAGTTTAATTGAAGTGAGACTAATAGACGACGAGTCAACATTGACTACTTACCAACTTCGATAAATAGCAGAAGCAGTACAAGTGACCGTGACCGGTTCTCGACTCGAAATGAGGAGAAAGATGCAATACGAGTTGTAACATCGCTATTGAATCCCAAAAATAATTAAAACATTGGTTATTATATTATATTTTTTACAAAGCTTAAATATTTGTTTGAGTTTAATTGAAGTGGGATTAATAGACGAAGAATCAACATTGATTGCTTACCCTCTTTTTACTTCGATAAATAGAAGAAGCAGTACAAGTGACCGCGACCGATTTTCGGCTGGAAGTAAAAAGAAAGACCCAATAGGAGTTGTAATTTCGCTATTGAATCCCAAAAATATTTTTATTTTAAAACAACTTAAACATTTTAAAGAGAATTTTTATTAATGGAAAGTTGACATTGATTATTAATTATCTTATTACTTCAATAAATAGAAGAAGCAATACAAGTGACCGCGACCGGTTCTTAGTTCGAAATAAGAATTAAGATATGACACTAGTCATAACCTCACTTTAAAATGGATTCACAAAAAGGTTTATAATTAATTTGCTAAACACATTTCTAATATTTAATTTTATCATCAGATTATTAACTTTATTTATATAAATAAATGATTTAGAATGATAATAGGGGAATCATAATTTGATATAATTTATATCAACTTCAATTAGTACAATTGTTACCACATAGTGTAGCTTTAATAAAAAAATATATGAATACATCATGAAAATTTTGAATATTCAAACGTGAGCCATTTTTAGAATAAAAGATGAGACACATTGAAAGCTTTTAGATGTTTTAAGTAAACAATGCAGAGTCTAAAAAATGATAGGCATAATACGTTTTAAGGTTGGCTACTGTTTGCTAGTACTACTACTCTTCTCCTTTAGCACTTTGTATACCCTCTACTAGGGGTGGGAAAACGGACCAGCCCATCCAGCCCTATCCGACTTGCCTTTGACCCGTCAAAATATGGGCTGGCCTAGTCCGATCCTTATTGTTAAAAGGGCTCAAAATGTCAGCCCAACCCATATTTGGAAAGGCTGACCCGATTTTTTTATTTTCAAAAACACATTTATAACAAATTTAATCATAATTTCAAAAATAATAATCATAACGTCTCATAAATGTCTTTTAAAAAAAAACTAAAGTCCACAATCTTACCATAATATATCATTTTGATTTAAAATTTGTAATTTCTAAACAACTAGCCAATACAGTCTTAAACTATTAGACTCTTAATTCACAATAAAGCTTCAAACTCCTAAGTTTTAAACATTAGATACTCTATTGGAAGTATATGCCTCCACTTTTCTATACAAAAAAATATTTTGAGAAGGCTTATATATCATAAAAATATCCAGCATATTATATGCACTAATTTTTTTATATTTCAATAACCCCAAGTAGCATTTAATATGCCAACAAAACAACTGCACTAGTGGTTTGCAGCACTGAATGGAAAAAAAGGAGACAATAAGATCACAATCTACAAGCATAGGCCTCTTGAATGTTCAATAAGGTATTCAACGTTTTCAAACATGAGTCAATATGTGGTCTATTCTCATTATCTTTTCTACTCTTTGGCCTCAAATTATGACTCATAGTTTCTTTATTATTATTATTTTAACCAACTACCACTAACTTATGATTTCTATTACTTACACCATATTCCTCAACAACAACAATTCTATTATAAACCAAAGTCTCACCAATATTGTTACTTATCAGCTCACTAATTGTTGTTGTGATGTGTGAATGCAAATGTGTATTGCATGATTTTGATGAAGATAAAATTTAAAGTTTGATGAAGACAAAATATGGACAAGAACAAATCAACTACAACAACATTAAAGACTAAGTTCAAGCATAAAGAGGATCAACAAAAAATAAAAAGTAAATTTTCATTTCTTTAGGTCCTAAGATATTTTGAATGGGGATAATCTAAGTAAAGTGAACCTAATGAAAATATTACATATTAGAATGATCATGATGAATATGAGATTTACATTCATACATGATTTAGGTTCATTAACATTCATACATGATTTAGGTGCATTAACATTAACATGACTACATGATTTTGATGCATTAAACAAGTTGTACTTATATCATTTCAAAATCATGCATCATACCTTAGTAAATCATGTTAGAGGTTTATAACATATGAACTAAGTATTTTCAGAAAACAGTTAATCGATTAAGTCTTTATAAATGGGAAACTTGTTAATCGATTAAGATCATGGTTAATCAATTAAATCAGTTTTAGTTTTGAAATCTTGGATTTGTAAAGAACGTTAATCAATTAAATGTCTGCATAATCGATTAATATAATAAAAAGTATATTGAAGGTGAATGGTTTTTTTAACTACATTTCCCATGAGTAAACACAATGATTATAACGTTTTTTCAAGAGAAAAACGGAGAGTTTTCTGAAAAAGTGAGCAAGAGACTTTTGACACAAGATAAGATAAATTTCGCGAATCTTTGAAGAGAGTTTCAAGCATTCATCATATCAAAAGTCTTACCAAAATCATTGCATCTCATAATCATTCATCTTCATATTCTGTGATTGTTAGATTTATTAAGAGGGGTTTTATATTCTGTACTGAGTGCATGTTAGCACAAGAAATGTGCAAGATTTTTGTACACAAAAAGAATGATTGAGTTGTAATTCGTCTCTTAGGGTGTGAGGTATCACCTTATAAGAATAGAAGAATTCCGAGTAAAATCCTAAGCTAGAATTGGTGAGGTATCCATTAGATACTATGTCCAAGAGGTTCTTGGTGGAAGAAGTTTTTGTAAAAACATTCAATTTCTTCATAGTGAAAACAAATCTCTCATATCAGAAAAGGGATTGGATGTAGATTGTAATAGTTGACAATTGAACCAAGATAAAATTGATTGTGTCAATTTTCTTTTATCCCTATTATTTTACATTTGTGCAATTATAAATTTCCGTTGTCTTGGATTGATTTCATATTAGGATTATTGCATAAGTATCATTGCATGATTAGTCACATTAGTTACTTTTAAAGTGCATGTAAGAACAAATTCATCATTGCATTTCCTTATGTCTAGAACAAAATATTTTCAAGAAAACTACTCGAGTTAATCGATTAAGACTGATGTTAATTGATTAATTGGAGCTATCTTTTAATTGATTAAGTAATCTTTTAATCTATTAAAATCAGTGAAAATTAGAAAATATCTTTTGTAAGAGAATACTTTTAATTGTAAACCAAACCACTTATTCACCCCCCTTCTAGGTGTGTTAGAGTCCTTTTTATCCAACATAGTCGAGTTGCATTACCCCTCATAATTGGGTTCAAGGTTGTGTTAATTGCCCCTCTTTGATTTTCTACTTGTTGCTCGACAATCAACCAACTTGAATCTCCAAATTCTTTATGGAAGCCTTGATATGCTTTTGGAATGAGATTGATTCATGCATAAATTGAGTTAATGTATCTTCCAATCGTGATGTTCTAGTATGTGGTGGTGATTGAGATTGCCAATATCGTGAAGACATGGTGGATGGACATGCATATGCATCCTATTCTCAACCTCGACAATAGTTAGGATTATTCCCTCGAAAATTTTGAAACACGTATTGTCGAAGCTTATTAGTCAATTTGTTCACATCTTCTTAAAGCATTCCACACGTTGTGGCTTGATGGTGTTCGATAGTAGTTTTTAGCATTTCTATAAGTTGTTGTGGGAGGTTAGGTTTTTGCCTTGAATTTCATCGATTTGTTGGGTCAACAATCTGTTATGAGCTAGAATTGCATAATGTGCATCCAACTTCAGAACTCTCCTTTTGGGTTGATTGTATTTGAAGTGATGACCTTGTTGATAGCTAGTAGCTATGGATTCTATGATCTCAATGACTTCCTCAAAACTTTTGGTCATTAGGGAACCACCAACAATTGCATCAAATAATACCTTAGATTGTCACTCAATTCCATTACAAAAGTTACAAATTTGTGTATATTATATTCATCAAATCCATGGTTAGGACATTTTATCAATAAAGATTTGAATCTTTCTTGTGCCTATCATAGAGCTTTATTTGTTCCTTTAGAGAAAATAGAGATTGTTAATTTAGCTTATCCTTGTGGTCTAGTCTAACAAATGGGTTGGCATGTAGAAGTTGAATAAGCCTGGATATATTTCAGCATGCTTTGCATTTCTTGGGGTCTATTGAAACTTGTGAGGTGCCTTGAACCATTGTGATCCATGATTTCTTGGAGTCATCAATTGTTGTGCAGAACTTCTTGTTGGAGATGAAGAGGAAATAAGAAAATTATACACTTTCTTCTTGCCTTCTCTGCTTAGTTAGTTGATTCTTTCTTCTTGCTTGAACAAGAGTAAAAAACACTACGAGTTTAAGTCAAAAACACTACAAGTTTAAACTTGACATAGTTTAGGTCAAGTTTAAACGTGGAATCTTTGTTACACAAATTCAAACCTTAAATCATGCAATGGATGATCAAGTCAAATAAGCATTAGAAACAAGAGTTGACATGAAAACCAATGGATTAGTCATATTGGATACATCGAGTTTAAATAGTTACATCTAATCCCAGACGAAAGGGGTTTAGGGCCTTATTCTCATGGAAACTAAAGCCTTAAGTGTGATTGGCATTCTTCTTCTTCTTTTTCTTCTAAGCAAAGTTGTAGGGAGTTTTCTGTCATTTCAATCCTTGGGTTTCGTAGTTTTATAATCCTCTTGTCTTCTATATTTCAGTGTGATTCTATGATTATCGTGAAAGGTTTTGTTAAGATTTTATTTTCTTCCAAATGTATTCTCTTTTCAGATCCAATTCGATTCAAATATTATTTATATGCGGTTTGGATTGGTTTGGAATAATTTTCTATAAAAAAATGGAATTCTAAATATACACTTAAAAATCATAAACATGACTAAAATTTAAGTCTAATATGCTTTAAAGTGACAATTTTATATGTCTTCATATTAATATTATCACACTACTGTTTACATACACTATAAAGACATAATGACATAAGTCCACGACTTTATTCGTACCATCATGTTAATTTAAACAAACTAACAACTATCATATAAATTTAAAAATTACTAAATGAAAGACTACAGCATAATTATGATCACAACATTGAGTAAAAACATTATATTCATAATGGAAATTGACATTGATTTCTTCTTTCGTTGTGATTGTATTATATATCAGAAGAAAGAAAATCTAACAAGTTAATTATATTTTTCAAAAGAAATTACATTTATACAATCTAAAAATATTACCTACTTGTTTGTTATATTCTTATTGAGCACATATTTTTTAGTCATATTAAGTGAATAATACCGAATCTATCATATAACTAATTATTTGTTGAATTTGAATTGTACCTTATCTCATAACATTATTGAACTGGAGTGTTTTTTTATAAGCAAATGTTAATATGTTAGTATTTTGTGGTGGATGCGATTTGAACCCTCAACCTCCTTAAGTCTTGTGCATGTTCCTAAGAAGTTAAATTAAAGTTGTCCATTTTGGATCGGCCTAGCTCCTAGAGTTGGATCAAAAAACTGATCCTTTTAAAAAAATCAAACACAAACCAATTACATTCAGTTTTTACAATTTTGATTATTTCAGACCGGTTTTCGATTTTATTTTTGGATTAGTCTGGATTACAACATCCCTAATATTTATCATCTTTTCAATTAGTATATTTGGAATGATATAAAAATTGAAATCATAGATTTGATTACTATTTAAATAAATGTATAATTTAAATGACATTTATATAATCTTTTAGACTTAAAAGTTGCTCAATTATCCTCTTCATCAAACGTGATTTTCACAGTTAATAATTCCAGGAGTTTGATTCAGTGAAATTGAAATTGATTTCTTCTCCTTGTAATGTTGTGATTTATTCATTCTTTACTCTCTTTCATGACGTTTGTTTGAGTTTGGCTTCGGGGTAGTTATATTCTGGAACCCATTAACATAAGTACAAGGAGAAACCACAATAAGTAGGTCGGTATGGCTGAGCTGGAAACTACTGTGTGTCAATAATGTCATGATAAGTGAGTCTGGCTGAGAGGTGTAAAGGCTAGCCATTGCAAATATAAGATTATAACGCATGATAAAAATAAAATTTTAATGGTCCAAAGCTTTCTCCTCAAATTCCTAATTCCAGATAGTCCAGTACTAAAAAGGAATCCATTTAATTGGGATTTATAAGTATGAACCAAACGTGTCATTCGGAGTTTTTCTTTCTCATTACATATACAACAGTGGCTAACCAATGCTATGCTTAGATTAAGATATTGTAACAAGTTTGTTCAAAAAAATTAAAATAGCATTAACAATATCACAGTTTTTAACTATTTGAATATATCATTTTAATACAATATGTTTTTTAAATCATAAATTCACCTATAAATCACTTATCGACATCATTCCTTTAGGTTATTTTTAAACACACTAAATGATAAATGATATTATAATTTTTTTTTTGTAATAAAAAAGATGACATCTATATTCAAATGATATGATTTCAATTCCATCATCACTTTCCACCTTATACTCCCAATTGTTCTCCTCTTAAATTGATATTGATGGGACCAAAATTTGTTTTTCTTTTTTATAAAAACTGATTCAATTTTCAATTCATGGAATTTGTTTTTTTAATCGTTAGAAAAACTTTGTAACAAAAAAAATCGTTAAAAAATGCTCACACCTTTGCCCTTGTCTCTATACGTTTTTTTATTAAGAAAGAGTAAAGCAATGCTTTGTTGACTTGGCAAGCATAAGCATCAATAAAACCCATATCGTCATGATTGACATGGAAGAATGTGTGATGGATGAAATTACGTTAAATCTTGAGTCTTGAAAAGTGTGTTTAGTCTAAGTCTGAGTTTTGGACGAAAAGAAATGAAAAGGGCAAACTTTGAAGTCATATCATAAGTGTTTTTCATGACTCTCAACTCTTCCATTTATTTTTATCCCCTTCTAAAACTCAACTCACAAATATCACAGAATGTAACAAAGCATCATCACTATATGGAATTTCAAGTATACAACAAGAATGTTGAGTGTTAAACTTGCAATGACCACAAAAGCTTAGAATTTAGGTAACCTTTTTGTTTAATACGACCAGGCATATCAAATTAGCATATATAGTCACAGTTTCAACCTTAGTAACTAGTAATAAAAATAAAGCAAGTTGATGGTTCACCAAATAAAAATAAAGTGATGGTGCTCAATTCACGTTAACAACCAAATATTATTAGTTTTCAATAAGTACAAATATGATGTTATCTTCTAAAGCAGCCTCCACCATTCATATTCACATAACTAACACCACTCTATAACATGATCTTATCATATCTTTTCAATACAACAGTTTTACTTCTAAATAAATCAAGCACCATTTCACACGGAACCTCCCATTCTTTTTCCTCACAAAACCATCTCATATTCTCCTTCCTCTAATTTCATTCTTATCACCCCTCACCTTCATATAACAGTCCCACTCTCTACTATAACTAGACCTAACGATAAATAATAAAGATCTACTGTCTCAAACTATGTCAGTTAAGGAGTGTGACCACCACAAGGGGAAGAAGCGAAAGGTTTTCAGGAAAATATTTTGTGGGATTGTGGTCTTTCTCTTCATTGTACTAGTCACAATCCTTCTCATATGGGCAATTCTACAGCCTACAAAACCATCCTTCATCCTCCAAGATGTCACTGTTTACGCCTTCAACACCACCGTCCCTAACCTCTTAACCTCAAATTTCCAAGTCACCCTCACTTCCCGCAACCCTAACGACCACATCGGCGTCTACTACGACCGCCTCGACACCTACGTTAACTACCGGAACCAGCAAATCACTCTTCGCACAGCCATCCCTCCGTCGTACCAGGGCCACAAGGAGGTTGATGTTTGGTCACCGTTTGTATACGGCACCAATGTCCCCGTCGCACCCTTCAACTTCGTGAGTCTTGGCCAAGACCAAGGTGATGGTAATATTCTTATTACTATCAAAATTGATGGCAGGGTCCGTTGGAAAGTTGGTGCATTCATCACTGGGCATTACCATCTCTATGTTCGTTGCCCAGCGTTTATCTCATTCGGTGGTTCCCGGAGCAACGGTGTTGTTGTTGGTGATAATGTTATTAAGTATCAGTTGGTGCAGTCATGCTCCGTTAGCGTATAAATTTATAAGCTGGAGTTTTTATGGTAATTGTGAAAATGGTGGGAAAATAAGGCCGATACATTAATGATGATATATGTAATTGTGAAGACTACAGAAATAACAACAGGTTAAAATTGCTGTTATTATAGTATGAAATTTAAAGCTTTGCATACTCATTTGTATATTATATTACTTTTATTTTTACATGTATTTTTCTACCTCTATTGTACTTGCTTGGATCTTGTAGAAACGTCAAATAGGAGGACAGTGATATAGCAAAATTGCAAGCTGTAACATGCCAATAATTCAGCAAAAATAATGGTAATGATAAATTTTATTGGTTACAATTTGCCAAATTTGGATAACAAATGAGTGTGTGATGATGCTTCCGGTATCATTTTAGTTTTGTTAAATAATTTTCATGTGACTTGAATCCTCTCAGTTGGAAGTAGTATTTTTATACTTGTTTTGAGGATTAAAAATGTTATTACAAGTGTAAATAGAATGATAGAATTATTTTTTTATTTTTTATTTTATCTTGTTTTACACTTTACTTTCCTCACCATTAATGGAGAAGATTTATACTCATGTGACTTGCTTTTATTTGGCTTATTATGTGATCTTTTGATTTTTCTTATCTCCTTTTCGAGTATATTGGTTTTTATGTACGCATATTCACTTGTCTATATTCCGTGTATCCTATATTTTTATCTGCAAGTATTGGACCACAATTATTAGCCTTACTAATGTTATATAGACACACATATATTATTTCAATTGAGAATACATGCATTCAGTGTTTTAAAGTGTATATAGTAAGGCGTCTCCAGAAATCACACTATTATTGTAACCCAATCAATTTAAAACAGTGTCTGGTTCTAGAGTTCCAGGTTTCATTCCAAGAATATACATGTCGACAGAAAAGGTTTTCGTCTGGGATTTTCCATCTGGAAAAAAATGATGGGACCACAAATCCACAACATAGAGAAATGAAATTCAATTGTATTAACATGAATATAAAATGTTACACACGGCTGATATTTAGCCTGTATACAACTAATTCATAAAATATTTAAAAGCAAAAATAATTTTATTAAAGATGTACATGTACAAAAATTACAATAGACAAATAGTAATGAGAAAGTGAAAAAAGAAATACAAGAAGATAGGATTAATAGTAGTAAATGAGGTTAATGAATATTTTGTAGACTGAGTATTTTCCAACGATGTAAACCAAAAAGTTCACAATTATTGCCTCAACCTTATAATCTGATTTGCGTTGAAAACAATATCATTCATAACTAGTTATATAGACCAAATTGTTGCTAGTTATATGATAATCCAAAACTTCTAAAACTTTTTATTGAGTGACATATTCATCACTATGTCAGATATGTAAATCAACAGCGCGCAAAGAGAATGATTCTCGAATAGAGAAACCAAAAGCTAATAATTTGCTTGAAGAGAGATACTAAGAGAAGAAGAGTAAGAGCTGAATGATATGTGTATTATTGTGAGTGGAGTTTTGTTTTTAAATCTGCAAAGATTCGCGCCTACTAAAAAAATGTATGACTTTTAACAGCGCTCTCTAAAAATATGTTGTTAAATGTGTGACTTTCCAGCTACTCTAACATTATCAAAACACATTAACTATAAAACTTGTAAAATAAAAAAGAAATAGTAAAAAATGTTTTTTTTTAATTTCAAGTGCATCTTTATAATGTAGTGAGAAAATTTGGATAGAATGAATTTTTCTACCTAAATACATATATAATATGTCCAATTCTGATTAGTGATTCAAAATTTATGTAAAAAATAGTGATATATCATCTTTAACAGCGCTTGTTCAAATAAGCGTTGTTAAAGGTGTCATATCAACAGCACATGCGTAAATAAGCGCAGTTAAATATGTCATATCAATACTGCTTGTATAAATAAGCGCGATTAATGATGTCATATCAACTGCGCTTGCATAAATAAGCGATGTTAAAGGTGTTGTATCACTGTTTTTACATAACTTTTGAACCATATATGCATTTGGGGTAGAAAAATTCATTCTATCCAAATTTTCTCACTACATTAGAAAGGTGCACCCTGAAATTAAAAAAAAACATTTTTTACTATTTCTTTTTTATTACAAGTTTTATAGTGACTGTGTTTTGATAATGTTAAAGTAGCAACATCGCATATTGTAGCAAATGTTGTATACAATAAAAAATCAACAACGAATATTGAAGAATGCGCTGTAGAAGATATCTCATCAACAGCGTAAAAAAAAACAGACGCTGTTAAATATATTCCTATTAACAGCGCAGCGAAAAAGAGCATTGTTAAAGAGCACACATTCGCGGTTGCGCTGTTGATGTTATATCCGCCTATCAATATTAACAGCGATTTCATAAAGATATGCAGTCTATTTTCACCCGCCTCGAATTTAACAACATTATTCTAGGTTGCGTTGTTGAAGAACCGCTTTTAAAAATGTTTTCTAGCGTAGTGCATATATGTATAATTGTATGTATAATACAATTGTTAGTTGGTTAACAGGATAGAACAATATAGAAATCCAACAAATTGTAAATTAGTTGCAAAAAAAAATGGTAAACTATATGAAAAGAAGAGTTTTTGAGAAGATTCTAGTTGACCATTACATAACCTACATAAGAGACCTAACTTCTCTCTGAATATGGATCATTTCCAGTATTAGAGGTCCAGTACTGGAGGGTCTTGTACTGACAGAGAATATAACGTGTGGCACTTATAAAATTTTAGCGGTGCAGATTTAAATTGTTTTTAATTAAATTTTATTTTTAAACCTTCAAAACATTATGGACATCACATTTCAGTACTGGTCTGTCCAATATTGAAAAAGATCACAACCCTCTCTCTCTGATGGTACAATTCCCCTTATGAGTAAGACTTCCATAGTGGGCAATTTGTCCTTAAGAGTCTCCATGCAAAAATGGCGACCTTCAATGGTATTGTTGACTTCCATATGAGATTGATGGCAGTGTTGTGAGTGTGTTTCATTTGGTGTATCTGATTGACGAGAAGCTTGTAAGTTGACTTGACTAAATAAAGATCGGATTTGTCATGGACCCACACCCACGAGTCTAGTGTGTCTTTGGATTGCATGATTTTCGAGGTCCTTCATAAGAGTATCAATTGACCCAAGTTCCTAGGTGAAAATTGCCTTCACCACGTTAGATTTCATTCTCATTTCTCCTCCGACTATCTTCCAAGTTTATTTATGACTGCATCCTCACATTAGCTTAATTCGAATAGTATATTGTACCTTGTCATAAGGTTTCTTGATCCTAACCAGTCATCTTTCTAAAATCTGGTATTTTTAGGCCCCCAACTTTCCTCTCAATATCGTTCCATAACTGTTGCATACTGTTAATCACCTAGACAACTATTATATATGTCTCTAATTCAAAGTGAATATGTATGTGATGATATTATGGCATATTCCTCGTAATAATCATTGATGGTGTACCTATATTTAGACATCGACATTCTACATCAAAGGCTATTACTCTTGGTTTGAATCTTTCATTTCCACTTCCCTAAAAGAGAAAGATTGAAGATGTGAATGTTCTTTTATTCTTTGTTAAAATGGTAGGAGTCATGCAAGAAGTTTTCTTGATTAACAAGAAAGATGAGAAAAGACATGCATGAATGAGAAAGAAAGTTTTAAAGAAAGCTAAAGAAAGAATGAAGAATCAATGTTTCATTCAAAGGAATGAATTTCTCATTATTCTTGAAATGAAAATGAATAAATTACAAAGATTAGGGGTATGCCCTTTTATATACAACTTTGACTAACTAACTCAAGAACTGACCAGTTAATTAATTAACTATATTGTTAATCGATTAACTCTTACATTCACAATTATACAACATGCAGATAATCGATTAACTGCATTGTTAATCGATTATATTACATAATACACATTTACTTTAATATCCTCTCGCAAAGCTGTAATATATCAAACATTTCAAGCTTGAAATGATTATGTTGATCATGATAATTATACTTTGAAACCTCTTCTTGCTAGTGAGTGAATCTCGATCTCTCAGTCTTGAAATCTGAATATGCATCAACTTCATCCAAAGTTTAACCATCTATTTGGTAGAAGCTTAACCAACCAAACCTACCATAATGGGTGAAATAGAGAGAAAATGGATCTTAATCTTGATCCTAATATGATGCTTCAATGAGAAAAATACACACTATAACAATGTTGTGTGTTCAATGAGAGATGGTAAAGAAAATAGAGTATATAAAAAGAGATAAATGAAGGTAATTGATAAAAGATAAGGAAAGAATGTGTATAGTATTCTTGTTGATGTTGATAGAGGGTGAAAAAGAATAATGGATGAAGACTTTATCTTTAGTAAAAACATAGCACAAAGAATAATTGATGTTGGGAATCCTTCCTAATTGATGTGGAAGTATAACCAATGCAACTTGGTAAATGAAACATTGTATGATGACTCTTGGAAGGTATGAAGCCTAACTTAGAAAGTTGGAGTAAATTTTGGAATTACTCCTTGACTCTTGAGAACCATGAAGTGCAACTTAAAAAGTTGGAATAACACTTTCAATGTATCTTGAAAGTATGACAACAATTAATCATCCACTATGTCTTTATGATGAAACTTTCATTCCCTTCACTATATAAAGGGAAATTGTGAAGTAAAAATGTACAAGCAAGTGAGATAAAGCAACATAGAGGGAAAGTGAGAGAGCTTATATACACTTTAGTGTGAGTTTTGTATTCCTAGTGAGATACTAGAGAGTTTGTATTTCCATCTTTTTGGGTGAGATTGAGTGTTATCCTCTTTGTAAGAGAGTTTGTAATCCTACTTTTCTATAGTGGAGATATTTTCTGGACTAGGTCCCGTGGTTGTTTCCTTATCACATTAAGAAGGTTTTTCCATGTTAAAATTCTTGGTGTAATTCTTCTATTCTTCTCTATTTACTTTATTCACTTGCCGCTTCCGCAAGTGCCCATTTTGCATCACACAGAGGAGAGAAATTGGTTCTGAATTTCCCAATAGTGGTATCAGAGCTCCCAGGTTCATTCGGGGAGCTTAGCCTGTGTAGTCCAAAATGGAAGGAGCCGGTAATGTCTCATTTGATGGAGACATGTTCAAGTTGACAGCTGACAACTTTTCTTATTGGAAACCCATGATGGAGGATCATTTATACTGCAAGGATATGCATGAGCCTATTTCTTACAAAGACAAGCCCGAAGGTAAGGATGACAAAGATTGGGAGATTTCTAATTGAAAAGCTGTTGCAATGATTCGAAAGTATATTGATAGAAGTTTGTTTGAGCATGTGTCCACATACACAATTGCTTATGAACTATGGTCGAAACTTGAATCTATGATTCAAAAGAAAACTCCTAGAAATAAAGCATATCTTGTCAGAAGATTGGTAAAACTCGACTACAGAGATGGGCAGAACATGATAGAGCACTTGAATTCATTCAAGGGCCTTGTCAATCAATTGACAAAGACAGATATGAAGATTGATGATGAGCTGCAGGCACTTCTGCTATTGAGTTCGTTGCCTGAGAGTTGGGATACATTGGTGGTCACGCTCAGCAACTCTGTCCCAGATGGGAAGGTCTCAATGGATACTGTTTCAGACAGTCTATTGAATGAAGAATCCAGAAGGAAAGAACGAAGTATATCCTTCCATTCTGAAGCAAATGTTGTGGAGAGACGTGGAAGAAGTGAAACTCATGGGAAGAGTGGATCTCGTGGAAGAAGCAAAAGCAGATTCAGAGGTCACTCTCAATCTCGGATGAGGTCAATGATATGCTACTATTGTAGTAAAGAAGGGCATAAGAGATCTGAATGTAGATCCCTGAAGAGAGACCAGAAAGCTGGAAATGTTCATGAAGACTTAGTTGATCCAAGGAAAAATGGTCATAAGCCTACCACAGTCATCGCCGTAGACGATGATGTTCTCCTCATTGAAGAAGACAATTACCTGGATGTTGCATATGGTGATTGTTCTTGGATCGTTGATTCTGGTGCCTCTTTCCATGTAAGTCCACATGAAGGTTTTTTCTCAAACTACAAGAAAAGTGATTATGGTACTGTGAAAATGGGAAACCATGTTACAAGCAAGATTGCGGGAATCAGTGATATTGTATTGCTAACAGACACAGGAGGCAAGCTTGTACTGAAGGAGGTGAGACATCTCCCAGATATGCGTCTCAACCTTATCTCTACGGGTAAATTGGATGATGATGGTTTTGCAAGTCACTTTGGTGCTGGAAAGTGGAAACTAGCAAAAGGCAACCTAGTCATTGCTAGAGGCTCAAGGGAAGGATCTTTATACATTATGCAAGGAGGAATTTGTTCCGGAGAAGCAAATGTTGCTACCGACTCCAAAGATCTTTGGCATAGACGATTGGGGCATATGAGTGAGAAGGCACTTCAAATGATCGCGAAAGACCACCTTCCAGGTATAAAAGATCAAATTTTAGACTCATGTACTGATTGTCTTTATGGTAAACAACATAGAGTCAGTTTTCAGAGATCTGACATTCCTTCACGGAGAGATGAAGTACTTGAATTGGTGCATTCAGATGTTTGCGCACCATCAAAAAGATCTCTTGCAGGAGCCTATTATTTTGTCACATTCATAGATGATCACTCGAGAAGAGTATGAGTGTACTTGTTGAAAAGTAAAGATCAAGTACTATCAGCATTCAAAGAGTTTCATGCACTAGTGGAACGTGAGACTGGAAAGAAACTGAAGTGTCTCAAAGCAGATAATGGTGGAGAGAATTGTAGTCCATTTGAAGCCTATTGCAAGGCTTATGGTATCATATTGAGGAAAACACCACCAAGGACTCCTCAGTTGAATGATGTAGCTGAGAGGATGAACCGCACAATTGAAGAGAAGATCAGATGCATGTTGCAAGATGCTAATCTCCCCAAGTCTTTCTGGGGTGAAGCAGTGAAGACTGCAGTAGATCTCATAAATCGGACACCTTCAAGACCCCTGAACGGTGAAATTCCAGAGGAAGTGTGGTACAAGAAGAAGGCATCCTTCAACCACCTAAGAATATTTGGATGCAGAGCTTTCGTTCACATTCCGAAAGATTAGAGAAAGAAGATGGATGTTAAGACCAAGGAGTGCATTTACCTTGGGTCTCCAAAGGATGAATTTGAGTACAGACTGTAGGATCCGATAAACAAGAAAGTTGTGAGATGTAGAGATGTTGTGTTCTTTGAGGAACAGACTATTAAAGATGTTCAGAAGAAAAACCAGTGCATGACCAAAGATCGCATTGACTCAATGGGAAAGATTACTCAACAGACAGACCCTGATCATCAGATTAATCCGGAACAGATTGACCAACAGGCAGATCCTGCTCACACAGAACTTGGCCAGATTAATGAAGAGTCAGATCATGATGAAGTGGTGATAGACACACAAATGCATCAAGAATCCGAGCAAGTAGAGCATCCGATGCAAGTTGATTTGAGGCGCTTTGGAAGAGGCAGGATACCTTCTTCAAAGTATCCTGAAGAAGACTATATCACATTGACAGACAATGGTGAGCCTCAAGACTTCTCAGAAGCTATGCAGACGACTGAGAAAGCAAAGTGGATTAAAGCCATGGAAGATGAGATGAACTCATTACATGAGAACCAAACCTATGATTTGGTGGAGTTGCCCAAAGGAAGAAAAGCCTTGAAAAACAAATGGGTTTATAGGCTTAAAGTTGAAGAAGGAAACTCGATACCGAGGTACAAAGCTCGGATTGTTGTCAAAAGATGCAATCAGAAGAAATGAGTTGATTTTGATTAGATATTTTCACCGGTGGTGAAGTATTCCTCCATAAGAGTAGCATTAGGTCTAGCAGCTAGCCTAGACTTAGAAGTTGAGCAACTTGATGTCAAAATAGCTTTCTTACACAGAGACATCAAAGAAGAAATCTATATGGAGCAACCAGAAGGTTATGAAGAACCAGACAAGGAACACTTCGTGTGTCGTCTGAAGAAGATTTTATATGGTCTAAAGCAAGCCCCCAGACAGTGGTACAAGAAGTTTGAATCCTTCATGACCAAACACAGTTTCAAGAAGACAACTGGTGATCATTGTGTATTCATCAAAAGGTATGAAGATGGAAACTTTATTATCCTCTTATTATATGTTGATGATATGTTAATCATTGGGCATGACAAGACCAAGATTGATGGTGTGAAGAATGCTTTAAGCAAGTCTTTTGCTATGAAAGACCTGGGTCTAGCAAAGCAGATCCTTGGAATAAGGATAATAAGAGATCGTTCCAAGAAGTTGTTATGACTATCACAAGAGAAGTACATTGAGAAAGTTCTCAAAAGATTCAACATGGATAAGGCAAAGCATGTTAGTGTTCCACTTGCTGCACATTTCAAGTTAACAACACTGCAATGTCCAACTAGTGATGAAGAAATGAAAGAAATGAGCAGATTGCCTTATTCCTCTGTGGTAGGAAGCCTAATGTATGCCATGATTTGTACAAGACCAGATATTGCCCATGCAGTTGGAGTTGTGAGTCGGTTCTTGTCCAATCCCGGCAAAGAACATTGGAATGCAGTGAAATGGATATTGAGATATCTGAGGGGAACTACAAAAAGATGCTTATGTTTTGGTAATGAAGATCCTATGTTGGTAGGATACACTGATGCTGACATGGCTGGAGATGTACATTCCAGAAAATCTACATCAGGTTATGTAACTACCTTTGCAGGGGGAGCTGTATCTTGGCAATCAAAGTTACAAAGATGCGTTGCATTATCAACAACTGAAGCGGAGTACATTGCAGCATCCGAAGCTGGCAAGGAGTTAAATATATTAAAAACATCTTGGATGAGTTGGGTCATGTTCAAGAAAGCTATGTTTTGCACTGTGACAACCAAAGTGCAATTCACCTAGCTAAGAATCCTACATTTCATTCTCGGACAAAACACATTGATTATCGTTATCATTGGATAAAAATGCTTTGGAGGATGGCGAATTGCAGCTAGAGAAAATTCATACAGATGACAACTGGTCTGACATGATGACCAAGGCAGTTTCACTCAAGAAGCTGACAGACTGTTGCAAAGGTGCAGGATTGGTGATACCCCTCAATTAATTCAGGAAGGGGGAGATTTGTTGGGAATCCTTCCTAATTGATGTGGAAGTATAACCAATGCAACTTGGTAAATGAAACATTGTATGATGACTCTTCCAATGACTCTTGGAAGGTATGAAGCCTAACTTAGAAAGTTGAAGTAAGTCTTGGAATTACTCATTGACTCTTGAGAACCATGAAGTGCAACTTAGAAAGTTGGAATAACACTTTCAATGTATCTTGAAAGTATGACAACAATTAATCATCCACTATGTCTTTATGATGAAGCTTTCATTCCCTTCACTATATAAAGGGAACTTGTGAAGTAGAAATGTACAAGCAAGTGAGATAAAGCAACATAGAGAGAAAGTGAGAGAGCTTATATACACTTTAGTGTGAGTTTTGTATTCCTAGTGAGATATTAGAGAGTTTGTATTTTCATCCTTTTGGGTGAGATTGAGTGTTATCCTCTTTGTAAGAGAGTTTGTAATCCTACTTTTCTATAGTGGAGATATTTTCTGGACTAGGTCCCGTGGTTGTTTCCTTCTCACATTGAGAAGGTTTTTCCACGTTAAAATTCTTAGTGTAATTCTTCTATTCTTCTCTATTTACTTTATTCACTTGCCGCTTCCGCAAGTGCCCATTTTGCATCATACAGAGGAGAGAAATTGGTTCTGAATCTCCCAATAGACTTTATCTTTAGTAAAAACATAGCACAAAGTTTTAAAGCTTGCATGTACAAGAAGGGCAAGAAAATAATGAGTTTTTTTCTTGCACATATTTTCCTATTTGAACCAGTTGATTTTTATTTTGCTCTCATACCCACCAAAGGAAAGTCCGGTTGAATTTAAACTGAGTGATCTTTATGGAATACCTAAATCTAAAAAAATGATGTTTTATCTACAAAGCCTCTTGCAAAAGTTAATACACACTCAGCGAAATTATGAGTAATGAGAATGAGTGTAGTGGGAGAGATCAATTATTGGAGGGGTATTATGGTTTATGGGTGTTTTTTCTAATAGAGAATTTTTCTAATAGAGAATGTGAGTGTATGTTGTTCCACACGGCGTGGTAATGGTGGTCATTTTCAAATGCCATCACCTACTTTTGCAACTAAATAATAATACCGGGAAAGGGGCTTTTCCATCCTGGGGAATGAGATAAATGATGTGGAGAAGTATTTACCTAGAAACAAGTAATAAAATATTAGAATTAAGTAATAAAATATTAGAATTAAGTAATAAAATATGAGAAAAAGATATATATACTGATATTGTAAGAGTTTTTGTATTATATTATATATCATTCATATTTAATCAAATTGACATTTAAATATAAATTTATAATTATTTATGGTAACACTATTTATATATATATATATATATTACACACATAAAATATTTTCATAATATTTAAAATCTAACAAGCAAATAATTAATTTGGATATCAGAAGTACAGAAAAATTCCTCGGCCACAAAATATTCCGTGTTAGGAGAATACAAACGTGGTTCCAATTTGTATCATTTCATGTGTTATCATTTATAATTGGTTGAAAAAAATATACGTTAATAAAAATTTTAATTATTAAAGTTTTTCTCTGACCAATTACAATTAATGCAACATAGAGTGACATAAATTGTAGGATAGAAAATGTGTACCAATCAGATAAACATGTCTTTCTCATAGGTGATCCTTATCTTCATCTCTATCATTCACTAATTAAATTATACCAATGATGATGACACAACACAACACATAATTGGCACTATGTCGTTTACTTAGCATTGAATACCGCCAAGTTTGTGCAAACAAAGGGAACCTTGTTTGATTTGTCAACACTCAAAACTGGCCACCGTGTCCATGTGAATGCATACCCACTATGAAGATGACTCACGATGCTCCTTAGGAATTTTATCAAGAACTTTGAAATTAACTACCCTAGATGAACCTTCACTCACAGTAATGCGCGCGACAAGAAATTACATCTCTCGTTGTCAACAATAGTGAATGAAGTCTAGCTCTCCGCTGCATTTTTGTATCTAATATACATATTTATATCACATAAGCTGATATCCTTCTACTGTATTAAAGGATGACACATAAAATTAATTAGTGGTGTAGTGGCGGATTGGAGATAAAATTTTCAACTATTTCTTTTTCAATATAAATTACTATGTTATTTGTATGAAATTCATTTTCTATTTTAATACGTAATTTCTTCATTTCTTCATTAATACGTAATTTTCAACTATTTCTTCATTATCGAAAATAATATTTATGTACTAGTTGAACCACACTGGATAAGAGAAGATGAATAACTTAATAATGCAATATATAACTCACGACGTATGAGAGAGAAAATTTCAAACTTGAATGACTAATGAAATCAAAAATATAATGTTGACATTGACTACTTTGTTGCTCATTGAACCTCATTGGATAGAATTTTTGGACGATATATATATTATCAATATTAAATGACTTATAAGCATCGATCCTTAGGATATATATTATCAATACATACATAATCTCTTTCATCATCTGTAAAATCACTACGAACTCAAATGAAGTCATGTTATTATAAGCAACATCAAAATCTAAAGCGTGTAAGATAACTTGATCCATTATGTATAGATTTTAGAAGGACCACACAAGTTACACTATATTTATTTATAAGCTACACATTAAAGAAATATGCGAGTTCCAGCTAGTATCTTTGTAAAGACGCAATTTGTGTGTAGGTAAAGGAAGTACATATGCTCCAAAAAGTGTCTCTCTATGTGTCACATTTTATAATTTAAAAGTTTAATAGTTAATTATTTTTCTAGTAAAAAATAACAAGTGACACATGAAGTAACGCACTTCATGGAACAATAGATGTGTTCCCTTAGGGACAAAGGTAAAAAAATATTTTTAAAAAATTAAAAAAAAAATCAGGGGCAGGTGCACCGACCTGTCCCTTCCTTACACAAATCACGTCTTCTTTTTGTACCTACACAAATCACCCTTAATTTATATATGTATATTACACTAACTACCATTACGGTAATAAGTGTAATTAAGTTAAACTCTAAGGGGGTGTTGGTGTAATTTACTTTTAATTAATTATATATGAAACTTAAATACACAAAAAGGAAGAGTGATTTCATAATCAAATTCTATATGCAACTTTATAAAAGATCAATTTATGTTAATAAATGTATAATTAATTAAGATAAAATTACATTGACACATCTTGAAGTTTAACTTAAAATTATATTCATCACCTTGTTTCTTGTTTAAAAGATTACACTAATCTCCCCTACATAGTTAGTCACTATAATGTATATATAAATTAAAGGTGATTTGTGTCAATACAAAAAAATGGAGATGTTGTTTGTGTAATTTTACTAAATTGTTCGTGTAATATACACAATTGATTATAAAACAAAAGTATATATTATAATTACCCAATATAATTAACTTGTTTTTTCAAGGTTTAACAAGATATGCAATGAACAAGTTTTAAAACATATTAGCTTAATATGTTACTTGTTACACGAATTTAATCTCCTATTTGTTTTGTATGTCTCATGAGTGAGGATGTGAAACACATCTTTTTTGTGGGTGGAGGCACAATTGTGTTCTCGAACACTCTAAGATGTAAACTTCCTAAGAGATTCACAGTATAGCCATGTTAGCCATCACGGTCTTGGACCGATACCTTATTGATAGATTGCAAAATTAGGTTTATGAGTTGAAGCGTTTAGGTAATGGGTTGTGGTTGTAGGTTGTATGTATGTGTTTTGTAATATAAAGTAATAATCTTATTATCTAATAATATATTGATAGTCACTCAACACTTCCAAAGATATAAATATAATTGACTGAACATCATTAATAAATACTCTTCTCATTATCTCGTCTTATTTATTCTATTTCTTTTATTCGATTGCTTGTATCCAATAAATTTTGTCATATGGCTTAGAACGTTGGTGGCAAATTTGAGGTGATGAAGTTCGACAAAACTAGTAATTTCATATTGTGGCAAACAGAGGTTAAAAATGTGTTATCTGAATAAGCTCTATCGAATGTATTGCACAACACTAAATATGCAAAATATGGATTAATTGGATTGGAATAAGTTGAAGAGACTGCAAGAATCATGTAGGTTCTTCTGTTATATTCGAAACCGAGATTATATACATTAAAGATGCAGAAGATTAGAATTTGCAACATCATGTCAAAAATTTAATTCATATAATTAGTGAATTACACCAGCTTCAGCTAATCAAAATTTTGTTCTACATTTTTACTACTACTTATGAACACTTCGTGATAATCCTTACTAATAGGAAAGACTCTATTAAACATGATGAGATCACCATTGCATTTCTAGCACATAGTCGAAGGAAATGAAGTGCAACGAAATGGTCCAATTTTGAAGGTATATGTATGTGAAAGGGAGTCAAGAACATGGGAGGAAACATGTTGGGCTTTGTGGTCGATTTATAGTTTAAATTAAATGATATTGAAATGTGGCAATGAGCGCCAAAGTTGATCCGATGGAAATATATCTACAAACTCAGCAGTGCAACGAAAATAAAAGTGTGGAAAGTAAAGAAAAAAAAAGAACACCAAATTTTAACGTGGAAAAACCCTTAAATGTCAAGGAAAAAAACCACAGGACAATCTCCAAAATATTTCACTATATTGAGGATAATTATAATATTCTTTCCACATTCTTCTCACATAAGAGTTACAAATATAGTGTTTCCCAACGAGAACCTTCTTATTAAAATACTACAACATGTAGTACCAAGAAGTAATGTAGTCGAAACCCAAAGTTAATCCAGTATATTTTTCACACTCTTTAGGATTATTTACACTGCTCACTATCAGAAGCTTTATCTGGTTGCTTCTGCATTCTCTAACTCTGCCTCTAAATTGAAGTTGAATACCTCTATTTATTGAGGATTTGTGCAGTTGAAAACACTGCCTTATTTTCTATCGCCTATGTGTAGATAGACTGCACCGTCCATGACTTATTTTATTTGCAATGAATGCATTGCTTCATTATCTTTGAATTTAAAAAGGTTGGACCCCACAACACAGGTTGGACCACAAAATTCTCCCCCTCCAACCAATGAGGAAATTTTGAAACATTCATCTAGGATCCAAGCCGATGGACTTGGCACAAAATTGAAACTTTTCACGTGCTACAACTTTTATCATCATGTTAGTATGCTTTTTCAGTGTGTGGATCTTCTCCAGCTTGAAGTATTGTTCTTCAACTGCATGGTGTAGCCAATGATATCTATCATCAATATACTTTGTACAAGTGTGGTACATCGCAATTTTGTTTAATTCCAAAGTACTTTAACTATCGCAATGGATTATGGACCTTTCATGCTTCCTTCCCAACTGTTGAAGAAACCTCTTCAACCAAAGAATTTTTTACCTGCTTCAGTCAGGGCAAAGTTTTTCGCCTAAGTTGTAGATAAGGCAACACACTTCTGCAACTTTGACTACCATGACACAACTCCTTCCGATGTAGATTTCCTACCATCAATATCACCTTCCATATGTGCATCTGTATAGCCTTCCAGGATTATTTATGGTCCTTCAAAGCACGAGCACATTTTAGAGCTATCTCTCAAGTATCTCATAATCCACTTCACCGCTTCCCAATGATTTTTTCCAAAGTTGGAAAGGAACCTGCTAACAACTCCAACCGCGTCAACGATATTTGGACAAGTACAAACCATGGATTACATCAAACTCTCAACTATATATGAGTATGGAATATTAGCCATGTCATTCTTCTCTTTTGAATTAGTGGGACAATTCCTTTTAATGAGGTTAAAGTGATTGGCCAATGGTGTGCTAACTAGTTTAGCATTCATTTTGAACCTCTCTAGAACTCTTTCCAGATATCGTTCCTGTGACAACCATAACTTCTTAGTCTTCCGGTCTCACAAAATCTGCAAGTCCGAAATTTGCTTTGCAGGGCCTAGATTCTTCATAACAAAAGACTTTGATAATTCCTTCTTCAACTCACCAATCATATTTGCATCTTGTCCCACTATGAGCATATCATCTACATACAAAAAAGGGATAATAAATTTATCTCCTTGAAATGTTTTAACATATACACAATTATCTACATCAGTATTGGTATATCCATAACTCATCATGAACTAGTCAAATTTCTAATACCACTGCCTATGATGTGACACCCCTAATTTAAGTCTTTAAAATTATAGTATCAGTCCTGGGATTCTCGCTTGAGCGAGGGATTGTCGCCTGGGCAAGAAAGGCTCACCTAGGAGGGTGAAATCCTGGGCTATACTGAAGGATTCTCGCTTGAGCGAGAGTTGCCTCGCTTGAGCGAGAGTGGTCTCGCTTGAGCGAGAGTTGTCTCTCCTGGGCGAGAAAAGTGACATTTTGGACCTGTCGAGGATGTAAAATCCTCGCTTGAGCGAGAGATGCCTCGCCTGAGCGAGAGTTCTCTCGCCTAGGCGAGAGGGTTAGATATGAGTTTTTAAATTGGGCAGGATTTTCTCGCTTGAGCGAGAATGGGCTCAAATGACCAACCCCAAACACATTTTAGGGTTTGAAATTGAAGAGAGATGAGAGAATAGAGCTTTTCCAAGGGCAAGGAACTTTGATACTCATCTAGAAGCTTGAGAAGAGGTAAAACTCTTAATTCTAACTCTCTTCTTCCCTTTGAAACTTGTTTTGGGTATGTTGGATCTTTTCTCAAAAGGTGAGAAACCATGGAAACTCATCCTTTAGAGTTATGGTTCGTTTTATGTTGTTTTTCTCTTAAAAACTCTTAGTTTAGAGATTGTATTTAGTGAATGGAAAGGTTTTGTGGGTTGATTCATGAAAACCCCAAAACCCCCAAAATGAAAATGTGTCAAAAAGGGAAAATGGGTAAAATAGTAGATGGAGAATATGAGTAGGTGTTCTAATGCAAAAATAGAAAGTAAATATGTATGTTTTAATGTTGGAAACTTCTAATGAAAGTGGTTTTGGAAAATGTTGGAAATGTGTGAATGTCCTATATGTTTACAAAATGATATATAAGTGTTTATATGTTGTTGAGAATAAATTACTAAATTTTGTTGTTGAATGGTGGGGATGAGGAAAGATCCTAAGGTTGGAGGAGTTAGTGGAGGAACTTGCAAAGTTACCCAAAACCCACCTCGACACCCACCAAGGTAAGGAGAAGTTGTTAATTATATATGACGATAGAAATTGTGTGGAATTTCTGAATATGTATATGATTTGTGAATGACTTGCCCTATGTGGTAAAGTGAATGACTTGCCCTAAGTGGTAATGTGAATGACTTGCCCTACGTTGTATTGTGAATGACTTGCCCTACGTGGTATTGTGAATGACTTGCCCTACGTGGTATTGTGAATGACTTGCCCTACGTGGTAATGTGAATGACTTTCCCTACGTGGTATTGTGAATGACTTGCCCTACGTGGTATTGTGAATGACTTGCCCTACGTGGTAATGAGAATGACTTTCCCTATGTGGTATTGTGTATGACTTGCCCTACGTGGTATTGAATTGTATGTCCTGCCCCATGTGGTAATGAAAAGGCAAATATATATGTGGAAGGTAACGATATGGTGTGGTATTGATGAGTAAGGTGACAAGGTATGGTAGGGATGGACGTATAGACTAAAGATGATGAATGAGGTAGTATGAGACGGACAATATGATATGTTGATTTTATATTCGAACGCCAAGTCGTTTATTTAAACCTTTTAAAATGTGGATTATCGCTTAATGATATTTATTGAATTAATGACTTACTCCTTTATATGTTTTGTGTATTTGTCATTGATAATCCCATTGCAGGTAGGCAAGTAAATTGAGGAGGCTTGAGTTTGATGCCTTAGGAACTTAAACCTGGATTCTTCTATTTACACTTTTTCGCATCATGATTGAATATTTTGTGGACTTGTAATTGTAACTATGATCGCTATCATTCTTTTTGGATAATTGTAACTCTGGATATTTGTAGCTATGAGTATTTTGGAAACCTATAGCTAGTTGTATGCAGTAGTTACCCGAATGCATTAATATGAATTATGTTTTTCTGTCGAACAAATATGTATGTCATTATGAGTTCATGGTTTGAGTGAGAAAAGGGAAAGCGGGATTTTAACGTAAGGTTATTCGATTGGTAAATGTAAATTATAAGAAAATGCATGAAATTAGATTAAAATAAGGAAAAATTTCAAGGGTAGAATTTGGGTCCTTACATATGAGCATGCTTTAATCCATACAGACTCTTCTTCAATCTACAAACCATTTTTCCTTTCCAGGTTCTTCAAATCCCTTTAGTTGATCTATGTAGATCTTCTCCTCCAAATCTACATGGAGAAATACAGTCTTCACATCTATTTGCTCAAGCTCCAAATTCAAGCTAGTTGGTATAACTCGAATAGAACTCATTTTGACAAAAGGAGAAAAATCTCGTCAAAATCTACTCCTCGCTTTTGCCCAAAGCCTTTCACGACCAAGGGAGCTTTATATTTGACTAGATGATCATAATTTTTCTTTACTTTGAACACCCATTTATTCTTCAGGGTTTCTTGCCTTTAGGAATTTCCACGAGCTCATAAGTATCATTCTTCAGCAAGGAATCCATCTTTTCTTGCATGACTTTCATCAATTCGAATTTATCCTTATGAGTATGAATTTCATCTAATATTTATGGCTCCCCCTCGTCGGTGAGAAGGATATACTCCGAACTGGGGTATCTGATGGATGGAAGTCGCTCTCTATCACTTCTCCTAAGCTCTAGTGACGGGGGTTGATCCCCCTACTCAACACCTTCTTCTCCAACATTATATGGTTCTTGCTCATCATCAACCCCACGGTCATTTAACTCTCCCCCTCCTATGGCGTTTTCTCTAGAAGGAAAGACTGGTGTAAAATCAACATTACCACTAAGTTTATGGTATTCTCGAGTAACAAAATATGACATAGTTTCTTGCTCATGGAACACCACATTTATGCTTCTAATGATTCTCTTCCTTTCTAGATCCCATAATATGTAGCCAAATTCCTCATCTCCATAGCCTAGAAAAATGCAAGTAATGACTCTAACACCAAATTTTTGTCTTTGTTCCTTACTTACATGAGCAAAAGCTTTGCATCCAAATACCTTTAAATTAGATTATTTAATATCATGTCCAGGCCATACTCTCTTAGGAATGTCAAAGCCCAAGGGTAGAAGGAGATATGTTAATCAAGTAGCACATGGTTTCAACAGCTTCACCCCAGAATGGCTTAGACAATTTGGCCATTCTCAACATACTTCTTACTTTTTTTCGTAATGGTTCTATTAATTCTTTCGACCATACCATTATGTTGTGGGGTACTAGGAACCGTCTTCTCATGTTTGATTCCATGCTTAGAACAAAAATTCTTGAATTCATAGGATGTATACTCACCCCATTATCAATGCGAAAACACTTCAAAGATTTTCATGTTTGTCTCTCCACCATGGCATGAAATGTTTTGAAGTATTGAAATACCTAGTCTTTTACTCTTTAGAAAGTACATCCACACTTTCCGTGAAGCATCATCAATAAACGTAACAAAATATATGCTACCACCCAGAGTCTCGATCTCAATGGGACCACATACATTAGAGTAAACCATATCCTAAATAATTTGCTTCAACTTCAAAGTTTTGCTGAAAGAAACTCTATGTTGCTTTCCAAATAAGTAGTGAGCACAAGGGTTTAACTTTGTACCTTTAGCATAAGGAATGAGGGATTTCCTTGCCAAAATCTGCAACCATTTTTCACTCATATGAGCCAATCTTTTGTGCCACAAATTTGGTGAAGCATCATTCTTGACAACATTCAACCCATCTCCAATATGCTTGACTTGAGCTTTGTATAAGGTGTTATACACCATTCCTCGAGCAAAACCCATTGAGCCTTTGGAAAGCTTCCATTTTCCATGGCCAAAGTTGTTATGTATCCAGCTTGATCTAGAGCATGCACAGAAATAAAAATTTAGGTGTAGATCTAGCACATGCCGCACGACGTCCTTCAATATCAATGTGCAACCGACATTAGTCTACAAGCATACATCACCTACTCCCACAATATTTGCATTGCTGGTATTACCCATCCTTACTTTGCCAAAGTCTCCAGCTTTGTACATTGTAAAGAGTTCCTTGTTAGGAGTGGCATGATACAATGCTACCGAGTCAACAATCCATTCATCAAATGAATCTGCAACATGGCATTCTTCAAACCACCTTATTACTTCATTCATTTCATTCATTCTCTTTAACCATCAAACCACCTTATAACTTCATTTCTTTTTTTAAAAAAATTTGCTATGGGTTAGACTCAAATTCACAACCTACGTCACTTCATTCCTTAAACCATTCCCCTTAACAACCAAATCACCTTATGACTCTCGGGGTAGAGTTTGATTAGAGGGTCAAATAACAAAGACTCAACTTTCTCGTCTTCCTTTCTATCTTGAACCGTGAACTCCCGTGAGCAAAAGGGAGAGTTTTTCTCTTCAGTTCTCTTGTCTGCTCACACATGCAACAACCATGTCACCAAAACTTAGGTTTGTTAAATCTGTCCAGGGCTTTAGTTTTAAAATATGTCTGCATGTAGGTTCCATAATCCTAGCTTTCTATAGCTTGTAAATGGTGGTACTATAGCTTGTTGTTTTGTTTCATTAATTTCCTCTCCCATTTCTGCATGCAAAGGTCTCCCTTTCTAAAATCAGGTATTAAGAATCCAATTTTGGACAGAATTTTTGTTCAATCATCCTTTAAGTTTTGTGAATTTTCAGTTTATAATTCTGCATGTGTACTAGGTTAGTGTTTCGGTTTTTAGGAGTTTATGAACTTCCAAACTGATTTTTCAATGTTAAGGTTAATTTGAGCTAAGCATGAAGTGTAACTATGTAGTTGATGTGTATAATTTCATTTTGATATTCTGGAAACCCTTTGAATTCATTTGAATTCAGTTTTCGGCTTAGCTATACTGTCCTCATTAGATTATTGGGTTGTTCGAGCTTTACCTTGTTAAAAAAGTTAGACTAATATTGTGAACATAGAACACAACAAAAAATGCAGAGAATTAACAACAATAAAAAGGCTAGGGATTTTTATTTTCCTTCGATCTAAAATCATAATTGTGTCTAATGACGAATAAAAAACAAACATCCATGTCAACGGATATCATATCGAAATTAGGATTACCAACAATTCCTAAGGTTAATTCTAATTGATAATTTCAAAAACAACAACATGGGAATTTAAATGATGATTTTGCACAATATGCAAGAACATTTCCTACAGTTACAAATAGTGAAAATTGATGCCATGTTCTTCCCCAAATTCCTAATTGAAATAAGAACCTTAAATCATATCATGAATTTGTTGAAATGTGATTCAAATAAGCCTAGTTAGGAACTTTCTGTTTTGGGAAAGTTTTGTTACTTTTTCTAGTTGAGTTAGTTGGTAGTTATGCTATATAAGGCATTGTATTCAAATTCCTCAATTAATCAATCAATAACATATAAGTATTATTCAAACATCATCTACTTACCTTTAGCTTCATCTTCTTCCTCTATCTTACACAATTTCTTCCTAAATATCACTCTGCAAAATCGTGGTCACTGTTCATCGTCTTCTCCATTGAAGCTTCTACCAAGTTCTTGTTTTCTGCCGTGTGAAATTGCTTCTTTTTTTCCAACATCTGGTATCAAGAGCAAGGTTCAAGAGGTTCAAGAAGTTTAAGAAAGATTCAAGAAGCAATGGGGTCAAACAATGGCAACTTCACTACAACTTTACCAGTTCTAAATGGCAAGAATTGGAGTAAATGGAAAATTCAGATGGACTCCATTCTTGGCTTTCAAGATTTGAGTGATTTGATTGAATATGGTCTTCAAGAGCTTCCAGAAAACCCAACAGAGATTTAGAAGCTATACTTCAAAGAAAGGAAGAAGAAAGATCACAAAGTGAAGTTCTTGCTTCATCAATGTGTTGATGAAGCTCACTTTAAGAAGAATGCAGGAGCTGCAACTTCACAAGAAGCTTGGAGAATCTTGGAGAAATGTAGTGAGGGAGCTGAACAACTCAAAAAGGTCAATTTGCAGACCTTGAGGCGCCAATATGAGATGATGAAGATGGAGAACAATGAGAAGGTGGTTGATTTCGTCAATAGGATCATTGCAATCACTAATGCAATGAAGGCATGTGGCAAGAACATCAAGAACAAGTCAATAGTGGAGAAAGTGCTTAGGACTCTTCATTCAAGATTTGATCATATTGTTGTAGCTATTGAAGAATCAAAGAAGTTGGATGAGTTGAAGGTTGAAGAATTGCAAGGATCTTTACAAGTACATGAGCAAAGACTCAATGAAAGATCCATTGACAAGCAGTCAAGTGAGAATCAACTGCTACTGTCTCAAGCATCAAGAAGAGGAAATTTTGGTGCAAGAGGAGCTTACAACCAATGGAACAAAGAAAGAGAGCAAAAACCTGCTCTCTATAATGGTCAAAACAAAGCTGATAATGAGCAAGCAGAAAGCTCAAACAGAAGAAGTGGCAATGGTTGGAGAGGTGGAAGAAAGAAGACAGACAAGAGTAGGATCAAGTGCTTCAAGTGTAACAAAATTGGACACCATGCTAATGAGTGTATGTCAACTAACCATAACACTCATAGAGGCAACCAATCAAGTGAAGCACACATGGTGATGGAGGAAAATGAAGTCAGTGCCAAAGAGAATCCAATCATGCTTATGGTGACAACAACCAATCAAGAAGCTGAAGGCAGTGAAGTCTGGTACATAGACTCTGGTTGTTCTAATCACATGACAGACCATAAAGATTGGCTTGTGGAGTTTGATGACAACAAGAAGACAAAGGTCAGATTGGCAGACAATAGAACAATCCTAGTTGAAGGCATAGGCAACATCATGGTCAAAAGAAGAGATGGAAGCAGCATAGTCTTGAACAAGGTGCTCTATGTTCCTGGGATGAAGAGCAACCTGATCAGCATGGGTCAACTACTTGAGAGATTTTTCCAATCAATATACTCAATGGAGTAATGGAAATCTTTGACTCTGCAGAACAAAAGATTATGACAGTGCCACTAGCTCAGAACAGAACCTTCCAGGTGAATCTAAGTGCAATGAATCCTAACTGTCTCTCAGCCATTGACTTAGCATATGACTCTTGGCTTTGGCATCTAAGGCTAGGCCACCTAAACTTCAAGGATTTGGGTCTTCTTAGCTCAAAGAACATGATCTTGGGACTTCCAACAACAACAATAGATCATAAGAGAGTTTGTGCAAATTGCCTGATCAGCAAGCAACCAAGAAAGGCATTCAGCATATATACAATGTCTAAGGCTAAGGAAGTTCTGAACATTGTCTACTCAGATGTGTGTGGAACTTTTGAGGTGCCTACTATTGGGGGTAACAAGTACTTTGTATCATTTGTGGATGACATTAGCAGAAAATTGTGGTTGTACCTGATCAAGGCTAAGAATGAGGTGTTTGACATCTTTAAGGCTTTCAAGTCATTGGTTGAAAAGGAATCAGGGAAGAATATCAAGACTCTGAGAACAAATGGTGGAGTGAGTTCAATTCCAAGGAGTTTGATATGTTTTGCAAGGAACAAGGGATAACTCATGAGGTGACAACACCCTATACTCCTCATCATAATGGCATAGCTGAGAGGAGAAATAGGACAATTCTGATCATGGTGAGGTGTATGCTCAAGCAAAAGAGACTTCTACACAATCTTTGGGGTGAAGGAGCCATGATTACCTCTTACATGCTCGATAGGTGTCCAACAAAGAGGCTTGCCAACATGGTTCCATAAGAAGCATGGTGTGGGATCAAGCCATCAATCAAACATCTCAGAATTTTTGGCTCACTCTGCTATAGGCACATTCCAGATCAGAGGAGAAAGAAGCTTGATGATAAGAGTGAACCTATGATCCTTGTGGAATACAGCTCAACTGGTGCATACATGCTGTACAATCCCAAGACAAATCAAACTGTTTATAGCAGGGATGTTGACTTTGATGAAGCTGAATCTTGGGATGATTCACAGCCTACAAATGATTCAACTCCAAGGCTTCAAATTAATTGGAATGAGTCTAGCACAACTCAAGATGATGAGCCTAATGTCAATCAAGGTGGTGAGCAAGATGAAGTGAGGTCAGAACCACAACAAATCACAAGTGGCAGACCAACCAGAAATAGAAATTTACCTTCCAGATTTAGTGACTACCTACTAGACTTTGATGATAATGTCACTAGTGAAGAAGATCTAGTTCAACATATGGCTCTTCTAGCTGATGTTGAGCCTATTAATGTTGAAGAGGTTATCTCAAACAAAGTATGGACATTAGCAATGGAGGATGAATTGAAAAGCATTGAAAAGAATGATACATGGGAGATGGTGACTCTGCCCAAAGACAAGAAACCTATTGCTGTCATATGAGTTTTTAAAGTGAAGCACAATCCTGATGGATCAATTGCCAAGCATAAAGCTAGGCTTCTAGAAAAGGGGTTCATGCAAAGAAAAGGCTTGGACTACTCAGAGGTTTATGCTCCAGTAGCAAGGATTGAAACAGTGAGGGTGATCATTGCCATTGCAAGCTTGAAAGAATGGAAGTTGTGGCAGTTAGATGTGAAGTCAGCTTTTCTCAATGGACCACTTGATGAATCAGTGTTCATTGAAAGTGTGCATGTCAAGAGGAACACTTTGGAAAGCTCTCCTTATATGACTTGGTTTTGATGAGGACAACTTGTGCTAACATGAGCTTGAAGATCATCAACAAATCAACATGCTTAAGCCTTCCGATTGGTATCTTGCTTAGACTAGATTAGTTTAGGTTGAGTCCAAGGCTTAAGTCACCTAATACATATCTCAATTGCATAAATATTTTAAATCTTTTTCATCTTGAGATATGTCATTCATAAATATGTTCATGCATCATATAAATACATGTACATGTGCATTCTAGGCATAATCTAAGTATTAAACATGTATGAATTTAAGTGCATAACATATTTGAAGTTTTTTACACATGAAACAGTGCTGTTAATCGATTACCATTTGGCTTAATCGATTAATCTAACTGTTTGCACAGTGTAATCGATTACAACAAATGTCAATCGATTAATTTAACATTTTTGTGAAGCTTAATCGATTAAAGCTGTCGTTAATCGATTAACTGGGCTTTTATTTCAATTCTTTATAAACTGCTTTTTCAGAATTGATCTTATAAGTTGCATGTTAAATTTTTAGAGAGTTAGAGCATATTTTCGTGTTAATTGTTGCATCTAGTTGTAAATGCATTTGTGAGCTTAGAAAAGAGAGAATTCTATGCTTTAGGATTGAGTGCTTTTCATGATACATTTCTCATCTTTTCTTGTCACATGTTCTTGCATTTTTTACATGATTCTTGATTAGATGTTTACACATTATGCATTCTGTTTTTCACTAATACATTTTTCATACTGCATGAGCTTGTATTAGGTGATTAGAGTAAAGCCTTATCTTGTTAGATATAAGTCTTATTATAGCTTAAATTTACTCTGTATTGTTTTGTTTGAAAAAGTGTTGTAATTGTGGGAATCTCAAGGTGTCATATCACCAAGAGATTGAGTGTGTCTTCACTGAGTGTTAGACTTAGGGATAAGTAAAGAACAAGGTTCTTGGCTGGGGCTACGCCGAAAGAAAGGTTTTCTTTGTCGGTAGGAAGGGAGTCAAACCATAGAATAGGTTTCTTTTTATCTTGTAAGTGTCTAATTGTTGTAATTGGATAGTGTGTATGTAATTAACATTCATTCAATTATAGTGAAGAAAAATCTCCCAAATCAGCCGGGAGGCCTGGATGTAGTTTGCGGTGGACAAGCAAACGAACCAGGATAAAATTCTTGTTGCAGGACTTTTTCTATCTCTATCTCTTTATTGCATTTGATCGATTATTTTGTCAAGTAGTTTTAATTGATAATTAGTGTCTATACTGTTTTACTTGTACTCTGATAATATTCTGTAAGCCTGGTATAATCGTTTCATTATCAATTAATTGTCGAGCAAGAAACTGTACTTGCATTTGCTTTCTGTCTTGGTTTAATCGATTAAGTGTGGTGTGTTAATCGATTACTTTAATCTGTTAATCGATTAAGTGGACTGTGTTGAAAGTGTTAATCGATTACCCTGTTCTGTTAATCGATTAATCAAGGTGTTTTTCAGCATTAAGTGTTGTTTTCGAAAAGCGGACATTCTAACCGCTACACCTATTCAACCCCCCCCCCCCCCCCCTTCTAGGTGTATTGTAATCACTGATACCTAACAAGTGGTATCAGAGCTAGTGCGAAGTGCTAGCTCAACCGCGTATTCGTGATCCTTAGGGGAAAACGAATGGGTTCGTCAAACCCATTTGGTGGTGATGGTTCATCCATTAATCGACCACCTATATTCAGTGGTGAAGGGTATGCCTACTAGAAAGTCCGCATGCAAATTTTTATTGAAGCCATAGACTCGGATATTTGGGAATCCGTAGTCAACGGCCCTTTCGTTCCACAACATCTTGTGGACAATGAACCTAAAGACAAGCCTAAAAGTCTATGGACCGATGATGAGCGCAAAAAGGTGCAGCATAATCTACGCGCCAAAAATATCATCACATCGGCCCTATCCTATGATGAGTTCTTTAGAGTTTCGCAGTGCCAAAATGCAAAAGAAATGTGGGACACTTTACAAGTGACTCATGAAGGCACTAGCGAAGTCAAGCGCGCTAGATTAAATGCGCTTACCCATGAGTATGAGTTATTTCGCATGTTACCTAGTGAATCAATCTGTGATATGCAAAAGTGATTTACTCATATTGTTAATCATTTAGTTGCTCTAGATAAATCTTTTGCCAGAGGTGAACTAACTAATAAAGTTTTGCGTTGTCTTGACAGGAAATGGCAACCAAAAGTAACTGCAATTGTTGAATCCAAAGATTTGGACTCTATGCCTCTAGCTACTTTATTTGGAAAACTTCAAGAGCACGAAATGGAATTGGGGCGCTTGACTATGCACGAAGATTCAGATCGGAAAAAGAAAAACATCACATTAAAGGCCACGACCTCCAAATCAAAAGAAGATAAAGATGATGATGAATCTGACTCCGATCTAGATGATGAAACTATGAATCTCCTTGTTCGCAAATTTAGCAAATTCATCAAAAGAAAAGGAGGATTCAAGAAGTTTCAGAAGAAAGAAGCGAAAGAGTCAACCAACAAAGGCAAGAACAACAAAGATCGCTTCACTTGCCATGAGTGTGGAAAAGCCGGACATATGAGATTTCAATGTCCTACCTATCTGAAAAAGGTTGATTCAGAGAAGAGCACTCCCAAGGAATTCAAATCCAAGAAAGCTTACATTGTATGGGACGTACCTGAGGAGGAAACAACATCAAGCACTTCTAGTGAGGAGGAGTCAGCGAAGCTGTGTCTGATGGTCAGATCTGACAACAATGGCAATTCAGACTCACACGAGGATAATGATGAGGTATATTCCGACACCTCATCCACTTCAGATGACTTACCCTCTTATGAAGTTTTATATAATGCTTATGTTGAGTTACATGAGGAATTAAAGAAATTGGCTAGAGTTAATGTTGATCTGAAAAGGGAAATCCTTAGAAATGAAAAGAAGCTAAGCCAATTACAAAAAGAATTAGATGAATTAAAATTAGAAAATGAAACTTTAGATCTCATCTATTCTTGTAACACATGTGACTGCTCTGCTGATAATTTATGTCTAAAGCCTGTATGTGAGACTTGCGAGATTTTGCAAGAAGACAATCTTAAACTAAAAGAAAAACTCGAACGTCTCACAAACAGTAAACAGCAATTAGACACTCTGCTCAGTCAAACAAGAAATGTTGGTGATCGTACTGGTCTAGGTTATACTCGCTCTGCTAAAAACAAGAGACCATATAGAAAACCTGTAGTTAATACTAAGGATAAAAATCGTAGGCGCTCTCCTACTTGCTTTTATTGTAATACGTATGGTCATACCTCTTACTCTTGTTACATTAGAAAATATGGTATACCTAGCGGGGCTTATGTATGGATAAAGAAGGGAGATAATTCCCTAATCACTAACAGAAAAGGACCCAACATAATTTGGGTACCTGAGAAAAGCAGGTGATCTATTTTGCAGGTATGTCTTCGAACACAAGGACAAAAATGGTACTTAGACAGTGGATGTTCGAGACATATGACAGGTGACAGATCAAATTTCCTGGATCTATCACTTAAAGGAAAAGGATACGTCACGTACGGAGACAACAATAAGGGAAAGATACTTGGCACCGGAACAGTTGGTAACTCATCTCATACTCAAATTGAAAATGTTCTGTATGTTGAAGGACAAGAACATAATCTTCTAAGTATAAGTCAACTCTGTGACAAAGGTAATCGAGTATCTTTTGATTCTGACTGTTGCATCATTCGTGACATTTTATCTAATAATGTTAAATTTGTTGGTCATCGTATAAATAATATTTACATGGTTAACTTGGATGATGTCACCACATTATTTTCAAAATGTTTCATTTCTAAAGAAGATGACATCTGGCTCTGGCACAGACGCGTTGCACACATCCATATAAAACATCTAGATAAATTGTCATCAAATCAACTAGTTGAAGGGCTACCAAAACTAAATTTCAAAACTAAAGAGATTTGTGACACTTGTCAAAAGTGTAAACAAACCAAAAATTCTTTTAAAAACAAAAATGTGATATCCACTTCAAGACCTTTGGAGTTACTCCATATGGACTTGTTTGGACCATCACAAATCATGAGTTTTGGTGGTAGCTACTATGCTTTAGTTATTGTTGATGATTTCTCTCGTTTTACATGGACATTATTTTTATCTGCTAAAAGCGACGCTTTCAACTCTTTTAAAAATCTTGCCAAGCAAATCCAAAACCAACTTAACCTGAAAATAGTATATATACGAAGTGATCACGGGGGCGAATTTGAGAACTTTCAGTTCGACAAATTCTGTGATAAGCATGGCATTATGCATCAGTTCTCTGCTCCTCGCACTCCACAACAAAATGGAGTTGTTGAAAGGAAAAATCGTGTGCTAGAAGAATTAGCGAGAACCATGCTTAATGAAAGTAATACCCCTAAATATTTCTGGGCAGATGCAGTTCATACTGCATGCTATGTTATAAATCGAGTATTGTTAAGGCCTAATTTGAATAAAACTCCTTATGAACTATTAAAAGGCCGTAAACCAAACATATCCCATCTTCACGCTTTCGGTTGCAAATGTTTTATATTAAATAATGGAAAGCGGGCTTTAGGAAAATTTGATTCAAAAGCCGATGAGGGAATATTTTTGGGATACTCGATTCATAGCAAAGCGTTCAGAATCTTTAATAAGTATTCTATGCAAGTTGAAGAGTCTATCCATGTACAGTTTGATGAATCTTCTCCAAAAGAGAAGAGAAAGGCTGTTTCTGATGATGTTGCAGGTGCTTTGGAAGAAGCATACTCAAAGAACATGGATAATGTAGAAGCAACCGATGAAGAACGTCAAAACAAATCTCAGGAGCATTCAGATATGCCAATTGTGTGGAAAACCAAGAAAGCTCACCCAATCGATAAAGTAATAGGTGACATATCTACGGGAGTGGTAACCCGTAGTTCCTTACGAAACTTCTGCAATTTCGTAGCTTTTGTTTCTCAAATTGAGCCTAAGACCATTGATGAGGCCATTGAGGATGTACACTGGGGTATAGCTATGCAAGAAGAGCTAAACCAGTTCGAACGTAATAATGTTTGGGACTTGGTCCCTAAACCTAAAGATCATTCTGTGATTGGTACTCGATGGGTCTTCAGAAACAAGCTTGATGAATCAGGCTTGATCATTCGAAATAAAGCACGCTTGGTGGCCCAAGGCTACAACCAGGAGGAAGGTATCGATTATGACGAAACCTATGCTCCTGTAGCCAGATTAGAGGCCATCAGGATGCTACTTTCCTTTGCATCAATTATGAACTTCAAATTATTTCAGATGGACGTAAAAAGCGCCTTCTTGAATGGCTATATTCAAGAAGAAGTTTATGTTAACCAACCGCCTGGTTTTGAAAATTTTAAATATCCGAACCATGTTTATAAACTTAAAAAGGCACTCTATGGTCTCAAACAAGCTCCTAGAGCTTGGTATGATAGACTTAGTACCTTTCTTTTAGAAAAAGGGTTCGAAAGAGGCTTGGTTGACACAACGCTTTTTATTCGTAAATCAGAAAACTCTGTATTACTTGTGCAAATATATGTAGATGACATAATTTTTGGATCTACTAATGATATTTTGTGTAAGGATTTTTCTGAGATGATGCAGGGGGAGTTCGAAATGTCTATGATGGGAGAACTTACGTTCTTTCTAGGACTTCAGATAAAGCAACTAGAAAGTGGTATTTTCATCCATCAGACAAAGTATTGCAAAGAGCTGCTCAAGAAATTTGAGATGAACAATTGTAAGGAAGCTTCCACTCCTATGGCATCTGCTTGCTACCTAGATAAGGACGAAAAAGGAAAAACTATAGAGGTAACAAAGTATCGAGGAATTATTGGGTCTTTACTTTACTTAACTGCAAGTAGGCCTGATATCATGTTTAGTGTATGCATGTGTGCTAGATTTCAGTCATCTCCTAAAGAATCACATCTTACAACTGTTAAAAGAATCATGAGATACTTAAAAGGAACAACTAACATGGGATTATGGTATCCTCGGGATGCCTCATTATCCTTGGTAGGTTATTCCGATTCCGATTTCGCCGGATGTAAATTGGATCGGAAAAGCACTAGTGGTACTTGTCACTTGTTGGGGAGTTCATTAGTAGCATGGCACAGCAAAAAGCAAGCTTGTGTTGCTTTGTCCACCGCCGAAGCGGAATACATTGCCGCTGGTGTGTGTTGCGCTCAAATCCTCTGGATGAAGCAGCAACTCAAGGACTATGGTCTTAATATTGAAAAGATCCCTATTAAATGCGACAACACAAGTGCTATAAACCTTTCCAAGAATCCCGTCTTGCATTCTAGAACTAAGCATATAGAAATTAGACATCATTTTCTGCGTGATCATGTACAAAAAGGTGATTGCGTTCTTGAATTTGTTGAAACTTCTAAACAATTAGCTGATATTTTCACCAAGCCCCTTCCCAGGGATACTTTCTTTGTTCTAAGGAGAGAACTTGGAATTCTTGATGAACAATATCTTGATTAAAATTGTTTAGGTGTTTACATTATCGTCTAGTTTCTCTATGTCTTTGTTTCTTTAGCTGTTCGATTTTTGTGTCTCTTGATTATTATTTTTTTTTGTGATTCTGGATGTTTAAATAAATCTGTCACATTGCATGCCAAAGCCTTAAGAAGTTGAAACCATTTTACTGCCTAAAAAAATTTTTTTCTATGCATTAATCGATTAAATATTTAATTAATCGATTACCTGGGCATCAGTTGCTTGAAAATTCGAAATTATACTATAAGTAATCGATTACATTTTCACTTAATCGATTACCTGGGCATCAGTTCTTTCAAAAATTCGAAATTTCACACTGATTAATCGATTAACCCTACCCGTTAATCGATTAAAACCAGTTTTATAAAGGCAAACAGTAGCTCGGTTTCACACTTTTTTTTCTGGTTTTCTCTCTTTCTCCTTTCTGCTTTGAGATACTAAATCTATAACACACCTAATCCAAAGTGCATCAAAAGTAGAAACACCTATTCCTAACCCTCTTAAAACCATCAAGGAATCATCTCTTTGCATCCTCATCATATCCCATTTCCAAGGTTCCACTAAACATAACCTAGGTTAGGTTTGCCTACACTCATATTTGACCTCTCACTGCCATTTCGGTTTCTGCCACATTATGGAGCAAAGTCGTCCTAAAAGGGTCAAAACATCAGCCACTCGTGTACGAAGACGAGAGGTCGGTTCGCCTTCTGCTCGGGACCGTGGTGACCCCTACTATTCACTCATTCTGCAAGAGACCCGTATGGCGAAATTCCAAGGTTGGAAACCTACATATATACGGTATGTTGACTTAACTTGGTTATCGGAACAGAACTTTAGCTTCCCGCATGACATGGAAGCTCAGGGAACTATTCAGTTCATGGAATTAAAGGGACAAGTCTACCCTGCTCTCGTTAGGGAATTCTATGCTAACTTTAGATATAAGGATGGTAAATATTGGTCAATGATTTCTGGAAATTTGTTTGAACTCAACGATGAAATTTTCATGAATGTCGGTGGTTTATCGTCTTCTGGATATAGTATAGGAGATTGTTCCTGGGTAAAGGAAAATTTTGATCCTACTGAAGTCTACAAGTCTTTTCTAAGAGGCCCTCATTTATACATTCAGGGTCAACTGACCAAAGCTGGGTCACTTTCTGTTGAGAACAGGCTGCTACACTACATTATTGCTTACATCCTAGTACAGAGGAACACAAATCATGCACAGCCTACTGTGAATGATTTACGTTTCATGTATGCAGTGAAGAATAATGTGATGATTAATTGGCCTGAGGAGATCTTGAAAATTATGAACAGTGTATCTTTATCTCAGTCGAAGCTGCTTCCCTACAGTATCTTCATATCACGCATCGTTGACTATTTGCGCATTGACGTTTCCGATACTATCATTGTTGAATATACCGACAAGGATCATCTGGTTGGTGAAAGCCTCATACATAAGATGGGTATATACAAGTATGGTAGTACTTGGCAATACCAAGAGGACTACACCACTTTTGGTCTGGATTTATCTGATGATGATAATCAGGATGGCACAGATAATCAGCATGCTACAGCTCAGGGGGAGCCTTCTGGATCAGCACCTCAGAACTCTGCTTTTGGATTCGATCAGTTGGAAGCTATGGAGCAACGGCTTAACAACCGTATGGATCTTCACTTCCAAGGACTAAAAGACTCATACTTTGCTGGTATGGAACAGTATGAGGAGCGACAAACTGCGTATTCGGATAACCAATTTCGGGAGTTGAGGAGTCTGATTCAATCTACTGCTGAAGCTCAGAATGCCTTGTTTTGTTCAGAATTTCAGAAGCTATCTATGCTTATCAGGGGAGATCAGAACATTGTCACTTCTGCTGATCACACTGACGATCCTCATCCTCCACCTCACCCTTAGTTTAGAAGACTTTAGACCTAGGATATCTTACCTTAGGTTTATTTCTTCTTTTTGGCACTCTTGGATTTAGATACTGTTATGGATTCGAGTATTTCTGTTGCGTGCCTCTTTATGTTGTTAATTGACATTTTCTGGGTTATCTGGTTGCTAAACATTGTTACTCTTTATGCTATTTTTATAATTATGTCGAATAGCCTACTATGTTTATGTGTATGGCTCTTGATCGTATGAGATTTTCTGCCTTGATATGCTTCATCTCGTATGCTGTTCACTTTACTTGTTTGGCTATTTCTGTTGTATAAACTTGCGCACTTGTTTAATCCTCCTTAATGTAAAACAGGTTAATTGTTATATCCCAATATTAACTCATTAACTGTGTTTTATGCATTACTCATATCTCTGCCTCTATTTTGACCTGGGTTATCTTTTTGATAATGTCAAAAGGGGGAGAAAGGCTGTTTTGTTGTTTTCTGATTGTGCAGGTTGATCGAAATAACAGCTTCCGATATTTGCGCATCATATCAACCTTGCCAACACAATCTTCAAGCTATTTACATTTGATGTGGAGTTTGTCATCATCAAAAAGGGGGAGATTGAAAGTGTGCATGTCAAGAGGAACACTTTGGAAAGCTCTCCTTATATGACTTGGTTTTGATGAGGACAACTTGTGCTAACATGAGCTTGAAGATCATCAACAAATCAACATGCTTAAGCCTTCCGATTGGTATCTTGCTTAGACTAGATTAGTTTAGGTTGAGTCCAAGGCTTAAGTCACCTAATACATATCTCAATTGCATAAATATTTTAAATCTTTTTCATCTTGAGATATGTCATTCATAATTATGTTCATGCATCATATAAATACATGTACATGTGCATTCTAGGCATAATCTAAGTATTAAACATGTATGAATTTAAGTGCATAACATATTTGAAGTTTTTTACACATGAAACAGTGCTGTTAATCGATTACCACTTGGCTTAATCGATTAATCTAACTGTTTGCACAGTGTAATCGATTACAACAAATGTCAATCGATTAATTTAACATTTTTGTGAAGCTTAATCGATTAAAGCTGTCGTTAATCGATTAACTGGGCTTTTATTTCAATTCTTTATAAACTGCTTTTTCAGAATTGATCTTATAAGTTGCATGTTAAATTTTTAGAGAGTTAGAGCATATTTTCGTGTTAATTGTTGCATCTAGTTGTAAATGCATTTGTGAGCTTAGAAAAGAGAGAATTCTATGCTTTAGGATTGAGTGCTTTTCATGATACATTTCTCATCTTTTCTTGTCACATGTTCTTGCATTTTTTACATGATTCTTGATTAGATGTTTACACATTATGCATTCTGTTTTTCACTAATACATTTTTCATACTGCATGAGCTTGTATTAGGTGATTAGAGTAAAGCCTTATCTTGTTAGATATAAGTCTTATTATAGCTTAAATTTACTCTGTATTGTTTTGTTTGAAAAAGTGTTGTAATTGTGGGAATCTCAAGGTGTCATATCACCAAGAGATTGAGTGTGTCTTCACTGAGTGTTAGACTTAGGGATAAGTAAAGAACAAGGTTCTTGGCTGGGGCTACGCCGAAAGAAAGGTTTTCTTTGTCGGTAGGAAGGGAGTCAAACCATAGAATAGGTTTCTTTTTATCTTGTAAGTGTCTAATTGTTGTAATTGGATAGTGTGTATGTAATTAACATTCATTCAATTATAGTGAAGAAAAATCTCCCAAATCAGCCGGGAGGCCTGGATGTAGTTTGCGGTGGACAAGCAAACGAACCAGGATAAAATTCTTGTTGCAGGACTTTTTCTATCTCTATCTCTTTATTGCATTTGATCGATTATTTTGTCAAGTAGTTTTAATTGATAATTAGTGTCTATACTGTTTTACTTGTACTCTGATAATATTCTGTAAGCCTGGTATAATCGTTTCATTATCAATTAATTGTCGAGCAAGAAACTGTACTTGCATTTGCTTTCTGTCTTGGTTTAATCGATTAAGTGTGGTGTGTTAATCGATTACTTTAATCTGTTAATCGATTAAGTGGACTGTGTTGAAAGTGTTAATCGATTACCCTGTTCTGTTAATCGATTAATCAAGGTGTTTTTCAGCATTAAGTGTTGTTTTCGAAAAGCGGACATTCTAACCGCTACACCTATTCAACCCCCCCCCCCTTCTAGGTGTATTGTAATCACTGATACCTAACATTCATCACTCAACCTCCTGGTTTCATATGTCAAGGCAATGAGCACAAGGTGCTAAGGCTAAAGAAAGCATTGTATGGCTTAAAACAAGCACCTCGAGCCTGGAATAAGAGGATTGATGCATTCCTAACAAGCATTGGATTTGTGAAGTGCTTTGTGGAGTATGGAGTTTATGTCAAGGTCATAAACATAGCAGACATTCTCCTACTATGTCTATATGTAGATGATCTTGTTATCACTGGAAGTAATAAAAAAGGGATTGAATTGGTGAAGCAAAGATTGAAGCAAGAGTTTGAAATGACTGATTTGGGAATCCTATCATACTTTCTTGGCTTTGAGTTTGCATACACATATCAAGGCATCCTCATGCATCAAAAGAAGTACATTACTGAAGTTTTAGAAAGGTTCAACATGGTACAATGCAATGCAGCAGACATACCAGCTGAGACAAATCTGAAGTTGAACAAGGGTGAAGATGAAACAAGGGTTGATGCAAGCTTGTTTAGGCAAGTTGTTGGCAGTTTGAGGTATATATGTCACACTAGACCAGAAATTGCATATAGTGTTGGTTTGGTTAGTAGGTTCATGAGTGAGCCTAGCCAATCACACTTGATTGCAGCCAAGAGGATTCTTAGATATCTCAAAGGAACCATGAGTTTTGGTGTCATTTTTCCCAAACAAAGCAGTGAATTTGTCTTAACACTCACTGCCTATTCTGATTTAGATTGGGGTGGGGAATTGATTGAAAAAAAGAGCACAATGGGTCAAGTCTTCATGCTATCTGGATCTGTAATCACTTGGAGTTCAAAGAAGCAAGAGGTAGTAGCCTAATCAACTTGTGAGGCTGAGTATATTGCAGCCTGTTCTACTGCATGCCAAGCAAGGTGGCTAACTTCATTGTTCAATGAAATGAAGCTGGATGTTTCAGAGATGGTGAAGCTGTTTGTTGATAACAAATCAGCTATTGATCTTGCCAAGAATCCCATATCTCATGGGAGAAGCAAACACATCGACACTAAGTGTCACTTCTTGAGGAATCAAGTAAGTCAAGGCAAAACTCAGATTGGGTTTTGCAGCACCAATGATAATGTAGCTGATATCTTAACAAAACCATTGAAGCTTGAAAAATTCAGAAAGCTTAGAGAAGCTTTGAATGTAATTAGCTTGTAATAAGTATTTGAATCAAGGAAGGATGTTGAAATGTGATTCAAATAAGCCTAGTTAGGAACTTTCTGTTTTGGGAAAGTTTTGTTACTTTTTCTAGTTGAGTTAGTTGGTAGTTATGCTATATAAGGCATTGTATTCAAATTCCTCAATTAATCAATCAATAACATAGAAGTATTATTCAAACATCATCTACTTACCTTTAGCTTCATCTTCTTCCTCTCTCTTACACAATTTCTTCCAAAATATCACTCTGCAAAATCGTGGTCACTGTTCATCGTATTCTCCATTGAAGCTTCTGCCAAGTTCTTCTTCTATGCCGTGTGAAATTGCTTCTGTTTTTCCAACAACAGAATTGGCCAAATTCTAAGAAGCATTAAGCATACAATAAACATGAAAATAAAAATGTAATGGATTTAATTATTAGGACAAAACTTAGGTAAAGTACCATAAGTACTAATGGTACTTGTAACCTATTAGAGAGTGACACGTGAGCATTTTTTTTTATTTTCAAGATAAAAAATACTTGATTGTAAATGTAATAAATGTTCTTTCATTGAAAGTAGAAAAAAATGTTCACGTGTCACCCTATAATAGGTTACAAGTACCATTAGTACCTATGGTACTTTACCTAAATTTTATCCTAATTATTACCTTTACTTGATACTTTCTAGTGAAAATATTCCCAAAAATGTTCTTATTAAATTACATGGTCTCTTCATTGACCTTCACCAGCCCGTCAACCACGTTCCCAACACCATGAGACCGAGCATCAAGGACAACATTATGGAAATTGTCATGGAAAATCCAAGCAGCCTGAAATCTGAATGGCATATTCGAAACATTTGCATCACCTCCACCGCATCTAAGCATAATGGGACAATGGTTAGAGTGAAGTTTAGTTAGGTTTTCCATATAGGCTTTGGGGAAATGAGTTCTCTAGATGGAGTCCGATAAACCTTTGTCTAAACGCTTTGAGATGCTACGACCACTCTGCTCCCTACGAAACCAAGTGAACCTGCTTGCCAACTACTCCCAAATTTAAAAGACCACAAATATTCAATAATTGAGAGGATTTATTGGCCCTAGTCAGAACGAATTGACCACTTTTAACCTCAAAAGGTAACAAGACTTCATTAAAATCACCGGGTTGATGCATTCTAACTAAATCCTTGACATGGCGATGATCATTTTTATTAATGTCGCCGCCAATATTCCAAGCGAGAATACTAAAATCTTGAAACTCAATCATAAGTATCAGAAAGACAAAGGTCGGGACACAACATCATTAAAGACCTCCCATGGGTGTGCCACCATAATCCCCATACTTCGCTACCTCATTCCCATTTACAACGTTAACCACTACATTATTGAAGGTTATATGACTAAAGTTATAAAAATCAACATATGAAGTATCCTCCCCTTCCATATTATTAGCAGAATTGTGATTTTTATTCCAGTATGAGGGGCCCTTAAAACACTTATAGAAGTTTTCTCCTGTAAGAGCAAACCTTTGCCTTTGTCCTTAGAAGTGATGCTACCCGAGTAGGCTTCACCATGTTGATGAATTTTCGATTTCATGGGAAATGCCACGTCAGCAACACCAGAATTGTGAGAGAGAGAATTGCTTGTTAATTGGTGGAATTTACTTAAATGAATTTTCGTATATAGTGTATTTTGACTTTCTTATTACTTAAATAATGTAACTTTTTAATTTACGGATATGGTGTAGTTTTCATTGAAATCGTGGATATAAAGCACAAATCGTGGATAGTATCCACTAATTTCCCTATTTATTGTTTTGGTTCAATTTTTATAATGTAGTTTATGTTTTGTGTTTAGTACAACATAAGCACTTATATGCCCCCAAATATTGGGATGTTACTAGAACTGTTCCCAGCATATGGTAATTATATATTTTGTGCATTATTCTAAATTACATTCTGCACTTGTGTTGTAATATTCTGGTTTGAAAGTCTCTCTAGAAGTAGGATCATCTCTATTAATTGAAAGACGAATACATGTTTTCCATAAAAGTGCAGAGATGAATTCGTAGGAGTTATCTGGTGGAACGCGTATAGATTAATACATGAAATATTGATTTAAGTTGTGGACTACATCACCTGGCTGGTGTGGCCGTAATATTACTGTTGCAGTAATCGCCGTAATCACATCACATTGCAATTGCAATGTGACTCCGAATCACATGATGCAGTTGTATTGGACCACATTAGGCTCATCGGATTCAAGAATGTTGTTTTAATAACAAAATAATTCACACTGCAACGAATTTATACCTTTTTATTTTTAATTTTGAGTTTAGTTACTTTTTATATTTTCAGATTGATTATTAACTATTTTTTTTATGATCGTTTTTAGGTTCTCCCCTTTTTTTGGTGGTTGTTGCTTGATTATCTCACTTTCATTTTGTTTTAATTTCCAAACATTTTTATGAGCAACTTAATTAACAATGATTCTAGATGAGTGAGGATAGACCTCAACTCACCACATTATTTCATTTTTGGACTCATATCTGCCTCAGACTCGTGTTGATACCCATTGAATCTTCTATATGTGGGTCATTGTATATCCAACGAATCAGTAGGTACTCACAAATTAAGAAATGTCAAAAACAATTGCTTATAGTTTATGTAATTGTGTGTTTTATCCTTAAAATCTTATATGTTATTTAGGAATTCAACATGAAAAAATTATAAAACATAATTTAAAGTTTTAAACACAATTCAAAATTGTTATTAAACACATCTGATTTTAGTCAAACAAACATAAAAAATAAAGTTACTATTTCAACATTATAATGTAAAATTCATTTAGTAAGAATTGTTTAATCAACATATGAATTAATAAGATAACATCACATCACACTCATTAACAATATAACATCATTGCTTAACAACATAACAATCACATTTATGAATTAATATGATATTACAATTATGAAAGTTAATATACTACAATATTATTACATATAGATTTACGAAAGAATAGCAGGTCCGGATACCAACAAATCTAAGTACCTAATTATTCAGGCTTAAACTCATCCAACAATGGGGCTCAAAATTTCCAACATCAATTACAAATAGGTCCAAAAATATGCATCTAAGCGAATATCGCATGTTTGGGTATCATTGCCTATCTTAAACATGCAAATGTTGTAAAGTCTCTCCAATTAAAAAATATTTTTTGAGTTATTAATAATTTATTTATCTTTGTCCACTTGAGTGTAGATTCTCTACTTTATTGGATATTTCAACGGCTTTAAGTGAATACACCTAGCACTAGGGATGATAATATGGGCTTGGCCTGACAGGCCAGCCCATTTGAATCGACATTTTTAGCGGGTCGGGCGGGAGATTTTAGCCTAAAAGCTCATATTCAACCTGGTTTGGAAACCCATTTTTTAAATGGGTCGGGCTAGACTTGCGAACCAACATTAATATTGTTTTATCATTTTAAGGTTACGTGTGATTCCAATAATGTAGTCAATTTAATATTGTTTTCCAACCGGACATTTTACATATACCGTGTGCAACCAATTTATATAAAACATTTATGAGTAAATTATTTATCAGTGTAATTTATATCATATACAATACAAGACATTTACATATCAGTCTTTAATTTATATCATATATCATATTTTGTTTAACTTAATTACATTTATCACTATTCTGTTTAAAAAAGTACAGCTCTCATAGAGGGTTGATCAATGTAATGTAGTTTATAAATTAAGGGTTATTTTGTAAGTGTGGAAAATTGAATGATAGTTTGTGTAATTTCACTAAAAATGTGTAATTTAAATGTGTTTTTTAAACAAAAAAGAAAAACTGGTCAACCCGTAGGCCTGCCAACCCTGCCAAATATGAGTCAGACCGACATTTTGAACCCTTTTAGCAATAAAGGTCGGACCAACCCAGCCCATATTTTGGCGGGCCAAAGGTGGGTCGGATAGGGCCGGGTCAGGCTGGCCCATTTTGCCGCCCCTACTTCGAAATATGAATGTAACTAACCATCCACCCAATCTTTCTACTTCTGAAACACTTGTAAACATTGTGTTTTGGAATACACTCCATCCATTATCACCTTTCTTTCTCTTCTCCCCGTGCATGTTCTATTTTTTAAATACTTTGCTACTCATACGTTTCTTTAATTTACTATTGGCCCAAACGTGGGTTAGCTTAGCGGCACTCAAATATCTTTGTGGCCGATAGACTTCACTAAGAAGCTTGGTTTAAGCAAAATGATCAAATTTAATTCCTAGATCCTTCACCTTATTAGGCTTTTGTGGACTGTCCCGGCATAGTGAGACCTTTTTGACATATCTAATCTAATTTATTTGGGGTGTGTGATTGTATCTTACAATAAATGTTACTTTAAGAATTGAACTTTTGATCATTAACTTAATACATCGTGGTTTAATAGGTCTCATGCTATAGACCAGCACTTTGATTACTATGAGTGGTAATTTAATAGGAATTATAATAATTGATTAAAAGAATGATAATAATGATTGTGATCTTTTTGTTTACTAGATGTATTTGCCATATTCTAAAATTTGTTAAAAGGCCAACCTATATGACCTTTGCATTATAACGTAGATATCAAATAAAAATTAGTTTCTGACCTATTTTATTATATTGAACAAAGAGTGTTATTATCCCATTAGATGAGAGAGAGTAAATTTTCAACTTGGTTCCTAATTTTTTTTTGCGCGTCAGTATTTTGTCCCAAGAAAAATAAAGGTACAAATACTTATTTTCAATTTAATAAAAATAAAATATCTCCTTATATAAGAAAATTATCGCATCTGACTATTAAAATTATGATATGTGTCATAATTTTTTATTTTTAGAAATATTTTTGTAGAAAAAATTTAAATGAATATATGTCATGATTTTAACAATCGTAGGATAACTTATACCCTAATATAAGAATATAGTTTATTCTCAATTTTCCTCACATGAAAATTTAGTTTCTAAAAATTAAAGTCACAATCCTATTTAGTGCAAACTTCTAGACTAATAATGATACAATGAATGAATTTTAAATATCAAATTGTCTCATGATAAAAAATCACTGACGGTAACTATTTGATGACTTTATATTCTTAGACCAAATTATATTATCATAAAATTTGCAACTACTACTTTTATTAACACTTTTATTCTTTTAAGGGAACTCATGCAAACAAATTTAACCAACCAATTTTAGTCAGACATAAATAAATACCAATAAATTCCGAGCCGTTGTATTTGCCTTCGCCCATCTCCGCGTTAAATCATACCCATTTCCGTTTATCTCGTGATATGTGGAAGTTGGAACTGCTACTTTCGCCCAGTACATGAATTAAGATTCAGATTATTTTGATTATTTAAAATAAAATTTTAATTTAAAATAAGTTAAAATGTAAACTATTAAAAAATGTTAAATACCACATATTATCATCTCATCTAATACCAGAGAATCCGGCAAATGATTCAGATTCAAGATTTAACCCCAACATATCTTATGTCTTAAGAAGTGTGCAATTTATATACTACTTATTTTGATTGAGTTAAAAAATATATTTGATTTAAAGTTTTAATAATTATGTATTTTTCTGATTAACATTGGTGATGTCAAATCAAATGAAACTTTTTTAGGAGAGAAGATGTAATTCACATTCCAACAATGTATTTTGAGTCCCATCTACTCAATTGGTGGAGTGTTCCAATAAGGCAGCTGCTATAGCCGCCTTCTCCCATAGGCTTGCTTGATATTTATTGGTGTGTTAAATTCTTCCCAAGAAGACCGTTTCCGTGGGTACAGAAGCTCGAAGGATTTGCCATTTATTCTTGTTCTTTTTCTGAACTAAACTATATTCCTAGCAACATTATATATTTTATGAGAATAAAATATATTTTAATACAAAAATATAAATTATATTCCTCAGCTAATAAAATCATAACATGTATTATTTTAATCATTTCCTAAAAACTAAAAAAATAATTTACATGTCATAATTTTATCGTTATATTTATTTTTTATGAGAATAAAGCATATTCGTAAATATTTTTGTATGTCCATATTTCCTCTCAAGAAAATAAAGTTGCAAAATACTTATTGATAATTTTCTGAGAATAAAGTATTTGTTTATGTAAGAAGATAAATTATTTTATATGACTAGTAAAATTATGATATATGTCATATTTTTTAGTTTTTAAAATTATTTTTGTAGAAAAATTTAAATATAATATCTTTTATGATTTTAGTGGTTGTATGATATAACTTATCTCCTGGTATAAAGAGATATTTTATTCTCATATTTTATTGAAATAATATCATGTTTCTGTATTAGAATATCTTAAATTATATTATTATATTATGAAGAATATTTAGATGTACATAGATATAGAGATAATATTTACAGATGAGAGATCCATTGACTCCAATAGTAAGTTTTTAAACTTACTTCTCATATTAGTCATCAATTCTAGGGAAATCCAATGATTTGACTTAATGAGTAAATTTAAACTATTGGATTTCCCTAGAATAGATGACTAAGATGCAAAATAAGTTTAAATATTTATAATCATATCTATAATCATATCTTATATTTCTCTTGGAGTAAGTGAATCTCCACCCATATCTATAATCATATCTTATATTTGTTTATAATATATCTTAGAAAATCTCTTAGGATTAAGATTAATTTATCTTATCTATTTTTATTTATTTATTCCTTATTAAGTTAGAAGTAGAAGAGTAATATTAATATAAATAAAGATTAATAGTATGTCTTTTGTTTCATAATATCATCAAATCACAATTCACAATGTTATGATATGATTCAGTATTTTGATAATTATTTTTCTATTTTCATAGTTGAAACCCTATAATTTCAATATGGCATTAGAGTATGATATCTAACCTGAGGGAAGCATATATTTGTAATTCTTTTATTAGTTTGTTTTCCAGTTGTCATATCTGTGTGATCATTTATCGACTTTCTAACCTTCCTCTTTAGTAAATGGAATTTATCTCCCTATTTTATCCCAATGCAATCAAGGAAAGCATCAAATTGGTTGCTTTTGATACCATAAGCTTGAGGCGGTGCCTTTACCGCATCATCTATCAATACCAAGGATATGCTTCCATGAAGCCGTGCTTGATGTACAGAGATGACAATTTAGAAAAGCCACAATTGGCATCAGCATAGCGTTTTAGAAGAATCATTAAAAAATTATTTGTATTTATTAATAAGTTCTCTTTACTCATGTTTTTTATTCTCCAAAAGAACCTAATACATTAAGTGCTGTTAAAATGTTCGGGTCAATTATTTTCAACTCCACCTTGCTTTTGTTGAGAACTCAACAACTACATTATTTTGTAATTACTTTCTTTATATTTGATAAGTTGGATGGTTCATTTTAAGGGAGTGTGTTTGATATAGAACTCTTAGAAATAATTCAAGTCAACTCAAATTTATTATGGCCTAGTTGCATTTAGTGTTTGTGTTCTTGTGTTAATCAAAGTTCTTCATATCGCTCTTGATGTCGTCACAATTACCAGTTAAATTGATGGGTTTTTCTCGACAGTGGTGATCTTTGGTTCTTCATTATTGGAGATCAATCTTTAAATTTGGTCCTTTTTGTTTGGCGATGTATATTATACAACAATCATTCTTGTTATTTTGCTTACTTTTATGATGGTTAAGCTTAGAGATAACTTTTACTATGGATGATTAAACATTGTTGTCTTCATCTTCTTCAATTTTTTTCCTAGAGCATGCAAAACTCACATCATTGATCATTTATCAATCCATTTTAGATTTTGTCAACATTTGCAACCCCTTTAAGCCATGTTTGTCGAAGTCCATGTAATTATTATGATTGTTTCCTTTTTAAATTGATTACTTATAACAAACTTAAAACTTAGTAAGCTTTAACTTTAGGTGTATTAGATCGATTATATGAAAATACCTTATAAAATCTTAAATTATAATATAGTGAATATCTAGATGATACACAGATATAGATAAAGTATCTCATAAAATGGTAATTATATCTTAGGTTTATTTAGAGTATATCTTAGAAGAACTTTTAGGATTTAGATTACATTATCTTATCTTTTATGATTTGTTTCAATTTTTAATTAGATGTCTAGTATTAGCATAACTATGGGTTAGTATTATGTTTTTTGTTAGATTAATTCAGCAATAAAGTAGTTCATGTGTTAAGAAATTACTAGTTTGAATGAAAGTGCCTAATGTGATGATAGTTGACAATTTATGAGTCAAACTAGTGGGGTTATTAATAACTCCCTCCCTTCTCACTTCATAGGAAGTTTCCATGATAGAGGAGGAGTTGTGGAGTTACAACTCCTCCTAATCTCCTTCTATAATAGTGACACTCATGCATTAGAAAAGAGACGCTATTATTTGTTATCTCATAACCAGAAACACAAAGAGAGAATTCAAAGCATTAGTGACTGCATTAAAGGAAAATGCAGTGTCATATAGAGAAGGAAGGAAACTGAGTTCCTAATCATCAAGGAACGCATAAAGGGAAGGTGAAGAGGTGAGAACAAAGGCAATCTTAAAGGCAACCAGATACCGTAATGGAACCAGGTATTCTTCAATCTCTTCATAGTGAATGTCATAATGTCAAAGTCTTAATTAAAAGGTTCTTATGAACCATCAAAGGCTCATGAAAAGTATTTTTAAAAGTCTAACAATTGGTATCAGAGCGTTAAGTTAGTGACATCATGACATTCATTGTGTTTATGAAATTGAATCATATGTTGATTAACATATATGAATTACATTTTTATAAAACAGTATGAAAAGCATTTGCAATATAACTGTTATAAAACAATATGAAAAACATGTTCTTATATGTCATATATGAACAGTATGAATGACATATATCAATATAACTAAGTGAATATAACTGTTAAAAGCATTGTAGTGTGTTGATGGCTTTATTTTTAAGAGAAACAGTGCAATATGGCTTTATTTTAAAAGAAACAGTGCAATATTTATTAATTGCAGTAAATATTGTAGTAAAAGAAACAGTCCAATTTAAGGTTGGAAATATCACGTGTTGGAATTTTGGTCCACAGTAACGTCACAATCGTTATATGGCTGTCTTTTTCATCCAAATTTATTAGTCATACTATCTCTTATGCGTAATCAGTCTCTCCAAAGTTTCAGAATTGTTGACGACATGATTATAAAGCAAAGATTATGATGTCATAAGGATAATTATTTGGGTTTGTTCATTAATTATAATGCATATCATGATCACCCAAAGGTGGATTACTGTATGTATTTAATGACATTAAAGTTTTAAACATACTTATTTGTGCTCGTTTATCCAAAGATAACATGCGTGTTTAGAAAATATGATTAATTACTCATTAAATAATAATATGAAACATCATTAGTAAGGTTTAATGCATTTAAATTTTATGCAAAGATAAATTAAGTGTATTGATAAAAGTTTAGTTTGAATCCATAAATGTTTATTCAATGCATTAAAGTGTGAGCATGTCTTATTTCAGCTTCATTCAATGCATTCGCCTTAGGCAATGGATGTGTCAAGTTCAACGGACTGAATTATGCTGATTGGTCCAAACAGATCCAGTTCTCACTGGGTGTAATGGAGTTGGACTTGGCCATCATTATGGATAATGTGCCAACCATAACTGAGACCAGCTCAGAGGTAAACAAGACTCTATATGAGGCTTGGGAGCGATCAAACAGGTCGAGCCTTAACTTGATGAAAATGTCAATCTCTGACAATGTCAAGTCGTCTATGCCTAAGACGAATAATGCAAGGGAATTTATGAGAATGGTCAAGGAGTACTCCCAATCAAATATTACTGATAAGTCTGTTGTGGAAAATCTCATGACAGAGCTGACGACCAAGAAGTTTGATTGGTCGCAGCCCATTCATGATCATGTAACTAGCATGGCAAATCTGGCTGCAAAAATGAAAGGCATGGGAATGGAGGTGATAGAAGCATTCTTAGTACAATTCATCATTAACTCTCTTCCTGTTGAGTTTGGCCAATTCCAGGTGAACTATAATACCATAAAGGAAAAAATAGAATTTTCAGGAAGTTAAGGCCATGCTTGTTCAGGAGGAAGGGAGGTTAAAGAAAATTAAGAATGACTTCATTCATTTAACCATTAAGGAGTCAGGTAGCACTAGCAGATTCAGACCAAGTAATATATGAATAAAGGAAAGTGGAAGGAAAAGATCCTCATTAAAGATGGGAAAATCCATAAAGAGGTGAAGTGCTTCTTCTGTAAGAAGAATGGACACTACAAGAAGGATTGTCCTAAAAGGAAGAAATGGTTCGAAAAGAAAGGTAAACCTTTTGTTTCCGTTATAGATGAAATATTTCCTACTGAAGTTCCTAATATAATTGGTGGTTAGACTCTGGTGCAACAACTCATGTGTCACATATTGTGTAGGGATTCCTTTCAATCCAAACCCAGGAAACTGAGAAGTTTCTCTACATGGGGAACATAATGAAGACACGAGTTCATGGAATTGGAACATATAGATTAATCCTAGATAGTGGAAACTTTTTAGATCTAGAAAAGTGTCTTTATATTCCGGAATGTGCCAGGAACTTGGTTTCTGTTGCTAGACTGAATTGTATAGGATTTAATTTTAAGATTGAGCATTATGGTTTTAAATTGTATAAACATTCATACTATTTTGGTTCTGGTACTTTAATGAATGGTTTATATTGCTTCAATCTTGATTTTAAATTTAAGGAATCTTTTGATAAGATTTTGATAAGAATTCTGCTTACTTGTGACATAAAAGATTAGGCCATATATCCAAAGAAAGGATAATGAGGTTAACAAAAAATGAGATTTTACCTCCTTTGAATTTTGGCGATTGAGATGTTTGTTTAGATTGCATTAAAGGAAAGCAAACTAAACACATATCAAAGAACATAGCCACAAGAAGTAGCAAACTTCTTGAATTGATACACACAAATATTTGTGGTCCTTTTGAGGTTCCATCTTGGGGTGATGAAAAGTATTTCATCACTTTTATAGACGACTACTCACGTTATTGTTACCTATATTTGTTGCATGAAAAATCTCAATCACTGGATGTCCTAAAGGTATTCATTGATGAGGTTGAACGACAACTTGAAAAGAAGGGTAAGGTTGTGAGGTCTGATAGAGGTGGTGAATATTATCGAAAGTATAATGAGAATGGACAATGTTCAGGACCATTTGTAAAGTTTCTTGAAAGTCGAGGCATATGTGCTCAGTACACTATGCCTTACACACCGCAACAGAATGGTGTGGCTGAAAGGCGGAATCATACTTTAATGGAAATGGTTAGATCAATGTTGAATCATTGTGATGTACCTTTATCGTTGTGGATGTACGCATTAAGGACCGCTGCGTATCTGTTGAATAGGGTTCCTAGTAAGGCAGTTCCTAAAACTCCCTATGAGTTATGGAGTGGAAGGAAACTCAGTTGAGACATCTCCGTGTTTGGGGTTGTCCAGCAGAAGTAAGGGTGTACAACTCACATGAAAAGAAGCTTGATGCAAGAACCATTAGTGGTTTCTTTATCGGCTATCCGAAAAAGTCAAAAGGGTACAGATTTTTGTCCTAACCATAGTACGAGAATAGTTGAGTCTGGAAATGCTAGGTTCGTCGAGAATGGTCAAACCAGTAGGAGTGATAAATCACGAAAGGTGGATATTATAGAGACATCAGATAAATCTTCTTCACCGAAGATGTCTCCTCAGGTTGTTGTTCCTCTGGTTATATTACCGTCAAATAACCCACAGAGACAACAAGATAATATCCAAAACGCACAGGATGAACAAATAGTTAATGAACTAATTAATGAAGTCATTAATGATCAAGTGATGGAAGAAACGCCATAAATAGCATTAAGAATGTCTGAAAGGCAAAGAAGACCATCTATTTCTAACGATTATATTGTATATTCATTTAAACATGAATGTGACTTAAGCATTGATAAGGATCTAGTCTCGTTCATACAAACCATGAAAAGTGACAATTTTGAAAAGTGGCTCAATGCTATAATAGAAGAGTTGAAATCAATGGACGATAATAAAGTTTGGGATATAGTTGAGTTGCTTGAGGGTTTAAAATGAGTTGGCTGTAAATGGGTCTTTAAGACAAAGCGTGACTCGAAAGGCAACATTGAAAGATATAAAATTAGACTTGTCGCCAAAGGTTTCACTCAAAATGAGGGCATTGATTATAAAGATACTTTCTCTCCGGTTTCTAAGAAAGATTCTTTAAGAATTGTTATGGCTTTGGTGGCTCATTATGACTTAGAGCATCACCAAATGGACGTAAAGACCGCTTTTCTGAATGGTGACTTAAACGAGAAAGTTTATATGAACCAACCCGAAGGGTTTGTGACCACAGGAAAGGAAAATCTAGTGTGTAGATTAAATAAGTCAATATATGGACTAAAACAAGCTTCCAAACAATGGTATATAAAGTTCAATGATACCATTACGTTATATGGGTTTGTAGAAAACACTGTTGACCGGTGTATCTACAAGAAAGTTAGTGGGAGAAAATTTTTAATATTATTCCTATATGTTGATGACATTTTGTTTGCTACAAATGATAAAGGATTGTTACATGATGTAAAGAAGTTTTTCTCTAATAATTTTGAAATGAAGGATATGGGTGAGACATCCTATGTGATAGGAATAGAAATATTCCGTAATAGATCACAAGGATTGTTGGGATTGTCTCAGAAAGGATATATCAATAAAGTATTAGAGAGATTCATAATGGAAAAGTGCTCCGCAGGGATAGTTCCAATCCAGAAAAGGGACAAGTTCAGTGAAAAGAAATGTCCAAGGAATGATTTGGAACGTAAGGAAATGGAATTTATTCCCTATGCATTAGTGGTTGGGAATTTAATGTATGCTCAGACATGCACTCGGTCGGATATCATCTTTGTTGTTGGAATGTTAGGCCGATATCAAAGTAACCCCTGAATGGACCATTGGAAGGCTACAAAGAAGGTTCTAAATATTTGCAAGGCACTAAGGATCACATGCTCACGTATAAAAGGTCAGATCATCTTGAGGTGATCGATTATTCAGATTCAGACTATGCATGATGTGTGGACTCAAGGAAATCTACATTTGGATATGTCTTCCTAATGGCTAGAGGAGCCATATCATGGAGAAGCGGTAGACAATCCGTAATTTCTACGTCCACCGTGGAAGCTGAGTTTGTGGCATGCTTTGAGGCCACAAATCATGCATTGTGGCTGCGTTACTTTACTTTAGGGCTTGGCATTATAGACAGTGTAGCTAGGCCGCTGAAGTTTTATTGTGATAATTCTGCAGCTGTCTTCTTCTCTAAGAATGACAGATATTCCAAAGGTATCAAACATATGGACTTAAAGTTTTTGTTAGTTAAAGAAGAAGTACGGAAAGAGAAGGTGTCTATAGAGCATATTGGTACCGATCTAATGGTAGTGGATCCGTTAACTAAGGGATTATCGCCCAAAATTTACATTGGCCATGTAGAAAGGATGAGGGTTACAGATAAGTCCTTGTTAATGTGATAATACCTGATGTATATACATGTTTAGATGTTTGCTTATTATTGTATGATACATTTGAATTCAATGAAAATTTCATTTCCATAATTAAAGTTTAAGTTATCCATATTAAAGAATGTACTTGTATGGTTTTAATGAGATAACTTAGTGAGTTTTCGAAAGGTAAATGAAAACTCAAATTAAAGTTAGTTGAGTTGAGTTGGTTGTGATACATGGAAGGGATCAGGTTGCCTCACATAATTTGTGACCGCCATGATTCAACCATTTCAATTCAATAAAGGATGATGATTTGTAAGGTTCAATTAAAGTGCACATTTAAAGTTATGAATCTTCAAGTCATCACATGAACCAAGTGGTCTATGTGTTTAGAAGTTACTAGTTTGAATGAAAGTGTCTAATGTGATGATGGTTGGCAATTTATGAGTCAAACTACTGGGGGTTATTAGTAACTTCCTCCCCTCTCACTTCATAGGAAGTTTCCATGATAGAGTAGGAGTTACAACTCTTAATCTCCTTCTATAATAGTGATACTCATGCATTAGAAAAGATAGGCTATTATTTGCTATCTCGTAACCAAAAACACAAAGAGAGAATTCAAAGCATTAGTGACTGCATTAAAGGAAAGTGCAGTGTCATATAGAGAAGGAAGGAAACTGAGTTCCTAATTATCAAGGAACGCATAAAGGGGAGGCGGTGAGGTGAGAACAAAAGCAATCCGAAAGGCAACCAAATACCGTAATGGAACTAGGTATTCTTCAATCTCTTCATCTATCACATGTGAATGTTATAATGTCAAGGTCCTAATTAAAGAGTTCTTATGAACCATCAAAGGCTCATGAAAAATATTTTTAAAAGTCTAACATTTTTATCTCAATATCATCATGCTATCATCAATTAAAATATTATCAATACAATTTAACTATTTTGAGAATATTATTAGAAATGGTAGGAGTCATGCAAGAAGAGAGCTTTATTGATTAACAAGAAAGATGAGAAAAACATGAATGAGAAGCTTAAAGAAAGCTTAAAGAATGAAATGAAATGAATGAATCATTATTGAATGAATTGATGAAAAATGGATTATTCTCATTGATTAAAAATGTAAAGCCAATAGGGCTTATTTATACGCAATGAAATGACTTACAAACTATCTTTAACTCCTAACTACCTAACCATCTAATCATCTTCTACAAAAAAAACTCTAAAATATCTTTAATAAATATTTTTTTATCTTTCAATATCTAAACCTATAATTCTAACACATTGAACAAGGTATTCTAATGAGAGTCGATTCTCTTTTATGATCTTCCTCTACTCAAACCACATTAATCTCTACCACTACTTCCACATACTCATTTATCTTCTTTTCCCAACTCTCAAAAGCCCAAACCGCTACAGAAATAGATAAATCGTTTCATTGCAGTTGCAAAATCAATGTTGAATAGTTATTAATTACATGCGTCTTGATGGTATATACATGTATTGAGTATATATTATTTATATGCTAAAACTTCTTACAAAATAACTATCTCCCCAAACAGAATTATCCTACAACTTTTGATTTGATTGTGTTTTGACACCTCTTTATAAATGTGAAGTTTCTCATTTGAAACCATTTTTCACTACAATATCAAAGAAACAAAAACAACCCACAAAAATACACATAAAACCAACTAAGAAGACTAATTAAAAACAACTGAAATTAAAAAAAACTAAAAAAATGTCAGCTTATAAAGTTATCCAAAAGTGCACAAGATATTAGAATGAAAAAAAATAGATTTTAGGAGTTTCAAGTTACTAGGAAATTAAGGAAGAAAGAAAATATAAAAAGAGAGGTCGCAGTAAGAGAGAGAGAGAGAGAGAGAGAGAGAGAGAGAGAGAGAGAGAGAATGTAGAAGCTGAAGATTTGATGTTGTGAAAATTGAGAGAAAATGAGTGAAAGATAAGAAGGCATGCATAAATGAATGTTAATTAAAAATCATATTCCATCAATAACTTCTAGAAATTAAATAATGTTAAGAGAAAAATAGAAAATTGAAATTATATCATGGTGAAAATTAGTTAATTACATCATATTTTGCCTTTATAGTAATATAAAATATATAGATATAGATGTTCAATTTAAGGTGAGATTGTGGTTAATGTGTTCGTGGTGGTTATCTAGGATTATATTGTTTTTTTTTGTTTGTAAAAATTGAATAAGATTAAGGGCAAAACAGAAAAATGAAAATTATATCATTGTGATACCATCATGTTTTGACTTTATATAGTATTAGTGTATTAACAGACACTTCGTGCCTGCCGACCCACATTTTTATTTTTTACAACTAAATATTCAATTTTTATATGTTTTATTTTGTATAATTAGAATGTTTTTTTTGTATTTAGTTGTATTTTATATATAATTTTTTTATTCGATATACTTTAATTATAATTTATGTTTTTATTAGAATGTTCAATTTAAGGAAAACTAAGTAGTTTAACTTACCATTAATGTTTTGGTGGTGATTACCTATTATTAAATGATTTTTTATTGAAATTATAAAATGTGAATGGCAAAATAAGAAAATATAAATTAAGTCATGATGGATGTTACACCATGTTTTGACTTTATATAGTATATATAGAAGTATAGATATAATATATATATATATATGTTGTAAATGCTTGAAATATGTTATCACATTAGTCTCACATCACCTGGTATTGTAATAGAGTAGAGTAACCAATGTTATATATTGGACTTAGGTCCCTTGTTGTAATGCGCACCAGATATAAGCGCCAAATAGAAACACCTCATGGGCACTTGGGTCCATGGGTGTGCTAGGGTTTGTAATCCTTATTCTCTAATAATATATTAGTAGCCGCTTAGAGCTCCCGGGGACGTAGGCACTATTGGTCGAACCTCGTTACCAAATAAATTCTTTGTTTCTTCTCTTCTATTTATTCTATGCATATTTGAATGCTTGTAACCAACGATGTGCAACGATCGCTTCCGTTATACCAACAATATATATATAAGGATTTGCTAACCCTAGGTAAAAAGATTTTTAGTTGGGGTATGTTAGCATTATGCACCAAGATTTTTGAACAAAATTAACACTCATATTTTGGTAGTAATATGTTTCGTAATAATGGTGGTTTTATAATTCCATTTCACAAAAAGTCATCGTCTCATCCCTAGCCTTTTTTCCTCCACCCCTTATTAACCTACTTATCCCAAAACATCAAAACCCCTCCACCACCAAATTGCCGTACACCAACTTCCAACACCATGCTCCACCCTGAGATAGCACCGCCACACACCGTGCAAAACCGCCACATTGCAGCTTGCTAGAGCCTGCTTCATGGAAGAAGAGAGGGTTATGGTCGGGGGTTGATTTTTTTAAATGAAAATTATAAAACTACCCCTATTACTAAACCTAATACAACTACAATAGGAGGGTTAATTTTGTCCAACCTAATACAACTACCCGTATTACTAAACCTACTCCAACTAAAACCGGGCCCAACTAAAACCGTGGGCTCAAAGGTGTGGTGCAACGCCATCATCCTACGGTCAGGAGGAGCAAGGCGCAAATTCTCCTCCACAAAGACCGGGCCCAACCGCGTGGTGACTCCCCAGTCTCCACTCCCTCTAACCATGTGGTGACTTAGTCACACGCTTGACTTGGTCAGCCTCACGGGTCCAAATCCAAAGGCCCAATAGCCAAAAAAAATATCTTATTTTGAATAAAAAGAATGTTGTGCCCAAGCTTGAACTTGACACGAACACGAACCGAGTCGAGCCGGCGGGACGAGGGAGGCGTAAGAGGAGGTGGTGGTGGTGGTGGTGGTGGTGGTGCGCGTGTGTGTGTGAGTTTGGAGTTTTGTTTGTGTGAGTTCTGACCCACTCAAAAAACCCATTGTACCCCTTGGGGCATACCCCAATAGTTAAGTTTAAGGCTTGTAAAGCCTTTCAACTTCCCTCTTCCAACCTATGTGGGACTTGGAGAGTTTTTTCTATTTCAGACTCAAACTTACCTCATTAATTGCCACAATCATGTGCTTTAAAGTCTCTTTGGAACCATCAATTTTCAACAATCCCCCACTTGAAATTAAAAAACGATTTCTGAGAATTTATGTGTTCTCAATATGATTGTGCATAAACAAATGTGTCATGCGACTTCAACTCTATCTCCTGTATCTAATCACACACAACCTTTTCAAAGGTGTATTCATTAAAGTATATTCCTTAAGGGTCATGCACGTCTATCCCATTTCAGTGAACGCTCTAGAAATTTATGCCCCAAACTTTCATAGAAAGCGGCCCCCACTTCCACATTCACATAGGTGAGTCTGTCAAGAATACTCATGTAGTCTAGGTACTCCACTCCATTGCAGTATAGATCTCATTAAGAGTTTAACTCATTCTTACACATACTGCAAGAAGCATGATTCCCATAATTTAATAGCATGTTCATTCTCATATCACTTCACGACTCGCTACTACCCATTGAACCTATTTCTTAGGATCTTCTGTCAATTAGGTCGTGTTACCATTATGAGTGATATTCGTTCTAAGGGCAATAGTCCCAGTAATATGGATTTTCTATCTAGTATTATGGAATTTCTTTCCAGCTAGTCCGTTCGTCAAAGGATCTGCTAAATTATTCTCAGTGCGTACATGATCCATTCTAACAGCTTCTGTAGATAGTAGCTCTCTAATAGTGTTGTGCTTACGACGTATTTGTCATTTCTTACTGTTATAAAAACGATTTTCAATTTTTGCAATAGCCGCGGTACTATCACAGTAGATCAACACAATTGGCATCGGTTTTTCCCATATGGGAATCTCAACTAATAAGCTTCTCAGCCAGCTTACTTCTTCACTAGTTGTTGTTAGTGCTATCATCTTAGCTTTCATAGTTGATAGAGTCAAAATAGTCCGTTTCTTTGACTTCCAAGAAACAATCCCACCAGTTATGCTAAATATATAGCCATTGGTTGCTTTGGAATCATTTGAAAGAGTGTTTCAATCAGCATCGCTGAATCCTTCTAGGACAGTTGGAAGAATTCAGTAATGTAATCCAAGGTTTATTGTTTTTTTAAGGTACCTCATTACCTTTTCTATAGCATATCAATGCTCCATACTAGGTCTACTGGTAAACCTGCACAATATAGGCAATGTCGGGTCTAGTGTAGTCATTGGCATACCAAAGGTTGCCAATGACGTTAGAATACTCATTTTGTCTTACACCTTCACTAGTGTTCCTAAAAAGTTTTACAATTGGATCAAATGGTGTGCTAGCAGGTTTATAATCAAAATATTTATATTTGTTTAGGATTTTTTCTACATAATGAGATTGATCGAAAGAAATTCATTCTTTTGACCTAGTAATATTTATACCAAATATTACATTTGCCTCTCCAAGGTCTTTCATATCAAAGTTGTTACACAACAATGATTTCACATTGTTCATAACATGAATGTTAGAACCAAATATGAGTAGGTCGCCTAGATAGAGAAATATGATAGTGCAAATGTCATTTTCTGATTTGTAATGGACACATTTGTCACTTTCATTCACCTTAAACCCATTTGATACAATTAAGTTGTCAAACTTTTTATGCTATTGTTTAGGTGTTTGCTTAAGACCATACAATGACTTATCTAACTTGCAGACCTTATTTTCTTGCTCATGGATTATAAAACCTTCAGGTTGTTCCATGTAGATTTCTTCTTCCAAATAACCATTTAAAAAAACGGTTTTAACATCCATTTGATGTACTACTAAATCATGTATCCCAGTGAGCGATAATAGTACTCTAGTGGATAACAATGTCACATGTGGCTCATCAACCATGTTGGCTTGTGGAGGATGATCCAATGGTTTGTTTTTGCACTTGCGTGTCATATGACATGGCTTCACACATTTGAAGCAGATAAACAGGTTGTCAGAGTCATTCTTAGCGGGTGGCTTAGCATTGTAGTTCTTAAAGTTGTTGACCATAGACTTTAGAACTGCACCTAAGAATTTCTTCTTAGCTTTCGTTTGAGACAATCAACACCTCATCTCTCTTTGTCTACGAACCTCTTCTTCAATGTGAAGACGAGTGATCAGAGATTCCAAAGAGAATTCTTGGGTCATGTACCTAAGGACGTTTTTGAAGTCCTTCCAACTAGGTGACAGTTTGTCAATAATAACAGTCACTTGAAATTGTTCATCTAGGGCATGCCCTCAGAAATGATCTCATGAGCAATTTTCTATATCTCGTGGGACTGAGACTCTACTGATTTATCATCAGTCATCTGATACTTATGGTAGTGACTAACAACATATTTCTTAGTCTCAGCTTCCTTAGTATCATATTTTTTTAAAGTCTCTTTGAAACCATCAATTTTCAACAATAAAAAATGATTTTATCACAAGTATCTAATTATAAAACAATATACATTTTGTAAGAATATAGGAAATAAAAAAATGACTGGAACTCATCTTAATAGCAACGGGTGAAAATAAACTAGGCAAGACTAGAGGTGAGGACAAGTGTTGTTCACCCTTTCTGTGTGTACAAAGTTGCTTTATAAAAGCCTTTTGTATTTGTTTTTTTCAGAAGTAATATCGCTTTGGGATATATGGTCTGACATAAAACACGTATAATAATAAATACTCAAACGCGTTTGGTTTCATAGAATTTTCAACGCCCCCCAATCTTATATAAACATTCTCTCTCTTTCATCACAAACACACTACTCCACATTTACATCTTCTTGACTTCTTTCTAAAGTTCCAAGTCTTCAATAGTTCTACCTTTTTGAATCATAATTCTGAACCTTCCAATCTCTTAAATTCTGAAGACATGGATAATAATAAGCAACCCCAATTGAACAGTGCATACTATGGTCCCACTATTCCTCCAACAGAACAACCCCACCAACACTCTCATCGTAGAAGAGGATGTTGTTGCTGTCTTCTCAACATCCTATGGATAACCCTCGTATCAATTATCATCCTCGTTGCTCTAGCAATCCTCATATTCTATCTAATTGTTCAACCACGTCCCTTCAAGTTCACCGTGACCGAAGCCAAACTCACCGAATTCAACTACAAAAACAACACGCTCCGTTACAACCTCGTTCTCAACTTCACCGTACGTAACCCAAACAAAAAGCTAGAAATCCTCTACGACAAAGCAGAGGGTCAAGCATTCTATGAGGGTACCAGGTTTAACACAACAGGTGTTAACACGTGGTTCAACTCTTTTCGACAATACACGACGACTACGAACCGGACCAGTGGTGTTTTCACGGGGCAACAATTGATGGTGCTTGATCGAGATCAATTATCTCATTTTGAAGAAAATAAGAGAAGTGGGATTTTTGATATTGATGTGAAGATTCATTTTACGATTAGGTTCTCGCTTAATAAATTCATACCCGGTGATATGAAGGCCAAAGCCAAATGTGAACTCAAGGTCCCTTTGAGTTCTTCTAATGGATCAACGGTGGCTGCGTTTAAGCTCACCAAGTGTGATGTGAGTTATTGAGTCAGAGGGTCACCACATTTAAGACCGTTTGATTTTCGTATTATCTTTTCTTGGATTGATTAATTAAAAAAAATATGGATGAAGTCATTATGTTTAATACAAATGAATAATGAATGATATAAGATTGTATATAAATCCTTATATTAATAGTATATTGATATTACATTTTATTGTTCATTTATCTTTTGACTACTGCTTGTCTGTACATTATATAACGTATCACGTATGGGAAGGTTTGTATTTAAGAATTAATTAAATAAAATTTAAATAATGAATAATAATGTAATAAACAGCTTTTTAGACTTTCAATAAATACATTTTCTTCTCTATTAACATTCCCCTTTATCTATGAACAATTTGATTATTTCAATTCCGTACTAGACTTTGAATAATCTTATTCCATCCGTGCAATTACATATAATTAAAGAAAGAATGTTAATTTCATTTTAAATGTTGAACTTCGTTCTATTTAAAACTTATAGTCGTGAATGGTTTAAAATTATTGTGCCAGCAGCCAACTTCTACATGTCAGCTAATTATCCTCATCAAGCCACTTACTTGATGGCTAGCTTTCCAACTGGTAGACGATTCCTTTTCCCCCAGATCAATGAAGAAGGGAGAAGTAAGTTGATTCTTCAGAAGAACCAGAAGCGAAGCGCTATACTAGGGCAGGGGACGTTAATGAAAGGGCTCCGAAGAAAGAAAGAAGGTTCCCAATGCTTCTCAACGCCCAACGAGATGTGCCAACCTCAAGATGCTTTACTCCTAACCCCACAAGGTTCTGAGACGGAGCTTAACCCGAGTCTTAGTTAAGAACGACGATGATCTACACGACACACAATTCCATGGATAGTTTCACTAGGCATTTGATTAGGACATTGTACAAGGATTCGAAGACTTTGTCGCATCTCTTCAATACAGATACAGTAGCGATCATAGCGATCTCTTCTGGTACCTATTGGTACGTCAGGATCCGATTGGTCATGAACATCATAAGGTTCTATTCTTCACGAATCTCAGCATACCCCTGGTTGGGATGGGTAGGCCCACCACTTCACTTTCACTTAGGCTTGGGCCAAGTCAGTGGGGGACCCTGTCGGACTCCTACCCCTCACCCCTCACCCCTTCCCCTAAAAAAATTGTACGTGATAGTTTTCCTTTATACGACTTGAATCATTCTCAGATGCCCTAAGAGGCATCATTTCCTTCTTTGTTGTGTTGGTTCAAGCGCATGCAAACGAGCATTGGCCGCAACAACAGGGAACTATGACCAATAGAGTCAAACACTTAGCTACATCGCACACAAAAGGGATGTGGTTCTGGTTGAGGTTTTCTTTCCTTTAATCCAAAATATCAATAATTAACAATAAATTATGTAGAGAAAAATTTATATTCACTTAAAGTTTATCCCCTCTTCATTATTTCTAAATCTTAAACTCATTAATGAATACATCAAATGTAAAAGTTTCAACTATTACACTTTTTAAAAAAAGAAATCATCATATTAGATTGTTGATGTATTTGTCTTTTCAGCTTTTATCACAATTTCATACAATTTAGAAATAAATAGTTATGCAGTTCTTCAAACTCGAATGGTTAGTAGCTTCCCGAAAAAAAACATTGATTTTGATATATCAAACTAATATTATCTAACTTGCTCATCGAAATTCCTATCATAGAATTTAAGGATGAAATAAAAAATAAGTAATAAATAAAGATAATTTGATTTATTGTAAAAAGCTATAAATTTAAATTGTAACAAAAGGCTACCATTATATAAGGGATGTACCTAGTGAGAAAGTTGAAATTATATGAGAGTAAGATGATTAATTTTTAGCCCTTGGATTAAAATTAAAGACTTAGATTACATATCACTGTTTAAAAACTATTGTCTCTTCTCCTTTCCATTTCCATAGGCATTACAATGTTTTCACCTGCATTCTACAATCATGTCCTGAAGCAAATTGCCTATAAAAAAGTCTAGAAGCAAATCTCTCTTCTATCCTCATACAATTCCCTTTCTTCTATTGCTTCTCCATTTTTTAGCTATTAACTCTAACAACCAAACCTCCACAATTTCAATATGGAAATCTCTTCATCATTTTTTTTTTGTTTTCCATGGAAACTTCCTCGTTCTTTATTTTCTCACTCTAGTTTGAATTGTCCTCAAATTTATTCTCAATTTTTCCAGTGTATTTTAATGCAGTACTTTTGATACAATACTTTTATTTGGGTTATATGAATACTTAAATTTTTTATTAAGTAATGAATGAATGAAAACATAACTAGATTAAAGGTAAATATACAGCTCATTATATTGAACATTAGTGTAAAGTGGGCTGTGTTGCAAAAGAGACAGACACAAGGTGAATTGCAGCAAAATGGAGATGTTATCACATAAGGATACCACCAAAGCAAGAAGTGGTGAATAGATAGATATGCATAGCTAATGAAAAGAATGATTATGTCTAATAGTTATGCAAAAACACAGGCATGTACATGGATAGAATGAAAAAGATGTAACAATTCTCTATAATTATGATGATTCCAAATAGATTGAGTAAGACAATATTATTCCTTGAATTTTAATGAAAGGGTTGAATTGTGTTTGTTATGTTTTTAAAATTATTCATTAAAGATATTTTCAAAGCAATTATAAACTAGTAGAGCATATAAACTCGTTTTGAAAATATTAACTCAATTTAAAGTCCACAGTTAGTGATATATAATTGAAAGCAATAAAATGTTTTTGGGCAGAGGAAATAACATAACATTATGCCAAAATTGCAAAACAACATGTGAACGTAATAAAATATAGGACTAGACTAAACAATGCTTTTAAAGCGCTCTAGTAAGTGGCATATTCAACAATAATTTCTTAAAAAAGCACCGTTGAAAAGTGATATACTTAACAACAATTTCTCAAGTAAACTTTCTCATGGCAATAAGAGATGGTGCTTGATCAAAATCAATTATCTCATCTTGAAGAAATGAAAAAAACAAGAGAAGTGGGATCTTTGACATTGATGTGAAGATTTATTTTAAGATTAGGTTCTCACTTCATAACTTCATACCCGATGATAAGAAGGCCAAAGTCAAATGTGCGCTCAAGGTTCCTTCGAGTTCTTCTAATGGAACAATGGTTGTTCCGTTTTCAGCTCACCAAGTTTCTTGGGATAATTACCCTTGCAAGTTAGATAATTACCATTAAATTATAGGATTGAAATGTTTTCTATTTCCTATTTTCATTTTCATGTTTTCATTTAATGAATCATGCTTATTATTATCATTTTCATTTTCAAAATGGTTTATTGTAAACTTCACAAAACATGACAATTACCTCTACAATTTTAATTCAATTCAAAATTTTAATCACTAAAGTAATCAAGACAATGATTTCATAAGATAACTACATATTTGATACTTGCTTTTTTCTTTTCAAATGAATTTTATGTCAATAATACATTTAACACATTTAATTGTTGGAGTGTTAGACATGATCATTAGCTACCACAAAGATGTGTGAAAAGTCAAAAGGAACATTATGCAATTGCAAATGCTCTCCAAAAATAAGTTAGTTAAAATATATTATTAACTTTTAAATGTTTTATTATTTAATTAAAGTTGCACTAACTTGAAGGAACGTTAATTTTCATCTCAAAATCATATATCATCATTTAACTTTTGGACCAGACTGCGACCGGGGAGCCTCCAAACACTGGGGAGTTCCATTGTTACCGGGGTATGGGAAGAGTGGAGAGCCACAAGTGAGACACCACGTCTTGAATCAAAACCTTAAGACATTAGTTTCATGGGCCTTTTCTACTTATAAACTCTTTTACTCTTCCTCGCATATCCAATGTGGGACTTCACACTTGAATAAACCAAACAATTTTTCCCTCAAGTGTGGGTACCACACACTTTCTGGTCCGCTCCCCTTATGTCCACATTGTCCCAGCCGAACCATCGGCTCTGATACCACTGTTAACAATAGAAGGAAGAATATGATATATGTTTTCTTACTTATTCGTTAATAAAACAAGACAGCCTATAAATAGGCGAATACATAACCGAAATCATCATGACGATAATCACTATGTAACGTGCAAATAAAACTTATTAACTATGAACCATAATTGTAACAAAACGGAAATGCAACAAAAACAAACTTTATTGACGCTCCTAAATACTAGGACATAAAACGTCCATATTATTAATTTTCTCATGATGGCTGAATTTGAGATGTCAGATTTTGGCTTGATGCATTACTTTCTTGGCATTGAAGTGGTGCAATCTCCTAATGGAATATTTATCTCTCAAAAGAAGTATGTGCGAGAAATCTTGGACAAGTTTCATATGAAGGACTGTAATCCTGTAAATACTCCATCTGAGTTTGGTATAAAGCTAAACAAAGATGATGGAGGAAAGAAAGTTGATGACACTATTTACAAACAAATAGTGGGGAGTTTAATGTATTTGACAGCAACAAGACCTGATATAATGCATGGTGTAAGTGTGATTAGCGGGTACATGGAATGTCCTACAGAGATTCATCTTTTGGATGGAAAAAGAATTTTTCGTTACTTGCAAGGTACTAAGGACGATGGCTTGTTCTACAAGAGTGGAGAAAAGTCAGATTTGTTTGGTTTTACAAATAGTGATTATGCATGAGATTTAGATGAACGAAAAAGTAAATATGGGTATGTTTTCATGATGGGAACAACAATTGTTTCATGGTCATCAAAGAAGCAACCTGTCACATTATCATCCACTAAAGCTGAATTTGTTGCAGCAACAACTTGTGCTTGTCAAGTTATTTGTGTAAGGAGCGAAATTGTACCCTTGAAATTTTTTTTTCTCAATTTAGTTCAATTACATGCAATCTCTCCTATCTCACATTACCCATTTAATGTCTTTACTTTAAATCTTATTTCCCTCTTCGCAATCTATCTCAATATTAACATACAAAATCGTTCGACAGAAAAACATAATTCGAATTAATTAAACTTTGTAATCCCCGCATATAACTAACTATGGGTTTCCTAAATACCCATAGCTACACATATCCAGAGTTACCGTCTCAAGTTTGCAATTATATCTATATCGTTTGTTACATCATATTTCAAAATATCAACTATGAACTCATGTACAAAATAGTGCAATTGAATAAATTCAAAATGTAAAGCTCCCTAAGAGTTCCCAAAAATGAGTCCCCATCATGTCACCTGTTTATCTGCAATAGGATTATCAATGACAAGTACACAAACATACAAAGGAGTAACTCGTTAATTCAAATAAACATCATCTTAAGATAATCCACATTAGAAATTGGGTTAGTAAACCATTTTTGAAATTCATTTTACTTTGCTACATAACTTGAGCCAAAGTCGCTACACCCCTCGGGGTTAGCTAAAAGCAGACTCTCATTTTAAATAAAACGCGCTTATATACTCAAGCCAGAGTTTTGCTTATATACTCAAGCCAGAGTTTTTCTTATATACTCAAGCTAGAGTTTTTCTTATATACTCAAGCCAGAGTTTTGCTTATATACTCAACCCAGAGTTTTGCTTATATACTCAAGTCAGAGTCGCTAACCATTCATGGTCGGCTAAAAATATATTTCCTTTTCATTAATTTCACCATAAATCATTTCCGGTAAATCTACGCCCACATTAGTATAAACACACCCATATATGTTTATACTAAATACGTGATTCACAACTCAATCATCGCATAACTAGAAAGTATAACATACTTTCTTTTCCGTAAATCTACGCCTACTTTAATATAAACACACTCATATATGTTTATACTAAATGCGTACTTTACCACTCAATCATTGCATAATCAGAAAATACACATTTTTGATTCAAATTGCACAATTAAAGACTTATCCTTACCCCGGTGAGTGTTGGGTTTGGTTCTTGGCAACTTCTCAAGTTCCACCGACACCGCCTCCAACTTTAGGATCTTTCCTCATCCCACCACACAACACAATGTTAGTCATTTATTTCAAATATCGCATAAACAACTTATATTGCATCATTTAATCATACAAAATATTCATCATAAGTATTCAACTATCTAAAACATGCCTAATCATCTCATATTCCAATATTTGGAGGTAAACTCATCTTCTACCTCTAGCATTTTACTCATTCTCTCATTTTACCACATTTTCACTTTTAGGGTTTTGGGGTTTTCATGAATCAACCCCCAACCCTTTCCGTTCTTGAGATACTACCTCTAAACCAAGAGTTTACAAGGTAAGAATGACATAAAATGAATCATCACTCAAAATGATGAGCTTCCATGGTTTCCTTCATTTTTGAGAAGAGATCCAACATACCCAAAATAGGTTTTAAAGAGAAGAAGAGAGTTAGAATCTAGAGTTTTACCTCTTCTCAAGCTCTTAGATGAGTATCCAAGCTTTTTGTCCTTGAAAAATCTCTCTTCTCTCACTCTACTTCTTTTCTAAACCCTAGATTATGCTTATGGGTTTCTCATTAAATGTTGTCTCTTCGGGTTCTCGCTTAAGCGAGAAAATCCTGCCCATTTTAAAAACTCAGATCTGACCCTCTCGCTCAAGCGAGAATCTCACAGTGCCAACAGCCCCAAAATGATATTTCTCGCCTAGGCGAGACAACTCTCGCTCAAGCGAGAATCTTCCAGTATATCCCAGGATTTCACCCTCCCATGTGAGCCTCTCTCGCCCAGGCGAGAATCTCTCGCTCAAGCGAGGATCCTCCAGTATAGCCCAATATTTCACCCTCCTAGGTGAATCTCTCTCTCGCTCAAGCGAGGGTCTCACGACTGATACTATAATTTTAAAGGCTTAAAATTTAGGGTGTTACAATCTTCCCCCTCTTATAAGGATTTTCGTCCCCGAAAATTAAACATACCTTAATTTAAACAAATGAGGGTAATCCTCCCTCATTTCTTGCTCAATTTCCCAAGTAGCGTCTCCTTCGTCCACTTGGCTCCACAACACTTTCACCAAAGGAATCTATTTGCCCCTCAACCTTTTGATACTGGTATCCATGATTCTCACAAGCAACGACGCAAAATTCAGGTTATCATTCAACGCTATCTGGTCCAACTCAACCACATGAGATGGATCTCCAACATATTTTCTCAACTGAGACACATGAAACACATTGTGGAGATTCGACAACAACGGTGGTAAGGCAATACGATACGCTACAGGCCCAATCCTCTTCAGTATTTGATAAGGCCCAATAAATCGCGGAGTCAGCTTACGAGATTTCAACACTCTACCAATTCCGGTAGTCGGGACTACTCTCATGAAAACATGATCCCCCTCCTTAAATTCAAGAGGTTTCCACCTCTTATCGTAGTAGATTTTCTGCCGACTCTAGGCGATTCTCATATTATCCCAGATTTTCTTGATCTTATCCGTCGTCTCTTGAACCAGTTCGGGCCCCAATATCAAGTTCTCCCCAGTTTCAAACCAACTCACTAGAGTTCGGCACTTCCTACCATACAACGCCTCATAAGGTGCCATCCCAATACTCGAATGAAAGCTATTGTTGTAGGTAAATTCGATCAACGGCAATATGCCATCCCAACTCCCTGGTTGTTCTAAGACACAGGCCCTCAAAAGGTCCTCCAATGACTGTATTGTCCTTTCTGATTGACCGTCCGTTTGTGGATGATAAGCTGAACTCAGCTTCAACTTAGTTCCCAAAGCGGTTTGCAAACTAGTCCAAAAGTTTGAAGTGAAACGAGGGTCCTTATCCGACACAATACTTGACGGTATTCCATGCAAGCGAACAATTTCCCGTATATACAGTTCTGCCAATCTCTCCAAAGAGTACCTCATGTTCATAAGCAGAAAGTGAGCAGATTTAGTTAACTGATCCCCGATCACCCATATCGAATCATATCCTCTCTGAGTCTTCAGAAAACCAGACACAAAATCCATGGAGATACTATCCCACTTCTAAACGGGAATTTCTAGAGATTGTAATTCTCCCGCTGGTCGCTGATGCTCAATCTTGGCCTTCTAACATACCAAACAACTCGAGACATACAATGCCACATCCCTTTTCAACCCAGACCACCAAAACAGTGTTTTCAAATCTTGATACATTTTCGTGGTTCCCGGGTGAAAACTCAGTTTACTCTTATGGGACTCCTCAAAAATATCCCTCCGTAATTTATCATTACGAGGCACACACACCCTCCCTTTGTAACGCAACATTCCACTAGGGTCCATTGTGAAATTGGTATCCTTACCACTCAGCATCAGATCCCGTTTATCCATTAGCTCACTATCCTCAACTTGCATTATCCGAATTTGTTCAAACAACTAATTTGTGACTTTAAGCATTCCCAAAATCATACTGTGAGGCTTTATCTGAACCTCCAAGTTCATATCTCTGAACTCTTCAATCAGTTTCCCTTCTCTAACCATCAAAGCCGACATGTGCAACGACTTTCGACTCAGTGCATCCGCCACTACATTGGCCTTTCCCGGGTGGTACTGCAACCCAAAATCGTAATCCTTAAGGAATTCCATCCATCTCCTCTGCCTCATGTTCAATTCCTTTTGAGCAAATAAGTACTTCAAACTCTTGTGGTCGCTGTACACTTCAAATCTCATGCCATATAGATGGTGTCTCCAGATTTTTAAGGCAAAGACCACTACAGCCAACTCAAGATCGTGGGTAGGATAGTTTTGCTTGTGCGTCCTCAACTGTCGAGAAGCATAGGCCACAACCTTCCCTTCTTGCATCAACACATAACCCAAACCTTGCTTGAATGCATCACAATAAACATTGAAGTCCCGATCAGTACAAGGAAGGACCAAAACTGGAGCCGTAGTTAACCTTCGTTTTAACTCTTGGAAACTTTCTTCACATCCAAGTGTCCATACATACGGTTCCCCTTTCCTAGTGAGTTTTGTCAAAGGTAGAGCCAACTTCGAAAATCCCTCTATGAATTTCCGATAATACCCAGCCAAACCCAGAAAGCTCCTGATCTCAGTGACTGACTTGGGCACTGCCCATTCCATAACCGCTCCAACCTTTGAAGGATCTACTGCCACTCCTTCCTTGGATATTACATGTCCAAGAAAATTTACTGACTCCAACTAGAAGTCGCATTTTGACAGCTTTGCATACAATTGATTCTTGCTAAGAAGTTCTAGCACAATCCGCAGGTGCTCAGCATGTCCCTTTCGTCTTTTGGAGTAAATCAAAATGTCATCAATGAATACCACTACGAAGGTATCTAAATACGGATGAAAAATCTGATTCATGTAGTCGATAAATATTGCTGGAGCATTCGTTAACCCAAAAGGCATGACCAAATACTCAAAATGTTCGTACCTGGTTCTAAACACCATCTTAGGAATATGTTTCGACTTCACGCGAAGTTGGTGGTAGCCAGACCAAAGATAAATCTTGAAAACACTACCGCTCCTCTCAACTGATTCATCAAGTCATCAATCCGAGGCAACGTATACTTGTTCTTAACAGTGACCTTGTTCAACTGCCAGTAGTTGGTACACAACCGCATACTACCATCTTTTTTCTTAACCAACAAAATAGGCGCACCCCATGGCGAGACGCTAGGATGAATGAACTTCTTTGCCAACAAGTCCTCAACCTGCTTTTTCAACTCCGCCAATTCTAACGATGCCATCCTATAAGGAGCTATAGAGATGGGTCCCGTTCCCGGTACCAAATTAATAGAGAATTCAACTTCTCTTACAGGAGGTAATTCCGGAATTTCGCGTGGAAATACCTCAGGAAACTCATGAACTATCGGAATATCCTCAACTTTGGGTTTTTCACTACCCTCCAGGGTGCCAACAACATAAACACAACTCCTCCCTCTTTACAAGAAGTCCTGACTTCCTTTGCCGACAATGGCTTCATGTCATTGACCTCATCAGAAACCTCATCAAGATTCCCGAATACCACGATCTTATCAGCATAATTTAACATCACATGATTCGTCGACAACCAGTCCATCCCCAAAATTAGATCCAACTGGGTCAGTGGTAAGCAGATCAAATCCACGGTAAAAGTTCTACCGTTTACCACTACCGGACATCGAGACACAACTGTCGATACCACCACAGGCACATCATTTGGGGTGGACACGAACAAGTCGAAAGGCAACGACTCAGTTTGTAATTTCAGTCTATCCATGCAGTCATTAGATACAAAGGAGTGTGTCGCTCCCGAATCAAACAACACTAAAAGAGGAATACCTGCCACAATGCAATTACCTTTGATCAGACCATCAACACCAGATGTCTCTACACCACTCATGGTGAACACTCTGCTAGTAGATCGAGTCGCTCAGCTCTCACAACATTTACACTCTGTGTTAGCTTAGGACAATATCTCCTGGTGTGCCCAACCTCCTTGCAGTAGAAACAAGTAAGCATCGTTTCAGGGCATGAGTCACCTATATGAGTTCGGCCACATTTGCCGCACCCGGATGGAGAGTTCAACCGTGACCCTCCGGCATTACCATGAGTCTTCATCCCATTAGAAGTATTTCCTTGACTACCCGTTGGAGGAGAATAAGGCTTTCGTTCCTCTTGAAACATCTTCCCTTTTCCTTTTCCGTGTGAGAAGTTCCGTTGAGGGTCATAGTGGTTTGGAGGGTTATCTTTTCTAGCAGCAGCGTCCCTCATCTGCACATTATTCTCATACATCCTACACTTGTTCACTAGTGTAGGGAAATCAGAAATGTCTTCGTGACCAAATGTCACTCGGAGCTCGGGCCTCAACCCCATCTCAAATTTCACACATTTGGACCTCCCGTCCAACTCTAGTTCAGCATAAGGGCAGTATCGGAAAAACTCTTTAAATTTGGCCGAATATTCCCCTACCGACATGTTCCCCTACTCTAATTGTAGGAATTCCCTCTCCTTCTCCCTTTTCAGGTCTGAAGGAAAGTACTTATGGAGGAATTTACTCTTGAACGCTTCCCACGTGAGGATTTGCCCTTCGATCTCCATTTGTCTCCGGGTCATTTCCCACCAATTCTCTGTCTCCTTTACCAGCATGTAGGTGGCATAGGCCACTCTCTGAGCATCAGAACAGCTCATGGCCCTGAAGAATCTTTCCATCCTTGGTCCCATTCAATGGCCGCATCTGGAGCGAATCCGCTTTGGAACTGACTGGGTTTTCTCCTACAGAATTCGTCCAGACCTCGGTATTCTGTCGGCCCAGGTGGAACTAGTGGGTGTGAACTCGGACTTGGCGTCGGGTTCTAGTTTAGATTATGCAAGTTCTCATTGACTTGTTGCAAGGCCGCCACCATTTACGCCAGTAAATCATTCGGACATTCTGACTTGCCCTCTTCCTCTTCCTCTTCCAGCCATGGGTACTTGTACTCACTCATTGGTTAGTAATCGAATTTGTATAATAACCGTGCACATAACCACTTAACAATTTGCACAAGTGAACAATCTCAACACATAAAGTTTTCAAAGAAGCATTTAAGACAATATCTTAGGTCGCAGGATTAACTATGCTCTGATACCATATTGTAAGGACCGAAATTCTACCCTTGAATTTTTTTTTCTCAATTTAGTTCAATTACATGCAATCTCTCCTATCTCATATTACCCATTTAATGTCTTTACTATAAATTTTATTTCCCTCTTTGCAATCTATCTCAATATTAACATACAAAATCGTTCAACAGAAAAACGTAATTCGCATTAATTAAACTTTGTAATCCCCGCATATAACTAGCTATGGGTTTCCAAAAAATACCCATAGCTACACATATCCAGAGTTACTGTCTCAAGTTTGCAATTATATCTATATCGTTAGTTACATCATATTTCAAAATATCAACTATGCACTCATGTACAAAATAGTGCAAGTGAATAAATCCAAAATGTAAAGCTCCCTAAGACTTCCCAAAAATGAGTCCCCCTCATGTCACTTGTTTATCTGCAATAGGATTATCAATGACAAGTACACAAACATACAAAGGAGTAAGTCGTTAATTCAAATAAACATCATCATAAGATAATCCACATTAGAAATTGGGTTAGTAAACCATTTTTGAAATTCATTTTACTTTGCTACATAACTTGAGCCAAAGTCTCTACACCCCTCGGGGTTAGCTAAAAGCAGATTCTCATTTTAAATAAAACGCGCTTATATACTCAAGCCATAATTTTGCTTATATACTCAAGCTAGAGTTTAGCTTATATACTCAAGCCAGAGTTTTGCTTATATACTCAAGCCAGAGTTTTGCTTATATACTCAAGCCAGAGTTTTGCTTATATACTCAAGCCAGAGTTTTGCTTATATACTCAACCCAGAGTTTTGCTTATATACTCAAGCCAGAGTCGCTAACCATTCATGGTCGGCTAAAAATATATTTCCTTTTCATTAATTTCACCATAAATCATTTCTAGTAAATCCACGCCCACATTAGTATAAACACACCCATATATGTTTATACTAAATACGTGATTCACAACTCAATCATCGCATAACCAGAAAGTACAACATAATTTCCTTTCCGTAAATCTACGCATACTTTAATATAAACAAACTCATATATGTTTATACTAAATGCGTACTTTATCACTCAATCATTGCATAATCAGAAAATACACATTTTCGATTCCAATTGCATAATTAAAGACTTATCCTTACCTCGGTGAGTGTTGGGTTTGGTTCTTGGCAACTTCTCAAGTTCCACCGACACCGCCTCCAACTTTAGGATCTTTCCTCATCCCACCACATAACACAATGTTAGTCATTTATTCCAAATATCGTATAAACAACTTATATTGCATCATTTAATCATACAAAATATTCATCATAAGTATTCAACCATCTAAAACATGCATAATCATCTCATATTCCAATATTTGGAGGTAAACTCATCTTCTACCTCTAGCATTTTACTCATTCTCTCCTTTTACCACATTTTCACTTTTAGGGTTTTGGGGGTTTTCATGAATCAACCCCCAACCCTTTCCATTCTTGAGATACTACCTATAAACCAAGAGTTTACAAGGTAAGAATGACATAAAATGAATCATCACTCAAAAGGATGAGTTTCCATGGCTTCCTTCATTTTTTAGAAGAGATCCAACATACCCAAAATAGGTTTTGAAGAGAAGAAGAGAGTTAGAATCTAGAGTTTTACCTCTTCTCAAGCTCTTAGATGAGTATTCAAGCTTTTTGTCCTTGAAAAAGCTCTATTCTCTCACTCTTCTTCTTTTCTAAACCCTAGATTGTGTTTAGGGGTTGCTCATTAAATGTTGTCTCGTCGGGTTCTCGCTTAAGCGAGCTTATCCTCGCTCAAGCGAGCTTATCCTCGCTCAAGCGAGAAAATCCCGCCCATTTTAAAAAATCAGATCTGACCCTCTCGCTCAAGCGAGGGATTCTCGCTCAAGCGAGAATCTCACAGTGCCAACAGCCCCAAAATGATATTTCTCGCCCAGGCGAGACAACTCTCGCTCAAGCGAGAATCTTCTAGTATACCCCAGGATTTCACCCTCCCAGGTGAGCCTCTCTCGCCCAGGTAAGAATCTCTCGCTCAAGGGAGGATCCTCCAGTATAGCCCAGTATTTCACCCTCCTAGGTGAGTCTCTCTCTCGCTCAAGCGAGAATCTCTCGCTCAAGCGAGGGTCTCAGGACTGATACTATAATTTTAAAGGCTTAAAATTTAGGGTGTTACAATCTGGCTATAGAAAATCCTTAAATAGCTGCATTTTAAGGAGGATGGACCTACTCAGATTTATTGTGACAATAGTTCAACAATAAAACTTTCAAAAAATTTAGTTCTACATGGTCGAAAAAACATATAGATGTGAAATATCATTTTTTGAGGGATCTCACAAATGATGGAGTCATTAATCTTAGTTACTGCAGGAGTGAATACCAGATTGCTGATATTCTAACCAAACCTCTCAAGTTTCCTGCATTTCAGAAGCTCAGGATGCTGCTTGGTGTTTTTACTTCAAAAATTTAAATTTGAAGGATGAAGTTTCAAAGTCTTGCTCTTATTAAATTGGATGTGTGTCTAGAACATCAGTTTAAGGAATGGATTGTTGAAAAAATTAATAATGTGGATGTTTTATGTCCTAGTATTTAGGAGCATCAATAAAGTTTGTTTTCGTTGCATTTCCGTTTTGTTCCAATTATGTTTCATAGTTAATAGGTTTTATTTGCACGTTACGTAGTGATTATTGTCATGATGATGTCGGTTATGAATTCGCCTATTTATAGGCTGTCTTGTTTTATCAATGAATAATTAAGAAAATATATATCATCTGTTTCATTCTATTGTTAACACTAACTATTTCAACAATACCATAAAATAGACTAAGAAAAGTTGTTATGTTGAGAGATAAATAATAAATTTTATTATAAAGATGTGTGTTTGTCTCAACAAAAGAGGCATTGTCTATTGATTTTGGTGTTTTGTTGAATAGTGGAAGAGTAATTGAAAAACATAACATACATTCCTCATTTCGCATCATTTGATGTTTAAGGTTATGAACATAGTTTAAAAATGATTAATGATATAAAAATTTGATACAATTTGAATAAAATTGTCATATTTAACGCACAAGAAAAACTAGATTAAAAAATGAAGAACAATGGTGAAAAGATGAGTAATAAATAACGGTATAATTTGAAAGTAAAATATAAATGTGTATTGAGTTTCCAAAATTTCAAAACATTTGGAATAACATGAAAAAATTAAAACATCAAAATATATGGAACAAATGATGTAACAAAAGTCTTAAAAAATTCCATAAAATGTCATTGTCTCATTGTTGAAAATGTAGGAATGAGATTTTTTCATTTTCAAAATTTCCGAAAATAAAAGTCATGTTTTCTGAAATATGAAATGAAAACAATAATGAACCATGTTTATACTTTTTTTTGTGTTTTCATTCATCTTTGACTATTGCTTGCTTATACATTATATAATTGTTTCCGAATTAACATTGTTTATATTACTGTGTCATATATCATTCATGTTTATTCATCATTGATTTTTCAAAAAAGTAATTCAAATGAATAGTGGATGATGTACTCCGTATGTATAAATCTTTACAATGATAGTATAAAAATATTACACTTTAATAATCCCTATACAAACTCATTGTACACAAGATTTATGTACAGACAATTCTTATACTTTACATGTATATATTTTTTCTCTTGCAAAATTACATGTTTAGTATACATTGACTTTTTTATTACGGTATTGGTGTAACTTTTGCAAATTTTAAGGGAATACTGTACTTTTTGTTGGAATCGTGGATTAGAGTCACATATGTTATTTCTCTCCAGGTTTCGTGGATCAAATCCACGAATATGGGATTTGTAGTGTATATGTGGAGAATGTCCACAAATTACACCAAATATGTGGTTCCAAACCATGTTTTCCATTTTCTTTTTTAAATGCCAAAATGTGTGGATTCAAACCACATTTTTTGTTTTTATATTTTTTATTTTTTAAGTAACCCTACCTATGCGTGGATTTGTAGTGGATATATAATTCATCCGATTAGCAAATGCACCTCAACACCAATGTAAATCTAAGTAATGGAACATAAAACCCTAGGAACTTCCATATGAAGAAAACAGTTCTTAGGACATTCATTATAAGTTAAACCACTGCAACAACTAAGTATAAAAAACATCCATAAAATTGTGTCAACCACATATGCACATAAAGAAATAGTCCTCAATCATGGAAGTGCTTTTTGAGCATTACTCTTACTATAAAATGATCATATGATACAAATAAAATAACTAAAAAAACAGAAAACGTGGTTTGAATCCACCCATTTTGGCAATTAAAAAAAGAAAATGGAAAACGTAGGTTGGAACCACGTATTTGTTAGCAAAACAGAAAGAAAGCAAAGAAGAGAAGATTGAATAATGTAGAGAATTCTTATTGAATGAATAAATGAAAAGATTCCTTATATAGCAAGTCACTTAACCAACTAAACTAACTTTCAAAATAAACTTTCTACAAAAGGCAAGTTCTAGTTTAGTTACTTCTAAGTATTCCAAATGCACTCTAAAGCTATTTGGCTTATACATGTGTCCTAATTTTAACACCCTCCCTTAAGCCAAGCATGAAAGTGATACAACACCCATCTTCTTCTTCAATTCTTCAAATCTTCCAACTTTGAGTGGCTTTGTTAATCCATCTGCAAGTTGCGTTTCAGTTTTGCAATAAGCAGCATAGCAGCCTGCTATATACTCTACTTCACAGCTAGAGAGAGCAATCACTTGTTGCTTCTTGGAACACCATGAGATTGGTGCATTATTCAGTAAGAACAAATAACCATAGGTGCTATTCCTCTCCACTAAATATCCACCATAATCTGAGTCTGCATACCCAACAAGCTCAAGTTCAGTTTCTGTTTGCTTCATGCTATAAGGAAACAGAACTCTATGATCAATTGTCCCTTGTAGGAACCTTAGGAGCCTCTTAGCAGCTAACATGTGAGACTTCTTGGGTTTGCAGATGAATCTACTAACCAATCCCACACTAAACATAAATCTGGCCTGTTGTTGCACAAGAATCTCAATGAACCAATCATCTGTTTATACAAGGTTTCATCAGCAGCCTCACCCTCTTCATCCAAAGATAACTTGACATTAGTTTCCAATGGAGCAGCAACTGAGTTACATGAGTTCATCTTGAATCTTTACAACAACTCCTTAGCATACTTCTTCTGATGCAACAATAGGCCAGATGGAGTGTAGGTGAATTCCATCCCAAGGAAGTAGCTTAGCTTTCCTAGGTCTGTCATCTCAAATTCTGATTCCATAAGCCTTTTGAATTGCTGAATTTGCTTTGAATTGGAACCAATGATGAGTAAATCATCCACATACAAGCATAGAAGCATCACACCTTTACTTTCATTGCCTTTGACAAATACACCATGCTCCACTATGCATTTTATGAATTGAAGCTCAAATAGAAAGGAGTCAATCCTTTTGTTCCAAGCTCTTGTAGCTTGCTTCAATCCATACAAGGCTTTGTTGAGTTTGTACACTTGATGCTCCTTGCCTTCTATAATGAAACTAGTTGGTTGCTCAACATAAACTTCCTCTTCTAGAGACCCATGTAGAAATGCATATTTCACATCAAATTGAAACATAGACCATCCTCTTACACAAGCTATCCCAACTACAAGCCTTATGGTCTCAATTCGAGCCACATGAGCAAATATTTATGTGTAGTCCATGCCTTCTCTTTGTAGGAATCCCTTGGCCACTAACCTTGCCTTGTGCCTTGAGATTGAGCCATATGGGTTGAGTTTCTGCTTGAATACCCATTTGACCCCAATTTGGTGCTTATCCTTTGGAAGATCAACCAAGTCTCAAGTCTTGTTCCTCTCAATGGACTTCAGTTCCTTAATCATTGCCTCTTTCCATACTGCTTGGTTTAAAGCTTCTGCATCTGTGATCTGTGTTGCTTCTGCCATGAGTGCTAAGTGCACTAAATCTCCTTGATCATTGATCTGGTTATCATGATGCATTTCAAAATCATTGAACCTTGAAGGGATGGTTCTATTTTTGTGTGATCTTTGAGTGGCAGGTACAATGTCAAGCTTTTCATTTCTAGCTTCTGGACTTGGTGCCTCTGCAATTCTTTCTTCTGAAGTTGAGCACTCATTGCTTAACACAGGGATTAATCTTCTCAAGCTAGTTGCCTTTTGTTTCCAATCCCAACTCTCATGCTCAAGTATGACAACATCTCTACAGGACTGCACTTTGTCATTGATTAGATCATACAACTTATAGGCACCTGTAGGATGATAATCTATAAGTAGCATGGCTTCACTCTTTTCTTGAAGCTTTGTCCTCCTATGATTAGGCACATGCTTAAATGCCAGTGACCCAAACACCTTTAGATAACTAATATTAGGCTTCTGACCAGACCAAACTTCAAGTGGCACCATGTTTTCAAGCTTCTTTGTTGGACTTCTATTGAGAATATAGACTTAGGTTGAGACAACTTCTCCCCAGAATTTTTGTGGCAAACCTTTCTCTTTAACCAAGCTTCTTGCTATGTCCATGGTAGTTCTGTTTCTCCTCTCTGCAAGTCCATTATGTTGTGGAGTGTTAGGAGTTGTGACTTCATGCTTGACTCCATGCTTTTGGCAATAGGATTCAAAGGCATTTGAGGTGTATTCTCCTCCACCATCTGTCCTCAACACTTTCAACAGCTTTCCACTTTCCCTCTCCACCAAAGCTTTGAAGTTCTGAAAGCACATGAAGGCATCACTCTTTTGCTTTATCACATAGAGCCAAATCATCCTACTATACTCATCTACAAAAGTGATGAAGTATTTGTTGCCTGCTAGTGATGGTTCTTCAAAAGCCAATTACAAATTGACACGTCAATAAAAGTTGCACCATAATAACTAACCAAAAATTAACAAAATATAAACGTAAGTTTGTAATTTGTGACACATAGAAATGTCATAGAGAAGTGGTATAGACAACTTGTGTTCATGTGAACGTGGATAAAAGATAAGACAAGTAGCAATTTGGAGCCAAAGTATGGCTGTAACTAGTGATATATCGCTAACATAATTGTTCATAAATGCTAAATATTTTTTCATCTGTAACAACAGGTGCTAACTCTACAGATACATGAATGCCAATATCAATATATTAAATGAATATTTTCACTTTTGCTTTTCAATTGGCAAAACCTTCATCATTGAAGATTGGTGGCCTATTTACTCGAAGGAACTTTGCCATTAGAGTCCATCCATTTGGATCTCTTGTTAGAGGGTTACAAGGACCATACTACACATCGAGAGGAGTGATGAATTGGTGTTTGGCGACTTCATTGCTTCAATTGGTAATTTTTTATTTTATTTAGCCTTAAACAATTATTAATCAATTAGATAGAGCAATTAAGTTTCTAGATACGGAGATAATTGATTAACGTGCAATTTATTTAGTGATCAATTAAGTAGCATTATTTGCTTATTAATCAATTACGTATCAATTATAACGAAACCAAAAAACACAATTTTTTCAAGAAATATTCTAATCAATTACATTATCAAAGTTTATCCTTATCATATACAAAACAACTAATTAACAAGTATAAATGTAGAATTTAAAGAATATATAGATATAAGATTTGACAATGAAGATTTTATACTAACTCACTTCAATAATGATGTAACATCCAGTAACACTTAGAGGATTTTCACTAATGGAGATATCGTATAGCACAAAGAAATAAGAAAAGACAATCTTGTCTTCAATCACAATCTTGGTTCTCATTGATTTCTCACGACCTCCTAATTTCTATGTATGCTACAATGATTTCACTCTCTTAGATAGATGATCCACCACCCCTAAACTATCTCCTTTATATCTTTTAGAAAGCTGTATCCAATTTTGTTGTTTCATAAACATCTTTCGTGTAGATAACAATAAGAATCTAGATGTAAAAGACTTCACTATAATATTTAATTAATTTGAGAATATTAGAAGTAGAAGAATTAAAAACGAATATGGTGAGTTATATTTTTTTTTGTAAGTATCATATTAGTCGTAAACGAAAATTTGAACCTTAAACATGATTTCTTCATACCAAATCATCTATATTGATGGCAAGTTATCCTTTAACATATTTTGATTGAACATAATTTTTTGAAGCTTCCACTCTTTTAATTTATCCTTTTTTATTTTGATTGAATAAAGTTTTTAGTTTTTGTGTGGAGAAAATTTGAAATCTTTTCCGGAACTTGGTTGGGATCAGAACCTATTGAAAACATTATTTTTCTTTTTAAGACAATCTTAGAACTATCCTGTCCATCAATAGTTTCATGTGTAGAAATCATAACTAGCACTTGCTACAAGAGATGCAATGTCTCTAGCAGGAGGACCAGCATATATCATTCCTACAAGAAGAGATGGTCCTTTGATCTGATCTCATTCAAGTTCCACAAAACATTCCAAGACCTAAACATGAACACGAATTAAAAAAACTTTGTTTAATCAAAATAAAAAACGGGTAAATTAAAAGAGTGGAAACTTCAGAAAAATTTGTTCAATAAAAATAAATTTAGGATTATTTGATTTAATTTAGGGCTCAAAATTTTGTTACTTGTAGAGACTAATATGCTCCTTACGAAATTTTTAAGGGAAAAAAATTAATGTTTTTTTATTGAAATTAGTGAAGAGAAAGAAAATGATGACATTTTATGTCTTAATTTTTTAGCGCGAAGTCGTTACGTGTGACCACGTGTGTAGTTAACGTTAAAAGACAAAGGAGAATAGTGAGACAAATGTGTTTTGTGTTTTAAAAGTTGGAGAACAAAATAGTAATTTAAAGTTTTTAGAGACTAAGTTGATGCTCATAGAAAACATAAGAGACCAAAACAAGTATTTTCTCTAAAATTTATCATTATTACTCCTCATAAATTTTAGTATTATTTCAAACTTTCCTTTATTTCTAAAAGTGAGAATATTAGATATTAAATTTATCCACTTTAAAATGAGGATGAATGGAGATTCAAGCGATTAACTCTTAAACAATGCTTAAGAAGATGAGAGAAATTAAAATATCAAGAAAATATTTTTTTGTACGGAAATTAATGAAATTATATAAAGTGTTTAATCAAGTTAAATTGGAATTAAACCTATCAATAGTGTTCAAATTTCAGCAGATTTTTACAGGGACAAATATCATGATTTAAAAATAAGGAAAATTACACATACCATCATAAACTTTATGTCTTTTACAAGTAAGTATTATGAACCAATATAAACTTTACTTACGGGTGAAATTGGTATTTATATAAAAATAATATTAAATTACTAATAGACTAACAAGAAAATTATTGTCATGAGAGTCACGATATTACCAATAGGCACACTATTACAACAATGAATATTAGCCAATATCAATAGCCACAATAAATTATTGTCAAAATACAATTTAATCGAAAAGAATAAATAAACAAATTTCATAGTTAAAAGAGGACAATAGAATAATATTGATATGATTATAAAATTATGATATGACAAACAAAATTTAAAAAATACACGAGTAAAAATATTTTAATATTAATAATTTAACATATATTTTACACTAACTAATTTTACAAACAATTATAGGTTAATGACAACTACCAAAACAAATACTTCATATTAATTATTTATATTAATGGTTTTCTACACTTTTCACTTTAAAAAATATTTTTTTGTTTCTTTATATTAGTGGAAATTTACCAAACAAACCTTGGTGAAAATGTCTTGTGATAGAACTTTCCTGATAACCTAACTTAAATTGATAAATTCTTTATTTTTTGTTCGTTACAATATATTATAAGAGTGATTAAATCTTGGTAACATTGACTCTTATTTTATTTGTATTTATCTCGATAATATAACATATTTGTTTAACTTAATTACATTCATCACTATTTTGTGTTTAAAATATTATAATTATTTTTATAGAGGAATTATTAGTGTAATACGAATATAAATATGAGTAAAATTTATATAATTTTTTCTTATTAAAATGTTAGTGTAATTAACTTTTTTAATAGATAGAAAACACTCTATTTATGTGGAAAAGGATAGATAAATTAGATATGTTTCTTTCTTTATTAATATATTTCTTTATCCTATTCTTTCCCGGGCTACATCTACTATTTAAGTGTATATATTTTATATGTAAATTATTTTTCATTGGTTAAAAATTTAATAACTAATTGAATAAGTTAATTATATATTTTTTGAATGTAATATTTATAAAAAATAAATATAAATCTATATAAAATTAATATATCATTCATCATTTATTTACATTTTACTTTTTAAAGAATCAATTATAATTAAACATAAATAATAAATTATATAAGAAGAACATATGAGACTCCCCTCTCGAATAAAAGTACATGTTTTAGGGGAGAGGCTCCCCTCTGGTTAGTATCACTCGTTAAATCACGTTTCCCATGGTGACCTCAAATCATGTCTCAGTTGATAAATTATAATTACTAACGTGTTGAGAGCACTGCCGTGCCCGTTAATCTGCTTTCTTATTTTTTGTAACATGTATTCTACATGCAATAAATGAATTGTGTTAAATATTATAATTTGAAGTTGAATATATTCGATTGGGGTGATTGTTCAATCTTAATGAATGAATTGATTGTGAAGAATATGAGTAGAAAAATGTTTAGAGAAAGCATGAGATAAACAGTTTAAGAGTTTTGGATAGAGGTTACCATGAGAGCTAAATTGAAATTAGAAAATTATACCATTGGAATTATATGATTTTTTGGGTAGAAATTAGAAGATAGTGAGAGCAAAATAGGAAAACATTAATTATACCATGATGAGGTAATTATTTTAAGTTTTGACTTTATTAATAGTATAGATATATGCCTACTAATATGTATGACGATATATTTAATTATATTTTATTTTACGTTGAAATTTATAAGCATTTTTTATTTTCTGTCAGAAAAATTTTCCATCACATGTAAAGAATTTTCTTATAATTTAAAATTATATATATATATATATATTAGATGAAAATTGGAAAAGTACTCTTCAAAAATCTAAGGAAAAGTTGAAAAAAACACATATTTTGAAAATTCAAAAGAAAATAAAAATTTAAGTTTTATTACATTTTCCATACATATTTAAAAAATTTATAATGTATTGTAGTGCATTTAAAATTTAAAATGTTGGAGGATGATAATAACAATTTAAATAAGAAAATAATGTTTATCAAGTATTGATAGAATTTTCTCGAAAAAACTAAGCTAATCTGATAAATATTTCATAATACTTGATAATCTTAACTTAACTCTTAAGCACACAGAAATAGTACCACCTTCCATAATAGTTGATATTAATCTGTATATTTTATTTATCAACTCAAAATTAAACATTCTTGTCCACAAAACACGTTTTTATTTTTTCTATTTATATAGAAAGAACACACTCTTATTTTTATGGAGAAAGAGTTAAATAGCATATATTTCTTCTTTCTTAATTGTTCCTTTGTCATATGATGATAATGTGGTTAAGTTATGTGTTATTGTGTCAATCATTCCTTTTATAAAAAATGAGAAATATTTATATTTTTAAAATAAATGTTTTTTTCTGACTGATGACAAAAAATAATACAATGAACATAAAATATCTATTTTGAAATGATAATGAAAAAGGAAAAAAAATGATAATCTTTAAGTTATCGTAGTTAAAATCTAAATGATTCAAAGTTTATTTACCCACGCGTCTAAAAGATGATCATAGATTTTCCTAATCAGTATCACGCGTTTATTGTTAAAATAATAGTGGGTCCAAATCACACTCAACCACTACTTGAACGTTACTAGGAAACTAAAAAATCACTCACTCTCTCAGAACCTTACTTTACCAAAACTCCTTCAAATTTCGAATCAGTTACTTTATTCCTCTTCTAAGCCCTATTTTCCACAATGTCCCAATTGAACGGCGCTTACTACGGCCCCGCTATTCCGCCACCGCCCAAATATTACCGCCGCTCCGAAGGCCGCGGCTGCTGCTGCAACTGCCTCTGTGGCATAACCAGATGTTGTTGCGGTTGCATCTTCAGCATTATCTGCAAAATCTTAACCTTCATTCTCGTTCTCGTAGTTATCGCCGCTATTCTCATCTGGTTCATTGTTCGCCCCAACGTGTTGAAATTCCACGTCACCGAAGCCAACCTCACCGAATTCAACTACACCACCAGCGACAACATTAACAATGGAAGTCTTCACTACAATCTCGCTCTCAACATTTCGATCCGTAACCCGAATAGTAGACTCGGAATCTACTATGATTCCATTGAACCAAACGCGTTGTACGAGGGTGTTAGGTTCGGTTCACAGAATCTGGAACCGTTTTTTCAACATAAAAAATCGACAAGTTTCTTGGGCCCTGTTTTCAAAGGTGAACAGGTTATGTCGCTCGGAGAAACACAGGTTTCGAAGCTGAACAAGGAAAAGGAATCTGGTGTTTATGGAATCGGTGTTCAGCTGAAGATAAAGTTGAGATTCAAATTTGGTTTGATCAAGATTGGGAATTTCAATCCTAAGGTTCGTTGTGATTTGCAAGTTCCTTTGAAATCACATAATGGAACCCAACAGTTTCAAACCACTCAGTGTGGTTGGGATTACAAATCTATATTTCTGCATAAAGATTAGATCTGATTCCGATTTCTATATTTTTTAATATTTGTTTTTAATTTAATTTTGTTATTTGTTCTGTTGATAACAGTTTTTCATTGAACCGTAGTACTGTTTCTAGATTTTTCATGATGCTATGAATTTTAGAACAATTTGATATATGGTTTTATTTTACATTACAGATCCGTTTTTAATTTACATAACCCTGTTATTTAGTCGTGTATGTGTTGTGTTGTTAATATCAGTTCTATCATATTTGCCCATGGATAGTTTTATTAGCAGGGAGTAAAAATCAAAAGAAGCAGAAATTTTTATTATGGAGAGGATTATGTATAGAGTGCGTGCATCTTGGGATAAAGGTATAAGGTAACATGTTGGGTTTATTTACTAATGCCTTAATGTTTTGGTTGAAGACGTGGTGCATTAATTACTTGTGGCTCTGCACTCTTCCCATACCCCGCATACCCCGGTAACAGTATGGTCCAACATAATAAATATACCACATTAGGCATAGCTACCAAATATCTTAATTCTGATCTTAAAAAAGATAATCAATCATATTTTTTAATTTAAAAGATAAAGCATAAACAACAAATCTCTGAAGACAATGCAGTATGTCAGCATAGTTTACATATCCAATTCTCAAGTTGAGCACATGTATGGCTTTTGTTCTTGTATATTCATAATCATTGTAAATGTTATTTTTGACACATCAGAGAAAAGATTTAGACTAGCTTTTTTTGTCTTTCTCTCTTTATGATTCTTCATGTGAGCTATCATGTGAGCCACTGAGGGAGGTTTGCAGGCAATTGAGCAACCTCGAAGTCTTATTCTACAGTCTTTCCTAATGGTTCGTTTGTAAGTTGGTTATTGAAGAGGAAGGGAAAGACATGAAAGTCGTGATATACATCACTCTTAAGCCTTCCCTTTCCCGGTGCAACCAAACTTGCAAAAGGATCCTAAATATCGAATGCCTTTAAAAAACAGTGATCCTAACAGCCCAGGCTTAATAGTTCTTACAATAAAACATTGATGGTGCAAGTGTGATTGGTGGATGGGGTATCATATTCCATTTTAGGGTTTTTAATAGATTCTCCCTTAGGATAATGGCTCTTGATACCAATTTCTTAATTTAAAACAAAAGAACTAAAATTGTCTATTATGTAGAAGATTTTTAGTGTGGCTCTTAAAATAGAGCTAGAGGCTTATGCATCAGTTTATTGAGTGGCTCTTAAAATAGTTTAGAGGATTATGTTTCAGTCAAACAATACTATGAGAAGCTTTCCTCATTTTTAGGTATAGCTAACAACCTCTTAATCAGTGGTATTTATACCTTAGTCATCTAATTGAATTGAATACGGTATTGATATAGTAGTATATCAATGCAGTTAAATATACATAAATATTATATAAAGACTAATGTTAAAAAATTAATAAAAAATGTGATAAATACTTTATTTATAACAATTGTTAAAACAAATTGTATGACGTAATAATATATTTTAGAAGTATAAACAAATGTAATAATTGTGTAGTTGATTCTCCATAACAATATTTTGGTAAAAAAAAAAGTGAGTTTTATAAAAAGATTGTAGTTTTATAAAAAGATTGTAATTTTCTTTCTTCATTTAAAACATATTGATTGATATAATTGTATGATTGATATAATTGTTGCACCATAACGATACGTGGACCAATATTTTCATAACACTCTGTTAATCCTAAATTTAAAAAGAGCAACAATATTTTAAATTTAAAAGAAGCATAAACAATAAATTCTTAAAGACCAAGTCAATCATATATTTTTTGAACTATAGCTTACTAAACCATATATTTTGAACACAAATTGTTTTCCTTTTAAATCTCCTTGTTATTCTTATTATTACTATCATAGAAATACAAATGTTTTTTCAGTTCTTCAATAAAATTTCTTTGAAGTTCTTTGAAATCACATAATGGAACCGAAGGGTTTCAGACCATCAAGTGCGACTGGGATTACAGATCAATATTTGTTCATAAAGATTAGATCTGACTCCAATTTTTATATTTTTTAATATTTATTTTGAATTTATTTTTGTGATTTGTTCTGCTGATAACAGTTATTCATTGAATTGTAGTTCCGTTACTAGAGGTTTCATGATGCTATAAATTTTAGATCAATTTGATATACGTTTTTAATTTACATATCATATCCTTGTTTTTAATTTACATAACAGATCCTTGTTTTTAATTTACTTAACCCTTCTGTTTCATGGCGAATTTGTCATCTTGTTAATATCAGTTCTATCGTATTTACCCATTTGATTTCTCAAATTGATATGCAGAGGAGTATGTATCAGTTTACTGAGTGTGTAAAAATAGAGCTAGAGTCTGCAAGAAAAAAAATATTTTCCTTATTTTTAAGCATAGCTAAGTAAACTAACATCTTAATCTTGATCTAGAAAAGATCATCGATTATATTTTAAATTTAAAAGATAAAGCAGAAACAACAAATCCCTAATGACTAGAAAATTAATTTTTTTAATGAAAATCTTGCTAAGGCATATATTTTCAACCGTTCTACTTAACTTCATAGCTGCAGATACCATTTTCACGCAACATGTATCTTTCTTTCTTTCTTCATTCCACATTATGTATTATGTCCTCGTTCTATCAATATATCTGGTCTCATTTAATGAGATAAAGGCTTGATCATAGTTGTGGTTGTTGAATGATTTTTATACGTAGTCGTCTTTTCCTTTTACGGAAGGCTCAAAGTCATTGAAGCATAATAACTTTGTTCATTACCACTATAATGTCAACCAATGCAACCAAATTTATAGATATAATGTCATCTGTTTGAGTTAAGACATGATATCAAATCTACATATATGATTCATAACATTAACATAACTCATTTATTAAATATCTTATTTCTATTAGTCTCTCGATCTCCAACACAATATAATTTATAACTTCACCTCAATATAATAAATGGATACAGTAAAAATAATATCATTTTGGTTTATAGTAATGGTTGTATAGACTCAAATTCAGAAAGAATTTTATGTGTCGAAGTATAACCACCATCATAATATTTATTTACTTTGTGTATAAATATCTTTTGTATGTTCTTTACCAACACTTTCATTGTGAACTGTTATGTTAAATTTGGTTGTGTGAAGTTCTCTATAGTAAACAATTAAGTTGTCTTTCAGTTTTATTGTAAAAATTATTTTCTTTATTATGTTTTTGTTGTAGAAGTTAAATCTAATTAAATATACAATTAAGAAAATAAAAATGGAATTTATATGGTTTAATGTTCTCATTTAATTTGATACACCGTTTTGCTAATGTGCTTAAAACGATATTAAGCAAAATAGAAAAAATAACATAATGTTTAACTTGATAACATTATTGTAATTTATAAATATTTATGTTATGGACATTACTCTATTTTTTATTCAAAGTTCATAATACAATATTTATCATAGATTATGTATTTTTTATTATAAGTTATTTTGTAAAATAATTTTCACCTTAAGCTTATTACCAAGCCAAATGTCCCAAAAAAAGGTTTTAAAATAAGGAAAAACGGGTAGTCCGAAGCCCAGCACAAGTCCGGTTTATATATAGCCCGACCGGTCCGGGCTAAAAAGTTCGGATTCACTAAAAAGTGCCAAATATAATACTCAAGCCCTACAAAATTTCGGGTTGTGGCGGGTTGGCCCGCACGAACCCGTCCATTTTGATACCTCTAATTGAATGAATGTTCATAATTAATCAAGAATTATTCTCTTTCTATGGAACCAGGGGTCTCTAGCTTTATATTCCAGGCTCAGTCCTTGAGTAATGAGGCTCGACCTCTGGACAAAGCTCCACATAGTGTTATGGAGTCAAATTTGGATGGAGTGAGAGTCTCCTTTCATGACAAGGTTTTGTAGCAACCTTCCTGATGGCTTTGTTTTCTTTGTGATCATTATTGCTTGAAACTAAATGAGTCCCAGGGAATGATTTTTTTTAATGTATGAAAATGGGAGGGATTGTGAACGGGAATTGTGAATTGTTTTGTGTATGAGGTTGTGTATGGTCGTTTGTATGAATATGGGGTGGGATGTGGTTTTGTATATGGTTTTTAGTATAGGGATAAAAGAAGATGATGAAGATTGAAAGGGAAATGATATCATAAGCAAAAATGTTTGATAAGCCTAGGTTGTTCGTAACAAATAAGAATGTTTGATGAGAACCAAGTGAGGCGTCACACCAATGGTAAACCTTTGAACGCCATAGACAAGTCTTAATAAGTTCTAAGTTAGGACCAAGACTCAACTAAAAGAGGGTATTTCGATCCAAAATATTATTCAACTTGTTTATTCATGAGTCAAAATGTCATAGAAATAGTATTGGGCTGACCAAGGAGGCTCCCTTGAATGCACAAGCCTAGATTGAGTTCTTAGTCTTGGTTTACCCTATTCCCAATAAGGTAACATGTATTATATTTTATTCCCATAAGGTAAGAATTCAATATAATACTCCTAGTATGACAAGTTCCGCACGACTATTCATTAGTTTAAAAGGGAATTAAAAATTCCTCTCTTAATAAGGAAATAAACCACACACTCATGTCCATAAAGGAAAATACCACATGCCTCAATTTGGAAATGAATCATACCAAATAGTTGAGTTTGAATCACTGTCTTCTTCAAAAGGAAATACCACTCAACATGCTCTTTATAAGGAAAGTTAGAACACGAATCTTCATGAAAGGAATTATTTCCAATTAATTATATATCTTCTAAAAAAAGGTAATACTACTCAACAAGTTTTCAACAAGGCAAGTTACCACATAGCATTCATGAAAGAATTATACCAAATGAATCATGCATCTTCTCATGAAGTCAATACTACTCAACATGTTCTCAACAAGACAGGTTACCACACGACCCTTCATGAAAGAATTATGTCAAATGAATCATATATCTTCTCAAGAAGGAAATATCACTCACCATGCTCCCAATATGGAAAGGAGTAACATGTCTAACTCTTGATATGGAAGGCGCAACACGGATCACTCCCAATATGGAAGATCTTTATAGTTTATACCATGTATTTGAATTTGAAATCTCTCCTCCTCTTGCATGCTTGGCTTCCATGACTTCATTTTCCATATGGAAAGGATCAACTCCTATCCTTTAGCTTTGATGGTGCCACACAACTCAATTCACATATATGGTATTAAGGTTACATGTCACATTGTCTAACAATGCAACTTATCACACGGCCTTAAGGCCTTATTACAAGGCATAAAAAATTTAATTGTTTATTTGTACAAATAAATGGAAGACTTCCTAAGTCTACATGTGAGATAAATGTGGTCCCACTTATTAAATTCAACTTAAGATGTCTCATGCCTTTCTAAAATTGTGGCCTCCACAGGGTGGTTCTCCTAGTTGGATGATGCACTTGATGAACTTGTTATTTTTATCAATGATGTGTCCCATTAGGTTTCTATCATTTTGGCTGATAAACATCTTATTCCCGTGAGAGAAGATATTGATCTCATTGCTAACGACTTAGCTCGCGTTGATTTGATTAATGGAAACAAACTTCTTCCAACGGTTACCTTTGATGCTAAGGTAATTGATGAATATAGTACTGAATGGAGAGATGCTCTCATTGTTTCAATCATTGTTAACTAATAAAGAAGAATTGCCCAAGGAAGACAATGAAGTTGATCATCTTGCCTGTCTTTCGCTTGAGCGAGAAGATCGCGCTCAAGCGACGATGACAGTTCCCAAAGTTCCCAAGGCTGTGTGAAAACCCAATTTTGTCCTATCCCAATGTCAATACCAAAATGTTTGTCTCTTAAACAAAAAATGAGAGGAACGTGGATAATTTTTTAAGATGACATTATGGTAATCATTTGTTGCTTTTCATTATCAGTTTGGACTGCCCTTTTTGTGGATATATTCAGGTGGCATAAAAATGACAGCTCAGCAATGCCAACAACCTTAGGTGGCATACTAACGTTAAGCAAGCTTTTGGATTTTAAAGGGTCCAGTGGTGAACCCAGCAACATTAGATGGTATTGAAGTTGGAAGCAAGAAAGAAAACTCAATTAATGTTATACCAAGAATCTAAGAGAAGTGGATGCATGTGCATTGTCTTGCCAATGTGATATAAGGGTAGGAAAATAAGGATTGATGTGGCGTCATTTGATGGTATGAATTTATTAATAATACTACTCATTAAACTAACAATAGTAGCAATTACAAATATGGAATGTCTTCTAAGAAATCTAAAGCTCTAGACTAAACATATAATATCATAAGGAGCAAGAACATTAAGAGGCCTTAGTTGGGTCTTATGGCAAATCATCTTCAACATTGTACATGTTCTCTGCCATCTGTCATATTTGAGGTGTATTGTGTTCAGTCACACTAGCAAAAAATCAAATCTTCACATGGGTTTCAAGGGAGGTAAGCACGAGGCTCATGGTATTTGGTCCATCATACATAACTGCAAAACTGTTACAATAGCATATCAATGATCAGTGTGATATTGACAAATATCAGAAATTAATAAAGGATGGAAATCAGGTCAGTTACACAAGGAATTCTAAGCAACCAGCCGTGACTTACTTGAAGAGACAACCATCAGATACTAACCAAAAGTCATTAGTTATACATACTAATCATAAATGGCAATATTCATTGAGCAGTTTTAGAAAGAGACAATAATCAGGAAAGCAAAAAGTCATGGCAGATTACTAACCTTCAAGACTAACAGCTAGGTGCTATATATAGACACACATCAAACCACACATACTCTTATATCACACACAAAAAAAGAGAGACATACACACATTGACATTTACCAATAACCAGAGCTTCCAGAGAACTCTTATCTTCCTCATCCAGCCATTACTCACATATCACGAATCAGAAAAAACACAAAACAACCCAAAGAAACCATACTCACAGCTATCTACCTTGATATCCCACATATCACACATCATATCCAATAATCCAGGAACAACAGACAGACATTACACAAAAAGGGTCATACATATTGAAAAAACAACCAAAAAGAGAGGGTTAACCTCCAAAAGGGCTAAAGGTATACATTCAGGATGAATCAAAGCAATCGAAGAGGGACTTCCAGTCAGATTAAAGTCAGACAGAGGTGAATCGTGTATTTGAAAGGTAAATCATTGGTAAGGCAATCACATAGCCATATATAAAGAAAACCTACACAGAAGTACGTTTACAAATCGTGCATCATCTTTCCGTTTTGATTTCTAACTTTTAACTAAAAAATAAAAAGTAGAGAGTTAGGGGGTTTACCTTCGCTCAAACCCGGGTTCTCCGAAGAACCCATTTTGGTACCCTTCGAATCATCACCAAGGATGGTGATTCTGAATGGACGAAGTTGGCAATGGCGGTTCTCCCTGTCTTCACAAAGCGGATTCATAGTGCTATCGATAGAATCACTTCAACCACCTTCATTTGGCTTTCTTCACTTCTGTAGCCGCTATCGACGAAACCGAAGAGAAGAAGGATCAAATACGGACGAATAACGAAGAAGATTGAAATGAAAGAGGTTTAAGGGTTTACCTTCGTCGAAACCACCGTGTCACCGTTAACGGAGAAGAGAATCGGAGAAGGATACCGGAGAACCGAATCGTCTTCGTCTTCGCATTTTCTCTCGTCTTCTCACCAATCTTTTCCCTCGTCTTCTCACTTCCCCTCTCCTTCTCATCTACTCCCTAACTCCTTCAATTCCCAAATGAGTGAAAACAAAAGAAACCCCTTCCCCCAACCAGGTTACTTTTGTAGTGGGTTTTTATTTTGTTGTTTGTTTTTGTTGCTAATAATGATGGGGAGAGATCCACTTACTCCAAAAAATACTTACTCTTCATCTTAGCCATCCAATCTTGAAAAATTCAATGGCTTAGATGTACTCATCAATTCAAACCATTGGATTTCCCAAGAATAAATGGTCATGATGTGGAGTAAGTGTTTTTCCACTTACTCTTGGAGCAAGTGGATCCCTCCCCAATAATGATAATAAAATTTAAATTAATGCATTTCCTTTCTTTATTGATAAATGTTATACACTTTTGTGTTTATTTTTATATATATAGATAATTATCCCTTGCACTTTTGTGTTTATTTTTATAGATAAAATAGATAAATATATAGATAATTATCACGTGCAAATGGTACTAAGCCCTTTATTTTTATGGCAAATTTTAAACCTTGAAAATTACATCTATTAGAAGTCCTTATAGAAATATAAAAATAATAATAATTTTTTCCAATGATTTTAAATGGAATTCTATAGTAAGGTTATGACCCGTGTTGTCTCTAAATTCTCTGAAAATGAGAAGGAGGTCTACGACCAGTGCTGTCTCTAGACTATTAATTCCATATCAAATATTTTAAAGAAATTTATTTTATTCAAATGATTTTAAAAGGAGTTTATAGCAAGGTTATGACCCGTGTTGTCTCTAAATTCTCTGAAAATGGGAAGGAGGTCTACGACCAGTGCCGTCTCTAAACTATTAATTTCATGTCAAATATTTCAAAGGAAATCTATTTTTATTATTTAAACAAATTTCAAATGGAATTTTTATAGCAAGGTTTTGGCCCGTGTTGTCTCTAAATTCTCTGAAAATGGGAATGAGGTCTACGACCTGTGCCGTCTCTAAACTATTAATTACATGTCAAATATTTCAAAGGAAATCTATTTTTATTATTTAAACGAATTTCAAATAGAATTTTTATAGCAAGGTTAGGGCCCGTGTTGTCTCTAAATTCTCTGAAATTGGGAAGGAGGTCTACGACCAGTGCCGTATCTAAACTATTAATTCCATATCAAAAATGTTTTAGTAAAAACTTATTCTATTACTCAACCAAATCGATACCTTCAAATCAACGAAATCAACCAATTAATTTTCGAACCAAAACTACGTAGTCTTGATTTCCCTATTGCAGTTAAGGATACGTAGGAGCAAGTTGAATTCTTGTCAGGCACAACAATAAAAAATAAAACATTTTATTTTTATTTACTGAATTGTAATAAATAATTTTAAGGTTATAAAAGTCTATGTTATTAGCGAGGGTACCGTTTTAATACGGGCAGACGGGGTGCTAATACCTTCCCCGATCCGTAATCGACTCCCGAGATCAGAATCTCTTATTAAAGACCAAATTATCCTAATCGGGCATATTTAGAGTTTTCTACGTTTTAACCGTAAAAAACGTAATGGCGACTCCAAATCAATTGGAAGAGGTAGAAATCGAGTTCGCCTCTCCCTAAGTCGCAGGGCCGGTCTTCCAACCGAAAATCGGGTCGCGACAGGCTGTTACATTCTCGCTTGAGCGAGAAGATCGCGCTTAAGCGAGAAGATCACGCTTAAGCGAGAAGATCGCGCTTAAGCGATGCTTAAGTGACAGTTTTCGACCTAACCTGTACGTTTCTCGCTTGAGCGAGCAGATCACGCTCAAGCGAGTCATATCTATTCAAACACTATAAATAGCTTGTAATAGTTTGAATTATATCAAAAGTTAACCTCATCCTCACTCACTCAAGTGCCAAGTCATGCTCCATCAATGGCCAAGTAACTGACCAGACAGAACAACCTGACCCAGGAACACAAAGCCACGTGACCGAGATGGTTGGGCCAGTGACTAGCCAAAATCCTGCTTCTGACCGAGACTTCCAGCAAGTCATGACCGAGACTCACTGGACCATGGCCAAGGACAAGCTGGCCAATCCTGACCGTGAATACAGAGTCAGAACAGATCACCCTGACCTGACTTTGACCTTGCTTATTACCCAAGCAATCTGTTTTATCTTTTTCCTTTCTTATTTTGCACATGTGTTAAATATGTTCAACATGTGTTCTTGATTAGTTAAGAGTTTGTTTTTCAGTTAGTTAAAACTTTTTGGCCATCTTTCCTTCTTTCTTTCCTTGTATAAAAAGGGATGGCCATGCTCTTTGTAACAACTAAGTTTTTCAATCAATAATAAAGATAAAGTGAGGTATTTTTCATAAAGGCTTTCTTCTTCTCTTGGATTGTTAATCCATCATCTTTAGAAAGCAAAGGAGTTCATTTTCTTTTAAATTATTCAGTTAATGAGAATCTTCTCAATTCATTTATAATTTCAGAGCTTCTTCTTTATTCTCCTTCTCCCTAAGTCTCTTTCCCTTTCACCATTGTTATCTTCTTTGAGATCCATGGAACTTGAACTTCTTCACAGTCATTGGTAAGACACTTGGGTTCAAAATTATGTGGGAGCATTTGAAACTGGCTTAGAAATTGTCCAGTGACTTTGACTTATTGGATAATGATAATGACTATTTATGGTTAAGTTTGTTCTTCCTGCAGATAGAGATAAAGTCCTTCGGAGTGATCTTTGGATAATTTTTAATCAGTATGTAGCTATCACCAATTGGTCTCCTGAATTTAATTCCACTACAACTATTGTTTATGCTATTGGTTGTTACACGTCAGAAGAGGAATATTAATATGGAAAAAACGGCAAATAAATTCTATTGAACATGCATATAATCAAGGCAATAGGTTTAATGTCATATTTCTAAGGAGGCTTTAATTGCTAATCATAGATTAAGGGAGAAGAATGAACCTCAACAGTGATCAGGAACCAGTTTTAATACAAATGGTTAGAAAAAGAGGCAACGACTGGATGCAGTTTCCAAAACGTATTCCCCCTTAAATGCTAAGTCAAATGTTGTTAATAATTCTCATGCTGGTTGTTGAACCTGGACGACGTGAAGCAAGGGATCCCACACGGTTTGGCCTTAACAAAGAATTTTAATTCCTTTAGCATTAATGTTTTCGCAAATTATGAGATGCTGGAAATTAATGTTCCTCTAACATAATTCCCGCCCATCAATAATTCCATGCACATTTCTTGCTCTCCAATGCTTACAGTTTCAGCTCTAACTACTATTCCTTCAGGTCCTTTTTTGGACCCGCCCAGTTTTTTCTCTATGCGCACTCACGAAAATGTAGTCACTCTTCCAAGGTGATGCTTCCCAATTTCACGTCACTATTACTTGCAAGGAGGATCTTGTTGTTAGAAATAATAATAACATGATGGAAGAGAATTTCTTCATGGATGATTTTAATAATTTCAAGTGCGATCGTTGCGCAGCGTTGGTCACAAAGCAATCAAATAATGCATAGAATAAATAGAAGAGAGGAAACAAAGAATTTGGTAACGGAGTTCGGCCAATTGTGCCTATATCCCCAGGAGCACTGAGCGGCTACCAAAATATTAGTAGAGAATAAGGATTACAAACCCTAGCACAACCATGGACCCAACTGCCCATGGGGTGTTTCTATTTGGTGCTTATATCTGATGCACATTACAACAAGGGACCTGAGTCCAATATATAACATTGTTTACTCTACTCTATTCCAATACTAAGTGATGTGGGACTAATGTAATAACATATTTCAAGCATTCGCAACAATCTCCACCTTCATTGAAATAGACGAATATCTCGCTCCTTAGGAAATCTACACAAGATTCTTCACCTTAGCGAATATCTGACTTCACCTTGCTTAATGCATAACTCTATCTAACAACTTCACATAAGAGTCTTCTCCCCTTCAGCATAAACCTTCTTCTGGGTATCCTTGACGATGTTACCAAGAGCCTAACTCTCCAAACTTTTAGTGCAGCTTCCCGTACCGTCATCCAATGGAACACGACGCTTAGCCACCTATTTCTACAAAGTCTTTCGATATATGAAACCTCAATACACAAAAGTTCACCAACAACCGTCCTCTTCAATACTCAATAAAGCTGAACCTTGGAGCTTCCTTGGAAAGCCTCAATTGCTACCACCATTGTCTAGCCCGACAATCATAGTTCAAAAGAACTATCATACTCCGCCATAAGGAGTATACCCATAGCACACACCTTGCGCAATGCTAACCAATGCCCGTGCCACATCCTTGCATCCAAGCCAATGCCCATGTCACACCCTGCATCTCTACCAATGCCCGTGTTACGCCTTGCATCAAAGCCAATGCCCATGTTACACCCTGCATCAAAGTCAGTCAACGCCTCTGTGCTTTTGTGGATCTAGTGACAATTAATATCATTCACTATAACGTCTCAAACACGCCATTAGGATATTTCACTTCTTATCTCAAATAAGGTCATTCTCTCAACAACTAGAGAGATATTGTCAGCACCTGTTTTAGAGCGTAACTCAACACCTGAGTCCTTATCTCCACTTTGATCCTAATCCACTACATGAATTTCTAGGATTCTGGATCAACACATATCGCCCCACCATAATTCCGCCATATTTTCTTCTCCTTCAACTCATCTCATTTATCCTTGCATAGTACCTTTGACGCACCTTGTCTAACCAACATGCTTTCACCCTCTTTTGCCATTATCTAGCACATGGATTAAGAGTCATCTACCAATTGGCTTTAATACCAATTGTTGGTGCAGCGGAAGCGATCGTTGCGCAGCGTTGGTCACAAAGCAATCAAATAATGCATAGAATAAATAGAAGAGAGAAAACAAAGAATTTGGTAACGGGGTTCGGCCAATTGAGCCTACGTCCTCGGGAGCGCTGAGCAGCTACCAAGATATTATTAGAGAATAAGGATTACAAACCCTAGCACACCCATGGGCCCAACTGCCCATGAGGTGTTTCTATTTGTTGCTTATATCTGGTGCACATTACAACAAGGGACCTGAGTCCAATATATAACATTGTTTACTCTACTTTATTCCAATACTAAGTGATGTGGGACTAATGTAATAACATATTTCAAGCATTCACAACACAATCATTGTATGATTGAAGTTAATGTTACTCATCGGTAGGAGGTTGTGGTTTATGAAGATTGTGGTGAAACTACTATGGCTGGTCCTTAAAGGTGGCTTGTTACTTTGTCTCTTTATCTTTGATCCATTATGATTGAGTTCCAGGATTTCAGTGTCCAGGAGTGGAAAATTCGCGGGGGCATTAATCGTAATGGTCTTCGTCATGTTAGATTTTTACTCATAAAATTCTATATGTCTATTGGTGTTCTGGTTTAGACTCACTATCAGTTTGAAGATGCTAGAGTTTTTTGGACTGGTTTGGATTATCATGTATGTGATATTGTGGATGCTTTTGGCTATTCTGGTGGTACTTTTTCTATTGTGTATGTCATTCCTTCTTGGAGTGTGTGTGAATTGTTGTGGAAGCATCTTGCTAATTTTCAGAACTCGGTGCTCTCTCCTTGGTTGTTATTGGGTGACTTCAATGAAATGCTTTTGTCGTCTGAGGTTAGAGGTGGCATTTCATTGCTTTGAGGGCGGAACCATTTTCTCAATTGCTGGACAAGTGCAGGCTTTTAAACTTGGGTGCAGTTGGTAGTAGGTTTACTTGGTTCCACAGGGTTGATGATGGGCGCAACATTTCTAAGTGCTTAGTTAGAGGTTTGTCTTATTCTTCTTGGAGAACTACTTTCCTTGAAGCCTATGTGGAAAACCTCACAACTTCATTCTGATCATTTCCCCGTGTTACTTCGATGCGAGGAGGTGGTATTGATGCATCAAATAGGCCTTTCTGGTTCCAGGCGTGCTCAATGCTTTATTTTGAGTATGTGGTTTCAAATGCTTTGTCTCATGGTGTTGGGAGCGTAGTGTATGTGCTTTATAAAGTGAGGGAGGTGACTTGGACCTTTAACAGGAACATATTTGGGAACATCTTCAAAAGGAAACGTCGAGTTGAGGCTAGGATCAAGGGGGTTCAACTTAAACTTGACAGAATAGATGATAGAGCTCTCATGAAGCTTAAAGCCTAGCTTCGCCTGGAATACAATTCTATTTTGAGGCAAGAGGAGATGCTTTCGTTCCAGAAGTCGAGGGAACAATGCGTTAAGTTTGGAGATAGAAACAATAAATTCTTCCATACTCAGACTATTGTGAGAAGGAAAAGAAACAAAATTCACGGCTTAGTCCTTGAAGATGGTGTGTGGCATACTGGTCCCCTTCTTTTGAAGGAGGCAACTCAATGTTATTTCATGAATTTGTTTTGTGGCACTATTAGTGTTGATTTAAACTATTAACTAGTTCGAACTCCTAGATTGTCTATCGAATGTGTTGATGCTTTGTTTGCCCTGGTTACTGTGGAGGAAATGACTAAAGTGGTTTTGAGTATGAAATCCTTCAAAGCTCCAAGTCCTTATGGTTTCCAACCCTATATCTTTAAGATGTATTGGCATATTGTGGGGGTCAAGGTCTGGTCTTTGGTGCATGATGCTTTTAGACTTGGTTTTACTAATAGTCAACTTGTGGAGACATTGGTTGTGTTTATTCCTAAACTCAATAACCTTACTTCTTTGAAGGATATAATACCAATTAGTTTGTGCAATGTTATATGTGAGGTGATCATGAAGGTCCTGGTTAATAGACTGACACTATATCTTTATGATATAGTTGGACCGTTATAGAGTAGTTCTAGTCCAAGAATAGGTACTTCTGATAACGTCATTCTAGCTCAGGAAGTCATGCATTTTCTGTCCAGGACCAAGTCGAAGAAGGGTGCAATGTCATTTAAGGTGGACATGGAAAATTCTTTTGATATAGTAAATTGGGATTTCTTGTAGCTCACCTTGATTGGGTTTGGTTTTCCTTCGGTTAGTGTGGATAATATTATGTGTTTGTGAGGTTTAGTAGCATGTATATTCTTTGGAAATGATCTAGATTGGAGAAATTTTTGCCCACTAGAGGTCTTTGTCAAGGTGACCCTATGTCTCTGTACCTTTTTGTTCTATGCATGGAGAAGTTGGTCCTCTTTACTCTGCAGAAGGTTGATTATGTCCAGTGGTTGCCTCTAAAGCTTTCAAGGGGTGGGCTATCCCTATCCCATCTTCTGTTCACAGATGATGTTCTCATCTTATGTAAAGCTTCGAAAACTCAAGTGAGGTTGATTACTAATACTCTAGACGATTTCTGTAAATCATTTGGCCTCAAGATTAATATGGACAAGTCTATGAATATGTGTTCTAGGAATGTACCCATGAGTAAACATAATAGCTTTATGAGTATCTGTTCTAGCGGGCTGTGTGTAGCCTAGTTAGTTATTTGGGTATTCCTTTTGTTGAAGGAAGGGTATCAAAGTCCATGTTTTATCTGATTATGAAAAACATTCAAAGGTGTATGGCTACCTGAAAGCCTAACCTCCTAAATAAGGCGGGTATTCTTTATCTTGCGAAATCTATTCTTAATCTTCAGGGTGGAGATGTTCGGAAGCACAATCTTAATCTGGTTAAGTGGTGTACTACCACTAAACCCATGCGTCATGGGGGTCTTGGTCTTCATGATTCGCGCTCGGTAAATATTTCTCCTTGGTAAGCTTTGATTGAGCATATTACCATACCAAAATAAACTTTGGTGCAATATTCTGAGGGGTAACTATGTGGATGACATCTCGGTGTTGTTTGTTAATCAGAAGCCTTGTGTTTCCAATACTTGGAGAAGAATTTTGGAAGCTATTGCGGTGCTCAGAGAAGGCTTTAGTTTTTTATATTGGTAGTGGTGCTCAGTCTTTCTGATATGATAACTAGTATGAGTTTGGTAGAATTTGTAACATGGTAGCTTATGTTCATATTTCTGATACTCTTCTTTGTGTCGCTAATCTTTGTAGAGGTGATTCCTGGATTTTTTATAGTTTGTCGACTCTTCTTTCCCAAGAGGTTCGACAATTGATCTCTTACTAGGTTGTTTCTATGTTGTATATGTCTAAGGTTGGTTGGTTTTGGCAACATCATACTTCTGGTAGCTTCACGGCTAATTCTAGCTACATGTGGCTCATATCTTGTGACAATGATGATCTCCGTAGCTCGGAGTGGAGGTTAGTGGTCCTGAAAAAGATGAGATTTATGTGTTGGCTTGCGGTTCATGACTAGCTCCCCACTAACGAGCTTCATTTCAAGAGAAATTTAACTTCGACTTCGGTCTGCTCTCAGTGTAATAAGCTTGTGGAGGACCTCTTTCATATTTTTAGTGATTATAAAATCTCGATCCTTCTTTGGCATCATCTTGCCTTTGCCCATCCTAACTTATGGTGTAACCAAACCTTTAATAGTTGGATGAAGGATAATTATAAACTCCCTAATGGAAGATTATTCTTGTTATGTATTTGGTGGGCTTGGAGGCGGAGGAATAACACTATTATGGGTTATCAGGCTTGGGATATCACCTTTGATGCTTCTCGTTTTCAATGGGATTTTAGAGACTAGGCCCATTCTGACTCAGGGTCGATCACTGTGGATGAATCTATCTCTTTGTTTCACTGGTTTCCGCCTACAACTAAGCAAGTGAAGCTTAATGTATATGACAATTGTTCTATGCCATCCAATATTATTGGTGGCAGTTTCACTATCTGTTATCATGAGGAAGATGGATTCTTCGCCTATCTTCTGGATTTGGAGTTGTTTTGATGTTGAAGCTGAGTTATTTGAGATGGAACAAGGGTTTTTTTTGGCCTGGGACGAGAACTTTCGATTTATTATGCCCGAATGTGATTGCTTAGAGGCTGTGCAAATCATTAGAGAGAGTCTTATGGTTAGATACCATAGGATTTCCGAAGTGGTGAGTTGAATCCATAAGTTGCTTGCTCGTTGTTGGGTTGTTCATACTAGCTTTACTAATAGAGAACCTAACTCCTTGGCAGACTTTATGGCGAATATTGGCGCTCTTTCGGGCTCGAGACTCAAGATATGGGTATGTGCTCCTGCTGGCATGTCTGATTTCTTAGTTTTGGATCTTTCTGATTAGTTTTTTTTTTCAATGTATCAAAAATACTGCAATTGAATGTATCAACAATGCAAGTTTAAGATAGTAAAAATTGGTCAAATTCAAATGAGTTAGCCCAAGTAATTTATTATATGAGGAAATGTCGTTTCAAATGATAAGATAATTATGATCCAAAAAATAACTAACAAGATAAACTAAACTAATTAAATCCTAGATAAGATAATGTTTTATCCCAAATATATCTAATGTGCACTCTCAAACTGAAGCTTAATAAGTTTTAAGCTTGTTACAAATAATTTCTATCAAAATAAAAATAATCAAATAATTACAAGGTTCTATAAAAATTGATGAAAGATGTGAAATGCAATATTTGCATATATAGTCAACATCTGAATGATCGTCAATATGAAAAACAGTCACAACTAATATAATTCATCATTGTGACAAAAAAGACACCATAAAATGATCGTCGGTGAGAATATAAACCATTGTTATAATCTCTATCAGAATTATCATCATTGGAAAAAGAAGTCATTACTTCCATAATTATTCAACTGGAGAAAAATGCATCACCGTAATGAATGTCGGTGGGGATAGAACACAATGGTATCACCATTGGAATCATCATCGATGGGAAAAATCACTACTAACATAATTCATCAATGAGAGAAAAGGACACCATCAGAATGATCTTCGGTGGCAAGAAACCTCATTAGTATAATCACTATCGGAATAATCATTGATGTGAAAAGAAATTAGTGTTAATAAAATTCATCACTTGGAGATAAGTTATCATGATAATGATTATCACCGGGAACAAAAACAAATATATATAAAACGAAGGAAGTGAATTGATGTATTGGAGAGTGTTGTCTTTTTGAATGATTATTGCATGAAATTTAGAATGGTGAGGTTGAAAGAAAAGAATGGATACTAACAAGATATGACGAATGAATTTGACTAATTGAAGTTCCGAATTTTCGGCACCTAAGCAACAAAATAGTGAATGAACATGTCACAGAGTATAAAATCACTCTGATTCCATGTTGGAGTTTAAGATGGCAAAAATTGGTCAAACTAAAATATGAATTAGTCCAAGTAATTTATTATATAGGCATAAATTGTTACAAATAATAAAATAATTAAGATCTAAATAATAACTAACAAGATAAACAAAGCTAACTAAATACTAGATAAGATAATGCTCCATCCCAAATATATCTAACATCTACAACCCGGACACTATTACCCAGACACTATTATCTCATGAGGACACTCTTATTTAGTTTGAACCAATACTTGTTAGTCCATTGTCATTTTCACACTCTACAGTTCTCGAGGATGTGCATGATGATATGCCTACAAATAATGAAGATTTAACTTTTGGTCGTGATGAGACACGATAAATAATTATTAATTTTTTAATTTAAATATGAAAAAATATATTTGAATTCGATGTTGCCTGATGCGGTATGTTGTGGCTTGATGCGGTTAAGTTGTGACTCGATGCGACCATATCACTGTGATTCGGAGTCACATTGCAATTGTGGTATGATGAGGTTGCGGCGGCCACCGCAACCACAATATTGCGTCCGCATCAAATGATGCAATCCGCAATTTTAATGTGTGACATGTTCTATTTTCAACCAGGCAAATGGAGTGATACACTTTTGGGACAAATACTTGCTCCCAATTTTGGTAAAGAACCACAATGTATTGGAAAATATTGAGTCAAAGCATAGTACAAGGTCTTCTGTGATTAGTGTAGGTGTCTCTATAAGGATCCCTCCAAGGTCAAGTCAAAGGCTTGAAAGACCACCCCTAAGACCCTTCAAAAGTAGAAACCAAGTCTGGATGATTCTGTTCATAAAAGGAAAGATGGAAGAAAACAAATTCAGAAGAAGAAAGCCTTAGAAGAACACAAGGCAATCACTGGGGTGCCACTGATTAGTCAAGTAAGATTCCTTTATCTCTATCTAAATTTCCTATAATCTTATATCTTGAAAAGATAGAAACATTTTGGATAGATAGGCTTGAAGAAGAAAGGGAACATGTCCTAATATCAGCTAATAAAATAAATAATATGAGTTTAGTGATAGAACTAATTTTATCTCTATTTCATAATTGTGTTATTATTTTTACTTTTCTAAAAAGAATTTGTGTTATCAATAATTATTACTGTATGCATAAATTTGAGATTCAGTATTATATTGATAGAAATAATTTTTGTTTTAAATTATTATAGAGTAAATTATACTCAAATCCCCTGAGTTTTAATGAAATTATACAAACCACCAATCTCTTCTTTGTCATTACACAAACCACCTCTCCCTCCTACACAAACCACCCCTAGATTTATACATGCATTACAAAGACTATCCTTGCATGTTATAAAAATGTAATATTTTAAAGAAAAAATGTGTGATGAATGTAATTAAGTTAAACAAAATATTGTATATTGTGTAACATTTCAAATAGTACAAAAGTGAGTGTTTCTTTATTATTTTTGTGTCATTAAAAAATACATTAATAATTTCAAATAAATGTTCAAATAACTCTTATAATATTTTATAACGAGCCAAATAATGAAGACACATTGACTCTTATATTATTTAAATTTGTCTACACAATATACAATATTTTATTTAATTAATTACATACATCATACCTTTTTTGTTTAAAATATTACATTTTTATATCATGCAAGGGTAGTTAGTGTAACATATGTACAAAATTAGGGGTGGTTTGTGTAAGGACAAAAAGGTGAGGGGTGGTTTGTGTAATTTCACTAAAACTCAGGAGGTGTGAGTGTAATTTACTCTAGAAATAATTTTTTTTAAATTATTATAGAGTAAATTACACTCACACCCCCTGAGTTTTAATGAAATTACACAAATCACCCCTCCCTTCTTTGTCATTACACAAACCACCCCTCCCTCCTACACAAATCACCCCTAGATTTATACGTACATTACACAGACTACTCTTGCATGTTATAAAAGTGTAATATTTTAAAGAAAAAATGTTGATGAATGTAATTAAGTTAAACAAAATATTGTATATTGTGTAACACTTCAAATAGTACAAAAGCGAATGTTTCTTTATTATTTTTGTGTCATTAAAAAATACATTAATAATTTCAAATAAATGTTTAAATAACTCTTATACTATTTTATAACGAGCCAAATAATGAAGACACATTAACTCTTATATTATTTAAATTTGTCTACACAATATACAATATTTTATTTAATTAATTACATACATCATACGTTTTTTGTTTAAAATATTACACTTTTATATTATGTAAGGATAGTCAGTGTAACATATGTACAAAATTAGGGGTGGTTCATGTAAGGACAAAAAAGGTGAGGGGTGGTTTGTGTAATTTCACTAAAACTCAGGGGGTGTGAGTTTAATTTACTCTAGAAATAATTTTTGTTTTAAATTATTATAGAGTAAATTACACTCACACCCCTTGAGTTTTAATGAAATTACACAAACCACCACTCCCTTTTTTGTCATTACACAAACCATCCCTCCCTCCTACACAAACCACCCCTAGATTTATACATAATTACACAGACTACCCCTGCATGTTATAAAAGTGTAATATTTTAAAGAAAAAATGTGTGATGAATGTAATTAAGTTAAACAAAATATTGTATATTGTGTAACACTTCAAATAGTACAAAAGCGAATGTTTCTTTATTATTTTTGTATCATTAAAAAATACATTAATAATTTCAAATAAATGTTTAAATAACTCTTATATTATTTTATAACGAACCAAATAATGAAGACACATTGACTCTTATATTATTTGAATTTTTGTACATAATATACAATATTTTGTTTAATTAATTGCACACATCATACATTTTTTGTTTAAAATATTACACTTTTATATTATGTAGGGGTAGTCAGTATAACATATGTACAAAATTAGGGGTGGTTCGTGTAAGGACAAAAAAGTGAGGGGTGGTTTGTGTAATTTCACTAAAACTCAGGGGGTATGAGTGTAATTTACTCATTATTATATAATTGATATATAATTGAAATAATGATTTGAGGTAGAGTAAGAAAAATATCGGCCCGTTTAATTTTTATTATGAAGAGTACCGTATAAAATATATTTGAGTTAAGTCTTCAATAATTAACATAAACCAATTGGAAAAATGAATATATTATGTTATTGCATTTGTATGAAATTTATTTTATTCAAAATTTATTATAAAAATATTATAAAATTAGATTATTTGATATTCAAATTTTGTATAGCTAAATTAATGGCCCAAAATTTTTATAACACCATATCAACAAAATGTACAAGTCGTGACGCCAAATACAACCATCTCAATGGGGCTTGAGTCAGTTGAGTGCCTTACTCTTAAAACTTGAGCATGTGATGACAAGAAAAGGAAACTATTCACAAAGTACATAAGCTAAGCTGATAGGGACCGTCTGCTATGGTATATCACGATTCACGAAGCTATAAATATTTTTCTAATCTAATTTCTATTCAATATTAGAATAATATTTATATATTATCGATTTAAAGATTTATACATATTCAGTGCATCATCTACCAATTATTTGTATTATTTTTCCGTGAAGAGTCAATAATAATAATACTTACATTTGTCAATATTAGTGATAATGAATAAAACTTTTATATTATCAGTAAATACATTCTTTTCACATACTTTTATTCTAAATAGTAATATATATTTTTCAGTTGATCTTAATTGAAGGGCGTGAATTTATCAGAATGAACATCTTATATGTTTGACATTTGACTTCTTGAGGGGTAAAAAAGTCTTTAAGTTTTTAGCATTTTAAAGAATTGAAAAACCTTAATAATTACTATAATGTCCTGAACCTTCTTTCTATTTTATTTTGAATGTTAGAGATATTTCAGTCATTTGCCATTTTAATTATTACATTTTTTCTGAATTTTCTGAAAGTAATGATGATTGTTACAAAGCATTGGGAAGGGGTTATCAATGTAATTTTATCATTCTCATTCTCACTTTTCTTTTCTCATTTTCTCTCTCCCTCATTACTCATACCATTCTTTCATTTTCATCCTCATTCTCTCTCAAATTCTCCTTTTTTCCATCTTCATGCTTTTTAAACTATTCATTCATCTTCATCTTTTTCACATTCATCTTTCTTCTCCTAAAGGTAAACGTATTCATCATTTTTGTTTATATTTTTTTATATTCACCATTTTGTATTCATTATTTTTGTTCAAGATAAACATATTCATCATTTTGTAGATCATCTTCTTCAAGGTAAAATATTTCTCACAATTCTTTATATTTTTCTTTATATTTACCATTTTGTTTTAGATATGACTTTAATGTTATAAAAATCACAACTTTGACACATATTTTTTTGTTTATAAGTATGTTTACCTTTATATTTTTATTTATAAGTATGTTTTCATCATTTCGTTGATGATCATTTTGTTTTGTTTGAATCTTTATATAAGAAAATTATAGAAGAAAGTTCGAATCTTTATAGAAAAAAGTTTGAATCTTTATAAAAAAAAGTTGGAAATTTTGATGTTACAGGAGAAAGTTGTAATCTTTATAGAAGAAAGTTTGAATCCTAATTTATGTAAAGTTAGTACCCTTCATTTTGCTTCTGGGTTCTTTAATTTTGATAATGTTTCCCTCTTGAGGACAATAAATTTGATCCAATATGTTATTTTTATTATAATTAGAATAATTCTGAATCCTCCTAATAATTGTGTTATTGCTTTCAGGAGTTGTGGTGGTTTATGTTGGTGATGGATTTAGAGCAAGTGACCCCTTTAAGCATGTGTGGAGTTTTATTCTCTGATGTCTAAGGCAGTAATAGGACTGCACAGGGATTATGTTATATTATCTACCATTTACAGTTTCAGTTGTGATATAATTGTTAACTTTGTTGTTTTCTTTATGGCAACTTGCATATAAGACTGAGTTTTATGAAAGCAAATATGTTGTGGTAAGTAAGTAAGTACATTCCACCATTTTGATAGTTTGATTTAATTTTGTTTCTTTGTACGACACTTATCATTGCTATTTAATTATTTTAGCTTCATGATTTGATTATTCTGAACTTTAGATGTGAGTTTTACTCATATGTTTATTGATTTTCATTCACATTGTGTACTGCGTGTAGCTAAAAATGTTAAGAAGATGATGCTAAAATTCACTAAAGTATAGATTGAGTTTCTTAGATTGTCAATCCCACTTGATTTGTACAATGAGGTAACTTAGATGGTTATGCTTTTGAACTTTGAATATGACATCATTTTCTGAAACATGTTATGAAAGTTTTGTCTAAGATATCTTATGTTTATAAAAATAGTATTGTGATAATTTTTACATATGGGTCATGTCATCAATATATTGGTGCATTGGTGAGATAATCATTAATGTAAATGAATGTAAGCAGATGCTTAAATAATGAGATATTATCACTAATGAGTAAATATTAGTGCGTTTGTGGGATATTATCACTAATGAGATATTGTACTTTCATGCTTTGATATTTCTGCACTTTAGATACAAATTTTGCTCATATGCTTATTGACTTTCATGCACATTGTGTCGGTAGTTTTTTTTATCTTTTTCATTTTTATTTTAAATATTTCATCATCATTTTGCATACAAGTATTGTCTACAGCTAAAAATCGCAAGAAGTTGATGTTGAAATTCACTAAAGCATGGATTGGGTTCCTTAGATTGTCACTCTCACTTGATTTGAACAAGGAAGTAATTTATATGGTTATGCTTTTGAACTTTGAATATGATTGCAACATCATTTTCTGAACGCATGTTATGAAAGTTTTGTTTAAGATATCTTAGTGTTTGTAAAAATAATGTTGTGGTAATTTTTATATGTGAGTCATGTCATAAAAATATTGGTGAGCAGTGGGATATTATAACTAATGTGTAAATGACTCAAATCGGATGCTTAAATCATGGGATATTAACTAATGCGTAAATGATTCTAATAAGTGCTTTTGGTCTTGCTTTCTTATTTTATAATTATTTTAAAATCTAAAATTGTGTGTTTTCATTAATAATATTAGGAGGAAACAGCTAAAGGATAAAGGTATGGGCAATCAAGTTATGATGGAGGTTCATTTTATACTACTGTATGTTTTCCCTTTCCTTTGTCTCAAAGACTAACACTATTACACCAACATGCTAAACTTTATGCTATCATGTTTTGGCAATGGTTGCAATGCTATGTTTAAGCTTTTGAAATATATCTTCTGCATTTCGATTCTGAAACAGTGTTAGGGCGTTTCTCTTACTATTATAGGTCTTTATATATGGAAATATGAAATATACGAAAGTTTTGATTTTTGCAAAGTTTTTCCATTTTTATAATGTAGAGTTTTATATAATGTATTAGGTGGGTCTCTGTTTCTTTTAAAGATAGATACAAAAGAAAAATGGCATTGTTCATTTATTAACTTGATATGTATTTGTTTATTTCTGAAGAATCTTGAGATTGTTCCCTCTACAACCTCAAGTCTTTCACCTCTCCCTCAGAAGCCTTATGATCGTGGGGTAACTATTGATATTCTTCTTGATAGCACAAATGTAGACTAAATTATAAAATGTTGAAATAAATTTCAAAAGCATTTGTAATTTTGTTTCAGTGTTGTTATTGACCAAAGGAGAAGGAACTTCTGGCTAAAGAGGTTGAATTGAAAAGAATGGAATATGTTATTGACCCTGATATACATATATATGATATTGATAGCACATTAGCTCTATTAATAGAACACAAGTAAACATCTTAATTTTTTCAGGTTAGAAACTTAGTTTGTTAGATTGAGTATTTTGTAGTGTTATTTTATATTATATGCGCTCTTATAAATCTCATTGGTTCGAAGTTAAATATCAAATACCTAATTGGTAGCAATATCAGGTTATAATTATTCGGTGATACATGGTTACTCCCCCATTTCTTTTTAATATATTAGTATTAGTATTTGGGCACACATTCTCTTCATAATTTTGTTAAGTACATTAATTAACATTTCTTTTAAATTAATAATGTTACATGTCACATGTGTTTCAAATTCTTAATGTCACATGTCATGTTATTTTGTTTTTTGAACTTCCCTTCCCAATCACATATACATATTTTCAAAAACAAGATTTGTTTCATATATTAATTGCAAATGATTAATTAATAATAAATCAAACAATCCATAAAAATATAGTAAATTGATAAGTTGATGTTATTTTGATTTCTTATTTATTTATGTTGATGTTTAATTTAACATCCAAAAACAAGAATGATTCAAGTGATTAATGAGTGATGTGGTATTAATTAGCCTTCGTGGCATAGACTTGCCCTATGTGGTATTGGTTAGCCTTTGTGATAGCAACCCTCCTAGGCCATGTTTCCTTAAGGGCTTAAATGGTGTTTTCTTTATTTTGTTGTATTAAATAAGTGGGGGTCTTATGTCCCACCTTTAATTTTCAGTCAAGTTTTATATGTTTTCTTAGGACTTATGTTAGTTTCATTTGTTGCAATGTTTTTAAGTCATGTTGGGCTCCTTATAGACTTGTCATGACTCAGCCCATGTAAGACAAGAAGGCAAGGTATCATGCATGGCCAAATCTATGCAAATTCGGCCAAGGCATGCATGAGAAAAGACTCAAGTCAACTTTGTGCCCCACAATTTTATAGCCACCGTCCACATTAAATGTCCCATGGAGATTACAATGCACCTTTAAATTTAAGAATAAATTTGTGATCCCCCTCTCTTAAACTAAGGAAGATTGCTACTTTAAAGAGGAGTATAGATTTATGCACAAGCATTATTGAGGCCACGGTTTCAAGGATAATTTTGGATGCTACACTTAAATGAGCATGTGGGGACCACTTTGGGACCCTTAATGAGGCATGGAGATTACAAGAATTATGTGGGCTGTCTTAAAGGCCACGACCACCACTTTCAAGCAAGCCATTTTCCCATTCACGTCCACATTCATTTTAGATTTGTTTCAAGTATTTTTAATTTTTGAATTTCAAATTATTGTAGCACTTAAACTTGGGAGCCTCACGTTGGCTAGTCTTATATATGTAAACTGAAACCTTGTGAGAGGTTAAGTTGAATTTGATTAAGAAAAACACATTGTGTTGAGTTGAGCTTTGCTCCTACCCCTTTAAACTTATCAAGCATTTTATTATGGCATTTTTGGCTTATCATCCTTGTGGTGTAGCGCCACCAAACAATCCTTATCAACATCCTTGTTGTGGTGGATATCACTCAACTTATCAAGCTTAGGCTTGTGGCATTTTCCCTCTCAAATATATTTCCATCTTCTTTTATCCTACCTTAATTTAAATCTCCTTGACCAACCATACACGGCCAAATAGAAAGCCAAACAGCCAAGCACCCTAAGCCAAGTCCAGCCGCACCAAAACTCCCCTAAAGCCACTCTCGACCAAAAAAGCCTAAACACATCACCCTCACTACTTTCGGCCATAAACCAGGCCAAAGACATTGTCCAGCCCCTAAAACCCTAAGCCAACCGAAAACACCCATAAACAACCCAAAAATTATCCAAAAATATCCGAAAGTTACAAACTCACACTAAAAGGCTAATTTCAAGCAAAACGATCATAAAGATGCACCAACTAACTTGAGTAGGATATCTGATAATATGAAACGTGGATTATAAATACACGGGGAAAGAATATTCATGGGGTAAAATGAGGAAAATAAATTTGTAGTACATGTACGTTAGTGAATTAAAAGGACAAAAAAAAACTAGGATATAAATTGGGTCCTTACAACATGGTATCAGAGCATATGTCAACTATGCGGCCTAGGGTATGGCTTGCATGCTTCTTTGTGTGACTTATGTAAATTGTTTGTTGATTTTGTGATTGAATTGTGTTGGTTAGTATAAACTGATGTGTGATTATGTGACCCTTGTCGGTTGAAGACTTGGTTTATTGACAAGTGAGTGAGTGCAGGTACCCGTTACGAGATGTCTAGAAGAGGAAGAGGAAGAGGGAGAGGATCGGGTCAGAATGATATGTTGTCCCAAATTGCGGCTGTGCTGATGAACATGAATGAGAACTTGCAGCACCTGAACCAGAACGCAACACCGAGCCCGAACCCACACCCTTTGGCACCTCAAGGATCGGTAGAGTACCGGGGATTGGATGAGTTCTATAGACGCAATCCTACTCAGTTTGAATGTGGATTTGCTCCCGATGCGGCAAATGAATGGATCCAAAGATTGGAGCGGATATTCAGAGTCATGGGTTGTTCCGATGCTCAGAAGGTGACTTATGCCTCATATGTTCTAGTTAAGGATGTTGAGAACTGGTGGGAGTATGCTCGGAGGCAAATGGAATCGGAAGGACAAGCCATCACATGGGAAGCCTTCAAAGGAAAGTTCCTCCATAAATACTTTCCAGTTGACTTGAAGAGAAATAAAGTGATGGAGTTCCTACGGTTAAAACAAGGGGATCTATCGGTGGGAGAGTATGCAGCCAAGTTTGAGGAATTGGCCCGGTATTGTCCATATTATGAGCTGGAGGTGGACCGGAGGTCTAAATGTGCTAAGTTTGAGTCGGGCCTGAAGCCCAAGTTGAGGATGATGTTTAGACATAAAGAGATCATTGATTTTCCTACCTTGGTCAACAAGTGTAGGATGTACGAAGACGATATGAGAGCAGATGAAGTGGCGGTTCACAAGCCCAATCCTCTGAGGAATTTTGGGCCTCAACGCCACTATGAGCAAGGGAAAGGAAAAGGGAGGGCGTTTCAAGAGGAATGTAAGCCCCTACTCTCCACCTATGGGAAATCGGAGGTATGGTTCTCATGGATCGAGGAAAAATGTCAATGCTGGAGGGTCACAATTGAAATCTCCTCCTTTGTGCAACAAATGTGATAGGCATCACTTTGGGGGTGTATGCCCCGGATCCGGGAATGAGTGTTTCAATTGCAAGGAGCCGGGACACATAAGGAAGTTTTGCCCCAAGCTGGACCAGCGTGCGAGTGGCTTGAATGTGGAGAGGCCTAGAAACACTGGCAGGGTGTTTACCATGAGTGGTGCCGAAGCAATCGACGTTGAAGGTATGATCAAGGGTAACTGTATGGTGACAGATATTCCACTTTTAGTGTTGTTCGATTCAAGAGCAACACACTCTTTTATATCTATTGATTGTGTAGAACGATTGGGGTTGTCGACTGAGTTGTTGCCCTTTGACTTAGTTGTGTCCACCCCTACTAGTGCATCTATGGTGGTGTCAACTTGTACATCTCAGTGTCCGGTAGAAGTCAATGGTAGGATGTTCACTGTAGATTTAATCTACTTACCCCTAACCCAATTAGATATAATTCTGGTAATGGATTGGTTGTCGGCCAATCGAGTGATGCTTAATTGTGTCGATAAGACTGTAGTGTTCGGGGATCAGTATGAGTCTTCTGATAAGTCGAGCTGTTTGGAACCACTGTTAGCTAAGAGAGTCAGGACTTCCATTAAGGAAAGGGGAACAGTGTTTATGTTACTGGCATCAATGGAGGGTAACGAGAAACCCAAAGTCGAAGACATACCCGTAGTATGTGACTTCCCCGAAGTGTTTCCTAGAGATATTCCGGATTTACCTCTAGTGAGAGAAGTTGAATTCTCCATCGATTTAATACCAGGGACGGGACCCATTTCTATAGCCCCTTATAGAATGGCACCTTTAGAGCTAGTTGAGCTGAAAAAACATATTGAAGATTTGTTGGCGAAGAAGTTCATTCGTCCTAGTGTTTCTCGATGGGGTGCACCGTTCTTGTTGGTCAAAAAGAAAGATGGGAGTATGAGGTTATGCATCGACTACAGATAGTTGAACAAGGTCACCGTTAAAAATAAGTATTTGTTGCCTAGGATTGATGACTTGATGGACCAGCTAAGAGGAGCCGTTGTATTTTCTAAGATTGATCTCAGATCTGGTTACCATTAACTCAGAGTGAAATCTGAGGATATTCCTAAGACAGCCTTCAGAACTAGGTATGGGCATTTTGAATATTTGGTAATACCTTTCGGAGTGACGAGTGCACCAGTAATATTTACCGACTACATGAATCGGATTTTTCACCCATACTTGGATTCATTCGTAGTGTTATTTATTGATGACGTTTTGGTTTACACCAAGAGCCGAGAAAAACATGCAGAACACTTGAAAGTTGTCCTTAGGGTTTTAAAGAGTAATCAGTTGTATGCAAAGCTATCAAAATGCGACTTTTGGTTGGAGTCTGTGAATTTTCTTGGGCATGTGATTTCCCAAGAAGGAGTGGCAGTAGATCCCTCTAAAGTCGAAGCTGTTATGGAATGGGTAGTACCCAAGTCGGTTACGGAGATCAAGAGTTTTTTGGGATTGGCGGGTTACTATCGGAAGTTTATAGAAGAGTTTTCAAAGTTAGCATTACCTCTAACGAAGTTAACCAGAAAATGAGAACCCTATGTATGGACAACCCGATGTGAGGAAAGTTTCCAAGAGTTGAAGCGGAGGTTGACTACGGCACCAGTGTTGGTACTTCCGTGTAATGATCGTGACTTCAGTGTGTATTGTGATGCTTCCAAGCAAGGTTTAGGTTGTGTCTTGATGCAGGAAGGAAAGGTTGTTGCCTACGCTTCGCGACAGTTGAGGTCACATGAGTAGAACTACCTTACTCATGACTTGGAGTTAGTGGTCGTGGTATTTGCGCTGAAGATTTGGAGACATCATCTTTATGGTGTGAGGTTTGAAGTGTTCAGTGATCATAAGAGTCTTGAAGGACTACGATTTTGGCTTACAATATCACCCTGGAAAAGCCAATGTGGTGGCTGATGCGTTGAGTAGGAAATCATTACACGTGTCCTCATTGATGATCCGCGAGGAGAAATTAATTGAGGAGTTCCGAGATATGAATTTAGTCGTCCATTTGAAACCTCAAAGTTCAATTTTGGGAATGCTCAAGGTGACCAACGAGTTGTTTGACCAGATTAGAAGGTTACAAATTAAGGATCTTGAGTTGAAAGCTAAACACAATTTAATGACTAGTGGGAAGGAGACAGATTTTGAATCGGATTCTAGTGGAATGTTGAGATATAAGAGAAGGGTGTGTGTGACTCAGGACGCAGAATTGCGAAAGAGTATTCTGGAGGAGTCACCCAAGAATAAAATGAATTTACACATGGGAACTACGAAGATGTACCAAGATCTGAAAAAGCTGTTTTGGTGGTCTGGGTTAAAAAGAGATGTGGCTTTGTATGTCTCGAGTTGTCTCGTCTGTTAGAAAGCCAAGATTGAACATCAGCGGCCAGCGAGAGAGTTACAATCTCTGGAAATTCTTGTGTGGAAGTGGGATAGTATTTCAATGGACTTTGTGTCGGGTTTTCCGAGAACTCAGAAGGGATATGACTCAATATAGGTAATAGTGGATCGGCTAACTAAGTCCGCTCACTTCTTACCGATGAAAATGAGGTATTCTATGGAGCGTGAAGTTGTATATCTGGGAGATAGTTCGACTACATGGTATACCCGAAAGCATTGTATCGGATAGAGATCCTCGTTTCACTTCGAAATTTTGGACTAGTTTGCAATTCGCTTTGGGGACTAAGTTGAAAATGAGCTCCGCTTATCATCCACAAACGGACGGGAAATCCGAAAGGACCATACAATCGTTGGAAGACCTTCTGAGGGCATGTGTTCTGTAACAACCGGGGAGTTGGGATGATATGCTGCCTTTGATCGAATTCACGTACAACAACAGTTTACATTCAAGTATAAGGATGACACCCTATGAGGCCTTGTATGGAAGGAAATGCAGGACTCCGATGAGTTGGTTTGAAACTGGAGAAAACTTGGTATTGTGACCCGAACGGGTTCGAGAGACAACTGAGAAGATAAAGAGGGTGAGGGAGAACATGAAGGTAGCATAGAGTCGGCAAAAGAGTTATTATGACCAAAGGCGGAAACCACTCCAGTTCAATGAAGGGGATCATTTGTTCATGAGAGTAGTCCCGACTACTAGAATAGGGAGGGTGTTGAAGTCCCGTCAGCTTACCCCAAGGTTCATTGGACCATATCAAATATTGGAGCGGATTGGGCCGGTCGCCTATCGGATTGCCTTACCCCCATTGTTGTCAAATCTCCACAACGTATTTCATGTGTCTCAACTAAGGAAATATGTTGGAGATCCATCTCATGTAGTTGAGTCAGATCAAATAGAGCTGAAGGATAATCTGACTTTTAGAACTTTACCTGTGAGGATCATGGACAAGAGTATTAAGAAATTGAGGGGAAAGGAAATTCCATTGGTGAAAGTATTAGGGAGCCAAGTCGATGAAAGGGATGCAACTTGGGAGGTAGAACGTGACATGGTGGAGGACTACCCGCATTTGTTCGAATAAAGGTATGTTTGATTTTCGGGGACGAAAATTCCTCTAAGAGAGGGAGGATTGTAACCTCCTAAAAGTTTGATAATTGGAACATGGTGAAACTCAGTCAGTCTAGGAGCTACTGACTGATTCTCGCCTGAGCGAGAAAGTCTCGCTTGGGCGAGTGTATCAGTATTTATCCCAGGATTTTATCTAGGAACCTCGCTTGGGCGAGATGTGGCTCGCCTGGGCGAGAGAAGCCTCGCTTGAGCGAGATTTGGTTCGCTTGGGCGAGGGAGAGTGTGTTGACACTGAAGTATTCTCGCTTGAGCGAGAGCGTTAGTGTTTGAAAATTAAAAAAAAAACGGGATTTCTCGCCTAGGCGATGTATTCTCGCTTGGGCGAGAATCTAAAATCCTGAAACCTAAAATAGAGCCCCAAACACGAAAATGGGAGAGGGTTTTAGAGAAAGGAGAAGAGGAAGCGATTTTCTTGGCTAGAGCTCGCATAAAGGCTAAGAGGAGCTAGAGAAGAGGTAAACCTCTTGATTTTAACACTTCTCCTTACTTAGAAACTCATTATGGTTATTTGGGTCTCTTTTCTTTGTGTTGGAAAACAACCTAACTCTCTCCTTTGATGTGGCGGTTCATTTTATTTAACTTATTTCTTGAAAACTAATAGTATAGAGAGTATATTTGGAGATGGTGTTTGAAAAATGTTGATAGTAGGAAACCCCAAAACCTAGAAACGAAATGGTGAAGAAATGGAGTGAAAATGTTAAGTTGGGTTGTGGTTTATGATTGATGATGTGGAATGAGGAGTTAAATGTTTATGAATGCATATTTGGAGTCTCAATAGAGATAGTTTCGAGAGTCATCGGAGTATGAGTTAATTTGTGGTTGCAATATGTAAAATGAGTTATAATGTGATGTTACGAATATATTATTGATTATGTTTTTGTGTGTGTGTGAATCGGTAAAGACCCTAAGGTTGGAGGAAGTGGAGTAGATACTAACAAGCCGTCAAACGCCAACACACGCCAAGGTAAGGGAGAAGTGTTTCCATACTTAATGATATAATGCGAAAGGTAAACGTATTGGACTTATTATTATGATAATAGAGTGATGATTGTCATTATATGGAAGTTGTATTGATTTGCCTTTGTAGCATAGACTTGCCCTATGTGGTATTGATTAGCCTTCGTGGCATAGACTTGGCCTATTTGGTATTGAATAACCTTTGTGGCATAGTCTTGCCCTATGTGGTATTGATTAGCCTTCGTGGCATAGATTTGCCTTATGTGGTATTGATTAGCCTTCGTGGCATAGACTTGCCCTATGTGGTATTGATTAGCCTTCGTGGCATAGACTTGCCCTATGTGGTATTGACTCGCCTTTGTGGCATAGACTTGCCCTATGTGGTATTGATTCGCCTTTGTGGCATATACTTGCCCTACGTGGTATTGTTACGCCACTGTGACATAGACTTACCCTGTGTGGTATTGAGATAATTGATATTAAATGTGGTTGATAAATGGTAGATTGATAGTTTAGTGTACCTTAACAGTTGAATTATGTTAGTGACAGAATTATATATATATATATATATATATATATATATGTATATGTTTGTATTATAATTATCTTATTCTGATGTACCTATACTGATTATCTTGAATTTGTTATGATGCCATTCGTGATAATCGGTGTACAAGTAAAGCTAATGATTAGCGGATTCGGAGGATGGCGTAGTTTAGTCTCTTAGTTATTTTGCCATTGGGACGTTCACGTGTTGTTTTGTGTTATGCACGTAATTGTATCCATAACTTAAATAATTGAATCTGTAACCTCGTTCTTTAGGATCTGATGTACTATTGACAAACATGCGGGGATAGAGTCCCCTATTTAATTAATATTTGATGTTTATGGGTTTTGAACCCCAACTAACTTGAGTAGGATACTTGATAATATGAAACGTGGATTATAAATACATGGGGAAAGAATATTCATGGGGTAAAATGAGGAAAATAAATTTGTAGTGCATGTACGTTAGTGAATTAAAAGGACAAAAAAAATTTAGGATATAAATTGAGTCCTTACATAATTCATCATTGAAATACATAAACATCATCTTTCATAGGGTAGTCATAAATAATTTTTTAATTTAAAAATTACTTTATACTGTTTAAATAAATTCATACAAAATACATTATCACTCGTGCGAGTAACTTTATACTGTTCAAAACAGGTTAAAGATATTGATACATGACAGAGGATAGTAAAGCATTAAAGAAAACAAAAAATTAAATTTATAAAGAAGTTTTCAAAAATCTCTAATATGAATTCTACATTTTATTTTACATCATAGAAACAATATGTTATTTGAATATAACATGTTCAACACTATCTCATTTATCAATATCTCTACATTTATAATCAATTACATAGAAATCATCTTTACGAGATAACATTCAATAACATTTTTATTACACATTAACACCATGCAAATGCACAAGTAACCTACTAGAAGTACATGAAAGATTGGTAGTGACTAAAATGACAAACTATGTACTTGAAGTAAGGACCATGTCAGGTAAGAATGTTGGACATATCATATATATTCTTCGGATGTCAATGTCCCCCTCCCAAACTCCATGACCTTTCAAGCTTAACAAAAGACAATTCCATCTAATTGTTTCATATGCTATGACAATCAACAAATCTCAAGGCCAATAACTAGAGAGTGTGGAGTTATATCTACCAAAACCAGTATTCAATCATGGTCAATTATATGTTGCTATTTCAAAAGTTAAAAGTAAGAAAGGATTGAAGATTTTGATTCATGAAAAGGATGGTAACCCACTAAAGTCAACAACTAATGTGGTTTATAAAGAAGTTTTTCAAAATCTTTAACAGGTATTCATGAAATTATCTTTAATTATGTTATTTCACTACTGTTTTTAACCATCATCTTTTTTAACACAATAGGTTTAACACGCACTATGTCAATCCCCAACAACTGTTATGAATGAAAGTTGCGTTGTTAACATGTATTCATCAAATTATGTTTAATATTGTTGGAAGTAATTTTTAATATTAACAAATTATAATGTTATTCTTCAATAAAATTCATGCAACACGCATTACTACTCGTGCGAATGCACGAGTAATATACTAGTTTTATAATGAAAGAGAGGTGAAATTATTTTAATCAATCTTTTATGAAAGATATTTTGTCAAACTATTTCCAAATTATGAGCATTAGATGGAAAAGTAATTTCTAGTTGAAACCATTACTAGAGCGTTTATAAGTGAATTTAAAATTACTATTTTTTTAATATTTAAAATCAAAACCATTTGTGTATATGATGAATCTAAGACCCGAAAACAAGGTGTGCAACATTTGTTAAAAATTAAATTAACAAATGTTTATCTATATATTATATAAGAAAACTAACTCATTGTCTTATCAGCTCTGACATGTGTCATCACTATAATAACTTTTTTCCCTCCAAAAATCTTTCTTAATTTTTCCTTCAACATTGTCAATCTATACATGTTCCTTTCATTTAAGTTTTCTCCTCATATGTGATATTTGATTATGTGTCTTTCAATAATAATTCAAATGTCAAGAATATAATGTTTCTTCATTGTTCTAAAAAAGATATTGCAACTGTTCATGTAAGTTAATCTAATCATATTATTTTATCTTTGAGTCCATGTTATCGTAAAAACAAAACTTTATTGTTATCTAATTAAAATATATTATGAATACAATTTATCTTTATCTTATACTTTCATTCAATTTATTAACTATTACATATGTTATATATTTATTAAAAAGTGACACCATAATTTTTTAATTCTCTCTCAAATGTATCTATAAGTTAAGTAAAGATAATAAAATGTCATAAATTCTAACATTTTGTTTTCTTTTCTTTTTACATCTACACAAACTTTTCAAGTACTAAAATGACCATTTATATGAACTGTGGATAATTATGGAATAATAATAGTTGGAGAGAAATACTCTCGAGATTTAAGAGTGATTAATGTGAACAATGAAAAATAAAAATTCACAGTAGAATAACAATAAAGGAAAATTCATAAGGGAATAGAAACTGCCTAGGTGAATAATGACAGTAAATTTTGTTTTACTATTGTAATTTGTAATCGAATAAATGAATTAATATTGATAACGTTGAATAAATATCGCCGATCAGTTGTAAACTAATAATTAATAATTACTTTGAATAAATACCGTCGACCATTAGGAAATAAGTCATTTTCTGTCATACCGAATTCTGAACATAACAACTAAAGTCGTTTCCTGCCATACTGACTTCTGAACATAACAACATAGAAGTTGTTTCCTGTCGTACCGACTTCTAAATATAAAATTACATAAGTCGGTTTGGGAAATACCGACTTTTGTACTATGTTGAAGTCGTTTCTTACCATACCGATTTCTAAACACAATAGTACAGAAGTTGGTTTGGGCCATATCGACTTCTTTACTATGTTGAAATCGTTTCCTACCATGCCGACTTCTAAAGATAACAGTTACCCGATTAAGATTTTAAAGGTTGAGATTGAAGACAATAGAATCTAACGGCTCATAAGTTAGTTCGCCAGTTCACAAGTTAGTCGCCCCCTTTAAAATTTACTTTATTAAAAAATAATTGAATTACACACCGTTAAAAAATATTAAGCCACGTGTCAATATATCCATCCAATACTGGACCCGGATCTCTACTTGTGAAAAGAGGGATTCATATTGGGTTAAACATGGTTTCAAAATCGGGCATATCTGTGATTTCGTTCTGGGAGATGAGGAAAGTATAGACTTTTCCGCATTTTGGTGCTTCGCCTAATGTGGAAAATATTATTTAAATAAGTTCTTCATTTTATGTAATTTTGATAATTACTTTTCCAAATAAGTTATACTAATACAAGATTTTAAAAGTCAGATTTTCAAATGGGGTGCCTATGAAACAAATTTTGGAATTTAGCATTCAATATTGGAAATTAATATAATCGATTTTGAGAATCAACAATTATTTAAAAAAAATTAGCCATATTGCTCATAAAAAAGGATAACAAGTAGAGTAGCGGATTTACGCTCCAATAAATTAAAACAGGATGGTGTTCAGTTTCAAATTAAAGAAGAGACATTAGACTCTGTTTTTATCCGAGGATGAAAGTCACTATGGGGGAGACAATTGGGACGAAATTCACCAACCATCATTCTATTTTTATAGTCGGTTAGATGTCGATGGTTCATGTTATTATAGACCAGACAGGGATCAATGGAGGTGATTAAGAAAATGTTTGTAACAAAACTGGAAGAATTGAAAGAGGATAAGGACAACTTTGTAAGTTTCATTATACTCTCAGAAGGAAGATGTTGGAGTTAGTACAACAAATTGATCGTAACCCAATGAGACAATAACAGGGGAAGATAGTTGGTGAATTGAACAAGCTCCAACTGGATCCTACAATTACAACTTGATCAATAAGTCACGTGTAAAGAAATCCAACAAATTACACTTAAAAAATGGTGATCGAACTACAGGGAAGTTATGGGACATTGGAAAAAATTGGGGTTATCTTTTACGGGGAGGATTCATAAATTACTAAAAGAATTGAAGCTCTTAAAGAAAGGACAGGGTTAGGTCTTTATATTCCAAACAAAGGGAATCAGGTTATCAATGATCTGTGAAACCGTGAATGTGAGGGGTTTGGAGGGAGGAATAAAAAGAAGAAGGGTGAGAGATATGATTTTGAAGAATGGGATTGAGTTCATTGCAATTCAAGAAACAAATATGGAAGTGATTGAGAGTAGCAATATTATTAAAACCGTATTTGTTATCAAACCGGTCAGGTAGTGATATAGTGGTATAGTGGTTCAACCGGTGGTTCAGTAATTAAACTGCATGCTGGTTAAACTGGACATATCTGCTTATATGTATATATATCTAAAACTATAACAAAAAAATTTCAAATAAGTAGATATTTAAATTTATAATTCATATTCATAATCTACTCCAAATTCACCCAAACAAACAACATTAAGTCTTTAACAAAATCAGAGACTTATGCCATATCCTAGACTTGGTATTATACATTGCCCTAATTCTATATTTGATTCTTGTACTCTAAAAGCAAATGTTTTAATAAATTATGATTGGTGAAACAACTAAATGGTGAATTGTGAGCTCACAAGTCAATGTATTAGAAAGTTTTCCACCTCCATTAATTACAATATCAAACAGATTAATGAATCGCTAAAGCAGGAGGAAACAGGTGGGAAGATGATCTGGCTCCTTGACCGAGGTTGGGTTTTGATGAAGACAAATGCACATCACCAAAAGAAAGAAGAAAAGCTATTTGAAGATCAAAGACTTAAAGAACTTGAAGTATATTTTATTTATAAGAGTCTTAGTCTTTTAGTAGCATATATTTCAAACTCATAAGAAATCACAATGCCTTAAGAATAAAGATCTTAATCTAGGTTAATATAAGAGTTCCTAAGAAAAACCAAGTTATTTTTGAAAAGTTGGAAAAAGGCAAAAATAACTAGGGTAATCGATTACCCTGTAGTAGTAATCGATTACCACTTACTGTTGAAAGTTAAATCCAAAATTTAATTGCAGTAATCGATTACCAGGGTAAGTAATCGATTACCATAACTCTCGGCATTTCTGGGAAATGAAATTTCAACTAGGGTAATCGATTACCCTATGGATGTAATCGATTACCACTAGCCGTTGAGCAACTTTGGATTTGAAATTTCAACTGAGGTAATCGATTACCTCATATTGGTAATCGATTACCACAAGCAAAAATCGTCAGTATCAGTTGTTTTTCAACTGGTAATCGATTACCACGGATAAGTAATCGATTACCACGTACTGTTACTGCGAAAATCTGATTTTTAAATTGAACCATTGTGTTCCAACTTGGTTCAACTTTTCCCAAACGACTTATACCTTTTGAAGGTGATTCTAAACACCTTTTGGAACTCTATATAAACCTTGTAGGATCTCAGAATTACAATATAACTTTTATACTAAAAAATCCAAGTTCTTGATACAAATTTCATAGTTATTATTCAAGAACACTTTGAAGTTTTTCAGAAAAACTTTCACATTCTTTGGAATTCTGAAAACTTCATAAGGCACTAAGATACATTGTGAGTTTGTCATTAAGCCAGTTATTATCTTCATACTTGTACTGAAGTAATCACCATAGGGATTGGTGAGGCATTGTAAAACAAGGATAGTGGTGTACTATCTTGTTGAAGTGAGTGAGTGATACAACTTAGGGGGAGTTTAGGTGTGACTTTGCTTGTAAGTTAAACTCATTCAATAGTGGAAATCTCTTGTGGTTTTTCAAGAGGACTGGACGTAGCCTTCAGTGGTAGAAGGTGAACCAGTATAATTTTCTGGTGTGATTTTTCTCATCCTTACACTTTTTGTTTTATGCACTTCTTCTTCTACTAAACTTTCTTCCGCTACAACTCTGTTAATTTGCACTTAAGTAGAAAAAGCTGAAAAGTTCCTAGTGATTTTTTAAAACAACTAATTCACCCCCTCTCCCCCTCTTAGTTGGCCATCTATTCCTCCCAACAGGAACATTGGAAAATATATGAAATAAGGCAGAAGCATAAACCGGCCGATTTCCACCGGTTCACTGGTTTTGACCAAAACCGGCCGGTTTAAACTGATTTTGTTCATCGGTTTTCCAGTTGAATCGACCGGTACGGTACGGTTTTTATAATGTCATTCCTTATGGGGGAACCGAGAGTGTGAGTGGGATTTCAATCCCTCTCATGGTCGATGAGGAGGTATTCCAAGTATTTGGGATAGTTCTAAATTTAAGAGAATTTCAACCATGACTATCATTGGCAATTTGAGCAAAGCACATGTTGTAAGTTTTTAATCATGAAAACCATGAAAACGAATCTTTAGAATTTATAGTTTTCACATAATAAGAATGGTTATGGATTATCTCTTTCCATAGCGATATGATCCTCCATTATGTGTTACGTTGTTCTTGTCAATAGAGAAATTCTTCTATCTCTTTCCCTTCCTTTCTATGTTCTTCCTTTAGTGATGGTTGATAGAGACAATCTTTATGGGCAGAGATAGGGACAGTATTTCAAGTCCTTTTTCATGTTGAGTATAGTGTTTCCATCAAGCACTATATATAGACTTTTTCTCAAGAGTCTTACCATTTCATTGACAACTCTCCATTCAAGAGTTATGTCAATCCAACAAATAAATGGTATGTCCCTTCATGTCACAAGAGACATTCTTACATTCTCTCACTTGTCTTATGTGACAATACAATTCATGATTTTATAAACATCAAACATAATGCGCATAATCAGAATATGTTTTCCATATTCATTACATTACAAGTCATGATTAAGAACAAGAACTAATAAGAGTCAAGGCGACATCATTTATGAGATATAGTTTCTTCCATGTACTACTATATTAGACTTATACATAACATGACACATTAATGGGAATCACATAATAATGTCATTTAGAAAGAAAATTTTATTTCCAATATTACTATCCTTTCACGTGTATACATAAGTATGGAAATAAATATTAATCAGAAACTTAAATATTAATGAGCTCAGAGTGTCGGAAATTGAGACTTTATTAATAACATAATGTTCAACAATCATTTGCAGACATAATGTCCGTATTTTTAACATGACCAGTAAATATTTTGGGCGGTAACCCTTTCGTCAAAGGGTCTGCAATCATAAGGTTAGTGCTAATATGCTCAATTGACACTCTAAGTTTCACATTCATATGTTTAGCACATTTGGAATACGTGTCGTTTTTTAGAAAAGAAGACTACTGCGGAATTATCACAATAAATTTTCAGCAGCTTGGCAATACTGTCGACTACCCCAAGTCCTGAAATAAATTTCCGCAACATTTTAACATGAACTGTGGCCTCAAAGCATGCCACAAATTCAGCTTCCATAGTGAATGCAACAATGACAATCTGCTTCACACTCTTCCATTAGATAGCTCATCCAGCTAATAAATATACCTAATGAAAGTAAACTTTATTGTGTCTAAGCAATCGGTAAAGTCTTAATCTGAATAACCAACCATCTCAAGATGATTTGATCTTCTATAAGTAAGCATGTGATCCTTTGTACCTTGCAGTATCTCAGAACTTTCTTTGTAGCTTTCCAATGTTCTATACCAGGATTACTCTGGTATCTTCCTAACATACCAACTGCAAAACTAATATTTGGTCTCGTTCAAGTCTGAGCATACATTAAACTCCCAACTATAGATGCATACGAAATTTCTTCCATTTGCTTCTGTTCCAAATCATTCTTTGGACGTTGCATGATACTAAATTTGTCCCCTTTCTGAATTGGAGCAGGAGATGCTGAACAATTATTCATTCTGAATCTGTCTAAAATTTTGTTAATATATGCTTTCTGAGATAAGCCTAACCATCCTTGTGATCTATCACGAAATATTTTAATTTCAATCACATAGCTTGCCTCACCCATATCTTTCATTTCAAAAATTCTAGAGAGAAACATCTTAGTTTCATTTAAAAGACCAAGATCATTAGTTACAAGCAAGATGTCATCAACATATAGAACCAAGAAGATAAACTTACTCCCATTGATCTTCAAGTATATACATCGATCAACGATATTTTCCTTAAACCCAAAGGATACAATAGTATCATTAAACTTAAGATACCACTATCGGGAAGCATGCTTCCATATATTGATTTCTTAAGTTTACACACCATATGTTCTTTTCCTTTCTCTATGAATCCCATTGGTTGATCCATATAGACATTTTCTGCTAAATCCACATTTAGAAAGGCAGTTTTCACATCCATTTGGTGTAACTCCAGATCACAATGAGTCACCAATGCCTTGATAATTCTAAGAGAGACCTTCTTAGAGACTGGTGAAAATGTCTTTTTATAGTCAATGCCATTTTTCTGAGTATAGCCTTTTGCAACAAGTTTGGCCTTGTATCGTTCTAAGTTACCATAAGAATCACGTTTGGTTTTGAAAACTCATTTACAACCTATTGTTTTGCATTCTTGTGGTAACTCAATAATGTCTCAAACCTCATTTTGTTTCATAGACTTTAACTCATCTTTCATGGCATTTAACCATTTATCGGCATTATCAATATCCATGGCTTGTGAAAGCGTAACTGGGTCATTCTCAATTCCTATGTCACCTTCTAACTCGTGTAGATAAACCACATAATCGTCAGGAATAGCAAATCGTCTTTCTCTTTAAGATCTTTTAATGCTATTTCTTGTGATTCTTCTACTATAGGTTCATCAACTTCATTTTGAGTAATGGGATTATTTTGTTGTTCTTCATCATTACTAATCGGTTCAATAACTTGAGGAACAACATTATTAGAGACACAAGTAAATGGAACTTGCACCCTCATTTCTTGAATTTCCACTTTGCGTGGTGTTTCACTCCCACTAACTTCACCATTCTCAATGAACCGAGCATTCCCAGTTTCAACAATTCTTGTAGTATGGTTTGGATTAAAATCTATAACCCTTTGATTTTTCTGGATAACAAATGAAAAAACCACTGATTGTTCTTGCATCCAATTTATTTTCATGTGGATTATAAATTCTAACTTCTGTCGGGCATCCCAAACATGTAGGTGCCTTAAACTAGGTTTCCTTCTTGTCCACAGTTCAAAAGAAGTATTTGGAACTGCCTTACTAGGAACCCTATTTAATAAATACATGACGGTTTTTAAAGCACAAGTCCACAATGAAAAGGGTAAACATGAATTACTCAACATACTCCGAACCATATTCAACAATATTCTATTACGCCTTTCTGATACACCATTTTGTTGTGGTGTACCTGGCATTGTGTACTATGCACATATGCCACGACTTTCAAGAAATTTAGCAAATGGACCTGGATGTTGTCCATTTTCATCATATCTTCCATAATACTCACCACCTCGATCAAACCTGACAATTTTCACCTCTTTATCTAATTGCCTTTCAACTTCAGTAATGTAAATCTCTAACGCTTTTAACGCTTAAGATTTATCAGGCAATAAATATATATGACCATAACGTGAATAATCATCAATGAAGGTAATGAAGTATTTTTCCTTATTAAAAGAATTAACATCAAAAGGTACACAAATATCATTGTGTATTATTTCAAGAAGCTTAATGCTTCTTGTGGCTCCCTTCTTTGTGTGTTTTGTTTGTTTACCTTTAATACAATCCACACATATATTCAGATCAGTAAATTCTAATTCTAGAAGGATTTCATTCTTTACTAATCCTTTCATCATTTCTTTGGAAATATGTCACAAACGCTTATGCCACAAGTAAGCAGAACGTTCATCAATTAAGCCACGCTTAATTCCAACGTTATGATTCAAGGTTAAAAGTGTTTTAGAAAAAAGATTAAGATTTAACTTGTACAATCCATCACATAATATACCATTACCTATCAAATGAGTATATTTATACAAAGTAAAACATTCATTACCAAATTTAAAAGAGTATCCAGCAACATCAAGTTTAGATAAAGAAACCAAATTCCTAAATATATTAGGTACATAAAGGGTTTCAAATAAATCTAAATGATGTTCACTGTCAAGGATTAAACGATAAGTCCTGACAGCTTCCACTGGAACCTTCACTCTATTTCCCATAAAGACAAATTTTTCATTTGGTCTTGTAGTTCGGGTCGTAATGAATCCCTGCATAGTATTAGAAACATGAGAAGTACATCCATAATCAATCCACCAAGTATTATAAGGAACTTCTGCTAAGTTTGATTCAAAGCATACATAAGCACTAGGCTTACCTTTCTTTTCGAACCAACCTTTGCGTTTTGGACAATCCTTTTGGAAATGTCCAATCTTTCGACAAAAACGACATTTGCTGTCATGATGTTCCTTCTTGTTGATTTGAGAAGAGGACTCGTTAATCTTTAAGAGTCCATTCCCTTTCTTGTCATGTTTCTTACTAACTTTCTTTCTAGCTCCTCGATGATTAACATAATTGATGGAATGATTTCCTTGACTCCTCATTCTGGTTTCCTCTTGAACTAACATACTATGTAATTCATGCATATTCCATTTATCTTTCATGGTGTTATAGTTCATTTGAAAAGGACCATATTGAGAGGGTAATGAATTTAGTACAAATTGCACAAGGAAATTCTCATCCACATCCATTCCCAATGTCTTAAGTCTTGCTGCAATGTTTGTCATTTCAATAACATGTTCATGCATAGGACGAGAACCATCAAATTTCATGGTGGTTAAGGTACTCATTAGTGTCCCAGCAAGAGACTTATCAGCAGTTTGGGAGCGCTCTTCCACAAACTTTAGCATTTCTTTAGCATTTTCAGTTTTAGGAAGAGCCGACTTAATGTTGCCAGCAATACTCATTCGCATATACATTAGACTCAATCTGTTTGACCTTTCCCAATTCTTATAATGAACTTTATGTTCTTCAGTGGTTATATTTGTAATAGCACTTGGCTTATCTTCTCTAAGTGACAAATCTAAATCCATTAACCCAAGGTAAAATTGGATTTGTTCACTCCATTCAGAGAAGTTAAGTCCATTGAAAGTTGGAACAGATGAGAATTGCGAATGCAAAGCAACATGTACTACAATCAATAAAATTAAAAAGGAAAACATTAAGGCTTTGAGTTAAATGCTAACATGTTATTCAAACTATTTCATAAGTGCATATTAATGTTCACCTTTGGGTAATCCATCAATATACCATACTAGACATAATTAGACCTGTCAAAATGGGCCGGGTATAGCGGGCCGGCCCACCAAGGCCCGAAAAAGTATAGGGCTTGGGTACTAAAGTTTGAGTATTTTAGTTAAACCAGGCTTTTTAGCTCGGCCCGGCCGGGCCACAATAAATTTGGGCTCAGGCCGGGCTTACCCGTTCGGGTTCGGGCCATTGACTACTCATTTTCTTCCCTCTCATTTGGCTTTTCTTACCTGTGCATTTTACATGATGTAATCGATTACAATATACTCGTAATCGATTACAACATATGAAAAGCATTAGTTTTTGCTGTTTTTTAAACAGTATAATCGATTACACAATCCTGGTAATCGATTACATGCTGATAAACTAATCAGACATGTGCATTTTACATGATGTAATCGATTACAATGTACTCGTAATCGATTACAACATATTAAAAGCATCAGTTTTTTGCATTGGTGTAAATAATAAAATAATTCGGGCCGGCTCGCCGCAGCCCGCAGCCCGCTTTGGCCGGGTTTGGGCCTCATTTTTAGCAACATAAAATATAACCGGGCTTTTTAGCCCGACCTGTTTTAGCCCGAACCCGTTCGGGTAGCCCGTTTTGACAGGTGATAGTAAAGAAATTCACATAATTTGGCAACGATACATGCATATTTCAGAAACATTTACTATCTTTGGATATATAAATATAACTAATGATGCATTTACACTACCAACATTTATGCTCATTGATTATAAGAACAAACAATCAACCTTTGGGCGATTCTTAACTGTTTTATAATAATGAACTTCAATTTACTCATAAACATTCATAACATCAAATTAATGAGTAAATGAAATATGATCATACAATTTGGAATTAAATAAGCATAAAGATTAGACCACTTTGGTAATTAACAAATCTATCATACCGATAGTTCCAAACAAATAAAATATGATCATACAATTTAGAATTAAATAAGCATAAAGATTTGACCATTTTAGTGATTAACAAATCTATCATACAATAATTCCAAATATCTAACAAATATGACTCTCAAGTACTCATATTCATGAAACCAATTGCATTAAAAGTTCAAATAAAATGGTAACTTATATATATATATATTTTATGTCGGTTCACATATACATTGTGGGTACTGTTTCTATTAACCCATTCATGTTTATATATTAAAATTATACATATATAAAAAAGTTACCCATTCATGCCGGTTCATTAGCTTTTTCGTTACTGTTAATATATATTAAACTTAATAACATGAAGTATATATGTATATATAGAAACATGTTCAATATATATATGAACAGCGCAAAATAAATGTTCAACATGGTCAGTGCAGTAAAAAAAATGCAGAATATATGCACAGGGATAGTGATACGAATATTGCCATAAAAGTGCAGAATATATAAAGTGTATTTGAAAACAGATCACAGTATGTTTTCATATTCTGCAAAATATAGTAGAATAATAACAGCAGAGTATACAATATAAATAGAGTGCAAATATATCACAAATGGTCACTGTTCATATAAAAGGAAACACTATGAAGTATCATTTACATACTGTTCATTATATAAAACATAACAGAAAACATAACAATATATTGTTCATTATTGTAAAGTAGCATTTATTATAAAGCAGCATTTACAATATTTCTCCAAAAAACCAGAACAGAAAACATAAATGAACAGTCCAGAATATATGCAGTACATTCTCTTTCTATACTTTGTTTATTATTATAATACACATGGAAAACTATAAGTTCTTAAACACAGTTCTCTGATATCACATGTAAGTTTTTAATCATGAAAACGGATCTTTAGAATTTATAGTTTTCATATAATTAGAATGGTTATGGATTACCTCTTTCCATGGCGATATGATCATCCATTATGTGTTACGTTGTTCTTGTCAATAGAGAAACTCTTCTATCTTTTTCCCTTCCTTTCTATGCTCTTCCTTTAGTGATGGCTGATAGAGGCAATCCTTATGGGCAGAGATAGAGACAGTGTTTCAAGTCCTTTTTCATGTTGAGTATAGTGTTTCCATCAAGCACTATATATAGACTCTTTCTCAAGAGTCTTACCACTTCATTGACAACTCTCCATTCAAAAGTTATGTCAATCCAACAAATAAATGGTATATCCCTTCATGTCACAAGAGACATTCTTACATTATAACCTGCCCATACTTATTGGGTGGATGGGGCATTAAAAATGAGGTCATCCGCCTTAAAATGTCGCCTAATATGCCGCATTCGCTAGCGGGCATTTCAAAGAAGCAAAATGGGTTGCCCACGGGCGTTGTTATATAAAGTATTGAAAAAATGTCAGAAAGAGTGTTCATTTTGTTATAGGGAGGGGATTCACTTACTCTAATAGTAAGTTTTAAAAACTTCACATCTTAGCCATCATTTCTAGGGAAATCTAATGGTTTAAATTAGTCAGTAGATCTAAACCATTAGATTTCCTAGAATTGATGGCTAAGATATGAAGTAAGTTTAAAAAATTACTTTTTGAGTAATTGTATCCCTCCTCTTTGTTATAATGCATTTGTATATCAAATGTAAGAAAATACTATCATTTTATTATTATGTACATACATTTATATTTTGTATATTATATAATTGCATATGTACTATTCATTTTGTACTTTGTATGTAAACTATGTACTATTCATATTTTGTATTATATGTATTTATATTTTGTATGTATTGTTCTATTTATATGATTGTTTAATATGAATTTGTATGAAAATTATATATTGTTTTTTTGTATAAACTGTATTAATTTGTACATATATTTTTTTCTTTAATTTAGGACAGCCCACAGCCCACAAGTCCACCTTGCCCATATTTAGGGCAGATAAAACATGATATTTCATGGCCTACTTAAAAACGGGAATATCCATACCCACACTATTTTAGGTGGGCAAGGGCAGTGCGGCCCTAATTGCCAACATTATTCATGATGATGGGTTTCCGGCTATTTTGGGAACTTGGAGTTTAGGTTAGCTTCTTTATTGTGTTGTTAATATCATTCTCCTTGTTTGTTATCTCGTTAGTGAAATTCGTGGGAGGTTTTGTACAATCTGAAGATTAACTTAGGGATTTTAATGCGTTTTGAGAATTCTAAAAGATAATAGAAGGGAGATGTTCTTGTTCAACATCTGGATTAGGCAAATGGAAGTTATTTTCCTTCCATCGATAGGGAGATGTTTTACTTGGTATCATCGATAGGGATTAGACGTATGAGCATATTATATAGATTTTACTATTTATTGAGTAGCAAGTTCATTGTACTCTCCCAAGGTCGTTTTCTGATTATTCTCCATTACTGCTAAAATATAAGAGGTCAAAGCAAGGTCCTACTCAATTTAAATTTAACAATCGTTGAGTTCAACTTAAAGATTATGCTCAAGTAGATGTCTTGTTTGAGGGTTAAAAGATTAGTAGACAAGAGGTGGAAGTCTCTGATCTTCAATTCGTAGATGATACTTCTACGAATGTTGTATGTAAGGCAAATACATATAATCTCTAGTATATGAAGAGTATTCATAGATGCTCTGAATTACCTTCAAGTATCAAGGTGAAGTCCAATAAAAGCTCCTTGTTTGGAATAGATGTGGAAGACGGTTTTATTGCAACAACTTCGCAGTTTCTCACTTATAGAATTGGACTTAATCCTTTTCCTATCTTGGAATTGCAGTGGGGGCATGTCCGAGGAGGTATTCAACTTGGCATCTAGTAATTGGTGTGGTTGCTAAATAACTAGCCCAGTGTTCTAAAATGTGTTCCGCTATACATAATGCTGACGCAACAATGCGGATGTGGCCGGCAACGCATCGGCAACGCACTGCAATTGCGGTTTGATTGAATTTCATACCAAAAACCGCAACAAAACAATGTTACGGCTGCATCGGGCCGCAATGCAACCACATCGGATTGCATTGGATTCAAAAATATTGTTTTAATCACAAAATATTCACACCGCAACGGCCGCAATCCGCATTGCAATGCTCGCAATGACCGTAATCGCAATAACCGCAACCGTTACCGCAATCGCGACTGCAACCGCAATTTAAAACATTGAGTTAGCCACCTTGAAATGTAAGTACGTATCATTTTGTGGGAGACTTGTTCTTCGACATGCGGATTTATCTAATATCCCTATATACCTTATTTCCTTGTATAAAGCTGCTAAGAAAGTTATCAACAAGTTGACTAAATCCAAAGAAAGTTCTTGTGGGGGAATATACATGGTGGGGCAAAACACGTGCGGGGCTTAGGGATTACTTCTAAATTTGGAAGATGCAATGGAGGAGGAACCTATTTATGTGGGAACATAATTTGGAGTTGTAATTATATAGTATGGTCCAACCGTTTTCTTGTAGTATGGGTGTAAGGGACAGGTGGAACTTGAATCTAGCATCATCAGTGGCATATGAAGTCAAAGCAACTAACTTACCATTTGAATGCAAGCCAAACTGAGTTGGGTATTTTGCTCAAAAAGTGCGATTAAATTGTATTCCTTCTAAGGTTTATTGCTTTGTGTGGAAAGTGCTTAGGGAAAGTAGCAACAAAAACTGAACTTCAAAAGAGGCTGGTCATTCAATTTGAAATGGATATGGTATGTGTTTTCTAGTCTCGGGATATTAAATCTATCGACGATCCTTTTTGTTTGTTGAAATGGGAGAGATCCACTTACTCCAAATAAGTGGAAAAGATCTACTTCACAACATGATTATTCATTTTTTAGAAATCCAATTATTTGAATTGGTCAGTACATCTAAACCATTGGATTTTCCGATATTGGATGACTAAGATGAGGAGTAAGTTTTTTCCACTTATTCTTGGAGTAAGTGAATCCCTTCCCAAAAAGAAAATGTGTGAAACGAGTTTTATTCTTGGTTAGGGAGATCGGCTTTTCTACCCAACAATTGTATTTCTCTCTTCAAGCTTCGCCTAAGCTTATGTAGGAATGTGAAATGCACTCAACCATGGAGAATACATTGGTCCCCAACCTTATGGTATTAGGTTAATGGGAAACGACATGATATTCGATGGGAATGAGTGCAATTATATTGATCTCACGAATTAAATCCATATTAAATCTTGATATTAGTTTTAATTTAGTGTGGTTAGGCGACAATATATATATTTATTTATAATTGAGCAAGTTCACGAACTTACAAAACTATATAATGTAGTTTTGAACTCCAAGGAAGTAGTTATTTAAACTATACTTGTCTTATGTTAGACTTTTTAATCTTAGTTTTTAGCTCGAATTCAAGTAGTTTGGTTCCTAAACCAAGTTTACCAAACTTAATAATGAGTTGAGTTTTGAACAGATACCAAATTCATTTAGTTTATTCTCAGTTCAACTATATAATGTTAAATTGACTATATCATTATATTTATTTTATTATTAAATTTTATTACTAGCTCATAGGTAGGGGTGTAAGCGGTTCTAGTTAAAACCGCAGCGGTTCTGGTTAAAATCGTGAAACTAGTGGAACCGAACCAAACTAAACCACTAAACGTGGTTCGGTTCGTTTTCGCAATTCGGCTCGACAATTTTTTTAAAGAACCATGTATGTTTGGTTCATGATTTTACAAACTTAGGAACTGTTGGAGCTGAACATAACAACATATTAAATAAATAAATATTAGGAAATGGTATTGTTGTTTAAATTTTTCAACCAGTTTTGCGACTTAAATTATCAATTTTGTGTTAATTGTAGTATTATATAAGTTATTATATTGTTATTATGCTAGTGTTATATATATTACTAATTATTAAATTGTTTCTCAATGTCTTGATGATTTGGAATATATCTTTTAACTGTTATGGTATTAGGTTTGAAGTAACATACACCATAAATTTTATACATGTATTGTTATATATATATATAATAATTTTAATGTTATATATATTACTATTACATATTTTACTAATTGATATATATATATTTTACTAGTCGTAAATTATATTGTTATATATGTTACTAATTGATATATATGTTACAATCAAACTATAATGAGTTTCAAATGTTTTACTCATATTTATGGATGAACAATGTCTCTTATAATATATTTTAAACTTTCAATTTATGCAACATTTAAAAAAAATCATGGAACCGAATCAAACCATTCATGAGAGATTCAGTTCGGTTTTTTTAGTAAAATTTGCGATTAATTGAGGTAAGAACCATATGTTTGTGTTCGGTTCGGTCACTGAAATGCACCAATAGGTATTTTATTAATTAAATGAGAATGATTATTAAAGAAATTAAATTAAAACACATAATTTTTGAAATGTTAAGTAGACGACCCACTTACTTGTAGAATTATAGTAAACCAATGTTGTGAAATCCAAGACAGACATCAAACCGTATAATTTTATATAATTAATAATTACATATAATATATAATTATGTAAATGCAAATTTTTATATAATTAATAATTATGTACAATCATATTGAAGTAATATTTCTGCAACTTTTTTCATATCGGTGTAAAATAAAATACTTGAATAGTTATAAAAAAAACAATGTGAACTATTCGAATTAATTTTTGTGTTATTACGGTTTAAACAAATTTAACACGTCTGTACTAGAATTATCTCGGTTCAAAGTGGTCTAACCCTTTATTCGGTTAATATTACAAACCAGGGTCGTTTTCAAGCTCAATTAGCGGTCAGACCGCCCAGTCCGGTCCAATTCTCATAATATTAAGTAAAACTAATAGTATTAAGAATGAATTACACTTACGGACCATGAGTTTTAATAAAATGCACAAACCACTCATTCCTTTTTAAAACCTACATAAATCACCCATAATTATATATACATTATGCTAATTACCCATATAGATGAGATAAATGTAATTTCTTAACAAAAAAATGGTGATGATCGTAATTTAGTTAAATAAAATTGTATGTGAAGAGAAGTCCAAATATTATTAAAATCAATATTTTTTAATTATTTTGGTTAGTTAAAATATAATATAATAGTGATTTAAACAACTCAAAATTATTGATATAATTTATAATGAAACAAAAATAATAAATATTCTCTTATACTATTTGAACTTTTATTCACAATATATTATATTTTGTTTAACTTAATTATATTATTCATAATTTCAATAGGAGTAGTGAATATATAATTAGTAATATTTGGTATAAGTTTATAAAAATAATTAAGTAATATATAAATTTCACTGAAAGAGGATATAGTTTACTCTCGTATTAACTATTTCAATTCAACTTTCAACTATACTTTGGAAAAAATATTAGGTACCCGAGTTCAATTCAATTCAATTCAACCAGAAAGTGGAAAAGGGTAGGAAGCTTTTAATAAAGAGCAATTAATACTTGAACAGCATGTACGAGAAAAAGTTTATTGATTAAATAATATAATAATAATTAGTTGTCATTTGTCAACATTTTTAAATTGAAATGAAAAAATCAGTGTTAATAGTACAGAATGATTATCACACATGTAGGAATACTGACATACATGACCTATTGTTCACTAATTAAACAATATACAAATTAATATTATATTATATAATAATAATGAATTTATAAATATAAATATTATTAATTAGATCATATAACTTAATTACTAAAATCATTTCATTATGTTACAAATAACTCCACAATAGTTATAATATTTATAACTATAGAAAAAATTAAGCACCGAAAGAAATGAGAGGTGCAAGAAGTGCCTGAGACGTACCGTTCAGTCTCACAAGAACAAAATCTAAATTGTAAATAGCTAAGCATGCATTTAGTTTTTAGCAAAAATGATATACATCCATTTATGAAATCTTTTGTTATATAATATATTGTTGAAAGATGATGAACTTATTTCTTAGTTTAATAAACTTTTAAGGCCGATAAAATATTAAAATTAAAAAGTGACCCCCGCAATTCAAACAATTTTAGGATCCTATTTAGGAGCATAAAAATCAACATCCAAAAATTATAGTTATTAAAACTGTTTCAGTCATACTGGTCGGCTTTCAATTGAACTGTATCGGTTATACCAGTCGATTTTATTTAAAATTAAATTTTTAATGAAAATAAAAATAATTATTGTTTTTTATTTATTTTTCAATTAATATATTATATATGTATATCTAACTTTACCGGTACACGGTTTAATTAAAGAACCATCGGTTAAACCGCTATAACACTATACCAATACCCCTACCAATTTGATGACCGGTACAAGCACAAGTTTTCTATGTCACTTCTATGTGCCACCAATTACAAACTCACATTTATGTTTTGTTAACTTTTAGTTAGTTATTATGGTGCAACTTTAATTAACATGTCAATTTGTAATTGATGTCACATAGAAGTAGCATAAAGAAATGACATAAACAACTTATGCTCGACCGGTACGCAGTACACAATTATCATTTAATATAAAAGTAAAAACAAAAACTCATACATGAGTTTTCCAATTCAAACACAGTACACAGTTAGCTAATTATACTAGCAAGTACTTTTCCTATTCTAAACGAATGTCCACTTCCCAAAATACTCAACTCTTCCACTTCCGCTACTAAATCTAATCTAAATCAATTCCCCAACTTTAAACCACATACATTTGAATTTTAACCACATACATTTTAACCACATTCCTATTCTAACCACATACATTTGAATTTTAAACCAATTCCCCAACTTTAATCTAATCTAAATTTAAGAAAACAATCTAACATTTTAATTTAGTTAAAAAATGTAAAATTTATTTACCTCATAAACCATAGCAATTTGTATTTAGTGATGTTGGTTAAGTGGAACTAAAAGCCAATACAAACTTTCCTTTATTCTTCAATATAACTCATCCATTTCCTTCATTATCATCCTTATAAGTTTCACGACACGGCGAAGAGTAAGGTGTGTAGTAAGAAGGGGAAGCACACGGAGTCCAAAACGGCGTCGTTGCATCATTCAACAACTCCTCTATCTCCACCGCGACCTCATCCACAGCCACCATCTTCTCGATCTTCACCACAACCGTACCACAATCCGAGGAGGAGCCACCGTTCTCCGACTCCAAACCCTCTCTCTCTTCCTCCTTGATAGTGAACAGAACCCTTGATAGAGCATACATATGCTGAAACTTCATAACCTGTAGCTCCAGCTCCAGATCGCTCGGTCTTTCTCTTATAGAAACGGATGAACAGGGAAGAGAGGGTTCTTGAGGCTCTATACGGCCTCGGGAGCGGTATTTCTGGTTGCGGCGCCGTAGCACGTAGATTATGCCGATGGTGACGGCGGTGAGTGTGACGGCGATGATAACCGTGATTATAGCTCCGAGCTTGTTTAGACCCATCATGATCACAACAACACACACTTCAGTGACACCTCTGTTACGTTGGTTATTATGCTTTTTCGATTTTGTGTTTGCGGTTTGTTACTTTCGGTTTGTAGTTTCCTTACAAACGAAAAAAACTAAGGGTGAAATGGGAAATCATGGTTTTAGGCAATAAATTTAAATTATTTTTCACCGCACTTTATAAATGGAACTGCATTCGAGGATTATTTCATTATCTTGTTTGATGAGTAACGTACACAATTTTTTGGGGTCTGTCAATGTAATTAAATTATCACCCGCATGCCATAATTGAGATGATTATATCATAAATTTCGCCTATAAAAAAAATCAAAACATAAAGTTTATGGAAAAATTGTGTAATTTAAAATAAAAAATACATCCACTAAATAGTAATAATTTTTTACACCATTATTGTGTCACTCATATTTAATGTCACTGTACTTAAATAAAATATCACAAATATAAATCAGAGTTAATTATACTGGCACCCATGAGTTTTAGTAAAATTACACAAATCATTAATCTTTTTTTTATTCTTACACGAATTACCTCTCTCTCTTACACGAATCACCCATAATTTTGTACATATGTTACACTGACCACCCCTGATGAGATATAAGTATAATATTTTAAACAAAAAAAACATGTGATGTGTGTAATTAAGTTAAACAAAATATTGTATAGACAAATCCAAATAATATAAGAGTCAATGCATCTTCATTGATTCATTATAAAATAATATAAAGGTTATATAAACATATCATTAGAATTGTTAATATATTGTATAATGAAACAAAAATAATTAAAAGATACACAGTTTTGTACTATTTGAAATTGTCTACAAAATATATAATATTTTGTTTAACTTAATTATATTCATCACACGTTTTTTGTTTAAAATATTACACTTATATCTCATCAATGGTGGTTAGTGTAATAAATGTATAAAATTATGGGTGATTTGTGTAAGGACAAAATAAGGAAAGATGGTTTGTATAATTTCACTAAAACTCAAGAGATGTCAGTATAATTAACTCTATAAATAATGAATGATTTAGTGATTATGGAAAATCCATACATTGTAAATATATATTACACTAATTTTTCAATATGATAACTAATGACGATAGTTAATAAAGAAAAAACTGTTTCTTTCTTTAATGTGATATATTTTAAATTTAATATTTAATACTTTTAGTTTTGGTAGAGGACTATGCATTTTTTTATTTCTTATCAAAATTATGTTGAGTATATATAAATCATATGTAAGAGTATAAATCATATACTTATCAAAACTATTTTGAGTATATCAAAACTATATTAAATGATAAAATGACAGTATATATAAATTATATACCGTTAGATTATACATATTTTCAACTATTTTTCGTTGAGTGTAACATCAATTAATGTTACCTTAAAAATGTATGTACAGTTACTAAATTATTATCTACGATTCATTTGGATAACTTTTTTAAATAGTCAATATTTATTAAATATAAATAAGGAGCATTGCAACGATCATATAAAAAACTCATAATACCTACATTTTTCTCTATTTCATATGTATTATGTTTAGACAGATAATCAAATATGTGAGAGATGTCTTTACTAATTAATAAATGTATGATACTTTTTAGTATTAAAACGATATTTCGTATGACTTAAAAACTAATTTTTTAGAGTGTGAGATTACCTATTTCAACAAAGATCATTCCTTAATATTATTGACAATTGGTCTTATAAGAAAACTGATTTCAAGGAGATCTTTCTAAAATTGTAATATACCAAAACAGAAGAAGTTAATTACATTTTTAATCAATTATGAATATTTGTGATATGAAGTGTGATATAATTTATATAAAGTGATGGATACTCTATGACTCATACATAATACTAAAAATTTAAATAAAAATAAGGGACATGTTTTTAATGTTTTTTCAAATAAATTAATAGAAAAAATGTGTATGCGGACAATTTAAGAGTTTTTATATTGTCATTGTATTCATTTTTTATTTTCAATATTCATTCACTATTAAATAAAAGTAATATAATACAAATGAATTATAAATCATGTATTGAGTGTGTATAAATTTTTAAATAATACACTCATAAATTAATGAGATAAAGATGCATTTATTAAAAGTGGATGCGATTTATACATCAACACTTCATCGTTAATATTTAATCATCGTTGACTATTTAAAAAAGTAACTCAAATAAATGATAGATGTATATAAATTGTGTATAAATCATTATACTAATAGTATATAAATATTACACTCTAAATTAATTCTCAATCTAATAATGAGGAAAACTTGTATAGAAACATATATAACACATCGTATTTAGAGCAAGTGAAATTATGTTTATTGATACTATCATTTATGATTAAATTTTAATTAAAAATAAATTTATAATAATATTTTATTAATTGTCTCAAACTGTCTTTACATAATTGTTTCTCTCCCGTTTTCATTGATTAGTATCTTTACGGAGAGGAGTGGGTTATTTTTGCTTTAATTCCTATGTTAACATGCATGGAGTCCACCACTAAGCAATCTCCATTAACAACCATAATTTGAAAAAAATGTTGTTATTAAAGAAGAAGAAAGAATAAAAGAAAAAGATGAGATTCACTTACTTCACATTATAATCATTAATTTTAGGTAAATCCGAAATAAAAAATTTAAACTATTAAATTTATTAGGATTGATAACTAAGAGGATCCAATCTGAATTGTTGTGAAACTAATGAAAAACGAACCAAATCGAAAAAAATGATTTAGTTTTATTTAAAATTCGAAACAATTGTAATATGATTTGTTTCCGGGTTTCACATATTTTAAATAGTAAAATCCAAACAAAACCATAAATATAACTTATAATATTTACTTATAAATTATTTAACCCACTACCAGATACCAGAGTAACAACCCAAATTGTATCCATTTTTTGAACTCAACTTAGTCACATATTACTTTTTAACTTTGATTATTGCATCAAATTAGGTGTTCTTGGAAATCAAAGTTTCTAAATATCTATTTTTTATAGTTTTTTAATTAAAGTAATTATGCCGATAAATTGAATTTAAAAAAATCATATTAATTAAGTCTAATTTTGGTGCCAATCAAATTAAACCATATCATCATCTTATTCTGTTTAGTTTCTAATTTTCCTATAAAACCTAATTGAACGTGACCATTATATCAGGGGAAGAGATTCAGTTACTTTAAAAACAAATGAAAAAACCATATTTCACATCATACTCATTATATCTAAACAAATTAGATAATAACTAGAAAAGCTGCATGTATATATTTTGTTGGTTACGTGTTTAAAGTTGGTAGATGGATAGTTGGTTGGAAAACGATATTTTTTCTCGGAAATATAGGTGTTATTACTGCAATGTTGCCTTTTTAAAATTTCATTATTATTAAGAAACTAACTATGAAATAGACATCAAACTGTTTAAGCTTCATTGCGAGGGTGTTGCAGGTTTAACCAAAAAGGGAAGCTCGTGATGGATGACCACCAACTCCACCTCATGCCCAAGTGATGTGGTGGGACCATGGACAATCAACATTATCAATCATTTTTTTCGTTCTTAAATAACTTTCACTTTATATTTGTTTACAATTTTCAACAATTTAAGTAACTCAAGTCAAAATCATTTCCGACGGCACAACTCTATTTTCGTTCTTAAATGGACCCCACAAACCTACCTCACAACTATATTTCACCTTCAATTCTATAACTCTATTTTCATTCTCAATCTTGTAACAACTTTTTTCATTTTTTTAATATTGACTCACAACTTTAAGTGATGAACTTGACCAATAAGAACAAGAACTACTCATATTCAGTGATGAATTTGGACAAAGAACGTACTTGTTTCGCTACAAACAGTTTTTCATTGTTGTAGATATTCTTATGGTCAATGATTCATCGTTTATGACTAGAATAATAATAATAATATTATTTTATTAAATCATTCAACATACTCTCTAATTCACAAGAAAATTATATAATGTATTTTATAATTTTATATATTTAAAGGAAGATTTAAAATATTTTTTAAGAGGATTTGTCATGTTTTCTTACGACAAAATAAAACCAATTTAATAATAAAAGAGAGTGATTAAAGACATAAAAAATGAGTGTGATATGGTAATATAAATTTTCTCCTATAGAAATTATATACTTCTATAAAATAAAAAAATATAGTTCACTAAATTTTTATCACAAAATTAGGAGTTAGCAAATTCGGCTGTACATGGTGAAAACTCATTAGGTTGGGCCAATAAAGTTAAATTAAGGGCTTTGAGATTCATACCCCACCTTCTAAATTTTATAACTTATTTTTAGTGGGGAAAACTAAATTATCCATTTTTACAACAACAAAAAAACAGACACATTTTCTCTTCCCCATTCTAACGTTCATTTGTTTCTCCTTCATGTCTCCACTTTTCAAACTCCTAATCCAAATCATTTTTTATCATCTTAATTACTCACTTCAACTTTTGAATCTTATTAACATTTCCCTCATTACCCCAGTACCTAATCATAATGTTTCATACTCCATTTCTTGTTCATAATCCTCATTTGTGAAGAGGACCTGATTAGGTTTTGATGAAGATATAACTTTAATAAAAAGAAAAAGGTTGAAGACCTTGAAGATTGGAAAGTACAAGTAATATAGATAAATTTTATTGCTTTCTAGTTCAAAGTCTTGCCTTTGATAATTAATTTTAAATTTGATATCACATAAGGTTCATTAAGCATAAATTACTCAAGGGTAAAATGTTTTCGGAAGTTAAAAAATGTACAAACCATTAACATAAATTCTAAAATTGCATTCTCAGAAAATTGTGTAAGAGGTTTCAAGAAATTGTATAACATGTTACTCGAAATAGGAGAAAGTCTATAACTTTTTTCCACGGAGTTGTAATCAGTACTAATTCATGGGAATGTGTTTTTTAAATTTGAAACTCAACTAGTATGTTTTCAAATGTACTGGTATGCTCCTAAATGATGCATCATGCATACCTCCTGTATGGAACCTTGAAACCTCGCTACACTCTATTTATACCCTCCCAGGCCTTTGAAAACATACAATTTTCACTTGTCATTTATGACAAATTTTTAGAGAATCTTAGAAAAAAGCTTTTGGCCAAAACCTTTCATAAATTTTGAAAACTAATGGTCTTGTCTGATATTGATCTTAAAGTGTTCTTGTCACGCATTCTATCATCATATATTGGGTGTAGAAATCTTTATCAATCCTAAAAGTCTTCTTCCAATATTATTGAATCAAATAGTCACAATAGGGTTTGGTGAGTGATTGTACATTAAGAAAGTGGTGTGCCTTCTTTTGAGAAATAAGTGTTCTAGTAAGAGTCTTGGTGTGAAGCTTGTATAAACACTTGATTACATAGTAAAACAAAAAATCCCTGGAATATGAAAAAAGGGGATTGGACTTAGGCTTTAGTTGAAAAGGTGAACCTGTAACGACCCGATTTTTACCCTTGAAAATTTTTCATTTATTTTAATCCTTTCTTACATACAGTCGTCACCTTCATTAAAAACTCTCAAGTATCTCTCTTTGAAAATACTCTTTACCCTATTATATTATCATACAAATTTATGTTGCGGAAAAACATAATTCCTTCAAATAGCATTTACCATATACGATCAGTTATGGGTTTCCCAGAGTTATAAAGTCTATAACTACACATATCTGTATTAATCTAAACGGATTTACAGTCATCCCATAATGTTATCAAATTAACTACAACGTCAAGTAGCAAATAAAGACAAATAGGTTAATAAACACAAAAGCTTCCTAAGTGAGCTTCATCTCAAAATCCTTCATTTACCTACAATGGGATTATCATAAACAACACACAAAACAAAAGGGAGTAAGTCATTAGTTCAAAACTAACATCACATGATAATCCACATTCAAATACAATTAAGCATTGATATAAATCATAACCACAAATAAGTAAATGTAAGCGTTCATATATTCTTTCTTTCATTTCCACGTTATTCATATTCGTCCTATAATATATATATCCCATAATATATATTCTATAGCACGCCTACTACGTTCTTTCGAAACCTCATACTTCTCATCATTCATATCCACCCTATAGAATATATATCCCATACTATATACTCTATAGCATGCATACGACTTTCATTGTGACATTCTCAGTTCTCATCCTTCATATTCACCTTATAGAATATATATCTCATACTATATATCCTATAACATGTATGACTTTCAGTGTTCACATCTTCCACTTTATCATCCATATTCACCCTATAGAATATATATATATCTCATACTATATATCATATAGCATGCATATTCGTTTATCTCAAATCTTTTTGTCCCATTGCTTATTCTCGCCATCAAGCTTACTCTTTACCACATCTGGTCATTTACACTATTCTAATAATCCACTACCACATCGGGTAGGTAATTTCTCAATGATCCACTACCACTTCGGGTAGGCAATTTCCCTTAATGATCCACTACCACTTCGGGTAGGCAATTTCCCTTAATGATCCACTACCACTTCGGGTAGGCAATTTCCCTTAATGATCCACTACCACTTCGGGTAGGCAATTTCCCTTAATGATCCACTACCACTTCGGGTAGGCAATTTCCCTTATAAATCCTTTGTTGCAAATTCACTTTACTTTGCTGCATAACTTGAGCCAAAGTTGCTAACCATTCACGGTCGGCTAAAAATATGTTTTATTTCCATTGGCACCCCACCAATACATAAAACGGTAAATCCACTCCTCGTTGTTACAAACATACCCATATATGTTTATAACAACTAAGTGACTTAAGATTCATTTCATTATTCCGTATATTATTTCCATTGGTACTCCACCAATACATAAACGGTAAACCCACTCTTCGTTGTTACAAACATACCCATATATGTTTATAACAACTAAGTGACTTACGATTCATTTCATTATTCACATCAGAAAATCCACATTTTCTATCACAGGGCATAAGTTAAAGACTTATCCTTACAAACCTTTTACCTCTTTCACATACCTCATTCATAACAGCGAGTATGATTTAGAGACGCTTACCCCTTACCTTGGTGAGTGTGGGGGATCGGTTCCGAGTAACTTTAAAAGTCTCCTCTGTGATTTCCTCCAACCTTAGGATCCTTCCTCATTTCCACCAATAACAACAATGTCAGTCATTTAATCAAAATAACACATAAACGACTCATATTTCATTGTCAAACATACAAGAGATTCACATATTTTCAAGGTTTTCAAAACTACTTCAATACGAGTTTCAAAACATCTAAAACATACATATTCATCTATTTCTCTCTTTACTTATATTCTCATTTTGGGGGTTTTTGGGGTTTTCATGAACAACCCACAAAAACTTTCCATTCATCAAATACCAACTCTAAACCAAGAGTTTACAAGGTAAAAACAACATAAAACGAACCATAACTCTAAAGGATGAGTTTCCATGGTTTCTCATGTTTTGAAAATAGATCCAACATACCCAAAACAAGTTAGAGAGGAAGAAAAAGAGTTAGAAACAAGAAGTTTACCTCTTCTCAAGCTCTAAGATGAGTCCTAAGGCTCCTTGCTCTTGAAAAGCTCTCTTCTCTCTCTTCTCTTCCAAGTTCTAACCATAAAATGTGTTTGGGTTTCTATTTTAAAGAGCATTCGTCGAGTTCTCGCTCAAGCGAGCCCATTCTCGCTTAGGCGAGAAAATCCCGCCTTTTTAAAATTTCAGATCTGACCCTCTCGCTCAAGCGAGGGATTCTCGCTCAAGCGAATAAGTGTAATCGATTACCATATGGTGTAATCGATTACATCAGTTAAAAATTTAAAATACAAACTCAACGACTTGATGTAATCGATTACCAAAAATGTTGTAATCGATTACAATGTGAAAAATGCATATATCTGATGCTTTTAATATGTTGTAATCGATTACGAGTATAGTGTAATCGATTACATCATGTAAAATACACAAGTCTGATTAGTTTATCAGCATGTAATCGATTACCAGGATTGTGTAATCGATTACACTGTTTTTAAAAAAAAAACAGAATCTCACAGTGTCAACAGCCCAAAATTGCCATTTCTCGCCCAGGCGAGACAACTCTCGCTCAGACGAGAATCCTCCAGTATAGCCCAGGATTTCACCCTCCCAGGTGATCCTTTCTCGCTCAGGCGAGAATCTCTCGCTCAAGCGAGGTTTCCAGGACTGTTACTATAATTTTGAAGACTCAAATTTAGGGTGTTACAGAACCAAAATATATCGAACATGTGAATTCTTTCTATCCTTTACTCTTTATTTTCTGCATATATTGTTCTTCCATTTAGACTTTTGTTTGAATATTCTGAATTACCATTTTTAAAAGGGCAATGTTGTTGTAAACCAAATTCATCCCTTTCTTAGGTTGATATCCAAGTATTTTACAAATGGAACTACAACAATGTTGAATAAATTATTCTTATATCCTAGTAAAAACACATATGACTTCCGCTAAACCCTTTTTAAGTGAAGGCTCAAACATTAACAAACATCTTAGTTTCATTAGAGAAGGCTATGATTTATAGAAAATTAGAATGAACGAAAACTCAATCCGAATTTAACGGGGAAACCCCGATGGGATTGGGTTCGAGTTTGGGTTTTATCCGGGTTTAATTTTTGGGTCGGGTTCGGGTTTGGTAGAGCTAAGTCCCTACCCCGAACCCTTTCTACCAAACCCGAACCCACCCTGAAGTAATGTAATTCAATTTGCAATTGAAAGTTCTATCATGTATCAATTTTCTTAATTTCTAATTTAACTTTACATACTAATGACTCTTTAAAAATAAAATAAACGAAATTAAACAAGAGAAAATATAAATGATAGAGAAAAATGAAATGAAATGAAATGATATCATAACTCTCATTGAGTACATTCATTATTTTCAGGTTTTTCGTCAGGCTCGGGGATAGTACCTTTATTTTCAACTCCGCTTAGTTCGGGTTCGGGTTTTGAATTTCGGGTTCGAGTTTGGTTAGTATAATCCCGACTCTGATCCGCTCCGTTGTCATTCCTATTTTGAAAACTAAGGACCTTGTGTGATATTGATCTTAAAGTGTTCTTCTCAAGTATTCTATTATCATATATTGGGTGTAGAAATCCTTATCCATTATGAAAGTCTTCTTCAACTTCTATTGAATCAAATAGTCATAAACTATGGTGAGTGATTGTATATTACGAAAGTAGTGTGCCTTATTTTGGGAAATAAGTGTTCTAGTGAGAGTCTTGGTGTGAAGCTTGTATAAACACTTGATTACATAGTAAAACAAAAAATCTCCGGAAAATGTAAAAGGGGATTGGACGTAGGCTTTAGTTGAAAAAGGTGAACCAAAATATATCGATTGTGTGAATTCTCTCTATCCTCTACTCTTTATTTTCCGCATATATTGTTCATTTATTTAGGCTTCCATTTGAATATTCTGAATTTCCATTTTTGAAAGGGCAACATTGTTGTAAACTTAATTCATCCATTTCTTAGGTTGATATCTAGTATTTACTAATGGAACTACAACAATGTTGAGTAAATTAATCTTATATCCTAGTAAAAACAGATGTGACTTCTTATAAACCTTTTTTAAGTGGAAGCTCAAACATTAACAAACCTCTTAGTTTTAGGGAGAATGTTATGATTTATAGAAAATTTGAATGAAAATTTTTATTGAGTCTAATTTAGATATTCGAAATGACATCGAAAAAGGTCATTTTATTCATAGTCTAGTTGATGGTGTTAAACATCCAATGTAATACCTCATTTTATCAACACGAAAATTTTCTATTTTCTTTCTAACTTATACTACTCGTAATAGAGATATTCCATTAAATCTTATTCAATAAAATCCACCTAGATATTTCTACAAAACGGTAGGAAAGTTAAATGAATGTTTTTCCCAATATCCATTCATACGCATTCTATTCAGATAAAACAATGTCAAGACTAATCATAGAAATTCCCACATACGGGTTCAATATCTTCCAATACAATGTTCAACTTAAATAAAACATAAACATAATTAAATCCAAGCCATAGAGAGACTCTGAGACACTGAATTCCCTACTCCTTAGCTTTACTTACAACCCGATCGTCACGGGTTGAGCAACAAGAAAACATAGAGAGAGTCAGTCATTAATTTCATGCAATAAATAACATGGTGGATTTAACATAGAATAATAACACTAGAGAATAACAAAATGGAATCCATATAATGATTCCCAATACAACCACGTTCATGTTCCTTTTATTCATTCCAATTATGACTACACCGCACTCATCACGTTATTCATAACCACCAATAACCCAATGTCATAATCAATTCCACAAAACCAGTCAAAATCCATATCACGATGGCTGGTCGAATATCCATATCGCTAAGGCAGGTCAAAATCCATACCACTAAGGTAGGTCAAAATCCATACCACGAAGGCAGGTCAAAATCCATACCACGAAGGCAGGTCAAAATCCATACCACGAAGGTAGGTCAAAATCCATACCACGAAGGCAGGTCAAAATCCATACCACGAAGGTAGGTCAAAATCCATACCACGAAGGTAGGTCAAAATCCATACCACGAAGGTAGGTCAAAATCCATCATAGTCAAGCATACCATTCACATCGGTAAGACTAACGCGGTTAAATAGGAAACATTATGGTTTTCCCGTTTAATCGTTTTAGTCTCTGAGAATCCTCCAACTAGTGAGTGTCGTTGGAGTTCCAATGTCACCATTCTAATACCACATGGTTTAATGCTGTAACACCCTAAATTTTAAGTCTTTAAAATTATAGTATCAGTCCTGGGATCCTCGATTGAGCGAGAGATTCTCGCTTGGGCGAGAGAGGTTCACCTGGGAGGGTGAATCCTGGGCGAGAGTTGTCTCGCCTGGGCGAGAAATGGCATTTTGGGATTGTTGAGACTGTGAGATTCTCGCTTGAGCGAGAGAGTCAGATCTGAGTTTTTAAAATGGGCGGGATTTTCTCGCTTGAGCGAGAATAAGCTCGCTTAAGCGAGAACCCGACGAGAGCATTAAATGAGAGAAACCCCAAATACATTTTTAGGTTAAGAATTGAAGAGAGGTGATAGAAGAGAGCATTCCCAAGGTCTAGGAGCTTTGATTCTCGTTCAAGAGCTTGAGAAGAGGTAAAACTCTCTATTCTAACTCTCTTCTTCTCTTGAAAACCCATTTTTGGTATTATGGATCTCTTCTCAAAGTGAGAGAAACCATGGAAACTCACCCTTTTGAGTTATGGTTCATTTTATGTGATTTTATCTTGTAAACTCTTGGTATAAAGTTGGTATTTCAAGAAAGGAGAGAGTGTGTGGGGTTAGTCATGAAAACCCCAAAACCCTAAAGAGAAAATGGGGTTAAAATGGAAAATGGTTAAAATGCTAGAGGTAGATGTAACATCCCAAAATTTCCAATTTTTGAATATAGTGGATATCAGGAAGTCTGAGAGCTACTGGGTGATTCTCGCTTGAGCGAGAGGAGCTCGCCCAAGCGAGGGACTCAGTGTTGTTCCCAGGTATTTTCCTGGGATTCTCGCCTGAGCGAGATGGAGCTCACTTAAGCGAGAGAGAGGTGTTGCCTTTGGATGAATCTCGCCTGGGCGAGAAATTGTCGCCCGAGCGAGAGCATCAGTTCCTGAATGATGTGAAGAGTCGTGGGTTCTCGCCCAAGCGAGCCTACCCTCGCTTGAGCGAGAGTCCAAAATCTTAAAAACTAAAATAGACGTCCCAAGTGAGGATTGGGTATTATTTTCGAAAAAACAAGAGAAGAGGAACGGTTGGGAGAGTTGTGTGTAACGACCCGAAATTATACCCTTGAAATTTTTTCCTTATTACTCCAATTCCATACATTTGACAATCAATCATAATTACCGAGTGATTAAATTTATTTAAAAAATCTCACTTCTCACTCACACCCTACCTACGAACCAAAAGTAACATACAACATCCGATAGCAGAAAAACATAATTCATTAATATATCCTAGTAACCACCGCATACAATTAGCTATGGGTTTCCAAAACACCCATAGCTACATATATCCCGAGTTACTAGTCTCCCTGATCAATATCATACACAAAAATAGTATTCATAGTACCATTGGTTACTCCAATTACAATAAATTAAAGTTACAAAAGAATGTATAAAGAGACATTAAAACAAAAGTCTCTAATCCCCTACTCAAAATCATCCTTCTCCGTCCACCTACCTGCAATGAGATTAACATTTACCATGCACAAACAACACAAAGGAATAAGTCATTAATTCAATAAAACTCAATGTCAGTTAATCCACATATAATAGGTTTCAACAGTGATATAATTTAAATACTCTTAAAAACCTTTTTCGTCATCTATACTTTTGAAAAACCATGCTACATAACTCGAGCTAGAGTCGCTAACCCATTCTGGTCGGCTAAAACGAGTTTTATTTTCATTGGCACTCCACCAATACATAAACCATAAATACACCCATCATCACTACAAACATACCCATATATATTTGTAGTGACTAAATGATTTACCATTTATGTCGTTATATTTCGAGTCTTATTTCCATTGGTACTCCCCCAATAAGTAGACAATAAACACACCCGTCATCATTACAGCATAACGTATATGTCTGTAACTACAAAGTGACCCAAGTTTATTGCATTATCCGAGTCTTATTTCCATTGGTACTCCCCGAATAAATAGTAAATAAATGCACCCGACATCATTACAACATAACGTATATGCTTGTAACTACAAAGTGACTTACAATTATTACTTTATTCCGAGTCTTATTTCCATTGGTACTCCCCCAATAAATAGTCAATAAATGCACCCGACATCATTACAACATAACGTATATGCTTGTAACTACAAAGTGACTTACAATTATTGCTTTATTCGGAGTCTTATTTCAATTGGTACTCCCCCAATACAAAAATGATAAATACACCCGACATCAATATAAACATATCCACGTATGGTTATAACTACAAGGTGATTTACATTTCATGATTTCATTTCGAGTCTTATTTCCATTGGTACTCCCCCAATAAGAAAACCTTAAATTCACTTCTAACCATTATCAACATACCCATATATGTTCATAATGATTAAGTGATTCACATTTTATCCATCGTCCATAACAGAAAGTCCACACATTTTCCACATAATGCATAAATTAAAGACTTAAACTTACCTCGGTGAGTGTTGGGTTTGGTTTTTGGTGACTTCGTAAGTTCCACCGGCACCTCCTCCAAACTTAGGATCTTTCCTCATTCCCACCACATAACACAATGTTAGCCATTCATTCCAAATAATAAATAAATAACTTTTATTGCATCATTTAAACATAAAAGATATTTGTCACATTCTCAATGGTTCCATACTACTTTCCTTAAGAGTTTCTAACCATCTAAGCATACATATCATCTCATGTTTTAACATAGTAAAGCAACTCATCTTCTACCTCTAGCATTTTACCTATCTTTCCTCTCTAATCTCATTTTCTATCTCTAGGGTTTTGGGTTTTCATGAGTCAACCCACAAACCCCTTTCCATTATTGGAATACTAACTCAAAATCAAGAGTTTACAAGGTACAAACGACATAAAATGAACCATAACTCGAAAGAGAGAGTTTCCATGGTTTTACACCATTTGAGAAGAGATCCAACATACCCCAAAGTGAGTTTAAAAGAGAAAAAGAGAGTTAGAATCTAGAGTTTTACCTCTTCTCAAGCTCTTAGATGAATATCCAAGCTTTTTGCCCTTGAAAAGCTCTCTTCTCTCACTCTTCTTCTTTTCTAAACCCTAAATTGTGTTTAGGGGTTTCTCATTAAATGTTGTCTCGTCGGGTTCTCGCTTAAGCGAGGGATTCTCGCTCAAGCGAGAAAATCTCGCCTATTTTAAAAACTCAAATCTGACTATCTCGCTCAAGCGAGAATCTCACAGTGTCAACCAGCCCAAAATGCCATTTCTCGCCCAGGCGAGACAACTCTCGCTCAGGCGAGAATCCTCCAGTATAGCCCAGGATTTCACCCTCCCAGGTGAACCTCTCTCGCCCAAGCGAGAATCTCTCGCTCAAGCGAGGATCCGAGGACTGATACTATAATTTTAAAGACTTCAAATTTGGGGTGTTACATTGTGTACCCTTAGAGTCAAGGAAAAGACCGGAGAAGAGGTAAATCGCTTAATTTAGCCTCCCTTATGGTTGAATGTCTTGTTTTTGAATAGGGTTTCTTCTCCATGTTTAGGGGTAGAACCCCATAAACCCTCTTTTGGCATTGTGGTTCGTTTTGCTTTAGAAAACCTTGTAAAACTCTCAGAGTATGGATTGTTTTTCGAAATATGAGTGTGTGAAGAGTTGTTTTCAAAAACCGTAGAGTCATTTCAATATTAGGGAAAACCCTTCTATTGAAGATGAAACGAAATAGATGATGTTTTCTTATGTTGTATGAGTATTGATTAGTACTATTAGTGTCTTGATATGTAAATTGATGTGTTGTAATTGTTGTTGTTTTGGGTTGAAAGACCCTAAGGTTGGTGGAGACGGTGGAGAACGCAACTGAGCTTTAGTGCAAAGCATTAGCGAATACTCAGGTGAGGGAGCAGCATTACACTTTATGGTGTTAGAATCATAGCATTGGAAACTCCAACGACACTCACTAGTTGGAGGATTTCATTTAGTTAACACGATTAAATGGGAAATCTCATGAGTTTCCTATTTAATTGCGTTAATCCTATTGTTGTGAATGATATGTTTGACTATCGTATGGATTTTGAGCTGCCTTCGTGGTATGGATTTTGACCTGCCTTCGTGGTATGGATTTTGACCTGCCTTCGTGGTATGGATTTTGACCTGCCTTCGTGGTATGGATTTTGACCTGCCTTCGTGGTATGGGTTTTCGATATGCACTTGTAGTATGGATTATTGATTTTGGTGTGATGGCTGAAAGTTGATTGTACCATGGATGGTGGGATAGTTATGATTAATGGTTTTTTGAATCTCATTGATATGTTTGCGCAGTAACGATGCGTAGTTCCTGTTTTGTAATGTTCTAATGTTATTATTCTATTTAAATCCACCATGTTATATATTGTATGTATTTAATGACTGACTCTCTCTATTTTATCTTGTTTACTCAATCCGTGGTAATCGGATTGTAGGTGGAGCTAAGGAATAGGAACCTTCAGAGTCTTGGAGTAAATTAGCTTGCATTGGTTTTGGCGTGTGATTTTCGAGTTATCTAGAGGATTGTTTATGTTGATATTGGACCCGTTTATGAGAATTGTTCATCTATGTTTTGATGTTCTTTTAATAGATTAAAAGACTAGTGTTGTTGTAACGACCCAAATTCTACCCTTGAAGATTTTTCATTTATTTTAATCCTTTCTTACATACAGTCGTCACCTTCATTAAAAACTCTCAAGTATCTCTCCTTGAAAATACTCTTTACCCTATTATATTATCATACAAATTTATGTTGCGGAAAAACATAATTCATTCAGATAGCCTTTATCACATACGTCCAATTATGGGTTTTCCAGAGTTATAACGTCCATAACTACATGTCACCATATTATCCTAATCAGATTACATTTATCCCAAAATACTATCAAATCAACTACAATATCGAATAGCAATAAAGACAATCGAGTAAATAAACACAAAAGCTTCCTAATTGAGCTTCATCCTCAAAATCCTTCATTTACCTACAATGGGATTATCATAAACAGCACACAAAACAAAAGGGAGTAAGTCATTAGTTCAAAACTAACATCACACGATAATCCACATTTCAAATACAATTAAGCATTGATATAAATCATAACCACAATTAAATAAATGTAAACGTTCATATATTCTTTCTTTCATTTCCACGTTATTCATATTCGTCCTATAGTATATATATCCCATAATATATATTCTATAGCACGCCTACTACGTTCCTTTGAAACCTCATACTTCTCATCATTCATATCCACCCTATAGAATATATATCCCATACAATATACTCTATAGAATGCATACGACTTTCATTGTGACATTCTCATTTCTCATCCTTCATATTCACCTTATAGAATATATATCCCATACTATATATCCTATAACATGCATATGACTTTCATTGTTCACATCTTCCACTTTATCATCCATATTCACCCTATAGAATATATATCTCATACTATATATCCTATAGCATGCATATTCGTTTATCTCAAATCTTTTTGTCTCATTGCTTATTCTCGCCATCAGGCTTACTCTTTACCACCTCCGGTTCTACCACATCGGGTATGTAATTTCTCAATGATCCACTACCACTTCGGGTAGGCAATTTCCCTTAATGATCCACTACCACTTCGGGTAGGTCATATACAATACCACATAGGGCAAGTCATACACAATACCACATAGGGCAAGTCATACACAATACCACATAGGGCAAGTCATACACAATACCACATAGGGCAAGTCATACGCAATACCACATAGGGCAAGTCATACACAATACCACATAGGGCAAGTCATACGCAATACCACATAGGGCAAGTCATACACAATACCACATAGGGCAAGTCATACGCAATACTACATAGGGCAAGTCATACACAATACCACATAGGGCAAGTCATACGCAATACCACATAGGGCAAGTCATACACAATACCACATAGGGCAAGTCATACACAATACCACATAGGGCAAGTCATACACAATACCACATAGGGCAAGTCATACACAATACCACATAGGGCAAGTCATACGCAATACCACATAGGGCAAGTCATACACAATACCACATAGGGCAAGTCATACACAATACCACATAGGGCAAGTCATACGCAATACCACATAGGGCAAGTCATACACAATACCACATAGGGCAAGTCATACACAATACTTCACTACCATTCCCGGTAGGATAACAATAACAGTCCACTACCACTCCGGGTAGGACATCATAACAGTCCGCTACCACTCCGGGTAGGACACAATAAACAGTTCACTACCACTCCGGGTAGGACACGATAAATAGTTCACTACCACTCCGGGTAGGACACAATGATAAACCACTATCTCCTCGGGTAGGGTAACAACCATAAACTTACCAACACGATACCTCTTTCACATACCTCATTCACATAAGTGAGTATGAATTAGAGCCACTTATCCATTACCTTGGTGAACGTTGGGGATCGGTTCCCAGTAACTTTAAAAGTCTCCTCCGCGATTTCCTCCAACCTTAGGATCTTTCCTCATTTCCACCAATAACAACAATGTTAGTCATTTATTCCAAATATCACATAAACAACTTACTTTGCATCATTTAATCATACAAAATATTCATCATCAATATTCAACCATCTAAAACATGCATAACATCTCATATTTCAATATTTCCAAAACTACTTCAATACAAGTTTCTAAATATCAAAGCATACATGTTCATCTCATATAACAACATCAAAGCACTACTCATTATCCACATCTAACATTTCATCTCTTTCTCTTTATACTCGTATTCTCATTTTGGGGGGTTTTTGGGGGTTTTTCATGAATAACCCATAAAACTTTCCATTCATCAAATAACAACTCTAAACCAAGAGTTTACAAGATAAAAACAACATAAAACGAACCATAACTCTAAAGGATGAGTTTCCATGGTTTCTCATGCTTTGAAAATAAATCCAACATACCCAAAACAAGTTAGAGAGGAAGAAGAAGAGTTAGTAACAAGAGGTTTACCTCTTCTCAAGCTCCAAGATGAGTCCTAAGGCTCATTGCTCTTGAAAAGCTCTCATTTCTCTCTTCTCTTCGAAGTTCTAACCCAAAAATGTGTTTGGGTTTTTGTTTTAAAGAGGTGTCGTCGGGTTGTAATCGATTACCAACATGGTGTAATCGATTACAACGTAAAAAATACGCATATCTGATGCTTTTAATACGATGTAATCGATTACCAGCAATGTGTAATCGATTACCATCAATGTGTAATCGATTACCAGCAATGTGTAATCGATTACCAGCAATGTGTAATCGATTACACTGTGTCAGATGCACATATCTGATGCTTTTAATACGATGTAATCGATTACCAGAAGAGTGTAATCGATTACCAGCAGAGTGTAATCGATTACCAGCAGAGTGTAATCGATTACCAGCAGAGTGTAATCGATTACCAGCAGAGTGTAATCGATTACCAGCAGAGTGTAATCGATTACACTGTGTCAACAGCCCAAAATTGCCATTTCTCGCCCACGCGAGAATCCTCGTCCAGGATTTCACCCTCCCAGCTGATCCTTTTTCGCTCAGGCGAGAATCTCTCGATCAAGCGAGGCTTCCAGGACTGATACTATATTTTTAAAGATTAAAATTTGGGGTGTTACAGTTGTGGAATTACTGTATGGTGTTTTTCCACTATTGTCATCTATACTATTAATGTGGTTTTTATTGAACTGAATTCTAAATGGAGGATTTATATATTAAGAACATATTATGTTAGAAAAGTATGGAAATTTTCCGTGTAGTTAAATTGAGGCGTTACAATTATGGTATCAGAGCAGAGGTTAATCCTACGGCCTAGGGTATGGCCTAACGTGCTTCTTTGTGTGATTGATGTGGATTGTGTTGTGTGTTTGACTTGTTTGACTAATGTGAGTTGTTTGAATTGCTTGAAGTGTTTGAATTGTTTGAATTTTGGATAAGTGATAAACTGTCTGTGTAATTTCTGCATGTTGATGAGGGAGAGTGCAAGTGAGAGATGGCTGGACGTGGTAGAGGAAACGGGCAGAATGAATTGTTAGCACAGATTACAGCTGTGTTACAGAATGTGAACGAGAATCTGCAGCACTTGAATCAGAATATCAACCATCATCCTAACCCACCGCCACTCGCGCCACAAGAACCGGCGGAGTACCGTGGATTGGATGAATTCAGCCGACGCCATCCGAGTCAATTCCAAGGAGGATTTGCTCCTGATGCTGCTAATGAATGGATCCAAGAGCTAGAGAAGATTTTCAGAGCCATGGGTTGTGAGGATGGTTAGAAAGTGATCTATGTTTCCTACATGCTGACTAAGGAAGCAGAGACTTAGTGGGAATACGCTAGGAGGCAAATGGAAGCTGAAGGAAGGGCATTTACCTGGGAATTGTTCAGAAAGAGGTTTCTCAATAAGTACTTCCCTGTGAATCTGAAGAGAAAGAAGGAGATTGAAATCTTGCGTCTGGAGCAAGGAAGTTTGTCCGTGGGCGAATATGCAGCAAAGTTTCAAGAGCTAGCAAGGTATTGCCCCTACTATGATATGGATGCAGATGGGAGGTCCAAGTGTGCCAAATTCGAGGTTGGTTTGAGGCCAAAGCTTAAAATGGAATTCGGGCATCAAGAGATAGCAGATTTCCCTACCTTAGTCAATAAGTGTAGGATGTATGAGGACGATCGAAGGGCTAGGGATGCAGTTAAGCAGAAGGCCAACCCACCCAGAAACTTTGAGCCTTAGAGGAATTTTGTGCATGGGAAAGGGAAGGGTATGGCGTCCTTTGACCACAGACGGCCTTATACCCCACCTATTGGATATCGGGGGCCTACTATGCAAGGTTCTAAACCTTCAACTACTACTAGCGGACAACAACCACCTTTGTGCAACAAGTGTGATAAGACTCATTTTGGCGACATATGTCCCGGAGCGGGAAATGGGTGCTTCTTTTGTAAGGAGCCTGGACACATGAAAAGGTTCTGTCCTAAGCTGAACAGGAATGTCAACCTTCCAAATGCTGAGAGACCCAAAACTAATGGCAGAGTATTCACTATGAATGGTTCTGAAGCCATAGATGTTGAGGGTCTCATCAAAGGTAGTTGTGTGGTGAATGGTACCTCCTTGTGTGTGTTGCTTGATTCGGGTGCCACTCATTCTTTTATATCTTGTGAATGTGTGGGACGTTTGAGTTTGAAAGTTGATGTGTTGCCTTTTGATTTGATAGTTTCTACCCCTACGAATGAACTTGTTGTAGTGTCGACCTTCTGTCACCGGTGTCCTGTGGTTATGTATGATAGGGCATTTTTGATAGATTTGATATGATTGCCATTATCCCAAATCGATGTGATACTGGGTATGGACTGGTTATCAAAACATAGGGTCCTGCTAAATTGTTTTGATAAAACTTTCATGTTTGGGAATTCTAGTGAGATGTCTGACACTCCTAATGGTTCGAATTTATTATCGGCCCGTGAGGTTGAAACTTCCCTTAAGGAAGGAGCACTAGTCTATGTGTTGCTTGCTACCTTGGAAGGGGAGAATAAGTCAGAGACGAAGGACTTGCCAGTAGTGTGCGAATTTCCGGGGGTGTTTCCCACGGAAATTCCTGAGTTACCACCAGTTAGAGAAGTGGAGTTCTCGATTGAGCTAGTGCTTGGAACCGGACCTATCTCGATAGCTCCGTATAGAATGGCACCTCTAGAGTTGGCGGAATTGAAGAAGCAAATAGAAGACTTATTGGCTAAGAAGTTCATTCGTCCAAGTGTTTCGCCTTGGGGTGCACCGGTTTTGTTGGTCAAGAAGAAGGATGGTTCCATGAGGTTGTGCACTGATTATCGACAGTTGAACAAGGTCACGATCAAGAATCGTTACCCTCTGCCTAGGATAGATGACTTGATGGACTAGTTGAAAGGAGCCGTAGTATTCTCAAAGATCGACCTCAGGTCGGGTTACCATCAGTTGAGAGTACGGACAGATGATATTTCTAAGACTGCTTTTAGGACGAGATACGAGCACTATGAGTATCTGGTGATGCCATTCGGTGTAACTAATGCTTCTGCAATCTTTATGGAGTATATGAATAGGATTTTCCATCCCTATCTGGACTCGTTTGTGGTAGTGTTTATTGACGACATCTTGATATATTCTAAAAGCCGGGAGGAACACATGGAACATTTAAGAATTGTATTGAAGGTTTTGAGAGACAACCAATTGTATGCTAAGTTGTCGAAGTGTAACTTTTGGCTTGAGTCTGTGAACTTTCTTGGGCATGTGATAACCAAGGAAGGAGTTGCAGTAGATCCCTCTAAGGTTGAAGCAGTAATAGAGTGGGAAGTACCAAAGTCGGTGATAGAGATCCAGAGTTTCCTTGGACTAGCCGGATACTATCGGAAGTTTATAGAAGGATTCTCGAAACTAGCTTTGCCTTTGACTAAGCTGACCAGAAAAGGGGAACCTTTTGTGTGGACAGCTCGGTGTGAAGAGAGCTTCCAAGAGTTGAAGCGAAAACTAACCTCAGCACCAGTGTTAAGGTTGCCTTGCTCGGAAACGAATTTCAATGTGTATTGCGATGCTTCAAAAGAAGGTTTGGGTTGTGTGTTAATACAAGAGGGGAAAGTGGTTGCTTATGCTTCGAGACAATTGAGACCTCATGAGCAAAACTATCCTACTCATGATTTGGAGTTAGCAGCAGTAGTGTTTGCTTTAAAAGTTTGGAGGCACTATCTCTATGGTGTACGGTTTGAAGTCTTCAGCGATCACAAAAGTTTGAAGTACCTATTCGATTAGAAGGAGTTGAATATGAGGCAAAGGAGATGGATGAAATTTTTGAAGGATTATGACTTTAGCCTACAATATCACCCTGGTAAAGCTAATGCTGTAGCAGATGCATTGAGTCGTAAATCTTTACATATGTCTGCTCTTATGGTGCACGAGATGAAAATGATAGATGAATTTCGGGATTTGAACTTAGCAGTAGAAATGAAGCCGAAGAGTGTAGTAATGGGAATGCTCAAGGTGACTAATGAGTTATTTGATCAAATTAAAACCATGCAGTTGCTGGATGATGAACTACAGGCTAAGAGGGCCTTGGTAGGCGACGACAAAGGAAAAGATCTTCAGATAGATACTAATGGTTTGTTGAGATACAAAGGAATGATTTGTGTGCCACAAGACGTTGAGTTGAGAAGAGATATTCTAGATGAGGCGTACAAGAGTAAGATGAGCATTCACCCGGGGACAACAAAAATGTATCAAGATTTGAGGAAGATGTTTTGGTGGTCTAGAATGAAAAGAGATGTAGCTCAGTACGTGTCTAGTTGCTTGATTTGTCAGAAAGCTAAGATTGAGCATCAGCGGCCGGCGGGGGAACTTCAGTCATTGGAGATTCCAGTATGGAAATGGGACAGCATCTCTATGGACTTTGTTTCTGGTTTTCCGAGAACGCAGAAAGGTTATGACTCGATTTGGGTTATTGTGGACCGATTGACTAAGTCTGCACATTTCTACCGGTCAATGTAAGGTATTCATTGGAAAGGTTAGCGGAGTTGTACATAAGAGAAATAGTGAGATTGCATGGGATTCCAGCGAGTATCGTCTCAGATAGAGATCCTCCTTTTACTTCGAATTTCTGGAATGGCTTACAATCTGCATTGGGTACTAGGCTGAAATTGAGTTCTGCTTATCACCCACAAACGGACGGTCAGTCTGAGAGAACGATTCAATCAACAAAAAATTATACATCAACCCAATCTCTAACTAACTTTCTGGAACTAGAAGATATGATCATAAAGTAATAATGAAAGGAAAAGGCAAGGTGATATTAATGAGGTTTGCATCAAGTAGTGCATGTCCAGGGTTGGCTCTACGGGATGCAACATGTGCCCAACACACGGGCCACTTATTTAATGGGCCCAACAAATTTATTCATAGCTATTAGAAGAGTGGTACAAATAGCTATTCATTAATTTATTGCGGAAATGTTTATATTTCATAAGTTTAGGAACTCTTAGTATTCTAGCCAGATACGTATAGCAAGAAGCAATTATTACTTTACTTTAATTACAATTTAATAATAGGCAACTATTATACCTTCAACTCTTCAAAACTATTACACTTTATGAATTGTGAGTACTAGTCAATTTTGTGGTACGAATTTGTAGCATAAGTTATCTTCTTCGTTTCCTCCATTTCTTGATAATTCAGGTTCTACTATTTTTTGCTACAATTAAATTGTTGATTTTTTTCATATCATTTTGAGTAAAAAAACACTAGTGTGAAAGTGGAAAAGGAAAAAAAGTAGCAGACCAACTTATAGAATCACAAAAGGGGAAACTTGATAAATTTGTTAAGAAAATATGTTGTTCTTATAATTAGGAGGGATTAAGTATGGATAATGTTGAACAATCCAATTAAAATTTGGATGATAAAAATTTATCAATGAAGATGTTAGTAATTTAGATGAGTATGATAATCATGGTTATAAAAACCATACCGTATCGGCCGTTCAACCGGAAAACTGGTGAACCGTGTAAGAATGAGATTGCAATTAAGAGGGGAGTGAATTGGTTGTAGCAACAAGTATGACCAATTTTTCTGCAATATCAAAGTTAATGTGCAGCGGAAATATTATACAGAAAAATATTGACTAGGAATGATAGAAAATTAACAACGAAAAGGGAAAGAGAGTACACAAGTGTTTTATACTAGTTCACCTTCTTGTCCACCGAAGGCTACGTCCAGTACTCTTGACGCGCAAGAGATTCCTTTATTAAATATAATGAGTTGCAATTACAATTATCTTACCCCGAGATCTCCTTGTACCTTACACACTCACTTATATCTAATCCCTTGAAAAACTCTATTCCAAGTCACACCCTTGGTAAACACTATATCAAGTTACACTCTTGGTAAACACTATACCAAGTCACTCAATCTCTTTCTCTTCACACCCTTGTGAAAGAAAGTAAACTTTGCAAAAGTGAAGAATGTACAATTTGGCTTGGATTGCCTTACAAGTGTATATGACAATTTCTAGAACTTGCAATCCAATAACAACTCTTTATACTTGAGATAATAATGCTCTTTAACAGTATGAAAAACACTTAGAAGCAACTTCAAAATAACTTTGAAAGTTTAAGAGTAGGTTGCTTGAAAAGTGTAGAAAAAATCAGAAAGTGTGAGAGCTTTTAAAGAGAGTTTAAAATCTGAGTTGTTTGTATATGTGTTGTTGTATGTTGTTGTTGTGAGAGTATTTCAATGCCTTTATATAGGCTTCCAATCAACCATAATACCCCTAGGTATGAGTAGGTTTCGTTTGTAATGAAAACCAATTAGTTTGGAGTGAAACCCTTTCACTTGAAATCTGAAAACTGATACAACAGCTCTCAATAATTGATCACTTCACGTGGGTAATCGATTACCCAACAATCCTATTAACAGCTTTTTGAAAATTCACACAGTGTAATCGATTACTGGATTTGAGTAATTGATTACTCAATGACACTGTTTGACAGCTTTGTGAAATTGCCTTAGTTTAATCGATTACCCTGTTTTCTAAAAATGGTAATCTGTTAATCCAAAGTCAGTAATGGATTACTCATAGCTGTTAGAGGTTTGAAAACTCTTTTCTCACTCATGTAACTTGTTACTCAACACCCGTTACATGTTGTTTTTGAAAATTATTTTTATTCACACTTAAATTTTTCTGATTTTCTTGAAAACAATTTTGAGCATTATTAACTAAGTAAATAAATGAGTTATAAGGATAAAAGTACTTAAGACTTAAACTCTATTTCTTTGAAGCTTTGTCTTCGATAGTCTTTGTAGGTCTTCTTCCTTTCTTCTTTTTGTGATGTTGGTGTCTTCATCAAAACCGTGTCAAGGTCAGGAGCAAGATTTTCTTCACAAACCGGACCCTTAACCGGTACGGCACAAATGTTATACCGCATAAGCAACAAAATGGTGAAAACCGGTTTAAACCGGCTAGTTTTGGTCAAAACCAGTGAATCGGTGAAAACCAACCGGTTTATGCTTCTACCTTATTTCATATATTTTCCAATGTTCCTGTTTCCCCCTGCTTTAGTGATTCATTAATATGTTTGATGTTGTAATTAATGGGGGTGTAAAACTTTGTAAGTTTTCTAATACATTGACTTGTGAGCTCACAATTCACCATTTAGTTGTTTCACCGATTATAATTTATTAAAACATTTGTTTTTACGGTACCAGAATCAAATATAGAATTAGGGCAATGTATAATACCAAGTCTAGGATAGGGCACAAGTCTCTGATTTTATTAAAGACTTAATGTTGTTTGTTTATGTGAATTTGAAATAGATTATGAATATGAAATATAAATTTAAATATATATTTATTTGGAATAAAAAATTGGTATAGGTTTAGATATATATAAATATAAGCATATATGTCTGGTTTAATCGACATGCGGTTTAATTACTGAACCACTGATTGAACCACTGTACCACTGTTCCAGTACCCTGACCGGTTTGATAACCGATACAGTTTTAATAACATTGATGATACCAATTGCATCTAATATTGAAAATTCAATGGATGATAAATAAGCATTCTTTCTTGATTCTATTGACATCTATAATCCTAGAAATTGGGATAATTAAAAATGATATCATGCAAATATTATAAGGCTTTGTTATATTAAATCTTTTCCTTGTAGGACCCCGATTTTTCATTTCGCAGCAAACCTATCCATGCTTTCTTTCTGCACTTTGTGAACTTCAACTCTTATGCTACTAGTAGCCTTTGAATGATAGAAGATGGGCAAGGTAAGTGGGCCTAAAGGTGGGCCTTCCCGATGGCCTGATATATCTGCGCAATAAATAATTCTTAAGACTTCCACAATAGAACTACTTAGAAAGTTATATATAAATGTCTTGAAAATTTTAGGTTTTTTCACAAACAATGAAACACCCATAATTTTATTTAAAAAATTGTAGCAACTTTCAACCTGAATTCTGTGTTTTGGAATATATTGAGGATACAAATATTAATCATATTTCTAATACTATTTTTCCATATTAACAAGAGACTAGTGTAATTTTAATATATTGTCAGTGTCAAGATTTATACACACTACATACATTATCAACAATTCATTTTTAATTTTGTATTAAGTTTTTTGAACAATCAATCATAATTAAAACTCATGCTCTGTACAATTTTTCTCATAAACAATCCAGGTAATAAATCGGTTATATACATGTAACACTAGTTCGAGATTGTGAGGTAAAAAATATTCAGAAAAGTAAAGAGATAAAGGTTTAGATTAATCACACAAACATTATTATCATGAATCACTCTTAACCACTAAGAACTACATCAAGTCCAACGAACCATAAGATTTGTACATTGAGTTATATTTACAAGTTGTATCTCCGCATCTACCAAGTAAGAGAGTCCTATCTTACATAGATAATATTTTATCACATTTCACTTATGCTTCCCGACTATGAATCTTTAACAAATAATATAAAACTCAATTTTTAGTCGTGTGAAAGTATGGATGACCATAGGGCGGGTTAAGGCTTATCCCTTACTCGATCCTAAATATTGATCGAGTCATCTTTTTGAACTTGGATCTGACTTTAGACCCGAAACAAACCTGACTTTAAGTATTTATCGGGTCAACCTTTAAACCCGAATCCGACCCTATACCTGATTAAATATAATACATACTCATTTTAGAAAAGTTTTCTCAATATTACTTATTATTATAAATATGAAATTTTACATATAAAATGATATATGTATATATTCATATATTATTAATCATGTATATATGATGAAAAATTAGAGAATCAATTATACTTTCGATAAAAAACTGTCATTATTATGTACACAATTGAATAGAGACACATAAAAATATGATGAATGAGTGACCATAGGATGAATTGGGCTGAGTCATGCTTAGTCCATACCCGGCCCTAAATATTGACACAGTCTAATTTTTTAACATAAACTCAGCGATAGACTCGATGAGACCTGACCTTATTCGGGCCGATCATTATCAAGTCACATTGGATAAATGGGTAGGTTTATCATTAAAAAAAATGTTGACGACTTTGAAGGGATACTTATTCATTAACATTCATATGTGCATGCATATATCAAGAATCCATTAGCAGACATGTCATATGTTATTCGAAATTCAAGAGTGATAACTCTAACAAAATATATGGATAATAATTTCGGGGTAGGATGTTTAAGATGATGATGTTAGTTATGAGATTGGTTAGAAAAGGAATATGTTAAGATATAATAGTTGGTTTTTTAGATTTAATTAAACAATTGATATTTCTAAAATGTTCTAATGTTATAAGATGATGAAATTTAGTTGTTACCATTATTTGCTATTGATCCTCACATATCTCACAAGTTGGGGAAATGATAGGACGTTTGTTATAATGTTTATTATATTAAGAAGGGATATGATAAAATATTATAGTTGATTATTTAGATTTAATTAAATATTAATATTATATGAATACATCAACATGGTCATCATCATCTCACAATAAGAATATTCTAGAAGTATTCATATAATATTATGACCCTTTGTTTTTTGGTTATGGGTATTTATATTTGAATTTGCAATGGGGTCGAGTCGTTTTCATATATTAGATTGAGCATTGTTTGTCCTTCTTAATTCAGTTTTTTTGTTTATGAAATGTGGATGACTAAGATATAGTTATGTGACTTTCAACCTATGTTATTATAAACGTCAATTATGTTATTTGAGCCATTTAAAGTAAACAATTTCTCTTCTAACAAATTCTTCTCTTCTAACCAATTAAATTATCTATATTTTTATTACTTTTATATCTAACTCCATTAACTAGAAACATAATTTTATTGAAAATTGACCCTCTCCACTACTGAAGGGTCCATTATCAGATAAGATTATGATATGTGGTTTTTAAAAAATTTAACCATACAAATTTTAAACTATTTTTAGTCAAAAAATTATTATAAATGATGAAATTAATGTGAGACTTATATTTCTCTTAAAGAATCCCAACCTAATTTTATTCTCTATGAAGCTCCTACAGTTTGTGCAGTTTAAGCCTGTTTTGTTTTTCTCTGCTGCAGTTGTGCTTTAGTATTTGTGATTTGAATGACACTTGTTTTGAGGAAATGGAGCTCTTTCTCATTATTAATAAACACATGCACTTTAGGAAAATGACCCATCAAACATCAAAAGCAGAATTATTCGTCTCTTGTGGATCTATTAATTACACGCAAATCTTGATATATGCAAGAATTCGCGTGTGCATGCATGCTACCCCCACCAGCACATGTATTCTCTTTTGACCACCTCTTTCTACGTCAGTTACCATTCCCCACAACAAAATCGCACAATTGAACACATGCATATGCAATTATGCATTGTAGTGTTAAGTGGTACCTCCCTTGTCGTCATCAATGTCTCTATCTGAGTCTGAAACAGCGGTGTTACAGATATTAAATTGCATGCGGTTACGTTACTCTTATTGCGATTGTGGGAAAAATGCAATAACAATTACGATCACAGCATTAGAAACCGCAATATTGTAACCACAACTACAACCTGCATGGTAGAATTTAAAATTCTGAGCAACACATGAAAATGAAATAACACCTAGGATCCCTCAATCTCATCAGTTTGAAATGATATTTGCATGAAAAGCATATCCCTAACAAGACAAAGAAGCCGAATATTTATGTGCGGTTTTACAGGGAATATTTATACATCTATGTATAGAACGTATAAGGGAATTTTTTATCCAAGATTTCCCTTACTTTCATGCAAAACTCAAACCACAAAGACAAAAAAGGAGGGGGAAGAAAAAATATAGACCAATGTATAATGGAAGTATAGACGTTGGACAGTGACCTTAGCAAAAGAACAATATGTTTATCTTCCCTTTCTTAAAGTCTGCGAAAGGTTCAAATATGTGCCTAAACTTTGTCTCCATCTTAAAATCGTTGTCTTTTAATTTGCATATGCCAATGACTCTTTACTTTTGGTGGGTCTCAAGCAGCGGTATCTTTGGAAGGGCATGGAGATTCTCTTTGCTGGATGGAGATGATCACATATCTCTATTAAAGAAATTGAACCATATAAATTTTAAATTATTTTTAAATAAAAATATTATAATTCATCGAACCCATTTTTATGTTGGACTCTTCAAGAGAGAGGATCCATGCCCTGGCAAATTTAGAAGGATGGGGTTGTTTGCCTTTAATATTACGGGAATGGGACAACTTTTTAAAAATTTACGGGGTGGGATAGATTTAGGATAAGTCGTTTACTGGGAACACGTTTTAATGGTGAGAAAACATGTACGCGGACCATATTCACGTTTTTTGAAAACGTGGACCATATTCACGTTTCATGTTGTCAAGTTTACCGTTGGCTCAAATAATTCCACTTGCTTCTTCTTGATTTTCGCCTCTGCTCCTTATTTCCAATGTTCAAGATGTTGTTTTTTCTGTTCAAAATGAAGTTGAGTGCTTTTGTCATTGCTCAAATGAACCACATGAATGAAGGTGGGAGGGATAAAGATGGGAATTCAAGTAATGTAATACTATATTTGACATAGTTGAGCAGCAACAATGATGATGGGATCGAATGTTATTATTTTAAGACAAAAAATGTATACAATGACACTTGTAATAGTTCTTTTACACTTTCATTATATTATCTAAAATTTATTTTTAATTATTATTAACTCTTAAATAAAAGTAATATAAATTAATAATAAATAATAAATTGACCGTATATAAATTTTTACGTATAATATTATTTTTGATTGAGTATTAATTATAGTAAGTTAAAGTTTAACAGTAATGACTATCTTTTGAGGACAGTTATTACTACATTCATGTGAAGAAAATTTTCCTTTTCCTTTTTTAACTTCAATAACGTATTTTCTACTATTCATAAAACGTGTATATTGTCCACGTTTTCGAAGAAGGAGAAATATAAAACATGTATATGGTACACGTTTTCTATAAAACGTGTATATGGTACACGTTTTCTCTCTCGTCACAATTAAAATGTGTTCCCCATAAACGACTTACCCTAAATCTATCTTATCCCCGTAAATTTTTAAAAAGTTGCCCCATACCTGTAATATTAAAGTCAAACAATTCCATTAAATTTGCCCTTTTGAAGTTACATGTATCTTGGCTTTATGGCTTATAGATCAGTTCATGTTCATGAGAGTGACACTTATTAGAAGAGATAGTCAGACTATTAGAATATATCATATTATCTTAGAATATATTTAGAGAATATCATCATGTCGTATATTTGTTTAGAGTATGTTAGAAGATCTATTAGGATATAGATTATTTTAGAGTAAATTACACTCACACCCCCTGAGTTTTAATGAAATTACACAAATCACCCCTCCCTTTTTTGTCCTTACACGAACCACCCCTAATTTTGTACATATGTTACACTGACTACCCCTGCATGATATACAAGCATAATATTTTAGACAAAAAATGTGTGACATGTGTAATTAATTAAACAAAATATTGTATATTGTGTAGACAAATTCAAATAATATAAGAGTCAATTTGTCTTCATTATTTGGCTCGTTATAAAATAATATAAGAGTTATTTAAACATTTTTTTTAAATTATTAATGTATTTTGTAATGACACAAAAGTAATAAAGAAACACTACTTTTGTACTATTTGAAGTGTTACACAATATACAATATTACACTTTTATAACATGCAGGGGTAGTCAGTGTAATATATGTATAAAACTAGTGATGATTTGTGTAGGAGAAGGGGATGGTTGGTGTAAGGACAATGAAGTGATGAGTGCTTTGTGTAATTTCATTAAAACTCATGAGTGTGAGTGTAATTTACTCATTATTTTATTATGATTTGTTTGTTATTTAATTAGGAGTATGATATTAGTATAAATGAGTTAGTTGTAAGCCTTTTGGAATATCAAATAAAACACAATATCATCATTCCTACTACTATACAATTTACTATTTTGAACATTTTAATTCATTGGTGAGGGGATATCATTGATAATACCAGCATTATAGTATTCACTTTAATTAGAACTTGTTTGATTTCTATTAGGCATTCTAATATACTACAAACCCATAATACAAATAGAATTAACGGTAAGGTTTTGTCTATTGAGCGAAGATATTAAGAAATAGAAATATGAAAAGTTTTCCATAAAAAAAAAACATTTAATATATTGGAACCAAGAAATGAGAATAAGGATCACATGTCTCAAAAAATTCACGTCCTCATGTCCCAAGTCAATTACACTACACTAACTAATGTAAAAAATGTTATTTTCTATTTTTTAAATTTTCCTTTTTATTACGTGTCAGTTTTTAACTTGTTTTGTACATATTGGAACACTAAAAATGGGACAGGTGATCTTTATTCATAAATCGAATAAGTATCACTTGTCCCAAAAAATTTATGTCCCCATGTCCCAAGCCAATCACACTGCACCAAGTAATGTAAAAATGTTATTTTCTATTTTTTTAATTTTCTTTTTTATTACGGATAAGTTTTTAACTTGTTTGGTACACATTGAGACACTAAAAATGAGACATGTGATCTTCATTCATAAATTGAATAAGGATCACTTGTCCCAAAAAATTCATGTCCAAACTTCATTTTTTTCATTTAATATTTTTTATTATTTTAATACCACCATTTTAGGAGACACAATCCCTTTAACTAGACCTCCCAAATTTAAGTCCTAAAATGTTCCAGGTAGAGAATGTCTACATGAATTTGTGGTTCTACCCAACCTTAATCTCTTCATAAAAAACACTAATAAGTAAAATCTAAATTGAAATCTATCTACCCCAGGAGTTACATTATCAATTATTCCGTAAGCTTTAATCTGTCTAGTAGTGTTTTAAAAATGTGATTAAGGTTGATATAAATGAAAAACAAACTAGTAAACACTGTGTTTCATTTATATTTAGGAATTTTTTGAACGACAACCAAAACTAATTTGTTTGATGGAATTATTCTCTGTTAAAATATTAAAATTAAAATCATTATTATCATTATACTTATTAATATTGAGGGTAAGACTAGAAAAGAAATTTATGACATTAATTTTCTAAATAAACAAATAACTTTGGATTTATAAAAAAAAGCTCTTAAATGGAAAGATAAAAGTCAACAACAGAACTTATGACATAATGCATTAATTAAGATTAGGGAATATATATAATGTGAGTTAGGATCTACTTCATTAATTTATTCTCTCTCCTTAAACTCTCACCTAAATTTATTTTTCTTCTCAACTTATCTCCTCTCATTTTCTTTTTCTTTCATCTCTACTCTATCAAAGAAAGACTCAATAACTTTGTAGATGCGGTTAGGATTTTTGGGAATGAGTTTTTTTTTTTGTTACATGTGAAAATAATAAGGTAAATTGAACATGATCAAATAGTAAAAATGCGTGTGACAATAATTACAAAAGGTTTACATAATTAAGCTTGCAATATAGTATCATTGTATAACAACCTTCTACCACTCTCTAAAGTTATATGTCACAAAGCACAAAAAGAATATTGAAGAATAAGTGGCAGGAAATGTACATTAAGAACCGACCACCATTATTTGAACATTATTAGAAAAGCCGAATAGATAAAAACATATATCTTGAGAAAGATGTATGACATGAGTCTCCAAAAAGTGATTTAGGTATTTAAATTTTATGGTGGTTAGGAAAAAAAGGTTTCTAATGTAAAGTGAGGCCCAAGATGGCTCTTAAAAGCAGGTAAAGAAAATAAATAAAGATTGGAGTAATTGGCTCCAACAAAGTTAAGAGGGTCCTTGCATACTCTAATATGTGTCTCATATCCCACAATGATTCAAGTTTAGTCCATCACCATCAAGGGCCCTTTCCAACAAATAAAACACTTCTCCAGTATTCGAATGTGACTAGATTATATTTTTGTAATTATTTATTTATTTAATTTAAAAATAAAATTAAATCTAAATTTTAAATTTTTTCGAATGCCATATGTCAGGATCTGAGGTCAGTATTGATCTCTTCAGTATTTAAGAGGAGCTCAACTCCTTTCCTACGTATCCCCTTCATTAATCTTCCTTTAAGAAAAGCTGGTAGGGCTCTTCGGACAAGGAGAATATAACCATTTTGATGGAACAAAATCCTCACTCTTCTCTGATTTCATGAGGAATGATCAGAAACATGCCATACTAAAACAAATGTATATTTTACATATCTCAAATCTGGCCCACACAAATTATGACGACTTATCCCACGAGTTATTCAATTTAAAATTTATCTTTCTTTAAAGACGTGACAAGAATTGGTCAAAAATCTCTAGTGATATAAATAATTGAAGTTATAATATTAAAATTATCATGAATAAAAGGAAAAACAAAACCCGCTTAGATTAAAAATTATAAATAATTAAACTAGGAAAAATAAAGCATCCACGTCCTCGCAAGATGGGTTTGGGCTCAAGGCCATACGTTATAACACGTGGATTTTGCATGTCCTTTTTCTCTATATATTCGATTTGCTAAGGGATAAGGACAGCATGGGATGATATGATTTTAATGTTTAGACAAAAATTTGTCCCCTGATTTAATGGGGTAAAAAAAACATGATTTTTATACTATCCTAGATGGATCTTTAGGCCAAGACTACGGCCTGTTTATAAATCAAATATAGGTGACAATTATTTTGTCCTATGCTATCTCTCACCACTCTAAAAATCAAATATGTTACGAGTTAATATTGTGAGAAATTTATCAAGTATTTGTTTCCATCTCTTATCCTTCAAAACAAACTGGCAAGTATCTCCTTACTCTTCTTTTTTCAATAAGTCAATTGTATAATATAAGAAAGAAAAATGCATTGTAAATATTAAAGTACACCACTTTGCTCTTTTATAAGTCCACTCACCATACCGTATGGTGATTCTTTTTTGTGATAAGAATGAAGAAGTCTAAGTATAGCTAATGATCACTAATACTTAGTTTCATTTGATATGGATCCTTGTAAGACAATCACTAAATATCACAATTTGCTCTTTTTCAAACTTATAAAAGTGCAGAAATATTTTCTAAAAAACTAAGTTAATGCTAAGATATGATTGGATGTTTGATTCAAGTTGTAATAAAAACTGTGTGCTTCGTTTATGAGGATTAGGGTAGATTATATTAGGGGTGAGCAGGACCTGGCCCTACTCACTCACCCGGTATGGCTCCATCATGATCGGACCTGAATAGAGTCAGGTCTCATCAGGTCTAGGGTCGGGTTCGGGTTAAAAAATTAGTCCCGGTCAATATTTAGGATCGGGTAAGGACCAAACATGACCCGTCTCGACCCGTCCCATGGTCACTCACTCATGGTGTTTGTATGTATGTCTATTCAAATGTGTACAGAATAATGATACATTTTTGTCGAAAATATCATTGATTTTCTAATTTTTTCATCATATATACATATTTAATAATATATATACATATATTATTTTATATGTCAAATTACATATTTATAATAATAAATAATATTTAGAAAACTTTATCTAAAATAAGTATACATTCTATTTAATCGTGTCTAGGGTCGGGTTTAAAGGTTGACCCACTGAATATTTAGTGTCTGGTTAACTTCGGGTCTAGGTTCGAGTTCAAAAAAATGACCGTCCAACATTTAGGGCCGTGTAAGAACAAGCCTTAACCCGTCCCAACCCCCTAGATTATATAGAGTTTCAAGAGGTCTGCAAGTGCTTTCCAGGAGGTACAAGACATTTGGGAAGATTATGGTCTAGTCTCGAAACTATAGTAACAACACTGGATAATTAGTTACTCAATCGTGGTAATCGATTACTCACTCTTACTGTCCAGTAGAGTAATCAATTAATAACTTTGAGTAATCAATTACTCTTCCTTGTTTTCGTCAGGTAATATGTTACTCTATTTTAGGTAATATGTTACTCTATTTCAAGTAACATGTTACTCTGTTTCACGTAACATGTTACTCAGTTTTCTAAAAAGTTATTTTTAGACATTTGAAACTCATTTCATCCTCATTTAAGTTTGTAAAAACGTTTTTGAAAATTATTCCTAAGAGCAATTGTGATATAGAGTAGTAATTGATTTATTAAGGATTTGGACCTAATCTAGAAAGAAATAAAAAATCTTGTTTAGTAATGTGTGTATGCTTTCCATGCATCAAATCTTCAATCTTTTTTCTTATTTTTGTTGATATCGGTGTCTTTATCAAAACCTAGCCAAAATCAAGGAGAATACTCTTCTTCACAAACTATATCAAGGCTGTTTTTAGTGGTAGTTGTTGGCAATCGGATTTCAGTTGTTTTAGAAAACATTTTTTAGGATGAAGTTCTATCTGATTGTTACTAACCTAGCTTTATACCTTTCAAGTTAATTATTTTATCTGATTTTATTGAAGTTGCACAATGTTTATCAATTATCTTATCATGCTGGCTAAAATGTTAAACCACCACATTACACATTTCTTCAAAATATATCTACTTACAAATCAAGTTATTAGTAATGTTCTTATTTATTTATAACATTTTAAAACCCAACAAATAACAAAAATTAAATATGTTATCATTTATGGATGAATTCAGTGTAGTGTCAACAACTGTACTCTCCTTCCATAACTTAAATTGTATTTCAGAATCCAAACCAATAAACTTTACAACCTACATCAATTTTTCCTCACGTTATAATTTTTGATATGTGAGAAATTTAAGCTCATTTGATCTGTTTTAATGATGAAATGTCTTCCCATCAAATAATGTTTCCATTTTTTTACAGCTTGAAGTAGTGCAATCAATGTCAGGTACTTGTAGTGGTGGTCATTCTACCATTTTAATTTGTCAAAAGCAATTGTAGCTTCCTCTCTCCAATTGAAGTTGCCTCTTACCATAACCCCGCATACATCTTTTATAATATTCAATTATCCTAAAAAAAACCTCTCATTCCTTTAATGTCTTTAGGAATTGGCCAAGAGGTCTATGTTGAATAACCTCCAGGTTTTGAGGATTATAAACATCCCTCATATGTATATAAACTAAAGAAAGTGCTTTAGGTTTAAAGCAAGTTGCTAGAACTTGATATGATAGACTTACTAAATATTTTACGAAAAGGGTAAGGTCGATAATACACTCTTTATTAGGAAAATTATTCATCGTACACTTCTTATTCAAATTTATGTTTATGATATTATTTTCGGTTCTACTAACGATGATTTGTATAGGGAATTTTTTAAGATGATACAAGGTGAGTTTTAAATATAGGGAAGTTGAACTACTTTCTCGGACTACATATCAAACAAACAAGGGACTATGATATCAAGGTATTGCAAATATCTACTTAAACGATTTGAAATGGAAGAATGCAAAGACATTGCCACTCCTATGGGCTTAAATACTTACATTGATACTAATGAGGCTGAAAAATGTATTGACACCATTAAATATCGAGGTATGATTGAGTCCCTTTTTTATCTTACAAGAAGTAGATCTCATATAATGTTTAATGTTTGTCTGTGTGCTAGATATCAGTCCACACCTAAAGAATCACATCTAGTTGCAGTTAAAATAATTATAAAATATCTAAAAGGAACAAATGATGTAGGACTATGGTATCCTAAGAGAAATATGCGATTTGGTTGGGTACTCAAATTCAGACTTCGTTGGATGCGAAACCAAAAGGAAGAGTAGTAGTGGTACATGTCACATTCTGGGAAATGTCTTAGTCTCCTAGTCATGTAAAAAATAAACTTGTATTGCTTGGAGTAATGTAGAGACAGAGTATATAACATAATGTAGTTATTGTACATAGGTGTTTTAGCTTGAACAACGATTACATGATTTTGGTCTCGACTTAGGTTGCATTCCCTTGAAGTTTAATAACACTAATGCTATCAACCGTGCTAAGAATCCAATAATGCATTCTAGGATCAAACACATAGATATAAGACATTACTTCCTCAGGGATCATGTTCAAAAAAAAGATGTGAATTCTAGACTTAGGCATATGGAATGAAGCACACCTAAGTTAAATCATCATTACTTGATTATATGTTTACATATTTTGTTTCATGATATTTTATGTGTGGCTACTTGTTCATATGATTCTTTTTATTTATTTATGAATTTTAAATTTTTTATGCGTATGTAATCGATTATACGGTATTGGGGTAGCTGAAAACAAAAATATGAGGTAATCAACCGAGTACTCGCATTCAGTAACCGATTACTGAAGAAACATAACCAATCGGTAATCGACTACTGAATTGAGTAACCAATTACCTCATGAACATTTCTAAAAAATCTTGACAATCGTTAAAGGAGTAACTGATTACTCTAACAGCGTAACCAACTATTCTGATAATCCTTTATTTCGAAAGTTTCATCATCTTCCCACTACCCCGCGATCCTCTCACCCCAAAAACTCAAAATCTTCATTTCTTAACAATTTTGAGTGAAATTTGTGGCACAATAACTTATATTTTCATCATTAAACACTTTCCAACCACAAATTTCATATTTTTGTGCCTCAAATAAAAAAAGTCCCCAAATTCAGTTCTTGTGAAACCCTTGAAACTCAAAACTTCATATCAATGGCTTTTTCCGCCATAACCATGAAGCGTCGAACTAGGCCTTCTCAAAAAGGTCAACCAGGTGCAGATGAGACCAATCCTTTGGATTTGTCAAGGCTTTTATCAAATGATGAGTAATGCAAAGTCTTCCACGTATACTTCTTAGGACTACAATTAATCACTCCCAAGTATGGTACACTAAACTCATTTGAATTTGCTCAATTTAAATTTCCTAAACTCCTTAGACAACAAAATCTTATGAATTTTTGTTTAGAAAATAGTGCCTATTATCCTGAACTCAATTTAAATTTTGGTCAGTTTGCATGAAAATACCATACATTGGAGCTGAACTTGGCTTTGGACTTCATTATCCTTGGCAGGTGTTTGACAGGAAAGGGTTCTACTACCTTTGTGTAGATTCCTTTAACAGGAAACAATGAACAAAACACAGAAAGTAGTGGATGAGTTTGTTAAAAATCCAGATATCCTATATGTGGGAAATCTCAACGTAGATTGTAACGACCCGATTTTTACCCTTAAATTTTTTTTCATTTATTTTAATCCTTCATTTCCTACAGTCGTCACTTTAGTTAAAAATTCTCAAGAATCACTCTTTGAAAATACACTTTATCCTATCATTTTATCATACAGATTTATGTTGCGGAAAAACATAATTCATTCAACTAAAATTTACCACATGCAACCAGTCATGGGGTTTTCAGAGTTTTAAGTCCATAACCATATTATCCTAATCAGATTACATTCATCTCAAAACATTTATCAAATCAACTACAATGTCAGAATACAATCCAGACTTTCAAGTTAAAAACACAAAAGCTTCCTAGTGAGCTCCCTCCTCAAAATCCTTCATTCACCTACAATGGGATTATCATAACAACACACAAAACAAAGGGAGTAAGTCATTAGTTCAAAACTAACATCACATGATAATCCACATTTCAATACGATTAAGCTTTAATATAATTTATAAACACAAATACGCTATTGTAAGCATTCATATCTTCTGTCTTTCTTTTCCACTTCATTCATATTCGTCCTATAGCATATATATCCCGTAATATATATATTCTATAGCACGCATATTACGTTCTTTCGAAATATCGGACTCCTCATTATTCATATCCACCCTATAGGACCTATATCCCATAATATATTCCTATAGCATGTATATTACTTTCATTCGTAACGCCATCCCTTTTATCACTCATATTCACCTTATAGAAAATATATATCCCATACTATATATCCTATAGCATGCATATGACTCTCTTTGTGACATCCACATTACTCATAGTTCGTATTCACACTCAATCGTATTCATCGATTTCATTTTCCATACCACATCGGGCAGGCCGAGTTACCATCCATACCACATCGGGCAGGTCGAGTTACCATCCATACCACATCGGGCAGGTTGAGTTACCATCCATACCACATAGGGCAGGTCGAGTTACCATCCATACCACATCGGGCAGGTCGAGTTACCATCCATACCACATAGGGCAGGCCGAGTTACCATCCATACCACATAGGGCAGGCCGAGTTACCATCCATACCACATAAGGCAGGTCGAGTTATCATCCATACCACATCGGGCAGGTCGAGTTACCATCCATACCACATAGGGCAGGTCGAGTTACCATCCATACCACATAGGGCAGGTCGAGTTACCATCCATACCACATAGGGCAGGTCGAGTTACCATCCATACCACATCGGGCAGGTCGAGTTACCATCCATACCACATCGGGCAGGTCGAGTTACCATCCATACCACATAGGGCAGGTCGAGTTACCATCCATACCACATCGGGCAGGTCGAGTTACCATCCATACCACATAGGGCAGGTCGAGTTACCATCCATACCACATCGGGCAGGTCACAACAATAAAACACTACCTCTTCGGGTAGGATAACATCAACAAACTACTACCTCTTCGGGTAGGGTAACAACAATAAACTTACCAACACGTTACCTCTTTCACATACCTCATTCACATCAGTGAGTATGAAATTTGAGACACTTATCCCTTATCTCGGTGAGATTGGGGTTCGGTTAGTGAGTAACTTTACCAGTTTCCTCCACGATCTCCTCCAACCTTAGGATCTCTTCTCATTCCCACCAATAACAACAATGTCAGTCATTTATTCAAAATAATACATAACGACTCATATCTCTTCATGAAACATACAAGGGATTCACATATTTTCAAGATTTCCAAAACTACTTCAATACAAGTTTTCAAACATTTAAACATACATGTTCATCTCATATATCAACATCAAAGCACAAACTCATCATCCACATCTAACATTTCATCCATTTCTCTTTTTACTCATATTCTCATTTTTGGGGTTTTCATGAACAACCAACAAAAACTTTCCATTCATCAAATACCAACTCTAAACCAAGAGTTTACAAGATAAAAACAACATAAAACGAACCATAACTCTAAAGGATGAGTTTCCATGGTTTCTCATGTTTTGAAAATAGATCCAACATACCCAAAACAAGTTAGAGAGGAAGAAGAAGAGTTAGAAGCAATAGGTTTACCTCTTCTCAAGCTCTAAGATGAGTCCTAAGGCTCCTTGCTCTTGAAAAGCTCTCTCATCTCTCTTCTCTTCAAAGTTCTAACCCTAAAATGTGTTTTGGGTTTCTATTTTATAGACACAACGATAAGTGTAATCGATTACATGTATAGTGTAATTGATTACACAGTGTAAATTACAGAGGCATCGTCGCGATGTAATCGATTACCAACATGGTGTAATCGATTACATTAATACGATGTAATCGATTACCAGAAGTGTGTAATCGATTACACAGTTTAAATTACAGAGGCATTGTCGTGATGTAATCGATTACCAACATGGTGTAATCGATTACATTGTGTCAGATGTACATATCTGATGCTTTTCATCACGTAATCGATTACCAGGACTGTGTAATCGATTATATTACCCAAAATTGCCAAGTATAGCCCAGGATTTCACCCTCCCAGGTGAACCTTTCTCGCTCAAGCGAGGATCCGAGGACTGATACTATAATTTTAAAGACTTAAAATTTGGGGTGTTACATAGATGACCATTTGTTGCACTATTTTCTAAGTTATGTTATAGTTCCCAAATTTTCTAATCATTATCAAGTCAATGATATGAAACTTCAACTTATGTATGCCCTTAATAAAAATAAGCCTAATAAACGGACATTTATAATTATGTAACAAATGCTTTATCTTAGTGATAAAAATGGACCACTATTGCTGTAATTGAGAAATTTGGAATCTCTACTGCTGGAGAATCCAAAATGGAGTTAGATGCTTGATATTTCAAAATTGATCTGGACACTATTCACAAGATGGACTTCTTTCAAGACCCGATTGATTTATAGTTCAAGCATCAAAATGTTTCCATTGTTGAACCTTCTGATAACCCATCTACTTCTAAAGATGACCTTGCATATCAATGTCAATTTGACCCCTCCTCATCCTCTAGCAGGCCATTTAACACCCCAAATTTTAAATCTTTAAAATTATAGTATCAGTCCTTGGATCCTCGCTTGAGCGAGAGATTCTCGCTTGGGCGAGAGAGGTTCACCTGGGAGGTGAAATCATGGGCTATACTCGAGGATTCTCGCCTGAGCGAGAGTTGTCTCACCTGGGCGAGAAATGGCATTTTGGGCTGGTTGACACTGTGAGATTCTCGCTTGAGCGAGAATCCCTCGCTTGAGCGAGAGGGTCAGAGTTGAGTTTTTAAAATGGGCGGGATTTTCTCGCTTGAGCGAGAGAAAGCTCGCTTAAGCGAGAACCCGACGAGAACATTAAATGAGGGAAACCCCAAATACATTTTTAGGTTAAGAATTGAAGATAGGTGAGAGAAGAGAGCATTCCCAAGGTCTAGGAGCATTGATTCTTGTCCAAGAGCTTAAGAAGAGGTAAAACTCTCTATCCTAACTCTCTTCTTCTCTTGAGAACCCATTTTTGGTATAATGGATCTCTTCTCAAAGTGTGTAAAACCATGGAAACTCTCTCTTTCGAGTTATGGTTCTTTTTATGTCGTTTGTACCTTGTAAACTCTTGATTTTGATTTAGTATTCCAAGAATGGAAAGGGGTTTGTGGGTTGACTCATGGAAACCCAAAACCCTAAAGAGAGAAAATGAGGTTAGAGAGAAAAAATAGGTAAAATGCTAGAGGTAGAAGATGAATTGCTTTACAATGTTAAAATATGAGATGATATGTATGTTTTAGATGGTTGGAAAACTCTAAAGGAAAGTAGTATGGAACCTTTGAGAATATGATAAATATCTTGTATGTTTAAATGATGCAATAAAAGTTATTTATTTGTTATTTGGAATGAATGACTAACATTGTGTTATGTGGTGGGAATGAGGAAAAATCCTAAGTTTGGAGGTGATGCCGGTGGAACTTACGAAGTCACCAAAAACCAAACCCAACACTCACCGAGGTAAGGATAAGTCTTTAATTTATGCATTATGTTGGAAAATGCGTGGACTTTCTGTCATGGATGATGGATAAAATGTGAATCACTTAATCATTATGAACATACATGGGTATGTTGATAATGGTTAGAAGTGAATTTACGGTTTACTTATTGGGGGAGTACCAATGGAAATAAGACTCGAGAATGAAATCATGAAATGTAAATCACTTTGTAGTTATAAGCATATGTGGATATGTTTATAATGATGTCGGATGTATTTATCATTTTTGTATTGGGGGAGTACCAATGGAAATAAGACTCGGAATAAAGCAATAATTGTAAGTCACTTTGTAGTTACAAGCATATACGTTATGTTGTAATGATGTCGGGTGCATTTGTTGACTATTTATTGGGGGAGTACCAATGGAAATAAGACTCGAATAATACAATAAACTTGAGTCACTTTGTAGTTACAGGCATATACGCTATGCTGTAATGATGTCGGGTGCGTTTATTGTCTATGTATTGGGGGAGTACCAATGGAAATAAGACTCGAAATATAAAGTAATAAATGGTAAATCACTTAGTCACTACAAATATATATGGGTATGTTTGTAGTGATGATAGGTGTATTTATGGTTTATGTATTGGTGGAGTGCAAATGAAAATAAAACTCGTTATAGCCGACCAGAATGGGTTAGCGACTCTAGCTCGAGTTATGTTGCATGGTTTTTCAAAAGTATAGATGACGAAAAAGGTTTTAAGAGTATTTAAATTATATCACTGTCTAAACCTATTAAATGTGGATTAACTTACCTTGAAGTTTTATTAAATTAATGACTTATTCCTTTGTGTTGTTTGTGTATGGTAAATGTTAATCCCATTGCAGGTAGGTGGACGGAGAAGGACAATTTTTGAGTAGAGGATTAGAGACCTTTGTTTTTTATGTCTCTTTATCCATTTTTTTGTAACTTTAAATGATTGTAATCGAAGTAACTAATTATACTATGAACATTAATTTTGTATATGATGTCGACCATAGAGATTAGTAACTCGGGATATATGTAGTTATGGGTGTTTTGGAAAAACCATAGCTAATTGTATGCGGTGGTTACTAGGTTATATTAATGAATTATGCTTTTCTGCTATCATATGTTGTATGTTACTTTTGGTTCATAGATCGGGTGTGAGGGAGAAGTGAGACAATTTTAATAAATTTAGTCACTCAGTAATTATGATTGATTGTTAAATGCATGGAATTGAGTTAAATAAGGAAAAACTTTCAAGGGTAGAAAATCGGGTCGTTACAGGCCAAACTGATTGCATGGTCAAGGATGAAATGGTGAATCTTCGAGACTACATCACCACAAGGATGGATGCCCTTGATACTTAGAACCAACAATTTCGAAATGATCTCACACAACTATCTAATCGGTTGGACTACATAGATATTGATGATGAAGAGTAGGAAAAGTTTTAGTCATAGGGTTGTATTTGTTTGGTTGTAACATTGCAGTTTTTCATCTTTTGATGTTTATATGTTTTTTGAATTATTTGGTTGTATGTTTGTGGAAAGTTTTGAAGGATAGGTTTTCGAAAGGGGATTACTTTCGAACATTAGATTTGTTGCAAGAATTACACTCGATTAAACAAGGTAAAAGAGATATTTCGAGTTATTTTACTGATTTGAAAACAATTTGGGAAGATTTGGAAACATTGAGGCCATTGCCATCATGCATGTGTGGAAGTAAATGCAAATGTGTATTGATGAAGATAATGAAAGGTTATAGAGATACAGAGTATGTGTTTGTTTCTTGAAAGGTTTGAATGATGATTTTAGTACAACAAGATGCCAAATCTTGTTAATGGAGCCTCTGCCTGCTATTACCAAAGCATTCCAACTGTTGTTACAGCAAGAAAGACAAACTAGTGATGTTGGTAAGGTATGAACAGAGGTGGTAGAGTGCACTATCAAGGGAGAGGTAGAAGCTATGGCAGAGGTTATGGATCAGGAAGAACAAATAACACAAAATTCTGCACTTTCCGTGGCAAAGAAAGACACACTGCAGATGTTTGTTACTTTAAGCATGAGTTTCCTCCAAATTTTGGAGTTCAAAGAAACAAAACAGATGGTCAAAGTCATGGTTTTCATAATGGTGCAAGTGCTAATGTTGCATTTGTTGGCAATAAAGATGACAACATACAAATAGAAGCATCCACACCTACTCTCAATTTTAGTCCTGCTCAATATGCAGAACTTGTGTCATTGATGAATGATACAAGATGTAAGGACCCGATTTTCATAAATCGAAAATTCTCTTTTAGAATCCTTATTCATGAAAGTGAAGTGATTACTTTTGAAAGACATTACTCGAACAGTTTGGAAACTTGAGAGAATACGTTTATAAATTTGCAAGGCGGAAATATTTCAAACCCCTTTCATTTCAAAAGCATGTCATTACACTTCCGTTCAAATACATCCTTTATACAATTACACTTTCTCAAAATTACCTTGAACACAAGCATTAGATCCACTTCATTATACACTTACAGGAAAGTTGTTTATACATGAATTCACTTTAACATGTTCTTCATATTACAAATATTTATCATATAACATATCAATTACATATTATCCACTACTCTATCATGTACTCCTCTCCGCAAGCGTCCAATGCGCTACCTCCACAACCTGAACCCAAATATACAACACATACAAGGAAAGACAGAGGGAGTAAGAACCAACTACGGCGACCGTAGCGTGGATTTACATGGAGTAATAACATTAAAGTATTAAAAACCACACACATCTAACATCAATCATGATAAGCTTATATCAATCAACACATAATATCCATATTCACTCTATAGTACACATATATCCCATACTATATGTGTTCTATAGTGTGCATACTTATACATCACATATTATTCATATTCACCTTGTAGTACACATACATCCCATACTATATGTGTTCTATAGTGTGCATATTTATTTATCATATATTATCCATATTCACCCTATAGTACACGTACATCCCATACTATATGTGTTCTATAGTGTGCATATCTTATTCGTCCAAATATACTCATTTCTCATCATTCATATTCACCCTATAGGACCTATTTTCCAAAATATATTCCTATAGCATGTATATTACTTTCATTCATAACGCCATCCCTTTTATCACTCATATTCACCCTATAGAATATATATCCCATACTATATATCCTATAGCATGCATATGACTCTCTTGATGACATACTCACTTCTCATAGTTCGTATTCACACTCAACCGTATTCATCGGTTTCATTTTCCATACCACATCGGGCAGGTCGAGTTACCATCCATACCACATAGGGCAGGTCGAGTTACCATCCATACCACATCGGGCAGGTCGAGTTACCATCCATACCACATAGGGCAGGTTGAGTTACCATCCATACCACATCGGGCAGGTCGAGTTACCATCCATACCACATCGGGCAGGTCGAGTTATTATCCATACCACATCGGGCAGGTCGAGTTATTATCCATACCACTTAGGGCAGGTCGAGTTATCATCCATACCACTTAGGGTAGGTCGAGTTATCATCCATACCACTTAGGGCAGGTCGAGTTACCACCCATACCACATCGGGCAGGTCGAGTTACCATCCATACCACATCGGGCAGGTCGAGTTACCACCCATACCACTTAGGGCAGGTCGAGTTATCATCCATACCACTTAGGGCAGGTCGAGTTATCATCCATACCACTTAGGGCAGGTCGAGTTACCATGCATACCACATCGGGCAGGTCGAGTTACCATGCATACCACATCGGGCAGGTCGAGTTACCATCCATACCACATCGGGCAGGTCTAGTTATTATCCATACCACTTAGGGCAGGTCGAGTTACCATCCATACCACTTAGGGCAGGTCGAGTTACCATCCATACCACATCGGGCAGGTCAAGTTATTATCCATACCACTTAGGGCAGGTCGAGTTACCATCCATACCACATCGGGCAGGTCGAGTTACCATCCATACCACATAGGGCAGGTCGAGTTACCACATTACACTCACATCCATGTCATACACAATCAACACAAGGCATCTCATTATCTTATCACCATAGATAACATACAACATCTTCATTGTCACAAACATACCTTTATCCATTTTAACACATTCACAGCTCATCACACATTCATTGTTACAACACACCCATACATGTTTATAACAATCAACTACTCACAACATACTCATTTTGATAAACATATTCATATCCATTATAACACATTCACAACTCATCACACATTCATTGTTACAAACACACCCATGTATGTTTATAACAATCAACAACCCACAACATACTCCTTTATGCTTATGACTATCTCACACACCATCATTATCACACAACATAACCATTATCATAAACAAACCACACATAACATATTCTTCATCATATACACATTAACGTTAGAACCATCTTTAATGACGGTGTATTACCATAAATGAGCATATAGCGATTTACTTAAATAGACGGTTTTCCCCACGCATATATCTCCACTTTTATGGCTAATACATCCTCATGTAAAATAAAGACTCTCATATGGACGACAAACTTCCAAGAGAGTTTCTATCCGTTAATATGCTCCGATTTTTGAGGGAAATCGGAGATGACGAATCTAATGAAATACTCTAAGACCACAATGGTCTTCTCCCTCACCTTAGGTTGCATAAGCTCCGTTGCTCCGCAAAAGAGCCACATCTCCCTTCATCTCCTCCAACCTCCATTGTTGCTTTTTCACCTCCAAGCTTTTCCAAATGTGTCACCATGAAACAAGAGGAAGGTTTTGATGAGTTTTGAGGCTTAGTGGAGGTAAAAATGGTCCATTTGGGCGGAGCCACCGTTGGGAGAGAAAGGGGTAGAAAGAAAATGAAGATTAGGGTTTCTAGATCCCTTTTTTTTCACTTTTATAGTCACAACGATGAGTGTAATCGATTACCATATGGTGTAATCGATTACATCAGTTAAACGAATTAATGTAATCGACTACCAACATGTTGTAATCGATTACAATATGAAAAATTACACATGTCTGATCAGATATCAGCATGTAATCGACTACCAGGACCATGTAATCGATTACATCATGAAAAATTACACATGTCTGATCATATATCAGAATGTAATCGATTACCAGTACCATGTAACCGATTACATCACGAAAAATTACACATATCTGATCAGATATCAGCATGTAATCGATTACCAGGATTGTGTAATCGATTACACTGTTTCAGAGTGCCCAAAATTGCCATTTCTCGCCCAGACAACTCTCTCTCAGGCGAGACTTCCAGGACTGATACTATAATTTTGAAGACTCAAATTTAGGGTGTTACACAAGAAATGGATCCTTGACTCATAAGGTGAACCAGCTTAGAATCATGCCACTAGATGAATCAGATTCACATAAGGATTTTGTCCAAAATTCAGGTAATAATTATCCATGGATTTTGGACACTGGTGCTACAGATCATGTATGTCCGCATTTGTCTTGCTTTGTTACTTACCACACAATCAATCCAGTTATCATTAAGCTTCCTCCTGATGGATCAAGTGTTAAAGCAAAATATTCAGGGATGGTTTTGTTTTCTGAGTCATTAGTGCTACACAATGTGCTATTTGTCCCTGCCTTTAAGTACAATATTATATCCATTCATAAGTTAGCAAATGCATTGAATTGTAAAGTGATTTTTGACAAATCTCAATGCATGATTCAGGATATGAATACCTTGAAGATGATTGGACATGCTAAGGTGCAAAACAATCTATACATCCTATCTGTTCCTTCAAGATCAAAGTCTCAAGCTGCTTGCTTTGTTAATTATGTGTCAAGTGTGTCTACCTTTGATTTGTGGAATTTTAGATTGGGTTATCCCTCTACTCATGTAATACAAAGCATTTGTAAAGACTTTGCTTATGTTATTTGATTGTCATAAAGTTTGTGATCTTTGTCATGTAGTCAAACAAACAAAGTTACCATTTCCTAATAAAATGCATATCAACACCTTTTGATCTTGTTCATATGGACATTTGTGGTCCTTTATCTGTGCCTTCAATTCATGGTTTCAAGTATTTTCTTACTGTGGTGGATGATTTTAGAAGACATACATGGTTATATTTGATTAAATGTAAGTCTGAAGCAAGAACATTAATGCAAAATTTCATCACACTTCTGCATACTCAATTTCATAAGGTTGTGAATCAATTCGTACATATAATGGTGCAGAGTTCAACACACCATCTTACTTTGATAATCTTGGTATCATACATCAGACATCATGCATTGAAACTCCTCAACAGAATTCTGTGGTAGAAAGGAAACACATACATTTACTTGATGTTACTTGAGCTTTGTTATTTCAGGCAAAGCTTACCAAAGCATTTTGGTCATATGCTGTAAAACATGTAGCCTTCTTTATAAAACAGGCTACTTAGCTCTACTTTGCAAAACAAATCACCTTATGAGCTACTACATCAATGCAAACCAAACTTAAGTGAATTAAGAGTCTTTGGATGTTTGTGTTTTGCAACAACTATCACAAGTCATCGCACTAAATTGGATGCTAGAGGCAGAAAGTGTATGTTCTTGGGATTTAAATCTGGTGTTAAAGGTTATATGCTCTTTGATTTGCATAGTAGAGAAATCTTCCTCTCTAGACATGTGAAGTTATGAAGATCAATTTCCTTACTTAATTCCCTCAACTACTACTATTCATCCATCCCTACATCATGACCCAACCATATTTGACTCCATTGTTTATGACCAACAACCAATTCCATAAACACATACACCTTTACCTCACACACAACCACAAACACAAATCCATACACCATCATCACACAATTCACCAAACACTCAACATGACCAATTGCAAGATTCAGCTATTCCTTCTACCAGAAAATACATTAGACCTCATTATCCACCTCAATATCTTCATGACTTTCATTGCAATCTTCTTAGCTCAGCAACAAGAACCAAATCAAAATCCATAGTTAAGCGTCCTCTCTCTATTGTTCTTGTGAAGAAGATCTTGCTCCTGACATTGGCACAGTTTTGATGAAGAAACAAATATCACAAAAAGAAGAAAGGAAGAAGACCTATAAAGACTATCGAAAACAAAACTTCAATATTTAGAGTCTAAGTCTTTAGGTACTTCTATCCTTACAAGTCATATATTTACTTAGTTAATAATGCTCAAAATTGTTTTCAAGAAAATCAGGAAAAACTAAGTGTGATTAAAAATAATTTTCAAAAACATCATGTAACAGGTTACCATACTTGAGTAACAAGTTACATGAGTGAGAAAAGAGTTTTCAAACCTCTAACAACTATGAGTAATCCATTATAGACTTTGGAGTAACAGATTACCATTTTTAGAAAACAGGGTAATCGATTACTCAAAGTAGTGTAATCGATTACACTAAGTCAAATTCATAAAGCTGTCAAACAGTGTTGTTGAGTAATCGATTACTCAAATCTAGCAATCGATTACACTGGGTGAATTTTCAAAAAGCTGTTAACAAGATTGTTGGGTAATCGATTACCCACTTGCAGTAATCGATTACTGAGAGCTGTTGTATCAGTTTTCAGATTTCAAGTGAAGAGTTTTCACTCCAAACTGATTTCTTTTCATTCCAAACGAAACCTACTCATACCTAGGGGTATTATGGTTGATTGAAAGCCTATATAAAGGCATTCAAACACTCTCACAATATACCAACATACAACATACATACAACATACAACTCAGATTTCAAACTCTCTTTAAAAGCTCTCACACTTTCTGATTTTACTTACACTTTTGCAAAGTTCTAGAAATTGTCATATACACTTGTAAGGCAATCCAAGCCAAATTGTACATTCTTCACTTTTGCAAAGTTTACTTTCTTTCACAAGGGTGTGAAGAGAAAGGGTGAGTGATTTGGTATAGTGTTTACCAAGGGTGTGACTTGGAATAGAGTTTTCCAAAAAGATTAGATATAAGTGAGTGTGTAAGGTACAAGGAGATCTCAGGGTGAGATAATTGTAATTGTAACTCATTATATTTAATAAAGGAATCTCTTGCGCGTCAAGAGTACTGGACGTAGCCTTCGGTGGACAAGAAGATGAACCAGTATAAAACACCTGTGTACTCTCTTTCCCTTCTCTTTGTTAATTTTCTATCATTCCTAGTCAATATTTTTCTGCATAATTTTTCCACTGCACATTAACTTTGATATTGCAGAAAAATGGGCCATACTTATTGCAACAACTAATTCACCCCCCTTTTAGTTGCAATCTTAGTCTTACAATTGGCACTAGAGCTATTTTTGAGAAACTTACTCTCAAAATCTGATCCTACTACAACATGGCCTCAAGATCATTCCTTGGAGAAAGATCCAACATAAACAGACATCCAAGCTTTGTTGGAGAGTGTTACGACTTCTGGAAAATCAGAATGAGGATTTTCAGAGAGTCGCAAGACTTGGATATCTGGAATGCTATCGAGGAAGGACCATTCGTACCATTTACCGTTGTCAACAACATAAGAGAGACAAAGCCAAAATCTTCATGGAATGATGAAGATAATAAGAAGGTGCAATTTGATTTGAAAGCAAAGAACATCCTCACATCGACACTTGGAATAGATGAGTTCTTTAGAGTGACCAACTGCAAATCCGCTAAGGAAATGTGGGACACTTTGGAGACAACTCACGAAGGTACCGAAGAGGTAAAGAGATCGAGGATCAACACTCTATCCCAGGAATACGAGATGTTTCGTATGAGAACTAGAGAGAGGATCTAGGATCTTCAAAAGAGATTTACTCATCTCACCAACCTTCTTATTGCACTTGGAAAAGTGCTGTCAAATAGTGACTTGAACTTAAAAGTTCTAAGATCACTAACAAGAACATGACAACCAAAGGTAACGGCTATTTCCGAAAAGAAAAGTCTTTCGAAAATGTCCTTGGCTGCTTTGTTTGGAAAGTTGTGTAAGGACCCAAATTCTACCCTTGAAATTTTTTCCTTTGTTCTACTCCTTTTATGCATACATTCATCATCTTACTTTGATCCCTCATTGATTATTCCGTAAAACCACCTTTTAACATGTTATATTACTATACACTTCATATTGCAGAAAAACATAATTCATTCAATTAATCATTGGTAACTACTGCATACAACTAGTTATGGGTTTCCAAGAATATAGCCCATAACTACACATATCTAGTGTTACCATAATCAGAATTACATTCATCCCAAAATATAGTCTAGCCAACTATAATACAAAAGTATAGATAAATAAATCCAAGTTAGGAAACATATAAAATTTCTAAGTGAGGCTTCTCCTCAAATCCTTCATTTACCTACAATGGGATTATCATGAACAACACACACAAATAAGGGAGTAAGTCATTAGTTCAAGACTAACATTACATGATAATCCACATTTTAAGTATAAATAAGCATTGGAATAAATTATCATCACAAGCATATAATTATAAACATTTGTATCTTCTTCCTTCCATTTCCATGTTATTCATATTCCTTTCATTCAAACATACTCAGTTCTCATCATGTATATTCACCATGTAGTATATATATCCCATAATATATATTCTATATGTAACACCCTAAATTTGAGTCTTCAAAATTATAGTAACAGTCCTGGAAGCCTAGCTTGAGCGAGAGATTCTCGCCTGAGCGAGAAAGGATCACCTGGGAGGGTGAAATCCTCGGCTATACTGGAGGATTCTCGCCTGAGCGAGAGTTGTCTCGCCTGGGCGAGAAATGGCAATTTTGGGCTGTTGACACTGTGAGATTCTGTTTTTTTTTATAAAAAAAAAGTGTAATCGATTACACAATACTGGTAATCGATTACATGCTGATAAACTAATTAGACCTGTGTATTTTACATGATGTAATCAATTACACTATACTCGTAATCGATTACAACATATTAAAAGCATCAGATATGTGCATTTTTAACTGATGTAATCGATTACACCATATGGTAATCGATTACATTTATTCGCTGAGCGATAATTCCTCGCTTGAGCGAGAGGAAGCCTGTTGGGACTGTGAGATTCTTGCTTGAGCGAGAATGGTCTCGCTTGAGCGAGAACCCGACGACTGCTCTTTAAATTAGAAACCCCAAACACATTTTAGGGTTAGAACTTTGAAGAGAAGAGAGAGAAGAGAGATTTTCAAGAGCAAGGAGCCTTAGGACTCATCTTAGAGCTTGAGAAGAGAGATCCTAAGGTTAGAGGAGATCGCAGAGGAAACTGGTAAAGTTACTCACAAACCGAACCCCAATATTCACCGAGGTAAGGATAAGTCTTTAATGTTGCATTTGAAATAGAAAATGTGTATTTTCTGGTTATGCAAAGACTAAGTTGTAAACTACGCATTTAGTATAAACATATATGGGTGTGTTTATATTAAAGAAGGCGTAGATTTACGGAAAAGGAAAATGTGTGTATTTTCTGGTTATACAAAGGCTAAATTGTAAACTACGCATTTAGTATAAACACATATGGGTGTGTTTATATTAAAGAAGGCGTAGATTTACGGAAAAGGAAAATGTGGGTATTTTCTGGTTATGAAATGATCGAGTTGTGAATTACGCATTTAGTATGAACATATATGGGTGTGTTTATACTAAAGTAGGCGTAGATTTACGGAAGATGGAAAAGGTGTGTGTTTCCTGGCCATGCAATAATTATATTGTAAATCACGTATTTAGTATAAACAAATATGGAGTGTTTATACTAAAGATGACGTGGATTTACGGGAAATGATTGATGGCAAATCGATGGAAGGAAAAATATATTTTTAGCCGACCAGAAATGGTTAGCGACTTTGGCCCGAGTTTATGAGGCAACACTTCGGCCCGAGTTTATGAGGCAACACTTTGGCCCGAGTTTATGAGGCAACACTTCGGCCCGAGTTTATGAGACAACACTTAGGCCCGAGTTTATGAGGCTACACTTCGGCCCGAGTTTATGAGGCAACACTTCGGCCCGAGTTTATGAGGCAACACTTCGGCCCGAGTTTATGAGGCAACACTTCGGCCCGAGTTTATGAGGCAACACTTCGGCCCGAGTTTATGAGGCAACACTTCAGCTCGAGTTTATGAAGCAACACTTCGGCCCGAGTATACGCGGCATGTTTTCTTACAAAAGAGATGAGAAATTGTTTTTAGCTAACCCTAAGGGGTGTAGCGACTTCGGCTCGAGTTTATGAAGCAACACTTCGGCCCGAGTTTACGCGGTATGTTTTCTTACAAAAGTGATGAGAAATTGTTTTTAGCTAATCCTAAGGGGTGTAGCGACTTCGGCTCGAGTTTATGTAGCAACACTTCGGCCCGAGTTTATGAGGCGTGTTTTATTGGTAAAAAGGATGAGAATCTGCTTTTAGCTAACCCTGAGGGGTGTAGCGACTTTGGCTCAAGTTATGCAGCAAGACAAAATGAATTTCGAAAATGGTTTACTAACCTTTTTTCTAATGTGGATTATCTTATAATGACGTTTATTGAATTAACGACTTACTCCTTTGTGTGTTTTGTACTTTTGTCATTGATAATCCAATTGCAGGTAAATAGATGAATGGAGTATGCTAGGTCGGGAGCTTTAGGAGCTTTAGACTTTGGATTCACTATTTATGTTTTCGTATTCTAAATGACTACTTGCGGATTTAAATGATTGTAATCATGGTTAACCATTAGTTGGATATTTGTAACCATGCGTAATGTTATTTTGGAGGATCAGAACCTTTGAGGTCTTAGTACTCATGGAGATTGATATGAATGAATTATGTTTTTCTGCAATATTAATTGTATGATAAAATAATAGGTTAAAAGGTTAGTTCAAGGAATGATTCATAGGACTTCTAAGTAAAATGATTATGTGAGTCGTTATTGATTCATGGATTGAGTGTGAGGAGGGAAACAAGATTTTGAAGTAAGGATATTAAATTGGTAATGTGAGTTATGAGTGATTGCATGAAATTGAATTAAATAAGGAAAAATTTTCAAGGGTAGAATTTGGGTCTTTACACTATAGCATGCATATTACTTTCATTTCTAATATACTCATTTCTCATCATTCATATTCACCCTATAGTATATACATCCCATAATATATATTCTATAGCATGCATATTACTTTTAATCCAAACATGCTCATTTCTCATCATTCGTAATCAACGATTTTTTTCCACAAGGATAATCCTCTACCACATCGGGTAGGTTTAGTTAATTCTCCATACCACATCGGGTAGGTCTAGTTAATTATCCATATCACATTGGGTAGGTCTAGTTAATTCTCCATACCACATTGGGCAGGTCTAGTTCATTCTCCATACCACATCGGGTAGGTCTAGCTTATTCTCCATACCACATCGAGCAGGTCTATTTAATTCTCCATACCACATCGGGCAGGTCTAGTTAATTCTCCATACCACATCGGGCAGGTCTAGTTAATTCTCCATACCACATCGGGTAAGTCTAGTTAATTCTCCATACCACATCGGGCAGGTCTAGTTCATTCTCCATACCACATCGGGTAGGTCTATTTAATTCTCCATACCACATCGGGCAGTTCTAGTTCATTCTCCATACCACATCGGGCAGGTCTAGTTCACAATAATCCACTACCACTTCGGGTAGGACAACAACAATAATCCCCTAGCACTCCAGGTAGGATAACAACAATAATCCACTACCACTTCGAGTAGGATAACAACAATAATCCTACCACTTCGGGTAGGATAACAATAATATTCTTACAAACATATTACCTCTTTCGCATACCTTATTCACATCAGTACATATAAGTTAGAAACACTTATCCCTTACATTGGTGAGCGTTGGAGTCAGTTTCGAGTAACTTTACAAGTTTCCTCCGCGATTTCCTCCAATCTTAGGATCTTTCCTTATTCCCACAAATAACAACAATGTCAATCATTTATTCAAAATACACAAGAGATTCACATATTTCATATTTCATAATCAAACACACAAGAGATTCACATATTTTCAAGGTTTCCAAAACTACTTCAATACGAGTTTCCAAACATCCAAAACATACATATTCATCTCATATATCAATATTGTAACACCCTAAATTTGAGTCTGTAAAATTATAGTAACAGTCCTGGAAGCCTCGCTTGAGCGAGAGATTCTCGCCTGAGGGAGAAAGGATCACCTGGGAGGGTGAAATCCTGGGCTATACTAGAGGATTCTCGCCTGAGCGAGAGTTGTCTCGCCTGGGCGAGAAATGGTAATTTGGGCTGTTGACACTGTGAGATTCTCGCTTGAGCGAGAATCCCTCGCTTGAGCGAGAGGGTCAGATCTGAGTTTTTAAAATAGGCGGGATTTTCTCGCCTGAGCGAGAATGGGCTCGCTTGAGCGAGAACCCGACGACTACTCTTCAAAATAGAAACCCCAAACACATTTTAGGGTTAGAACTTTGAAAAGAAGAGAGAGAGGATAGCTTTTCAAGAGCAAAGAGCCTTAGGACTCATCTTAAAGCTTGAGAAGAGGTAAACCTCTTGTTCCTAACTCTTCTTCTTCCTCTCTAACTTGTTTTGGGTATGTTGGATCTATTTTCCAAACATGAGAAACCATAGAAACTCACCCTTTAGAGTTATGGTTCGTTTTATGTTGTTTTTCTCTTGTAAACTCTTGGTTTAGAGTTGTTATTTGATGAATGAAAAGGTTTTGGTGGGTTATTCATGAAAACCCCAAAAACCCCCAAAATGAGAATATGAGTAAAAAGAGAAATGGATGAAATGTTAGATGTAGATGATGAGTTTGTGCTTTGATGATGATACATTAGATAAACATGTATGTTTTGATATTTGGAAACTTGTATTGAAGTAGTTTTGGAAATCTTGAATATATATGAATCCCTAGTATGTTTGATGATGAAATACGAGTTATTTATGTGTTATTTTGAATAAATGACTGACATTGTTGTTATTGGTGGAATTGAGGAAAGATCCTAAGGTTGGAGGAAATCGCGGAGGAGACTTTTAAAGTTACTCGGAACCGATCCCCAACACTCACCAAGGTAAGGGATAAGTGTCTCTAATTCATACTCACTGATGTGATTGAGGTAATGTGTTGGTAAGTTTTATTATTGTTACCCTACCCGAAGAGGTAGTGGTTTATTATTGTTACCCTACCCGAAGAGGTAATGGTTTATTGTTGGTATCCTACCCGGAGTGGTAGTGGACTGTTATTGTGTCCTACCCGGAGTGGTAGCGGACTGTTATTGTGTCCTACCCAGAGTGGTAGCGGACTGTTATTGTGTCCTACCCGGAGTGGTAGCGGACTGTTATTGTGTCCTACCCGGAGTGGTAGCGGACTGTTATTGTGTCCTACCCGGAGTGGTAGCAGACTGTTATTGTGTCCTACCCGGAGTGGTGGCGAGCTGTTATTGTGTCCTACCCGGAGTGGTAGCGGACTGTTATTGTGTCCTACCGGGAATGGTAGTGATTATTGTGAACTCGACCTTCCCGATGTGGTATGGGGTAATAATAACTCGACCTGCTCGATGTGGTATGGGGTAATAATAACTCGACCTGCCCGATGTGGTATGAGATAATAATAACTCGACCTGCCCGATGTGGTATGGGGTAATAATAACTCGACCTGCCCGATGTGGTATGGGGTAATAATAACTCGACCTACCCGATGTGGTATGGGGTAATAATAACTCGACCTGCCCGATGTGGTATGGGGTAATAACTCGGCCTGCCCGATGTGGTATGGGAAATGAAATTGGTGAATATGAATGATGAGAAATGTAAATGTCACAATGAATGTCGTATGCATGCTATAGGATATATAGTATGGGATATATATTCTATAGGGTGAATATGAATGATGAGAAATGTGAATGTCACAATGAATGTCGTATGCATGCTATAGGATATATAGTATGGGATATATATTCGATAGGGTGAATATGAATGATGAGAAATGTGAATGTCACAATGAATGTCGTATGCATGCTATAGGATATATAGTATGGGATATATATTCTATAGGGTGAATATGAATGATGAGTAAAAGGGAATGTCACAAAGAGAGTCATATGCATGCTATAGGATATATAATATGGGATATATATTCTATAGGGTGAATATGAGTGAATAAAAAGGAAGATGTTGAGAATGAAAGTAATATACATACTATAGGATATATATTATGGGATATATATACTATAGGGTGGATATGAATGTTTACAATTACGCATGTGTGTTTACGAATTATATTAAAGATTAATCGTATTTGAAATGTGGATTATCATGTGATGTTAGTTTTGAATTAATGACTTACTCCCTTTTGTTTTGTGTGTTGTTTATGATAATCCCATTGTAAGTAAATGAAGGATTTTGAGAAGGATTTTGAGAAGGAAGCTCACTTAGGAAGCTTTTGTGTTTATTAACTTGTTTGGCTTTCTTTGCTATTTGACAGTGTAGTTGATTTGATAACATTTTGGGATGACTGTAAATCTGTTTAGATTAATACGGATATGTGTAGTTATGGACGTTATAACTCTAGGAGACCCATAACTGGTTGTATGTGGTAAATGCTATTTGAATGAATTATGTTTTTCCGCGACATAAATTTGTATGATAATATAATAGGGTAAAGAGTATTTTCAAAGAGTGATACTTGAGAGTTTTAATTAAGGTGACGACTGTATGCAAGAAAGGATTAAAATAAATGAAAAATTTTCAAGGGTAGAAAATCGGGTCGTTACAAATATTATAGCACAACTCATCTTCTATATTTAACATTTCACCCATTTCCCTTTTTACTCATATTCTCATTTTAGGGGTTTTGGGGTTTTCATGAATAAACCCACAAACCTTTCCATTCATCAAATACCAACTCTAAACCAAGAGTTTACAAGAGAAATACAACGTAAAACGAACCATAACTCTAAAGGAAGAGTTTCCGTGGTTTCTTATACTTTGAGAAGAGATCCATACACCCAAAAACGAGTTTGAAAGTGAGGAAGAGAGTTAGAATCAAGAGATTTACCTCTTCTCAAGCTCCTAGATGATTCCCACGAGTTCTTGCTCTCAAAATCACCTTCTCCTCTCTTCTCTCTCAATTTCTAACTCTAAAATGTGTTTGGGGTTTCTATTTTAAAGTGAAATCGTCGGGTTCTCGCTCAAGCGAGCCCATTCTCACTCAGGCGAGAAAATCCCGCCTTTTTAAAATTTCAGATATGACGCTCTCGCTCAAGCGGGGGATTTCTCGCTCAGGCGAGGCAGCTCTCACTCAAGCGAGGGTCCTCTCGCTCAAGCAAGGATCTTACAGTCTCGACAGGTCGTGAATGCCACTTTTCTCGCCCAGGCGACAATTCTCTCGCTCAAGCGAGACTCCCAGGGCTGATACTATAATTTAATGACTTTAAAATCTAGGGTGTCACAAGTAGATGTAGCAAGCATTGTTGTATTTGAAACATATAAAATCAGAAGCTAAATAGGCGCTGTTAAATTAAGCGCTGCATAAATTGAATGTTGCATAAACTATGACTACTTAAATTGAGCCTTGTTATATGTAAACTATATCACATCGCTCATTGTAACAAGTGCTATGGTACATATCCAATACAACAACGCTCCTTTTAATACCCGTTGTGGTACATATCCAATACAACAACGCTCCTTTACTTAAAATGTGCGATGTGGTATAGATTACATACAACAGCGCACATGATAATGTACGCTATTGTATGTGATCAATACAGCAACGTTCCTTACACTGTCTGCTGTTGTATGTTATTTATTTAACAACGCTTATTTTACATGTCGCTGTTATATATGAATTATAAGACATCGCTTTTTGTAGTCCGCACTGTTATATTTGTCAATTATATAACTTCACTTGTTTGAGGTTGTGTTGTTGTATGTATGGTATACAACATTGTCCGCAGAAGCATTGTTAAAATATACCATATACTACTGTGATCAAACAGACAAAACACAAAAGCACTTTTATTGGCCCAAAATGAGCGCGATTGCTTTATGTATCAGGCGTGGTGTAGATTTGTTAATTCCTTATCTGTATTTTGGAAATCCTTAAACTTAACATCAATATTAAGCCTTGGATGTTTCAGAAAAGCAAATAATAATAGTTGTATCATATTTGGAATCAAATTTTCCAAAATCAACATTTTTGTGTTGAAGATATAGCATTCACATCCAAAGGCATACCAATTAAAATGTAACGAAAGAAATATAAAATATGTAGACAATCTGAATTGACTTGAATCTCATAAAGAAAAATTTGCACATTCCTTCTTGGATCTAAAATGGAGTGCAGACTTAAATAAGTAATAACGAATTATAATGTCATTAAAAAGAATTGAATATTTAAGTTATTAACTTAAAAGTCATGCACTATAAAAAAAAATATATATATATTAATAATTAGACGAATAAATACATCTAAAATGTAGTTGACAGTTTTTGTTTTATTATTAAGAAAACGAAAACAAACAAATAGGACCTTAATTAAAGAAGGTCACACTTTCCACAGGAAAAAAAACACATACAAAAATAAGTCACAAGAAAGTCTTCACATCTATTATTTCATTAAAAAGTATGACTTGTATGGAATAATTTGTTTATTCTTGCTCTTTTTTTTATATAAAAAAACAGTAGTGTTTGCCCCTTACACATATGGATAAAAAATAGATAAATTAGAATTTAACTTAGCTAATTATATTCGGACAAAACAATTGAAAAACAATTGAAAACCAGTAATATAAACAACTAAATGATCCCAAAATGCACCCTATGATTCTTAGGAGCTAGATTCCTCTCATTAATGGAGATAAGGGTAGAAACAAGTCAGAACACCTATCAGGGGCCTAGTACCTAACCTATAACAGATTAGGTCAGATCAGACTTTTTTAGTAAATAGTTCAGGGTTAGGCTTATCCAATAGCCTATTTAACCTAAATAGGCTAGACTCGAGCCTTTTAAAAGCCTATTAAGCCTAACAGACCGCCTATGTAATGTTATTATATATTTATAAAATATTTTTTATAATATGTACAAAAAAAATTAAATAATAATTTGTTTATGTAAATTCACTAGGACTTGGAGATTAGACTATTTAATAATTGGACATTTAGTTGTTGAGACTTGGACTTATGTACATAACCCAACACATATAAGTATGTAATTTTAATTAACTAAGTGTGTAACATGATATTTATTTTGATTTTGGTCTGATATCTTTTGGATGGTATAACATTTAGACAGCAATGCACCAAATTTAGTACTTTTTAGATGTTATTTGTATATTATTTAGCAATTTAGTAATGTCTTTTGGACAACAATGTCATATTTGACAATTAAGCTGTTAATCATGTTAAACATTACACCGATATTATATTTTATTATGATATTAAAATGCATTATTTTATATCTTCTAACCTCTAGGGCACCAAAATCCTTCGAATACATTACGCAACATTGGAAGGTGGTGAAAATAATTGTGATAACAATGTAAAAAATTTCACAATAATTACTATAACTATAATAATTTTTCATAGTTTGTACATAATGTACTGAATTTTTTTAACTTAACAGACTTTTAAACAGGCTAACAGGTCAGACAAGACATTTAAACAGGCCAGACATATGTTTTGATTTTTTTAAACAGACTAATAGGTCAGACCCATGCTCCTATATGTTATATAGGCTGATCTGACATGTTTCCACCCCTAACTGGAGATGACATTTATGTGAAAACACTACAAAAAAATTTGTATTTGGTGGAGGTTTTTTCGTGGAGGTTATTCAAACCTCCACAAATAAATCAAATAAGGCTGACTGGACAATTAACTAGATATATAGTGGATGTTTTTATTTAATTTATGGAGGTTTTCAACCTCCACTATATTTATGGTAGTGCTCATCAAAATCAATCACCTCACTTCTTCTTCATTTAATCACCTCAATTCCTCATCCTGAAGTTTCTCATCTCTCACTCCTCACTCTCACTCTAAGGCAATGCCTCAGAATTTTTTTAAAATATTTTTTTTATTCGTTCTTTTTCCCTTCTTAGTTTTTTAATCTTTTTTATAACTCTTACACTTTTTCTGTAAGGACCCAAATTCTACTCTTGAATTTTTTTTGTTTATTTAAAATCTTTCCTTACATACATTCATTATTTTACTAAAAAACCTTCATGAATAATTCATTGACACTAATATTTTAACCTATTACGTTATCATGCAATTCATGTTGCGGAAAAACATAATTCATGCATTTAGTAATTACCACATACGACCAATATGGGTTTCTAAGAGTATAATCTCCATAACTACATAACTCATTATTGTCCTATTCAGATTTACATTCATTCCAAAATGTTATCAAATCAACTACAATGTCAAGCAGCGATAAAGACAATCAATATAATAAACACATAAGCTTCCTAAGTGAGCTTCCTCCTCAAATCCTTCATTTACGTACAAAGGGATTATCATAAACAACACACAAAACAAGGGAGTAAGTCATTAGTTCAAAAACTAACATTACATGATAATCCACATTTCAAATACGATTTAAGCTTTAATATAATTTATAACCACACATACGTAATTGTAAACATTCATATCTTCTTCCTTTAATTTCCACGTTACTCATATTCATCCAATAATATATATATCCCATAATATTTATTCTATAGCATTCATATTACGTTATTTCGAAGCATCGTCCTTCCCAATATTCATATCCACCCTATAGAACATATATCCCATAATATATATCCTATAGCATATATATTACTTTCATTCTCAACATCTTCCATTTTCATCCTTCGTATTCACCATATAGTGTATATATCCCATAATATATATCCTATACATGCATATTACTTTCATTCTGACATTCTCATTTCTCATCATTCATATTCACCCTATAGTATATATATCCCATAATATATATCCTATGGCATGAATATTACTTTGATCATCCACATCCTCATTGTCATCCTTTATATTCACCCTATAATATATATATATCCCATAATATATATTCTATAACATGAATATTACTTTTATCATTCACATCCTCATTCTCATCCTTCATATTTCCTTTAATCGTATTCATCGATTTCATTTCCAATACCACATCGGGCAGGTGGAGTTACCCCCATACCACATCAGGCAGGTTGAGTTATTATCCATACCACATCGAGCAGGTCGAGTTATTATCCATACCACATCGGGCAGGTCGAGTTATTATCCATACCACATCGGGCAGGTCAAGTTATCCCCATACCACATCGGGCAGGTCGAGTTATTATCCATACCACATTGGGCAGGTCGAGTTATTATCCATACCACATCGGGCAGGTCGAGTTATCCCTATACCACATCGGGCAGGTCGAGTTATCCCCATACCACATCGGGCAGGTCGAGTTATTATCCATACCACATCGGGCAGGTCGAGTTATTATCCATACCACATCGGGCAGGTCGAGTTATCCCCATACCACATCAGGCAGGTTGAGTTATTATCCATACCACATCGAGCAGGTCGAGTTATTATCCATACCACATCGGGCAGGTCGAGTTATCCCCATACCTCATCGGGCAGGTCGAGTTATTATCCATACCACATCGGGCAGGTCAAGTTATTATCCATACCACATTGGGCAGGTCGAGTTATCCCGATACCACATCAGGCAGGTCGAGTTATTATCTATACCTCATCGGGCAGGTCGAGTTATTATCCATACCACATCGGGCAGGTCGAGTTATTATCCATACCACATCGGGAAGGTCGAGTTATCCCCATACCACATCGGGCAGGTTGAGTTATTATCCATACCACATCGAGCAGGTCGAGTTATTATCCATACCACATCGGGAAGGTCGAGTTATCCCCATACCACATCGGACCGGTCGAGTTATTATCCATACCACATCGGGAAGGTCGAGTTATTATCCATACCACATCGGGCAGGTCGAGTTATCGCCTTACCACATCGGGCAGAACCGCCACAATAATCCACTACCACTCCAGGTAGTATAACCACAATACTCCACTACCACTCCGGGTAGGATAACCACAATAATCAACTACCACTACGGGTAGGAAAACAACAATAATTCGCTACCTCTTCCGGTAGGGTATCAACCATAAACCACTACCTCTTCGGGTAGGGTTTCAATAATAAACCACTACCTTTTCGGGTAGGGTATCAACATTATTCTTACAAACACATTTCCTCTTTCACATACCTCATTCACATAAGCGAGTATGATTTAGAGACACTTATCCCTTACCTTGGTGAGTGTTGGGGATCAGTTCCGAGTAACTTTAAAAGTCTCCTCCGCGATTTCCTCAAACCTTAGGATCTTTCCTTATTTCCACCAATAACAACAATGTCAGTCATTTATTCAAAATAACAAATAAATAACTCGTATTTCATCATCAAACATACAAGGGATTCACATATTTTCAAGATATCCAAAACTACTTCAACACAAGTTTCCAAACATCTAAACATACATGTTCATCTCATATATCAACATCAAACTACAAACTCATCATCCACATTTAACATTTCATCCATTTCTCTTTTTACTCATATTCTAATTTTGGGGGTTTTTGGGGTTTTCATGAATAACCCACAAAACCTTTCCATTCATCAAATACCAACTCTAAACCAAGAGTTTACAAGAGAAAAACAACATAAAACGAACCATAACTCTAAAGGATGATTTTCCATGGTTTCTCATGTTTTGAAAAGAGTTCCAACATACCCAAAACAAGTTAGAGAGGAAGAAGAAGAGTTAGAAACAAGAGGTTTACCTCTTCTCAAGCTCTAAGATGAGTCCTAAGGCTCTTTGCTCTTGAAAAGCTCTCCTCTCTCTCTTCTCTTCAAAGTTCTAACCCTAAAATGTGTTTGGGGCTTTCTATTTTAAAGAGGAGTCGTCGGGTTCTCGCTCAAGCGAGCCCATTCTCACTCAGGCGAGAAAATCCCGCCTTTTTAAAATTTCAGATTCGACGCTCTTGCTCAAGCGAGGGATTCTCTCTCAGGCGAGAATCTCACAGTCCCAACAGGCTTCCTCTCGCTCAAGCGACCCATTCCTCGCTTGGGCGAGACTCCTAGAATTTTTCCAATTTCAAAACACTAATCCTCTCCCTTGGGCGAGGTCCTTTCGCTCAAGCGAGAATTTGGCAGTATGCCCCATTCCTAAGGACTGTTACCTAATTTCAAGGAGGATAAATTGGGGTGTTACAATCCTCCCCCTCTTATAGGAATTTTTCGTCCCCGAAAATTTTATTAGGCCATTCTCGGAAATAATGTTATCGCATAGACTTTAGGCATAAGAAATACTCCACCAAAATCGTACTTGATCCTCTAATCCATTAATATTACTTAAACGGCCACTAAGGGCATACACCACTAAACCGTGATATCACAAAACCAATTCATCAATGTCCAAATATTAAGATCCTAGCCTCGAACCACTCGAATACCATGAGAACTAAACTGTAATTCAGACTAAATATTTTTCCTATATTCGTCAAGAACCATAGGTCTCTAGGACTTATCCAGCTGACAATCCCCACAAACGTTAAGAATCCCGATAACACTCCCGAAATTCAGCGAATGGGGAACTCCTTATCCCTCATCCACTCCTAAAGCCTCATTTAGCATCCATTATACACTAGCTAGTTCCATTCCCACTCAAGAAACTAGCATAATTTCATTTTACTCATTCAACAAAACATCTATACAATAAAACTCTTAACGTCTCTTCCATTGTATACAATCACACTATCCAGTAATTATCCAATTACGTCAAATATTTCTGTCGTCTAATCTTACCATAGAAATGAATTACCGATCCTTAGCCTCAATTGAACCCATAAAACCATCAATTCACCTCAAAACTAGATACTCTGTTACCAATCGACAAATGCAAGTCGACAAACACTCAATCCCTCAACAGGCGTTAGGTTTGGTTACTCCAATTTCGCTAGCAAATATAACTTTATTAACCCACTTGCATTACGCACAGAAATACATGGGCATCTTGTATTGCCAATTTTTGTTTTGTTTTGTTTTTTTTAACAACCTCATATTCATTCAGATATGGTTGCTAAAATTTTGGGATTCCCCCACATGATACTAAATCAATATTTAGTCACAAGCTATGTTTCACCCAAAAAATGATTTTCGAAAACGGTTTGAACCCACAACTCATGGCAACCACGTCGTGAAACACAGTTTGCATAATCATTTCAACATACCCAAAACTTTTTCTCTCATATGGTTACACTACAATCATACACAACAATTATTGACGTTCACGAAACAGAAACACTTTTGATGGTACAACATTCAAAGCAGATAATTGAGGTACACCACCACTATATCGTTCATTGCCAATGTCCTACTGCAAAAGAACCGGTCATTCGAGACCAAAAGTTTCACGTTTATTCAAATGCATTAATCACATTGACGAGGTAAGTAACTTAACTAGCCTCTTTCCTCGACTATCAGTATAAGTCTTACCCCTTAGCATACATATACATATCAATGCAACTAGATCTTAATTCTTCACCTCAACAATCATCACAAAGTTAAGCATAACACGATTTGCTGACCGCTAGTCCATTTTCAGGATTAAATCCAGCTGGGATATCATTGCGCATATTAACACTATGGTAAAGGTTCTACCGTTTACCCCAACCGTACACTGATACACCCATATCGACATCCACCACCGGTACACTGGGTGGGGTTGGTACTACTAAGTCGAAAACAACAACTTGGTGTACAATCTCAGTCGATTCACACATTCAGCAAATATAGGGAGTGTGTCGCTCCCGATTAAACAACACTAAAAGGAATACCTGCCGCCATGCAATTTACCTCTCGCCAGATCATCAACACATGATGTCCCTGCGCCACTCGGGGTTGTAACACCCTAATTTTGAGTCTTTAAAATTATAGTATCAGTCATGGAAGTCTCGCTTGAGCGAGAGATTCTCCCCTGAGCGAGAAAGGATCACATGGGATAGTGAAATCCTGGGCAATACCGGAGGATTCTCGCCTGAGCGAGAGTTGTTTCGCCTAGACGAGAAATGGCAATTTGGGGCTGTTGACACTGTGAGATTCTCGCTTGAGCGAGAATCCCTCGCTTGAGCGAGAGCGATAACCCGGTGACTGCTCTTTAAAATAGAAACCCCAAACACATTTTAGGGTTAGAACCTTGAAGAGAAGAGAGAGAAGAGAGCTTTTCAAGAGCAAGGAGCCTTAGGACTCATCTTAGAGCTTGAGAAGAGGTAAACCTCTTGTTTCTAACTCTTCTTCTTCCTCTCTAACTTGTTTTGGGTATGTTGGAACTCTTTTCAAAACATGAGAAACCATGGAAAATCATCCTTTAGAGTTATGGTTCGTTTTATGTTATTTTCTCTTGTAAACTCTTGGTTTAGAGTTGATATTTGATGAATGGAAAGGTGTTGTGGGTTATTCATGAAAACCCCAAAAACCCCCAAAATGAGAATATGAGTATAAAGAGAAAGAGATGAAATGTTAGATGTGGATGATGAGTTTGTGCTTTGATGTTGATATAAGAGTTAAGCATGTATGTTTAGATGTTTGGAAACTTGTATTGAAGTAGTTTTGGAAATCTTGAATATATATGAATCCCTTGTGTATTTGATGATGAAATACGAGTTATTTATGTGTTATTTTGAATAAATGACTGACATTGTTGTTATTGGTGAAAATGAGGAAAGATCCTAAGGTTGGAGGAAATCGCGGAGGAGACTTTTAAAGTTACTCGGAACCGATCCCCAACGCTCATTAAGGTAAGGGATAAGTGGCTCTAATTCATACTCACTGATGTGAATGAGGTATGTGAAAGAGGTAATACGTTGTAAGTTTGATTGTTGTTACCCTACCCGAATAGGTAGTGGTTTATTGTTGTTACCCTACTCGAAGAGGGAGTGGTAGTGAACTGTTTATTGTGTCCTACCCGGAGTGGTAGTGAACTGTTTATTGTGTCCTACCCAGAGTGGTAGTGAACTGTTTATTGTGTCCTACCCGGAATGGTAGTGAACTGTTTATTGTGTCATACCCGGAGTGGTAGTGAACTGTTATTGTGTCCTACCTGAAATGGTAGCGGACTGTTATCGTGTCCTGCCTGAAATGGTAGCGGGCTGTTATTGTTATCCTACCGGGAATGGTAGTGAAGTATTATGAACTAGACCTGCCCGATGTGGTATGGAGTACGACTAGACCTGCCCGATGTGGTATGGAGTATGACTAGACCTACCCGACGTGGTATGGAGTATAACAGTAGACCAGCCCGATGTGGTATGGAGTATGACTAGACCTACCCGATGTGGTATGGAGTATAATAGTAGACATGCCCGATGTGGAATGGAGTATAACTAGACCTGCCCGATGTGGTATGGAGTATAACAGTAGACCTGCCCGATGTGGTATGGAGTACGACTAGACCTGCCCGATGTGGTATGGAGTACGACTAGACCTGCCCGATGTGGTATGGAGTATGACTAGACCTACCCGACGTGGTATGAAGTATAACAGTAGACCTGCCCGATGTGGTATGGAGTATAACTAGACCTACCCGATGTGGTATGGAGTATAACAGTAGACCTGCCCGGTGTGGTATGGAGTATAACTAGACCTGCCCGATGTGGTATGGAGTATAATAGTAGACCTTCCCGATCTGGTATGGAGTACGACTAGACTTGCCCGATGTGGTATGGAGTACGACTAGACCTGCCCGATGTGGTATGGAGTACGACTAGACCTGCCCGATGTGGTATGGAGTACGACTAGACCTGCCCGATGTGGTATGGATGATGAACTAGACCTGCCCGATGTGGTACGTATGATGAACTAGACCTGCCCGATGTGGTATGGGGATGTAATTGGATCTACCCGATGTGGTATGAGATTATAGTTGTGAAAGAACTCGGTGAATACGATTAAGGATGAATACGACATATGAGAAACGATGATGTTAATAGCGAAAGTCATATGCATGCTATAGGATATGTATTTTGGGATATATATATACTATAGGGTGAATATGAATGCTGAAATTGTAGACGTTAAGAATAAAAGTAATATACATGCTATAGGATATATAGTATGGGATATATATACTATAGTGTGGATATGAATAATGAGAAGAACGATGCTTCAAATGAACGTAATATGCATGCTATAGAATTTATATTATGGGATATATATTCTATATGATGAATATGGATAACGTGGAAATGAACGAAAGAAGATAGGAATGTTTGCATTTACGTGATTGTGTTTATAAATTATATTAAAGTTTAATCGTATTTGAAATGTGGATTATCATGTGATGTTAGTTCTTAAACTAATGACTTACTCCCTTTTGTTTTGTGTGTTGTTTATGATAATCCCATTGTAGGTAAATGAAGGATTTGGGGATGAAGCTCAATTAGGAAGCTTTTGTGTTTAATTACTCGCTTGTCTTTATTGCTAATTGACGTTGTAGTTGATTTAATAGTATTATGGGATGACTGTAAATCCGTTTAGATTAATACGGATATGTGTAGTTATGGGCTTTATAACTTTGGGAGACCCATAACTTGTTGTATGTGGTAAATGCTATTTGAATGAATTATGTTTTTACGCAACATAAATTTGTATGATAAGATAATAGGGTAAAGAGTATTTTCAAAAATGATACTTGAGAGTTTTCAAAGAAGGTGACGACTGTATGTAAGAAAGGAATAAAATAAATGAAAAAATTTCAATGGTAGAAAATCGGGTCGTTACAGGGGTAACCTTTCGACCGTGGTCCCTTGCCTCCTCAGCATGAATGACATTAAGTCTCCGATGTCGTTACAGGGGTAACCTTTCAACCGTGGTCCCTTGCCTCCTCAGCATGAATGACATTAAGTCTTCCTCAGCTTGGGACAAAACCTTTTAATGTGCCTAAACTCCTTGTAGTAGAAACATCCATTCCCTTTTCCCGGGCACGTACTTCCATAATGAAGTTTACTGCACTTGTGGCACATGGGAGTAGAAACCCATTCGGTAGGAATTGTAAGTGGGCTAGACCTTTGGAAATTTCGGTCACGATGAACAGTGATCGCCGCATAAGGTTTCTGGTCATCTCCCACTCTCTCCTTACCCCTTCCTTGCCTATGGTTGCGTTGGGGTCCATAGTCCCGGGGGAAATTTGTTTCGGGGGTCGCCAACTCATCCGCCTTCAGATCATCCTCGTACATCCTGCACTTGTTGACCAAAGTAGCAAAGTCAACAATCTCCTGATGTCTGAACATCCTTTTCAGCTTGGGTCTTAAACCCGATTCGAATTTAGCCGCATATTCCCCAACCGACATGTTTCCCTATTCCAACTTCAAGAACTTCATTTCCTTCTTCATTTTCAGATCAGCAAGGAAGTATTTGTGAAGGAATTTTACCTTGAAAGTACTCTAGGAAATCAATTGTCCATCCGTCTCCATTTGGTGTCTTGTGAACTCCCACCAATTCTCGGCCTCCGTCACTAGCATGTAAGTGGCATAGGCCAATTTCAAAGCCTCCGAACATTTCATGGCCCCGAAAATCCGCTCCATTCCCTGAATCCACTCAAGGACAGCATCAGGAGTAAATCCCCCGTGGAACTGACTGGGGTTCCTTTTGCAAAACTCATCTAGACCTCGGTACTCCGTCGGTCCGGGTGGGACTAGGTTTTGCGAACTCGGACTCGGTGCGGGGTTCTGATTCAGACTACGCAAGTTCTCGTTCATCTGTTGCAGTGTAGCCACCATCTGAACAGACAAATCATCTGGAACTTTCTGACTCGTTATCACATACCAATTTAGTTAGTATACCAATTTAGTTCACACAAGTCAGGTTATCACATAGTCCCATAGCACATTACATATCACTATACCAATTCTACATGCTTTAAACATTCAATTCACACAATCTCAACTAGTTAAATCATAAACATGTTACAAAGAAGCAAGTAAGGTCATACCCTAGGCCGCAGAATTAACTATGCTCTAATACCATATTGTAAGGACCCAAATTCTACCCTTGAAATTTTTTTTTGTTTATTTAAAATCTTTCCTTACATACATTCATTATTTTACTGAAAAACCTTCATGAATAATTCATTGACACTAATCTTTTAACCTATTACGTTATCATGCAATTCATGTTGCGGAAAAACATAATTCATGCATTTAGTAATTACTACATACGACCAGTATGGGTTTCTAAGAGTATAATCTCCATATCTACATAACTCATTATTGTCCTATTCATATTTACATTCATTCCAAAATGTTATCAAATCAACTACAATGTCAAGCAGCTATAAAGACAATCAATATAATAAACACATAAGCTTCCAAAGTGAGCTTCCTCCTCAAATCCTTCATTTACGTACAATGGGATTATCATAAACAACACACAAAACAAGGGAGTAAGTCATTAATTCAAAAATAACATTACATGATAATCCACATTTCAAATACGATTTAAGCTTTAATATAATTTATAACCACACATACGTAATTGTAAACATTCATATCTTCTTCCTTTAATTTCCACGTTACTCATATTCATCCTATAGTATATATATCCCATAATATATATTCTATAGCATTCACATTACGTTATTTCTAAGCATCGTCCTTCCCATTATTCATGTCCACCCTATAGAACATATATCCCATAATATATATCCTATAGCATGTATATTACTTTCATTCTCAACATCTTCCATTTTCATCCTTCGTATTCACCCTATAGTGTATATATCTCATAATATATATCCTATAGCATGCATATTACTTTCATTCTGACATTCTCATTTCTCATCATTCATATTCACCCTATAGTATATATATCCCATAATATATATCCTATGGCATGAATATTACTTTGATTATCCACATCCTCATTGTCATCCTTTATATTCACCCTATAATATATATATCCCATAATATATATTCTATAACATGAATATTACTTTTACCATTCACATCCTCATTCTCATCCTTCATATTTCCTTTAATCGTATTCATCGATTTCATTTCCAATACCACATCAGGCAGGTCGAGTTACCCCCATACCACATCAGGCAGGTCGAGTTATTATCCATACCACATCGATCAGGTCGAGTTATTATCCATACCACATCGGGCAGGTCGAGTTATTATCCATACCACATCGGGCAGGTCAAGTTATCCCCATACCACATCGGGCAGGTCGAGTTATTATCCATACCACATTGGGCAGGTCGAGTTATTATCCATACCACATCGGGCAGGTCGAGTTATCCCCATACCACATCGGGCACGTCGAGTTATTATCCATACCACATCGGGCAGGTCGAGTTATTATCCATACCACATCGGGCAGGTCGAGTTATCCCCATACCACATCGGGCAGGTTGAGTTATTATCCATACCACATCGGGCAGGTCGAGTTATTATCCATACCACATCGGGCAGGTCGAGTTATCCCCATACCACATCGGGCAGGTCGAGTTATTATCCATACCACAACGGGCAGGTCGAGTTATTATCCATAACACATCGGGCAGGTCGAGTTATTATCCATACCACATTGGGCAGGTCGAGTTATCCCCATACTACATCAGACAGGTCGAGTTATTATCCATACCTCATCGGGCAGGTCGAGTTATTATCCATACCACATAGGGCAGGTCGAGTTATTATCCATACCACATCGGGAAGGTCGAGTTATCCCCATACCACATCGGGAAGGTTGAGTTATTATCCATACCACATCGAGCAGGTCGAGTTATTATCCATACCACATCGGGCAGGTCGAGGTATCCCCATACCACATCGGACAGGTCGAGTTATTATCCATACCACATCGGGCAGGTCGAGTTATTATCCATACCACATCGGGCAGGTCGAGTTATTATCCATACCACATCGGGCAGGTCGAGTTATTATCCATACCACATCGGGCAGGTCGAGTTATCCCCGTACCACATCGGGCAGGACCGCCACAATAATCCACTACCACTCCAAGTAGTATAACCACAATACTCCAGTACCACTCCGGGTAGGATAACCACAATAATCAACTACCACTCCGTGTAGGAAAACAACAATATTTCGCAACCTCTTCGGGTAGGGTATCAACCATAAATCACTACCTCTTCGGGTAGGGTTTCAATAATAAACCACTACCTCTTGAAAAACTAACATTACATGATAATCCACATTTCAAATACGATTTAAGCTTTAATATAATTTATAACCACACATACGTAATTGTAAACATTCATATCTTCTTTCTTTAATTTCCATGTTACTCATATTCATCCTATAGTATATATATCCCATAATATATATTCTATAGCATGCATATTACGTTATTTCGATGCATCGTCCTTCTCAATATTCATATCCACCCTATAGAACATATATCCCATAATATATATCCTATAGCATGTGTATTACTTTCATTCTCAACATCTTCCATTTTCATCCTTCGTATTCACCCTATAGTGTATATATCCCATAATATATATCCTATAGCATGCATATTACTTTCATTCTGACATTCTCATTTCTCATCATTCATATTCACCCTATAGTATATATATCCCATAATATATATCCTATGGCATGAATATTACTTTGATCATCCACATCCTCATTGTCATCCTTCATATTCACCCTATAGTATATATATCTCATAATATATATTCTCTAACATGAATATTACTTTTATCATTCACATCCTCATTCTCATCCTTCATATTTCCTTTAATCGTATTCATCGATTTCATTTCCCATACCACATCGGACAGGTCGAGTTATCCCCATACCACATCAGGCAGGTCGAGTTATTATCCATACCACATCGGGCAGGTCGAGTTATTATCCATACCACATCGGGCAGGTCGAGTTATTATCCATACCACATCGGGCAGGTCGAGTTATCCCTATACCACATCGGGCAGGTCGAGTTATTATCCATACCACATCGGGCAGGTCGAGTTATTATCCATACCACATCGGGCAGGTCGAGTTATCCCCATACCACATCGGGCAGGTCGAGTTATTATCCATACCACATCGGGCAGGTCAAGTTATTATCCATACCACATCGGGCAGGTCAAGTTATTATCCATACCATATCGGGCAGGTCGAGTTATCCCCATACCACATCGGGCGGGTTGAGTTATTATCCATACCACATCGGGCAGGTCGAGTTATTATCCATACCACATCGGGCAGGTCGAGTTATCCCCATACCACATCGAGCAGGTCGAGTTATTATCCATACCACATTGGGCAGGTCGAGTTTTTATACATACCACATTGGGCAGGTCGATTTATTATCCATACCACATTGGGCAGGTCGAGTTATTATCCATACCATATCGGGCGGGTCGAGTTATCCCCATACCACATCGGGCAGGTCAAGTTATCCCCACACCACATCGGGCAGGTTGAGTTATTATCCATACCACATCGGGCAGGTCGAGTTATCCCCATACCACATCGGGTAGGTCGAGTTATTATCCATACCACATCGGGCAGGTCGAGTTATTATCCATACCACATCGGGCAGGTCGAGTTATTATCCATACCACATTGGGCAGGTCGAGTTATCCCAATACCACATCGGGCATGTCGAGTTATTATACATACCACATCGGGCATGTCGAGTTATTATCCATACCACTTTAAAGTTAGAGTTATTCTTATATCACCCTGTCATTTCTTCTGCTTTTTTGTTTTCCTTTTGGACATTTCTTTCTGATTTATGAACCTCTTGCAATAACTCCACATTTCCTTAAGAAAAAGCTCCCTCTACCTTATAAAAACTCACTCATAAATATTAATTCAGATAACTTATATATGCAGAAGAAACTTGCTTATAAAATTGTGATTCAGATAGCTTTGGACCTCTTCAAGGGCTGCATCCTATTTCCTTTGTCTATCATTTCAAAATATATAAACTATTAACTCTTTATTGAAATCAAATATTTGTTTTCCCTAATATGCAGTCTTAGCTATTTACATACAGGGGAGAATGTTCATCGTGATGTGAAGACATAATATGCTCCTAGAGGGTAATCAGAATATGAAAATAGCTAATTTTGGAGTTGCTCGTGTTGAAGCTATGAATCCAAGTGACATGACTGGTGAAACTCGAACACTTGGATATATGGCACCTGAGGTAATCATGTTTTGGAAAATAACAAAATCATATTTGAGATTTGTCTAAATATTAAAAGAGGGTGATCTAATTTACGAGGGTATGAGGTAATCATGGTATTTTCTTTGTTTCAATGATGGTAATTATGTTTGAGCTTTCAAGATTAACAATATACATACCTTCACAGGGTTAGTATGCAGGTGGTTATAGTGTTGTTGGAATAGTATGCAGGTGATTTCTAGAACTTTTTAGGAAAGTATGGCTATCGCAATGAGCGCGATCATACTTGAGTTTTGCTTCCTTTTGAGGTTTGGTTCGTAATACGCTCCCTTTGTGCTTTACTACCTTCAGTGGCTAGTTGGTTTTACTTGTCTAGATATAGTTCTTTTTTATTTCTCCCTCTCACTCTTAAAATTGTTGTACTACACCTCCAATTTGATAAGGTATTGCCTAGCTATTTATTTATTGATAATAAGCTTAGCTAGAACAAAAATATGAATATATGAATAGTGATGGTCTAGATAAATAGTTAAACTATATTTAATAGTTAATGATATTATATTTTATTCTATTATTTCAGGCAAATGATGATGCAAGTATGTCTGGTATACCTTTGGGTGCAAGAGGATCATCTAAAGCCAGCAACATATAGGATATTTGTTATGTATTTTGTTTTTAAAGTGTCATATGAGACTACTTTTAGTTTTTTAGATTTTATAGTGTACTTGGATTTTTAACAAATGATAAATTATAAGTCTTTCAACTCTTTTACACGACCTTAGTTATTTGCAATGAAATTTTATTATTGTTAAGAACATTTGTATTTAGTATTGAATATTTAAATAATAATTATAAATTAATAAGATTAAAATTGTGAAAATTATGAAATTAACCCGAGGTTAAAATCATATAGAAACCTATAATAGTTATCTTCCAATAGGTCTCTATATGTTATTTGGAGTAGTGGATGTTAAAAATATTCATAATTAACATTCTCAATTAGTGGATGTTTAAAGCCTCCATGACAAACATTACAAAAACATCCTCATATTGTGGAGTTTTACAACCTCCACGATAAATGACGCAAAAATCTTCTCAACTAGTGGAGGTTAAAAACCTCCTCAAGTAGCGAAGGTTAAAAACCTCATCAAATAGCGGAGGTTAAAAACATCAAATAGTGGAGGTTAAAAACATTCACAAATTGCGGATGTTAAAAATTTCCTCAAATAGCGGAGGTTAAAAACCTCCACTAATAAACCACTAAATTTATCAATACCAGAGGTTCTCTAAAACCTCCACTAAACGCTTCTAGCAGTCATAAATGTGGAGGTTTCTGAAACCTCCGCTATTTATATTGTGGAGGTTAAAAACCTCCACTAATCGCAAAAAAAAACTTCCACTAAATACAAAGTCTGTTGTAGTGAAATACATGTAAAAATTAAAAAATAATGACATTTATATCCTTTAACTTATACTCATATTACATTTTTATCCCTCAAAATACACTTAAAAATAAGATTATTTCCTTCATTACCGGAAAGGAGTATGAGTAGTATAGGAAGCAGACACATTTTTCAAACTATTGTCAACCTTTCCAATATTATAACCTTATCCTAAAAGATTCATGTGCCAAAGTAACCCATGTAAGCAAGTGTTTAATAACTGCTCCAATTGCGTCTAGAAAATAGAAGAGCTTTGTTGTAAAACGAGCAACCACTTTCCAGATTTATTCCATTCAACTTTGTTTTTTTAATTTAACTTATTTTATAAAAGTTTCACCAATAAGAAACTTATTTTATAAAAGTAAGTATATAATTAATAATTAATAACCAGATGCCAACTTTATCTTCCTGCTTTTGAGGGAAATTAAAATAGATTCCATTCCATTGTACCCTTGCATTTATTAAAAATCAGTATATCCGGTAAGCATATATACATGATTATAACCTACCTCTTTGCTAAGCTAATCCGAGCATATTTTTCTGATTGAGACTTGAGAGAATCAATTATCTCCTTTTTCTTAAAATATTTGAATATAGAAATTTGTTGTAGAATACATTTTTGTCAAAAACTAAAAATACAGAAATTGAGAGACCGTGGCCATGACAAATATTTTAAAAGAAAGCTTAAATGAATAACAGAAAATAATAATGCATAATAATGTTCTTTTGGCTGATAAAAAAGATGAAAATAAGACAGAGCTTTGGTTATATTTGGGTCGAGGGTGAAATGTAACTGAAATTAAATAAAGAAAATTAAAGTAATATTATTAAGTTATGCGTTTTTGGGTCTTTCAATGGTAGATCTACATAAAAATTACCACGATTTTATGGGTATTGTTGCAATTAGGAAAAAGAAGTATGATAGTTGTGAGCTTGTAGTTTTGACTTTATACTTAGCTATCATGTTGTAGTTATGAATGTAACTTATCAAATTAGAGTTGTTCGGCAAAATGAGCTTGGTAGCTAGTTGAAATTTTAAAAATGATTAAAAAAACATTCATTATTTATTTTGTTATTTATTAATTGAATTAATTAAATACATAGGTAATTTAAAATAATCAAACAATAGGATAGTCTCTAACCCTGCCACATGTAACCATGTTAGAAAAATAAAGCAAAAAAAAAATACATAATCAATAGGGTTCTTTATCCCATAAATTGTGTAACATACCTGAAGTGACATGAATGGAGGGGGACTGCTGGTTTTTTCTTTGTGAAGGAAACGTAAAGTGGGGAAAGGTAGGAGTCGCATATAAGGTTAATAGGGTTCTTTTTAATTGAGGGAACATAATGTAATTTGTTAAAATATTGAAAGCCAAAATTGGAAAGTGAATTATTGAAATCTACTTTCACTATCTAAACGCTACTTAAAATAGCTTTATGAAAAGTAGCTTTCCAATGATACAAGCTATTTTTTTAAAAGCTACAAGTTATCTTCATTTTTTTGTTTATCGAACGTCTCTAATAGGTTTTTGAGAGACTAAAAAAGTTACAAGATACTTAAAAGTTTGGTGAACAGTGCCTATATTGGTCGAAGAAGTCTACGAGGAAGTGGTACACGCGGTTTGACACTTTTAAGTTGAAGTTTGGTTATAAGTGTTAAGTGATATGAGTATGATTATTGTATTTATGTGAGAAGTCATATTGGACAAGGAGTTTGACATTAAAGATTTAGGGGATGCTAAGAAGATTCTTGGGATGAAAATTCAGAGGTACATGAGAGCTAGAAAATTATGGCTCTCCCGACAAAACTATTTTGAAAAGATCTTAGAGAGGGTTGATACGAACAATGCTAAAGTAGTGAGAACTCCGTAGACAAATCACACCATGCTTTCCCTATATCAGTATCAAAAGACAGATGAAGAGAATAAGTCCATGCCAAAGGTTCCATATCCAATCCAGTAGGTTTCTTGATGTTGGCTATGTTTTACACTTGAGCAGGCTTGTCACAAATAGTTAGTCAAGTGTGCAAGTACATGTCGAAATTGGGAAATCAACATTAGGAAACACTCAAATGAATTTTCAGATATTTGAAAATACTACAAGTCTCAGTATCATGTTTGAGAGCCAACAAAGTAAGTCTTTAATTGTTGGTTATGTTGATTTGGAACATGCAAGACATTGATGATAGAAGTTCCACAATAGAGTTTGTCTTCACCCTTGTAAAGGGACAAATTATGTGGAGATCATCAGTTCAGTCTGTTGTTGTTATGTCCAAGGTGAAGATTGTTGTGCAATGAATCATATTCTACTAGATGAGACATTTTCTCCATAAAACAACAAAACAAATTATTTGTTTGAAACTAGTTTATAGGGGTTGGATAGAAGGCTATATATTATGTGTTATGTAAACCTAATTAGTAGAACAAGAATAACCACAAACACAATTCTTATTTTCTAATACATAATGGTAGTTGCTCAATATTCTCGTAGACATATGAACAAATTAGTCAAACCTTATTATCAAATTCATATTATTATTTTTTTCTTTCATATATTCTCGAAAATTCGGTTAGCAAGATTGAGACAAAAGTTTCAGTTTCCTGAATGCTAATTTCGCTCAAGGATGTTTAAATCTCATAACTCTGGTTTAGTGAAAGGTTCACCAAAAGTGGACTTGATTAATTCTGGAAATTAATCTAGTAACATGAATACCAAATAAATTAGGAATATGGAAAAATTAATGTGTTACACTAACTTTTTAAAAAATTAGTTATATTTGTTATTTTTTAATAAAATTAATCATGCTACTATCAATTAGTGAAATTAGTCTGGCCTGAAAAGAAAGTTAATCACGATGTTTTCAATTAAAAAAATTGTTATTTTGCAATAACAAAGTGAAAAAAGAATTATAAATATTTAATTAAAATTGATTAGTCTGTTGGTACATTTTGATTTTAGTTAAACTTTGAAACGTATCATTTTTCAACACTTATAAATTGGGGAATGTTTTTTTGAATTATTTTATAAATATCAATATAACTAGAATAATATCATGTATGTTACACGGGCTGAAACTCTACTTTAAAGAATAAATTTTAAACACTAAGCATTGATAAATAATCTCACACGTATATAGCATATATATATATAAACCGTACATATGACTGGTCATATATATATTGAAGATCGTTTTTTATCATTTATTTTTTAATTTATAAACAAAGAAATGTAATAAATAAGGACAAGAGATGCTAAATTAATAATATACATTGAATCATTAAGAACGAGAATTATGTAAGTAATAACATCATCTTTCATATATAATGAAATATCACTAAAAATAAATTAAGAACTCCCCATCCTTTTTAGAAGATCTAATGAAGTTATCCAGCTGTCATGTTATGATTAGAAAATAGTACAACATGCACTTATAAATATGGAATGAAGATCACCTGTCCAAAAAATGATGTCACGGTCTATTAAAAAACTGTCATGTAGTTAATGTGAAAATTAAAAAAATAGAAAAATATTTTTTTACATTACTTGGTGAACATGATTGGTTTGGGACATGGGGACAAGAATTTTTTTGGGACGGGTGATCCTTTTTCATAAACATCTATCCAAATTTTCTCCATCTATTTAATTGAGGGATGATATAATGTTGAAATTAGATTTGTTTACTTAGTCTTGAAGGCTACAATTACTTTCTGGTGGTTATATTTCTTATGACAAGAAATGCTTTTTCTCCTCTTTTAATTTGTTCTAATGCTTTTATCTTTCGTATGAGCTAATCATTTGGGGGCTGGTATTGTTTTAATTTAGTGGAATTTTGCTTTCTAAGTTTGGGGTCTTTTATATTACACAACTATCTTCACTTATTATGAGCTATTGGCCTGGTGTGTATTGTGGCATTTAGGTGCATGTGATTTCCTGCCCTTCCTAAAAGGTGGAGAGGGAATTTATAAAGAAAAATTAACGTTGTACAGTGTTTTAAATACCTTATTACGGTCATTGTGATATGGATTATGGAATAAATTATTTTGTGAGGAAAAAATATTTTTATAACGATGTGATCTGATGCGACCCGATATGGCTGCTTGCGGCATAATGTGGCTCAAATATGGTCTAATGCGGTTGAATTACGATCACGTTATTATTGTGATTTGGTGTTATGCCACAATTGCGGTGTGATACGATTGCAACGGTCACCACAAACACAATATTGTGATCGTATCACGTGTTACGGAGTTGTGGTCCACAATTTGAAATGCACAATTTAAAAAGAAAGACAGTGTAAGATGGAGGCAGATAGAAAAAAGTGAGGAAAAAAAAGAAACAATAAGGTAGAAGAGCATAAAATAATACGGTTAAACTGCATTTTGTGCGAGGGAAGGAGAGAAAGCATTAAACGAAACCCCATCTGTGTCCACTACATATTACATTAATTCTTTAAGACACTATCTTTATAAAAGCAATATAAGCGACAAATTCTATACTTATGCTTAATGGTTTTAATTAAAGTATCGAACATAGTGATCTTTTAGCGATCCTAAAGTAACAACATCTTTAAGGTTTTAAAGATGAGATGCTTATCTATCTTTTTCTTAATACTTTTCTTTAATCCTTAAGTTTGTTTATGTATTTTGAACCCTTATACCGCAACCTTTTAATGCTTTCCAAAGATGAGAATGTTGGGTTACGAAAATCAATGAAGAAAAGTTATTCTTTTGCAAAATGCAAAGCATAAAAAGTAGTGCTCTTTTGATATATCTTAGTGCTGATTTTTTTTCCTTCCGAATTAGAAAAGTTGTTTCTACTTTGCACAACCCTTAAGCCGTGGATCATCTTTTATTTAATTTGTTTATACAAGATACTAAATTATTATTAGTCTAACTATTTTATTATAGGCTTCATTATAGACCCATACCTCTATTAGTGTCACACCTGATTTTCAACCAGCTATACTATATAAGAAGATCGAGGTAAAACTCGATTTCGATTTCTCCCAAATAATTTGGAGTTGCCATTACATTTTTTCTAGTTAAAATGTAAAAAACTCTTTTTTGTGCTCAATTTTAATAATATGGCCTTTAAACCCGAGTTATAAGGTGAGAGTCGATTGTAGATCAGAAAAGATACTAGCACTCCGTCTGTCCTTGTTAAAATAGTATCCTCGCTAAGTGCATGGATTTTTATACTCTTAATTTATTTTATATTTTGTGTCCGACAAGAGTTCATATTGCTCATATGTATCCTTAGGTACAATAGGAAAATTAGGATAACGTAGTTATGAGTAAAATACCAATTGATGGTTTAATTTAATATTTTTATTATTAAAAATATTTAAATATAATTATTTCAATTAGATCGAACCAGTAAGAAATATATAGCAATGTCGTGGACTGACTTTCCACTTTGAGAAAAAAGGAAGAAAAAACACATGTTGTGACTCGATTATTCAAATTCCATTAATTTTTATGATTTAAAAACAATTAGAAATAACTTATTTAATAAAAATTGAATGAATAACAAAGAGATAACATTGATTATAGATCGACTTTCTGGTTTGAGCAGAAAAGAAGAGACGACACTTGTCAGACCAAGCTATTCAAATTCCACTAAAAAAACTATTTATAAATAATTATTTTAAATAAATAAAATCAATAACAAAATGACAACACTAGTCATTGACCGACTTTCCACTTTGAACAAGAACGAAGAGATAACATGAGCTTCAAATGGACAATTCAAATTCCATTAAATATTATTAAGAATGTATTCCTATATGTGAAGACAATACTCATTCAACAATGTGTGAAGAAGATCTTAATCCTGACCTAGATATGGTTTTGACCTAGATATGGTTTTGATGAAGACACCAATATCACAAACAGAAGAAAGGAAAAAGACCTATCAAGACTAAAGAAGATGAAGCTTCAAGATTTAGAGACAAAGTCTTTTAGATACTTTTATCCTAAAACTCCTAACCTTAGTTAATAATGCTAAAAAATGTTTTCAAGAAAAACAGAAAATTCTAAGTGTGAATAAAAATAATTTTCAAAAATGACATGTAACGGGTTACCATACTTGAGTAACAAGTTACATGAGTGAGAAAAGAGTTATCAATCCTCCAACAACTATAAGTAATCCATTTCTATCTTTGAAGTAACAGGTTATCATTTTGAGAAAACAGGGTAATCGATTACTCAAAGAAGTGTAATCGATTACATTAAGGCAATTTCACAAAGCTGCTGGACAATAACTTTGAGTAATCGATTACTCAATTATAGTAATCGATTACACTGTGTGAAATTCGAAAAAGCTGTTAACATGATGTTTGGGTAATCGATTACTCACTTGTTGTAATCAATTACTGAGAGCTGTTGTATTAGTTTTCAGATTTCAAAGAGAAAAGGTTTCACTCAAAACTGATTTGTTTCATTCCAAACGAAACCTACACTTCCCTAGAGGTGTTATGGTTGATTGGAAAGCCTATATAAAGGCATTGAAACACTCTTACCAAATACACAACTTAAATTACAAACTCTCATTGAAACTCTCAAAAAGCTCTCACACTTTCTGAATTTTCTGCACTTGTAAAAGCAACATACTCTCAAACTTTCTAAGTTATTTCAAAGTTGCTTCTAAGTGTATTCCAAACTTTTTCAAAGTACAAAGAGCATTATTATCTATCGTATAAGAGTTGTTTTTGGATTGCAAGTTAAGAATTGTCATATACACTTGTAAAGGCAATCCAAGCCATATTATACATTCTTCACTTTTGCTAAGTACACTTTCTTTCACAAGGGTGTGAAGAGAAAGGGGTTGAGTGACTTGGAATAGTGTTTTCCAAGTGTGTTACTTGGAATAAGGTTTTCCAAGGGATTAAGTATAAGTGAGTGTGTAAGGTACAAGGAGATCTCGAGGTGAGATATTTGTAATTGCAACTCATTATATTTAATAAAGGAATCTCTTGCGTTGCGAGAGTACTGGACATAGCCTTCGGTGGACAATAAGGTGAACCAGTACCAACCTCACAATTTTAACACTAATTCTCTTGCTTGGGCGAGGTCCTCTCGCTCAAGTGATAATTTCCGAGTACCAACCTCACAATTTTTAGTTTTCTAATTATTCTTAAAATAAAATTTGAGGTGTTACAACACTGCTCACTGAGCAACAAAAATCCAAAGTTGTTGCTCTTGATTCGCTTAGTCTATATATCTATATTAATTGAAAGGGCTGGTGAAAAGCCTAAATTAGGTTTCTCCTAAGCTTGACACCTGCCTTTTTCAAGGGTATAGTTGTCTTTTGATTTTTCTTTTCAATTAAAAAAACCGAAAATGTATAAATATGTTGTCTAAAAGACCATTGCCTTTAAATTTCTTCCTTTTATTCAGTTGAGGTTATTTTTGTACTTTTAAAATTTTTGAATCATTGCAATTATTGTTCACATTTATTGTTGTAGGGTGATGATTACCAAAAACTCTGTCTCATTTATTACGTTTTCCTTAACATCTTGGGGTTAGTTAAGTAATTTACCACTCTCTTCTTTTTCATTTTTCTCTCACTCACTCTCTCTTTTCATCTTCCTTACATTCTCTTTGCACCGCTTCACTCTCACCATTTCCTTTTTTTTTTCCTTTTCATTTTTCTCTGCACCGATTCACTCTCCCTTTCTTTTTTCTTCATCTTCTCTCTGCACCGATTGACTCTCATTTTGTTTCATCTTCTCATCTTTTCCGTTCTCCAAGGTAAACTTATTTATTGTTTTTGTTTATATTCACTATTTTGTATTCATCATTTTTGTTCAAGGGTTTCATCATTTCTTTTTCATTTTCTCTCTTAACCGATTAACTCTCCCTCTCTTTCTTCTTCCTCTTTTCTCTGCACCGATTCACTCTCATCGTCTTTCATCTTCTCAAGGTAAACATTTTCCTCTTTTTTGTTATATTTTTCTTTATATTTTATAAAAATTACATCTTTGTTTGATGATGTACCGTGTACCTTTTTCTTTGAAATAATTTGCATGCATATGCTAAAATTTGTTATTACTCACTAATGTCATAAAAATCACAAATTTCACACATACTTTGATGGTGTACCATGGATCTTTTTTCTGAGAAAGGCTTTTCATTCATATGGTTTCTGTGGTTCCAATGTTTTGATTTTCATGTTTGTTATGTTTAACTTTTTCATTGTATTATTGTTTATTTCTTTATATAGCAAGGTTAAGATCTTCTGAAGGTATTTGCTTTGGAATATTGTTGTTTCTTATGTTCAATTTTTTTTTTACTTTGGTATGTTTTTCTTATTTCACTTATACTTTGTTTAATGCTGTACCGTGTACTTTTTCTTTGAAATAGTTTGCATGCATTTGGTAGAATTTGTTATTACTCACTAATGTCATAAAAATCCCAGATTTTACATATTCTTTGATGATGTACCGTGAATCTTTTCTCTGAGAAAGGCTTTTCATTCATATGGTTTATGTGGCTCCATTGTTTTGATTTTCATCTTTTGTATGTTTAACTTTTTCAAGTTGATAATCATGTTAAACATATTGTCTCCTTTACTTAAAATCAATTTTAGCTACTTAACACATTCTTTACATTTAAACATGCAGTTCAGATGATATGGTGGTCTTTTACAGTTGACATTGGTAAACATGAAACATCATCAGCTTCGTAAGTATAAATTTCCTTATGTAAATCAAATCTATATATCTAAATAAAGTCAAATACTATTTCTAATGTTATGTGTTATACTGTTTTTCAAACATTGAATCATCACTTTACCTTTTTCATTGTCTTGGAAGTATTTGAAAGTATTTGCTTAAGTTCAATGTGTTGAAAATTTCACATATGTAGTTGTATACACATCTTATTATTTTCTACTTTCAGACAAATGTAGTTGTTTGTCTATTGTTTATAGAATGTATGCATGAAAAAATGGAGAAAATGATTACACTTTGATAATTTTGATTAAAGTTTATTTTTGTATATAGGAATGTGAAAGTAAAAGAAGGCATTTTCTTTAGTTCTGATGATTTATGCATTGAATCTGTTTTTTGTTTCATTCAATTACAATTTATGACTGAAATCTGTTTGCATTTTTTCATTCATATGATTTCTGTGGCTCCATTGTTATTACTCACTTTGGTATGTTTAACTTTTTGAAGTTGATAATCATGTTAAACATTTTATCTCCTTTATTTAATCAATTTTTAGCTACTTAACACATTCTTTACATTTAAACATGCATGTCAGATGATATGGTGGTATTTTGCAGTTGACATTGGTAAACATAAAACATCATCTACTTTGTAAGTATAATATTTCCTTATGTAAATCAAATCTATATATCTAAATAAAGTGAAATATTATTTCTAATGTTATGGGTTATACTGTTTTTCAAACATTGAAACATCTCTTTACCTTTTTCATTGTCTTGGATATATTTGAAAGTATTTTCTTAAGTTCAATGTGTTGGAAATTTCACATATGTAGTTGTATACACATCTTATTATTTTCTACTTTCAGACAGGTGTAGTTGTTTGTCTATTATTTATAGAATGTATGCATGAAAAAATGGAGAAAATGATTACAGTTTAGTAATTTGGATTACATTTTATTTATGTATATAGGAATGTGAAAGTAAAAAAAAAGCATTTGCTTTAGTTGTTGGAGTATTGATGTAATTTTTGAAATCCTTATTTTTATGTTTTAATTCTTAGAATGTTTGACTGAAATCTGTTTGCATGTTATTTCATTTTATTTGTTGGACATACCATTAGGTATTGTTAACATAAGCTGTTTCAGTTTAATGCAAATCTGATTTTCTTGCTTCAAGTTGATAATCATGTTAAACAGATATTTCCATTTGTTAGTCCATGTGACACCCGGACGATGGTGGCGGCCTTGCAACAAGTCAATTTGAACTAGCATAACCTGAACCAGAATCCAGCACCAAGTCCGAGTTCGCAACCACTAGTTCCACCCGGACCGGTGTAACACCCTAAATTTCAAGTCATTAAATTATAGTATCAGCCCTGGGAGTCTCGCTTGAGCGAGAGAATTGTCACCCGGGCGAGAGAGGCTCACCTGGGAGGGTGAAATCCTGGGCTATACTGGTGGATTCTCGCTTGAGCGAGAATTATCTCGCTTGAGCGAGAGTGGTCTCGCTTGGGTGAGAGTTGTCTCGCCTGGGCGAGAAGAGTGGCATTCAGGACCTGTCGAAGCTGTAAGATTCTCGCTTGAGCGAGAAACCCCTCGCTTGAGCGAGAAACCCCTCGCTTGAGCGAGAGCGTCAGATCTGAAATTTTAAAAAGGCGGGATTTTCTCGTCTGAGCGAGAATGGGCTTGCTTGAGCGAGAACCTGACGATTCCACTTTAAAATAGATACTCCAAACACATTTTAGGGTTTGAAATTGAGAGAGAAGAGAGGAGGAGGTGTACACCAATTATCTGTTTTGAATGTTGTACCGACAAAAGTTGTGTCTTTTTCATGCGCGTCAATAATTACTATGCAAGGTTGTGGTGTAACCGTATGAGAGAAAGGGTTTTGAGTTATGTTGAAAGGATTACGTAAACTTTGTTTTCACGACATGGTTGCCATGAATCGTGGGTTCAATCCATTTTTGAAAATCATTCTTGGGTGAAACGTAGCTTGTGGCTAAACATTGATTTAGTATCATGTTGGAGAATCCCAAAATTTTAGCAACCGTATCTTGATAAATATGAGGTTGTTAAAAATTTGGTGATGCAATTATGACCGAGAATGTCTAGACGTGCTGCAAGTGGAGTACTAAATTTATATTTGCAATGGTAATTGAGGTATCCACTTCTAACGTATGTTATGGGACCGAGTGTTTGTAAATTTTCACTTGTCGAGTGGCAACAAAGTACCTAGTTTTGGGTGTCAAAGTGAGGCTAGGGGGTTGGTGATTTCTTTCTACCGTAGGGTAGGGTGGCGGAAATGTTTGATGTAATTGGATAATCATCGGATAGTTTGGTTTTGTATGAGGGGAGAGACTCTAAAAGTCTTAGTTGCTTAGGTGTTTTTGTTGAGCGACTACCTTGGTTCTATGTGGTAGGGCATGCAATGTTGGGAATGCTAAGGTGAATTTTGGACAAATAGTGGTTATAATGAGTAGAATAAATTTATGATTCTTCCTTGAGTGGAGGCGAAACTAGCTAGTGCATGTTGGATATTGAATGATGCATTGCGGTGGATGAGGGATAAGGAGTTTCCCCTTTTCCCTTGGTTTCGGAAGTGTTATTAGGATTCTCAACGTATGTGAGGATTGTTAGCTGGATAGGTCAGAGCGACCTATGTTGTTTGATGAATACCAGGGAATCTTTAGTCCGGTTACAATTTCCTTCTCTTAGTTGTTCGAGTTGTTCGAGGTTGGGATCTTAGTATTTGGACCTTGAGGAGATTGTCCATGGATTGGCCTTGTGATATCACGATTTAGTGGTGTGTGCCCTTGGTGGTCGTGTAAGTAATCATAATGGATTAGATGATCGAGTATGATTTTGGTTGAGTATTTTTTATGCCTAAAGTCTAGGCGATGATATTATTTTCCGAGAATAGCCTAATAGAATTTTTGGGGATGAAAATTCCTATAATAGGGGGAGGATTGTAACACCCTAAATTTCAAGTCATTAAATTATAGTATCAGCCCTGGGAGTCTCGCTTGAGCGAGATAATTGTCGCCCAGGCGAGAGAGGCTCACAAGGGAGGGTGAAATCCTGGGCTATACTGGAGGATTCTCGCTTGAGCGAGAGTGGTCTCGCCTGAGTGAGAGTTGTCTCGCCTGGGCGAGAATAGTGGTATTCAGGACCTGTCGAGGCTGTAAGATTCTTGCTTGAGCGAGAGGATCCTCGCTTGAGCAAGAGTGGTCTCGCTTGAGCGAGAAACCCCTCGCTAGAGCGAGAACATCAGATCTGAAATTTTAAAAAGGCGGGATTTTCTCGCCTGAGCGAGAATGAGCTCGCTTGAGCGAGAATGGGCTCGCTTGAGCGAGAACCCGACAATTCCACTTTAAAATAGAAACCCCAAACACATTTTAGGGTTAGAAATTGAGAGAGAAGAGAGGAGGAGGTGATTTTGGAGAGCAAGGACTCGTGGGAATCACCTAGAAGCTTGAGAAGAGGTAAATCTCTTGATTCTAACTCTCCTTCCCCCTTTCAAACTCGTTTTTGGGTGTATGGATCTCTTCTCAAAGTATGAGAAACCATGGAAACTCTTCCTTTAGAGTTATGGTTCGTTTTAGGTTGTTTTTCTCTTGTAAACTCTTGGTTTAGAGTTGGTATTTAATGAATGAAGGTGTTTTGCGGGTTTATTCATGAAAACCCCAAAACCCCCAAAATGAGAATATGAGTAAAAGGGAAATGAGTGAAATGTTAGATGTAGAAGATGAGTTTGTGTTTTAATGTTGATATATGAGATGAATATGTATGTTTTAGATGTTTGGAAACTCTTAATGAGAGTAGTTTAGAAACATTGAAAATGTGTAAATATCTTGTATGTTTAAAAGATGAGACATGAGTTCTTTATGTGTTATTTTTTATAAAGTACTGACCTTTGTTGTTGTTTGGTGTGGATGAGGAAAGATCCTAAGGTTGGAGGTAATCGTAGAGGAAACTTGTAAAGTTACTCGGAAACGACCCCAACGTTCAACAAGGTAAGGATAAGTCTTTAATTGTACTTTATAATGGAAAATGTGTTTAATCTTCTGGTTGTGAAAGTGGTAAAGATGTAAGTCGCTTATTATAAACATATATTGGTATGTTGGTAATAAAGGATGCGTGGAATTGCTGTTTATAAATGTATTGAATCACCTTCATGGTGTAGACTTACCCAAGGTGGTATTGAATCACCTTCGTGGTGTAGACTTACCCAACGTGGTATTGAATCACCTTCGTGGTGTCGACTTACCCAACGTGGTATTGAATCACCTTCGTGGTGTAGACTTACCCAACGTGGTATTGAATCACCTTCGTAGTGTAGACTTACCCAACGTGGTATTGAATCACCTTCGTGGTGTCGACTTAACCAACGTGGTATGGAAATCACCTTCATGGTGTAGACTTACCCAACGTGGTATTGAATCACCTTCGTGGTGTAGACTTACCCAACGTGGTATTGAATCACCTTCGTGGTGTAGATTTACCCTACGTGGTATTGAATCACCTTCGTGGTGTCAACTTACCCAACGTGGTATGGAAATCACCTTCGTGGTGTAGACTTACCCAACGTGGTATTGAATCACCTTCATGGTGTAGACTTACCCAACGTGGTATTGAATCACCTTCGTGGTGTAGACTTACCCAACATGGTATTGAATCATCTTCGTGGTGTAGAGTTACCCAACGTGGTATTGAATCACCCTCATGGTATAGACTTACCCAACGTGGTATTGAATCACCCTCATGGTGTAGACTTACCCAACGTGGTATTGAAATCACCTTTGTGGTGTAGTCTTGCCCGAGGTGGCATTCGATAAATAAATGTTAATTGTTGTAGATGGGAGTACAAGGGAGTTACGAAATGAAATGGAAAGTGATTTGGAATGGATGAATATTCATGCTATAGAATATATATTATGAGATATATATACTATAGGGTGAATATGTCTAATATGAAAAGGAAAGTGGTTTGGAATGGATGAATATTCATGCTATAGAATATATATTATGGGATATATATACTATAGGGTAAATATGTCTAATATGAAAAGAAAAGTGATTTGGAATGGATGAATATTCATGCTATAGAATATATATTATGAGATATATATACTATAGGGTGAATATGACTAATATGAACATGAAAGAGATTCGGAATGGATGAATATGCATGCTATACGATATATATTATGGGATATATATACTATAGGATGAATATGGAAAGAAAAGAAAGAAGATATGATTGGTTATATTTATGTACTTATGTTATGTGCCTCATTCTAACGTTTTCGTTGTATTTTAAATGTGGACTAACCTGTATTGACATTTGTTGAGTTAATGACTTACTCCTTTGTGTTTTCTCTGAATTGTCAATGTTAATCCCATTGCAGGTAGGTGGAAGATTTAAGGATGTCTCACTTAGGAGCCTAGAGGCTTTTAGGTTTCCTTTTAAAGTCCTGATATTCACTGTTTTGTAGCCTAACTGATGGTGTTTTTGAACTGAATATTTGTAATCATGTACACGATAAATGTATATATTGGTAGTTATGAGTATTTGTAACTCTAGATATTTGTAGCTATGGGTAATTTGAAATCTCATAGCTAGTTGTATGCGGTAGTTACCGGAATGCATTAATGAATTATGATTTTCTGTTAAATAAAGATGTATGTTGTTTTTGACTTATGAAATGAGTATGACTAGGATTGGGGAATTAAAAATAAGGTTGTTGAAATTGTGTTTAAAAGATTATGGGAAATGTATGAAAAAGAAATAAAATAAGGAGAACTTTTCAAGGGTAGAATTTGGGTCCTTACAATATGGTATCAGAGCATAGTTAATTCTGCGGCCTAGGGTATGGCCTTACTTGCTTCTTTGTAACATGTTTATGATTTGACTAGTTGAGATTGTGTGAATTGAATGTTTAAAGCATGTAGCCTTGATGTAGTGACATGTATTGTTCTATGAGACTATGTGATAACATGACGTATGTGAGTTAAAATTTGTGTGCTGACTACCAATGAGCGCAGGTTAAGACATGGCTGGAAGGGGAAGAGGGAGAGGAACGAGTCAGAACGTTCCAAATGATTTGTTGGCTCAGATGGTGGCTGCCCTACAACAGGTGAACGAGAACTTGCATAATTTGAATCAGAACCCTGCGCCAAGTTCGAGTTCGCAACCCCTAGTCCCACCCGGACCGGCAGACTATCGAGGTCTGGATGAGTTTTGCAGAAGGAACCCCAGTCAGTTCCACGGGGGATTTGCTCCTAATTCTACCATTGAGTGGATTCAGGGGATGGAGCAGATCTTCCAGGCCATGAACTGTTCGGAGGCTTAGAAGTTGGCTTATGCGACTTATATGCTAGTGAAGGAGGCCGAGAACTAGTGGGAGTTTACTCGACGCCAAATGGAGGCGGAGGGACATTTGATATCCTGGGGTACGTTCAAGGCGAAATTCCTTCACAAATATTTCCCTGCTGATCTGAAGAGGAATATGGAAATGGAGTTCTTGAAGTTGTAACAAGGAAATATGTCGGTGGGGGAATATGCGGCTTAATTCGAGGAATTGGCCCGATTTTGCCCCTACTCTGCATTAGAAATGGACGGGAGGTCCAAGTGTTCAAAGTTTGAGACGGGTTTGAGACCCAAGCTGAAGGTGATGTTTGGACATCAAGAGATTGCCGATTTTCCTACCTTGGTTAACAAGTGTAGGATGCATGAAGATGACCTGGCAGCGGATGAGGGGGTTACCCCTAGAGTTAATCCTCCGAGAAACTTCGGCCCTCTGAGAAATCATACCCAAGACAAGGGTAAGGAAAGGATGCTTGAGGATAACCGAAAACCTTATGTGGCACCCAATGGATACCGTGACCGAAATTATCAAGGATCAAAATCTTCCACCATTCCTAAAGGGGGAGTTACTACTCGCTTATGCAACAAATGTGGTAGGCACCATTATGGAAGCACCTGTCCAGGATCGGGAAATGGGTGCTTCCACTACAAGGAGCTTGGACACATCAAAAGGTTTTGCCCCAAGCTGGATCAACGACAGAATGCTGTTCAGGCTGAGAGGACCAAACACACTGGCAGGGTGTTTACCATGAGTGGTGTAGAGGCATCAGATGTGGATGGCCTGGCTCAAGGTAAATGCACGGTGGAAGGTATTTTTCATTTAGTGTTGTTTGATTCGGGAGCGACACACTCCTCGTATTTATGAAATGTGTGAACCGACTGAAATTGTACACAGAGTCGTTGTTTTTGACTTAGTTGTATCCACCCCACCCAGTGTACCAGTGGTGGGTATCAATACTGGTGTCTCAGTGTACGGTTGGGGTAAATGGTAAGACCTTTACCATAGTTTTGATACGCTTAATGATGTTCCAGGTGGATTTAACTCTGACAAGGGACTGGCGGTCAGCAAATTTTGTTATGCTTAACTATGTGAAAATACTTGATGTGAAAGATTTTGGTTGAGTACCTTAGTGCGGATTTAAAATCGAGTTTGCATTGATCTGTATAGGTATGCTAGGGAGTAAAACTTATACTGCCAAATAGGGAAGAAGGCTAGTTAAGTTGCTTACCCCATCAATGTGACGAATGCATTTGAATAACATGTGTTTTTTCTTCAGTGACATGTGTTTTTTCTCCACCTCTATTTGTCATCTGACAAGGTATAGTACAAAACTTTCTTAATTTTGAGCTGTGTTTTTTCATGTTGTTTTCTTTTTTATTCTCCCACTTTGTGTAATATGTGTTGAAACAATCTTTGTTACAATGTTAATATTGGAATTGAATTTCATACAGGTAATGCTATTAACTTGAAGATTTTAAAGCTTACATTTTTTCACTGTTTTTCCCCTGAGTTGAAACATTAGTGATCTCTATTATGAAGAATTTTCGTTTTATGATTTTTTTGTTCACAATCAGAGGATTTATACTCTCTTTTTTGTAATTTTTTAATGGGTTTAATTCATTTTTATAATTTCATCTCTTTTTTGTTCTTAGCATGGTTATGTAACTAATAATTTTTTTGTTCAAATAGGAGAATGTATTTGTAGCATGGTTATGTAAGTAATATTTTGTTATCAATTGTTACCCGTAAATGTTATAAAGGACTATTTATTAATTTAAGTATATTAAAAGGAAGAAAATATATTTGGTTCACTTTGATAGGAAAACAATATATAACTTGATATTCTTATAACATTTATTTTGGTTTTCTTATACATCATTTTCAAGGTATAGTTGTCTCTTGATTTTTTTTTTCAACTAAAAAAACTGTAAATCGAAACAATTCTGCACCAAAGGATGTTCATATTGAAAGGTAGACAATATAATTTGTCCAGTATAGTGTTGACTTTGACATCTAAACAATATATAACTTTTTATTCTAATAACATTTATTTTGATTTTCTTATACATCATTTTTTATTTTCAATCAGATATGGATAATATTAATCTTAACAAGTCTGCTTCAATTGCTCGAAATAAAAAAGAAAGTGTGCTTTACGTGATAAGCATATAAGTTTCTGAAGAAAAAAATGCATCAATCTGCACCAAAGGATGTTCATATTCTAAACTCAACACCTTCTCTAATCGAAAGAAAACATCTTTCTCAAATCTCTTTAAATTGTATCAATCAAAGAGACGGAAAATATAGTTTGCTCAAGAGTAATGGAGCATCAAATTCTTCTTCTCATACTCAACCAAGTATCATACATGAGTTTTCAAGGAAAAAGACATTTATCAATCAGACATCATTGGGCATAAACTTGATGAGTAGATATCATACCCTATACGAAGATGAATTTAACTCAAATGCTGAAAAAGATAAAGAAAATTTATTCCCCTTTTGCACAAGTCAAACTTTTACTACCAATCTCCCCAATGACAATAACAATGAAGATGATGACAATGATGAATATTACATGAAAGGTATTTAATTATACTTATACTATGCAATAAACTTAAATTCTTTATTCCATACTTATTCTATTTATTCTTTATGTTTTTAAGGAATAGATATTGAATATAGTTCAAAGACAATTTGACAATTCATCTTTTACATCATTAACTGACATTGAAGAAGGTAATTTGTAATTTTAATTCACATCATTAACCCTAAATAAGTCATGCTTTACATTTTATTTCTTATTTTTAATGCACTCCCTTAATATTTTTCTTTCTTTCTAATTCATTATGTTTTATCACATTATAGTAAATATCGACTATAACTTTCTTTTACTTTTTTAGGATATTTTGATATCGGTGATTCTGTTATTGAATGTGAACATTGCGGAGCATGTATGTGGTATCAAGAACGAAAGAGAAAACATCGTAGTACCACATGTCCCAAGAATGAACTTTGTTGTGGTGAAGGCATAATTCAAATACCATTACTAAGAGCACCTCCACCTATCCTTCAACATCTTCTCTTTGCTTTAAAATCAAATGATAGTGTGAATTACCAAAATAATATTTGTCTATACAACGTGATGTTTGCATTCACCTCATTAGGAGCCAAGTTTGATAGATTTATCAATAATGGTGGAGGTCCACCAACAATCAGGATACAAGGACAACCATGTCATCGTATTAGTAGCATGTTGCCTATGCCGGGACAATTTCCAAAGTTTGGCCAACTATATATTTATGATACCGAACATGAAATTGAAAATATGATGAATGGAATAAGGTAAGTAAATAAGTCATGCTTTACATTTTATTCCTTATTTTTAATGCACTCCCTCTAATAATTTTTTTCTTATTAATTCATTATGTTAGGGATAACAATGTTGATTCAGAAGTGGTTATGAAATTGTCGAAGATGTTGTATGACAACAATGTGCATGCAAAATCTTTTAGAATGGCAAGGGAAAGATTAAGACATGGCGGTGTTCCAAACCTCAAGTTAAAACTAATTGCTGAAAGAAATTCAGATGAAAGAATAAATAACTTACCCACAAAGAGATATAATTATGGAAACTCAAAGTGGTCAATTGAAAAGAATTAACGAATTGCATACAAGCTATTTGGCTTTCTAATATCCTTTGTTGTTTCCATATGGAGAGGATGGATATATAAATGATGTATGTCATCGGGATAGACTGAGTTCTCAAGGGAGAAAAAGGAATCGTGTAACGGTAAGAGAATGGATGTTATTTAGATTGCAAAGTAGAAAAAATGAGGCGCAACTTTGTTGTGTTCTAGAAGACTATTCCATCAGTTTTTGGTTGATGCTTATACAATGGTAGAATCTAAAAGATTGTCATTTATCAAGAGAAACCAAAAAAAACTGAGGGTGGATAAATAAAAAAATCTAAATGAAAGTCAAGGAAGTGATCATAGTCAAGGATCTAATCAAGGAAAACGAGCCATATTGCCTTCAACTTTTGTTGGTAGCCGAAGATACATGGATCAACTATATTTTGATGGGATAGCCATTTGTAGTTCATTAGGATTTCCTGATTTGTTTTTGACGATGACATGCAATCCTAATTGGCCTGAAATTGTTAGGATTCTTAAGCCGATGGGATTGAAGCCACACGATCGTCCATATATAATCTCAAGGGTTTTCAAAATGAAGTTTGAAGCATTACTACATGATTTGAAGAAAAGACATGTTTTGGGGAAAATACTTGCATGTATGTATAAATTTCAATACTCTTCAATTCCTCATATTATAATTGCATTCTTTTTAATTAAGTAACTTCACATAATAATTTTTGTTTGTTATTATTATTTTTCAGATATGTACACAATTGAATTTCCAAAAAGAGGGCTACCACATGCACACTTGGTTATATTTTTGCATCTGTCTTATAAATACCCAACTCCTGATGACATTGACAGAATTATTTGTGCAAAAATTAAAAATCAATCTGATAATCCTAAATTGCATAACTTGGTCAAATCACATATGATTCATGGTCCATGTGGTTCTCCTAATAGGTCTTCTCCGTGTATAAAAGATGGTAAATCCTCTCGATATTTCCCAAAGAAATTCTCCCAAAATACAGTTATTGATGAAGATGGATATCTGCTTTATAGAAGAATGGATAATGGAAACATTGTTGAAAAAAATGGTATTTCTCTTGACAATCGTTTTGTTGTGCCTTACAATCCAAAATTATTATCGAAATATCAAGCGCATATTAATATGGAGTGGTGTAACCAAATTATTTCAATTAAATACATATTCAAGTATATCAACAAAGGGTATGATAGAATCACTGTTAATATAGAATCAACAGAAGATGGTGGGTCTTTAAGTGAATGAAACATTTATGAAGTAAAACAGTATCTTGATTGTAGATATATTTCACCCTCTGAAGCATGTTGGAGGATTTTTGGATTTCCAATTCATAGAAGACAACCTGCAGTTGAAAGATTGTATTTTCACCTTCCAGGAGAACAACTTGTGTACTTTAATGATAATGACGAGATTGACAACATACTTTCAAGACCTACAGTCTCAGAATCCATGTTTACGTCATGGATGGAAGCTAATAAGCAATATCCAAAAGGTAGAAATTTATGTTATGGTCAATATGTTTCAAAATTTGTTTATGTGAAAAGGAGTAGGACTTGGAAACCAAGAAAATCAGGGTATACAATTTGTAGATTAATTTGGGTTTCTCCATGCACTAGTGAGCTCTATTATCCTAGGATGATGTTAACCGTGGTCGAGGGTGCATCATGTTATGAAGATATTAGAACTGTTTCATACATTCAATATTCTACATTTAGAGATGTATGTTTTGCAATGGTTTTGCTTCAAGATGATTGATAATACATTGAAGCGTTGAAATAAGCCTATGATTGGGGTTCTGGATTCTACCTAAGGAAATTATTTGTTATAATGCTTTTATCAACCTCTATGAATAAACTGTAAGTATCAGAGTGCAACTAAGAGGGGGGGGGGGGGGGGGGTGAATTAGTTGTGTTAAAATAATGGCCACTTTTTTCTGCAAAACAAAAAATTAAAGTGCAGCGGAAAATATATGCAGAAAATAATAATGAAAGAGATAACGGAGAAGAGAATACACAGAGATTTTTATACTGGTTCACCTTCTTGTCCACCGAAGGTTACGTCCAGTACTCTTGCCACACAAGAGTTTTTTCCACTTAGAATTATGAGTTGTAATTACAATATCTCACCCCGAGATTTCTATGTACCTTACACACTCCCTAATTCTTATTCACCCTTGGAGAACACATTTCCAAATGATTCTATTCCCCTTTCGTTTCACACCACGTGAAAGAAAGTATTCTTGCACAAATGAAGAATGTATAACAATGGCAGATTGCCTTTACAAGTATGAAATTTGTATAACTTGCAATCCAATCAACTTTGAATATATATACCAAGATAATAATGCTCTTTATATGAAAACCTTTGAAACACTTGAACTAAAGCAACTTTGAAAAAGTACTTTGAAAGTTTAAGAACTAGTTGCCAAAAGTTCATAGAAATATTTTCAGAATAAGTGTAAGAGCTTTTCAGAGTTGTGACAAAAATTGTATGAAAATTGTTATATGAATTGTCTATTTGTGTGTGTGAGTTTAGAGCCTTTATATAGACTTCCAAAACACCCTAGGTGTCTTTCTGAAAGTGTATGAGTTGTTTGGAGTGAAGAGATTTCGTTTGGAGTGAAACCTTTTCACTTTGAAATCTGAAAACTCTTCCAACAGCTCTCAGTAATCGATTACTGACTTGGGTAATCGATTACCCAAACTCTCTGTTTGCATCTATTTGAAAAAATTACACAGTGTAATCGATTACTGGATTTGAGTAATCGATTACTCAACAACACTGTTTGACAGTTTTGTTATTTTTCTTCGTGTAATCGATTACACTACTTTGGTAATCGATTACTCATAGCTGTTAGAGGTTTGAAGACTCTTTTCTTACACATGTAACCTGTTACTTAAAAGAAGTAACCTGTTACACACTATTTTTGAAATTGTTTTAACAAATTCTAAAGTGTTTCAACTTTTCTTAAAAAATGGTTTGAGCATTATAACTTTGTATATACTAAGAGTTTTAGGATAGAAGTACCTATAAAGACTTAGTCCATTGTCTTGAAGCTTTGATCTTCTTTGTCTTCATAAGTAGTCTTCCTTTTCTTCTTTTTGGTGATGTTGGTGTCTTCATCAAAACCGTGCCAAGGTCAGAAGCAGAGATCTTCTTCACAATCTCCCCCTTTTGATGATGACAAACCAATATCTTCTTGACAGTGTATTTTTCTTAATTTCTTTGAGAGTAGCATACTTTCTAATATATCTTGACTTGTTTTGAGTATGCTCCCCCTATCTTGCATGCTCCCCCTTTCATTTGGAGGTAAGTGCCTGGAAAATATTTTGACAAAAGAAAATACACTCCCCAACTTTTCTCCCCCTTTTGACTTCATCAAAAAGTAGAAAAGCCAAGGGTCCAGCACAATATATAACATATATATAGCATACATGATTTATATCATAACAAATATAGCAATTATAGCATAATGCATATCAGAATAATGAAATATGTTTAAACATAAGCAAATCGTAGCAGTTTTAGATGTTCAAACATAGTACTAGCAAACATAAAAACATAAATAAACACATTTAAGTTCAAGTAGGCATGAGATAACATGGTGAAGCATACATATAATCATATATAAGTATTTAGGACAAGTAAGCTTCATCAAGAATGCCTAGTTCACGTCTAATTTTGTAAAAAGGTTATTTTGCTAACGGTTTAGTAAATATGTCCGCTAGTTGGTTATGAGTATCAATGAATTCTACCAACACATCCTTCTTTTGGACATGGTCCCTAAGGAAATGATGCCTTATATCAATGTGTTTGGTTCTTGAGTGCATAATCGGATTTTTGGTGAGATTAATAGCACTAGTATTGTCACACTTTAAGGGAGTGCAGCCTAAGTTTAAACCATAATCCCGTAATTGTTGTTTGAGCCACAACACTTGTGCACAACAACTACCGGCAGCAATATATTCTGCTTCAGCCGTGCTTAAGGCAACACAAGCTTGTTTCTTATAGGACCAAGAAACTAAAGCATTCCCTAGAATGTGGCAAGTACCGCTTGTACTTTTTCTCTCAGACTTGCATCCCACAAAGTCTGAATCCGAGAAGCCAACCAATTCGCATACACTTCCCTTTGGATACCACAGTCCAACATCGGTTGTGCCTTTGAGATACTTCATGATTCTCTTAACGGCAACTAGATGTGACTCTTTGGGTTTAGATTGATATCGCGCACATAGACATACACTAAACATGATATCAGGTCTACTAGCAGTAAGATATAAAAGAGATCCGATCATATCTCAGTATTTAGATATTTCAATGCATTTACCAGGTTCATCTGCGTCAATGTATATTCCAGATCCCATAGGAGTAGCTATTGGCTTGCAGTTATCCATATCAAATCTTTTTAATAGATCTTTGCAGTATTTGGATTGACTCACGAAGATGCCATTATCAAGCTGTTTTATTTGAAGTCCAAGAAAGTAATTCAACTTTCCCATCATGGACATTTCAAATTCTCCTTGCATCATTTTGCCAAAGTCACTACACAAATTTTCGTTAGTAGAACCGAAAATAATATCATCTACATAGATTTGAACTAATAAAGTATGATGATTTATTTTCTTAATAAATAAAGTAGTGTCGACCTTCCCTTTTGTAAAACCTTTTTCTGTCAGAAAATTCGTTAGACGATCATACCACGCTCGTAGACATAGAGGGCTTTCTTTAACTTGTAGACATGAGAAGGATGTTTGTAATCTTCAAAGCCAGGAGGTTGCTCTACAAACACTTCTTCTTGAATGTAGCCGTTGAGAAATGCGCTCTTGACGTCCATTTGATATAGCTGAAAATTAAGAGAACAAGCATATGCAAGTAATAGCCTAATAGCTTCAAGTCTAGCAACTGGAGCGAAGGTTTCATCAAAATCAATACCTTCTTCCTGGTTGTATCCTTGGGCTACTAGTCTAGCTTTATTTCTAATAATAACACCATTTTCATCAGATTTATTTCTAAATACCCAACGAGTTCCTATTACATGTCTATTCTTTGGTCTAGGAACAAGTTCCCAAACCTCATTTCTCTCAAACTGGTTTAATTCTTCTTGCATAGCAAGAATCCAGTGTTCATCCTCGATTGCATCATCAATCTTGGAGGGTTCTATTTGAGAGACAAATGCCATGTTTAGACAAGCATCAAGCATTCTACGAGTAGTTATACCTTTGCTTATATCACTGATGATGTTGTCAATAGGATGATTTCGATGGGTCCTCCATCCTTTTGGTAAGTCAGAGTGGATATGCTCTTCTTGAGAAAATAGATCATCATCCATTCTCAATTCCTCAGTATTAGTTGTAATGTCTTTGATAGAATTACCTTTAGCAGGGGAACTTGGCAAGTCATCGTCATCGCAAGAAATCACATCCATTACCGTAGGATTAGTTTCATCAAAAGATACATGAATGGATTCTTCCATGGCTAGAGTTCTTTTATTAAAGACTCTGTAAGCTTTACTCGTGAGAGAATAGCCAAGGAAAATTCCTTCATCCGCTTTTGCATCAAACTTACCCAAGTTGTCCTTACCATTGTTTAGAATAAAACATTTACAACCGAATACATGAAGATGAGAGATGTTTGGTTTTCTACCTTTGAAGAGTTCATAAGGGGTTTTCTTAAGAATTGGCCTTATAATAACTCGATTTGAAACATAACAAGCAGTGCTAACTGCATCAGCCCAGAAATATTTTGGGAGGTTAGTTTCGTTTAACATTGTCCGAGCCAGTTCTTCTAAGGACCGATTCTTTCTCTCTACAACACCATTTTGTTGTGGTGTTCTAGGAGCAGAAAAATTGTGATTGATCCCGAGATCATCACAGAATTCTTCAAAAGAAGAGTTTTGAAATTCTCCCCCATGATCACTTCTTATAACAGCGATTTTTAGAGATTTTTCATTTTGGACTCTTTTAGCATAAATGCTAAAGGCTTTGAATGCCTCATTCTTATGAACTAAGAAGAAAGTCCAAGTGTATCTAGAAAAATCATCTACTATAACAAGAGCATAATAATTACCACCAAAACTTTTTGTCCTCGAGGGACCAAATAAATCCATATGAAGTAATTGCAATGGTCTATCAGAAGAAACTATATGCTTTGGTTTGAAAGAAGTTTTTGTTTGTTTACCCATTTGACAAGCACTACATAGTTTGTCTTTAACAAACTTCATTTTGGGTAAACCCACAACCAAATCTTTCTTAATAAGTTTATTCAAATGTTCCAAGTGAATATGCGCTATTCTTCTATGCCAAAGCCATGCATCATGATTATCATTAGCTACTAAACATGTTGTAGGTAAAGCAGAATCTATTTTAATCATATATATATTATTTATTCTCTTACCAACAAGTTTAGAGTTATTGGAATCCTTACTTTCGATGATGCATTTATCAGGGTAGAATGCCACTTGAAATCCTTTGTCGCATAATTGACTTATGCTTAGAAGGTTGTGCTTGAGTCCTTCAACATATAATACACCTTCTATAGTATTTGAGGGTGGCTTGCCAATTCTACCAACTCCAAGTATTTTTCCCTTGTTGTTATCACCATATGTGACGTATCCTTTGTCCCTTGGAGTCAGGACAGAGAATTTACTTTTATCGCCCGTCATGTGTTTTGAGCAGCCGCTATCCAAGTACCATAAGTTGCTGGCGGCTCTCAAATTTTCCTGCAAAACAGGTTAAGTAATATTAGGTACCCAATTTTTCTTGGGTCCTTCATGGTTAGTCCCTTTCTCAACCCATCTATAATGTCCTAGGGGAACACCATATTTTCTAATAGAACAAGTATTTGGTGTGTGCCCATAGTTTTTACAATAAGAACATATGAGTTGATGCTTATGTATCCTAGTTTTATTTTTACTATGAGTGGATGCATGGATACATGATTTTTGAAAGATTATTTCCATTGAGACATTTTGCTTCTTAGAAGCTTGGCTTTTAGAATAGCCTAGACCTCTTCGGTCTTTAATATGTCTCTGATCCTTTATTATCTTTTCCAAATGTTTGCTACTCTTGTTTGAATCATTAAGTTCAAAACTTAATGTTGAAACTTTATTTTCAAGAGTAATGCATTTTTTACATGAAGAGGATGATGATGATTTATTTCTAAACATTTCTAATTCAGTTTTCTGTTTTAGAAATAATTTTCTAAGTTTGACATATTCATCATGCAATTCATTAAATGCTAATTGTAATTCAGAAGAAGAAAAAGGTTTAGATTTACTTATCTCTTCATCATCAGAATGATGAGATACCAATAGCGAGAGATGAACTTGTTCGTCATTTTCTGGTTCAGATGTAGAACAAGTATTGTTGAGCATTGACCTTTTATCTTCCTCCGTTCCTTCATGCATAGTGTTTAGAGCATCCCATATTTCTTTGGCCGATTTGCAATTTGATATTTTCAAAAGTTCATCATTGCCAAGTGATGAAATGAGGATGTTTTTCGCTTTAAGATCATATTGCACTTTCTTTTTATCTTCCTCACTCCATGAAGATTTGGGCTTAATTTCTCTTACTCCATTGATGACAGTGAAGGGTTCATAAGGTCCTTCTTCTATAGCATTCCAGATATCCAAATCTTGTGATTCAATGAAGATTCTCATTCTGATCTTCCAGAAGTTGTAACACCCCGAATTTTAGTCTTTAAAATTTTAGTATCAGTCCTGGAAGTCTCGCCTGAGCGAGAAAGGATCACCTGGGAGGGTGAAATCCTGGGCTATACCGGAGGATTCTCGCCCGAGCGAGAGTTGTCTCGCATGACAATTTTGGGCTGTTATCACAGTGTAATCGATTACATGGTCCTTGTAATCGATTACATGCTGATATCTGATAAAACATGTGTAATTTTTCATGATGTAATCGATTACATGGTCCCTGTAATCGATTACATGCAGATATCTGATCAGACATGTGTAATTTTTCATGATGTAATCGATTACATGGTCCCTGTAATCGATTACATGAAGATATCTGATCAGACATGTGTAATTTTTCATGATGTAATCGATTACACTGTTCTCGTAATCGATTACATAGTATTAAAAGTATCAGATATGTGCATCTAACACAGTGTAATCGATTACACACTTATGGTAATCGATTACACTCGTCGCAGTGACAATAAAAGTGAAAAAAGGGGACCTAGAAACCCCAATTTTCATTTCCTTTCTCCCCATTTCTCTCCCAACGGTGGTTCCACCCAAATGGACCATTTTTCCCTCCACTAAGCCTCAAAACTCATTAAACCTTCCTCTTGCTTCATGGTGACACATTTGGAAAAGCTTGGAGGTGAAAAAACAACAATGGAGGTTGGAGGAGATGAAGGGAGATGTGGCTTTTTTGCGGAGCAACGGAGCTTACGTAACCTAAGGTGAGGGAGAAGACCATTGTGGTCTTAGAGTATTTCATTAGAGTCATCATCTCCGATTTCCCTCAAGAATCGGAGCATATTAACGGATAGAAACTCTCTTGGGAGTTTGTGGTCCATGTGAGAGTCTATATTTTACATGAGGATGTATTAGCCATAAAAGTGGAGATATATGTGTGGGGAAAACCGTTTAGTTGAGTAAAACGCTATATGCTCATTTATGGTGATACACCGTCATTAAAGATGGTTCTAACGTTAATGTGTATATGATGAAGAATATGTTATGCATGGTTTGTTTATGATAATGGTTATGTTGTGTGATAATGATGGTGTGTGAGATATTTATGGTCATAAGCATAAATGAGTATGTTGTAAGTGGTTGATTGTTATAAACATGTATGGGTGGATTGTACCAATGAATGTGTGATGAGTTGTGAATGTGTGATGAGTTGTGAATGTGTCAAAATGGATATGAGTATGTTTATCAAAATGAGTATGTTGTGAGTGGTTGATTGTTATAAACATGTATAAGTGTGTTGTAACAATGAATGTGATGAGCTGTGAATGTGTTAAAATGGATAAAGGTATGTTTGTGACAATGAAGGTGTTGTATGTTATTTATGGTGATAAAATAATGAGATGCCTTGTGTTGACGGTGTATGACATGGATGTGAGTGTGATGTGGAAACTCGACCTGCCCGATGGGGTATGATGATTATTTGTACGGTGCAGAATTGTTGAATGAGATCAAGGGTAAATTATTATGGAATGTGAAGGATGTGAAAAGTGTATACTCGGAATGAAAATCATATGCATGCCATAGGATATATATTATGGGATGTATATCCTATAGGATGAATATGGATAATACGCGATAAATAAATATGCACACTATAGAACACATATAGTATGGGATGTATGTGTACTATAGGGTGAATATGGATAAAATGCGATGAATAAGTATGCACACTATAGAACACTTATAGTATGGGATGTATGTGTACTATAGGGTGAATATGGATAAAATGCGATGAATAAGTATGCACACTATAGAACACATATAGTATGGGATATATGTGTACTATAGGGTGAATATGGATAATATGTGTTGATTGATATATACATATCATGATTGATGTTAGATGTGTGGTTTTAATACTTTAATGTCATTACTCCATGTAAATCCACGCTACGGTCGCCGTAGTTGGTTCTTACTCCCTCTGTCTTTCCTTGTATGTGCTGTATATTTGGGTTCAGGTTGTGGAGTTAGCGCATTGGACGCTTGCGGGGAAGAGTACATGATAGAGTAGTGGATAATATGGAATTGACATGTTATATGATAAATATTTGTAATATGAAGAACATGTTAAAGTGAATCCATGTATAAACAACTTTCTTGTAAATGTATAATGAAGTGAATCTAATGTTTGTATTCAAGGTAATTTTGAGAAAGATGGGTTTGGAATATTTCCGCCTTGTAAATTTATAATCAATCAAGTTTCCAAACTGTCCGAGTAATGTCTTTCAAAAGTAATCACTGCACTTTCACGAATAAGGATTTTTAAAAGAGGATTTTCGAGTTTTGAAAATCGGGTCCTTACAGAAGTCGTAGTACTCTCCAACAAATCTTGGAGGGCGGTTGATGTTAGAACCTTCTCCTAGGAAAGATCTTCCGGCCATCTTGGTTAGGATAAAACTTTGAGAGTAAATTACCCAAGTATAGCTCTGGTGCCAATTGTAAGTATCAGAGTGCAACTAAGAGGAGGGGGGGGGGGGTGAATTAGTTGTCTTAAAATAATGGCCACTTTTTCTGTAAAACGAAAGATTAAAGTGCTGCGGAAAATATATGCAGAAAATAATAATGAAAGAGATAAGGGAGAAGAGAATACACAATGATTTTTATACTGGTTCACCTTCTTGTCCACCGAAGGTTACATCCAGTACTCTTGCCTCACAAGAGATTTTTCCACTAAGAATTATGAGTTGTAATTACAATATCTCACCCCTAGATTTCTATGTACCTTACACACTCCCTAATTCTTATTCACCCTTGGAAAACACCTTTCCAAGTGATTCTATTCCCCTTTCGTTTCACACCCCATGAAAGAAAGTATTCTTGCACAAATGAAGAATGTATAACAATGGCAGATTGCCTTTACAAGTATGAAATTTGTATAACTTGCAATCCAATCAACTCTGAATATATATACCAAGATAATAATGCTCTTTATATGAAAACCTTTGAAACACTTGAACTAAAGCAACTTTGAAAGTTTAAGAACTAGTTGCCAAAAGTTCAAAGAAATATTTTTAGAATAAGTGTAAGAGCTTTTCAGAGTTGTGACAAAAATTGTATGAAAATTGTTATATGAATTGTCTATTTGTGTGTGTGAGTTTAGAGCCTTTATATAGACTTCCAAAACACCCTAGGTGTCTTTCTGAAAGTGTATGAGTTGTTTGGAGTGAAGGGATTTCGTTTGGAGTGAAACCTTTTCACTTTGAAATCTGAAAACTCTTCCAACAACTCTCAGTAATCGATTACTGACTTGGGTAATCGATTACCCAAACTCTCTGTTTGCATCTATTTGAAACAATTACACAGTGTAATTGATTACTGGATTTGAGTAATCGATTACTCAAACTCTCTGTCAACAGCTATTTGAAAATTTACACTGTGTAATCGATTACTGGATTTGAGTAATCGATTACTCAACAACACTGTTTGACAGTTTTGTTATTTTTCTTCGTGTAATCGATTACACTACTTTGGTAATCGATTACTCATAGTTGTTAGAGGTTTGAAGACTCTTTTCTTACACATGTAACCTGTTACTTAAAAGAAGTAACCTGTTACACACTATTTTTGAAAATTGTTTTAACAAATTCTAAAGTGTTTCAACTTTTCTTAAAAAATGGTTTGAGCATTATAACTTTGTATATACTAAGAGTTTTAGGATAGAAGTACCTATAAAGACTTAGTCTATTGTCTTGAAGCTTTGATCTTCTTTGTCTTCATAAGTAGTCTTCCTTTTCTTCTTTTTGGTGATGTTGGTGTCTTCATCAAAACCGTGCCAAGGTCAGAAGCAGAGATCTTCTTCACATAAACCAGATCATGTATGGGAAGAAACTTGGAAATGGTTATGTGACGGTATTCTTTACGATCAAAGAAACATAGCTAATAATCAAGGTACTCATTTATTACTTTTAAAATTTTAAATTCATTTCTATTATTTGTAAATATATATAATGGTATAGAAATCTTTATATGGCTTATAGGGCTGGTGCTTAGTGATGAGGAATTGCAAAATCTAACTTTGTTAGAGATTGAGAAACTACTTCAGCAAAATCAAAGAAGTTTGAGAGACTACCCCCAATGCCATACCCAAAGGGATATGTCACAAGTCAATTGGGCAATAGACTAATATATGATGAACTTAATTATGATACAATTGTATTAAAGGACAATTTCAATCTTCTTTTCCAATCTCTTACAAGTATATCTATGTTTTAAGTTAGTATTTTTCCTTAAATTTTGTAGTGTTTAATTTTTTGTTTATATGTTCATATATTATATTTCAGACGAGCAATGTAAAATATTCAAAAATGTCATGCAAGCTGTAAATCAAGAACAAGGATGCATGTTTTTCTTATATGGTTATGGATGAACTGTTAAAACCCATATGTGGAGAACTCTAACATATGCATTGAGATCTCAAAAGCAAATTGTACTAACAGTTGCTTCAAGTGGTATAACTTCGTTATTATTACCAGGAGGAAGAACAACACACTCTAAATTCAAAATTCCTGTACCAAGTCTTGAGAATTCTATTTGCAACACTCATCAAGGTTCAGAACTTGTTGGGTTACTGAAACAAACAAAGTTAATCATATGGGATAAAGCTCCTATGTCACATAAGTTTTGCTTTGAGGCACTTCATAAAGTCTTGGAGATATAAAGGGTACAACAACAAATGACTCAATTATATTTGGAAGAAAGGTTGTAGTTTTTGGTGGTGATTTAAGACAAATCTTGCGAGTAATTCCAAGAGGGTGTCGTTCAGATATTGTGCATGCAACAATTAATTCATCCTATCTTTGGCATCATTGTAGAATTTTGAATCTTACAAAGAATATGCGTTTGCAAAATGATGACAACGCAGCGGAAATAAGAGAATTCTCAGAATGGATACTAAAGGTTGGGGATGGAAAATTATCAGAGCCTAATGATGGTTGTGTTGAAGTTTAATATTCCATAGCAACTTTTGATTCTTCATTTTGATAACCCAATTGAAGCAATAGTGTCTAGCACTTATCCAGACTTACATCTTAACTACAATGATGAACGATTTCTTCAACGTACGACAATACTAGCATCAACAATTGATATTGTAGATCAAATCAATGAATATGTGCTAAGCTTAATTCCAGGTAATTGGTTCTTCATTTCTCCGAACATTTTACATGATTCTCTGTAATATATTTATAGATTTATGCTAATAAATGTTCTAATGTTTAATTATAGGCAAGGAAAAGTATTACCCAAGTTCAGATTCAGTTGATATGTCTGATGTTAATGATATTTAAACAATCAACATATTAACTACAAAATTTCTAAACACACTTTTAACATCTGGTCTCCCTAATCATAAAATCAAGTTGAAGGTTGGAACTCCAATTATGTTATTGAGGAATTTAGACCAGTCAAAAGGATTATGCAATGGTAGTAACTAAAATGGCCAACCATGTACTTGAAGCAAAGATCATGTCAGGTCCCCCTCCCAATCTCCATGGCCTTTCATGCTTATTAGAAGACAATTCCCTATAATTGTTTCATATGATATGACAATCAATAAATCTCAAGGCCAATCACTAGAGAGGGTGGGGTTATACCTACCAAAACCAGTATTTAGTCATGGTCAATTATATGTTGCTATTTCAAGAGTTAAAAGCAAGGAAGGATTGAAGATTTTGATTCATGATAAGGATGGTAACCCACTAAAGTCAACAACTAATGTGGTTTATAAAGAAGTATTTCAAAATCTTTAACAAGTATTCATCAAATTATCTTAAATTATGATATTTAAATTCTATGTCTAACCATCATCTTATTTCATTCAATAGGTTTAAAACTATGTGATTACCTAACGACTGTTACGGATAAAAAATCTACATAAAGTTGATTTCTTATGAGGTATTTGTCAAATTATCTTTAATTATGTTATTTAATTCAATTTCTAACTATCATCATTTTTATTCAATAGGTTTTACCCTATTTTATTACCCAATGACTGTTATTGATAAAATCTATTGTACATAAAGTTGATTTGTTTTCAGGCATTCATCAAATTGTAGTGTTATTCTTTTATTAAATTCGTGCAATACCCGTTAACACTCGTGCATAGGCACAAGTAACCTAATAATAATAATAAAAGGAGTTGACCGAAAAACACCCGCTCACTCTGCGAGAGGCTACACCCTTTATTATATCAAACATTACATTCCATCTAATAATTCTTATTTATAAACTTTTTGGAGTGTTAGTGTTTTCCTACATGTTTCATGAATCTTCCATAACCAAGCATCAAAGCAAATTAATAACTATGTATACAAAGTATAAATTATTATACCTGTTACATTCTTGTATAATTTTCTACACAATTGTGGCAAACTTCATGCCAAACCCAATATAATGTTGTTAAGGTACAGAAAAATAGTTAGCCTCTGGTTTTTATATGAATTATGGAAAGGAACATCAAATAATTGGGCCCCATTTTCTTACGAATATGGTGTTAGACATTAAAATATTTTTCATGAACCTTTAATGGTTCATAAGAAACCTTTTATTAGGACCTTGACATTATGACATTCACATGTGATAAATGAAGAGATTGAAGAATATCTGGTTCCATTGCAATATTTCTTCTACTGCACTTTCTGGTGGCCTTTCGGATTGCCTTTGTTCTCACCTCTCCGCCTTTCCTCCTCTTTTATGGAAATTACCCATGAAGTGAGAGGGGAGGGAGTTACCAATAACCCCCACTAGTTTGATACATCAATTGCCAACCATCATCACATTAACACTTTCATTCAAACTAGTAACTTCCAAACACATGGATCACTTGATTGCTGAATTAATCTAACAATCTTCCACTTGGTCCATGTGATGACTTGAATATTCATAACTTTAATTGTGCACTTTAATTGAACCTTACAAATCATCATCCTTGATTGAATTGAAATTGTTGAATCATGGCGGTCACAAATTATGTGAGGCAACCTGATCCCTTCCATGTATCACAATCAACTCAATTCAACTAACTTTAATTTGAGTTTTCATTTACCTTTTGAAAGCTCACCAAGTTATCTCATTAAAACCATACAAGTACATTCTTTAATAATGGATAACTTAAACTTTAATTACGGAAATGAAACTTTCTTTGAATTCAAATGTTTCACACAATAATAAGCAAACATCCATACATGTATATATACATCAGGTACTATCATATTAACAAGAACTTATCTATAATGCCCATCCTTTCTACATGGCCAATATAAATTTTGGGCGACAATCCCTTAGTTAACGGATCTGCTACCATTAGATCGGTACCAATATGCTCTATAGACACCTTCTCTTTCCGTACTTCTTCTTTATCTGACAGAAACTTTAAGTCCATATGTTTGGTACCCCTAAAATATCTGTCATTCTTAGAGAAGAAGACAGATGTGAAATTATCACAATAAAACTTCAGCGGCCTAATTACACTGTCTATAATGCCAAGCCCTGAAGTAAACTTCTGCAGCAACAATGCATGGTTTGTGGCCTCAAAGTATGCCACAAACTCAACTTCTATGGTGGACGTAGCAATTATAGATTGTCTAACGCTTCTCCATGATATGGCTCCTCCAGCCATTAGGAAGACATACTCAAATGTAGATTTCCTTGAGTCCACACATATTGCATAGTCTGAATCCGAATAACCGATCACCTCAAGATGATTTGACCTTTTATACGTGAGCATGTGATCCTTAGTGCCTTGCAAATATCTTAGAACCTTCTTTGCAACCTTCCAGTGGTCCATTATGGGGTTACTTTGATATCTACCTAACATTCCAACAGAAAAGCTGATATCGGGCCGAGTGCATGTCTGAGCATACATTAAACTCCCAACCACTAATGCATAGGGAATAGATTTCATTTCCTTATGTTCCAAATCATTCCTTGGACATTGCTTTTCACTGAACTTGTCCCTTTCTGGATTGGAACTATCCTTGCAGAGCACTTTTCCATTCTGAATATCTCTAATACTTTATTGATATATCATTTCTGAGACAATCCCAACAATTCTTGTGATCTATTACAGAATATTTTTATTCCTATCACAAAGGATGCCTCACCCATATCCTTCATTTCAAAATTATTAGAGAGAAACGTCTTTACATCATGTAACAATCATTTATCATTTGCTGCAAGCAGAATGTCTTCAACATATAGGACTAATATTATAAACTTGCTCCCACTGACTTTCATGTAGATACACCGATCAACAGTGTTTTCTACAAACCCATATGACGTAATGGTATCATTGAACTTTATATACCATTGTCTGGAAGCTTGTTTTAGTCCATATATTGACTTATTTAATCTACACACTAGATTTTCCTTTCCTGTGGTTGTAACGACCCGAAATTCTACCCAGGAAATTTTTTCCTTATTTAATCCAATTCCATGCATTTAACGATAAATCATAATTACCAAGTAAATAAATTTATTTAAAAGATCTTTCTCTTCATCCTCACACCCGATCTATGAACCAAAAGTACATACAAAATCCGATAGCAGAAAAACATAATTCATATTAGTATAACCTAGTAACTACCACATACAATTAGCTATGGGTTTCCAAAACACCCATAGCTACATATATCTCGAGTTACTAGTATCCATGATCAATATCATGTACAAAAATAGTATTCATAGTACATTTAGTTGCTTCAATTACAATAAAATGAAGTTACAAAAGAATGGATAAAGAGACATAAAAATAAAGGTCTCTAATCTCCTACTCAAAAATCATCCTCTCTCCGTCCACCTACCTGCAATGGGATTAACATTTACCATACACAAACAACACAAAGGAATAAGTCATTAACTCAATAAAATTTCAATGTAAGTTAATCCACATTTAATAGGGTTAAACAACGATATAAATTAAATCCACATAAAACCATTTTCGTCATCTGTACTTTTGAAAAACCATGCTACATAACTCGAGCTAGAGTCGCTAACCCATTCTGGTCGGCTAAAATGAGTTTTATTTTCATTGGCTCTCCACAAATACATAAACCATAAATCCACCCGTCATCACTACAAACATACCCATATATATTTTTAGTGACTAAGTGATTTACCATTTATTACTTTGTTTCCGAGTTTTATTTCCATTGGCACTCCACCAATAAATAGACAATAAATGCACCCGACATCATTACAACATAGCGTATATGCCTGTAACTACAAAGTGACTTACAGTTTATTGTTTTATCCGAGTTTTATTTCCATTGGCACTCCACCAATACATAGTCAATAAATGCACCCGACATCATTACAACATATCGTATATGCTTGTAACTACAAAGTGACTTACAATTTATTGCTTTATTCCGAGTTTTATTTCCATTGGCACTCCACCAATACATAGTCAATAAATGCACCCGACATCATTACAACATATCGTATATGCTTGTAACTACAAAGTGACTTACAATTTATTGCTTTATTCCGAGTTTTATTTCCATTGGCACTCCACCAATACAAAAATGATAAATACACCCGACATCATTACAAACATACCCACATATGCTTATAACTATAAAGTGATTTACATTTCATGATTTCATTTCGAGTCTTATTTCCATTGGTACTCCACCAATAGATAAACCGTAAATTCACTTCTAACCATTATCAACATACCCATATATGTTCATAATGACTAAGTGATTCACATTTTATTCATTATCCATAACAGAAAATCCACGCATTTTCCAACACAAGGCATAAATTAAAGACTTATCCTTACCTCGGTGAGTGTTGGGTTTGGTTTTTGGCGACTTCGTAAGTTCCACCGGCACCACCTCCAAACTTAGGATCTTTCCTCATTCTCACCACATAACACAATGTTAGTCATTCATTCTAAATAGCAAATAAATAACTTATATTGCATTATTTAACCATACAAGATATTTATCATATTTTCAATGGTTCCATACTATTTTCATTATGAGTTTTCAACCATCTAAAACATTACATATCATCTCACATTTCATCATTATAAAGCAACTCATCTTCTACCTCTAGCATTTTACCCATCTTTCCTCTCTAACCTCATTTTCTCTCTCTAGGGTTTTGGGGTTTTCATGAGTCAACCCGCAAACCCTTCCCATTCTTGGAATACTAACACAAAACCAAGAGTTTACAAGGTACAAGCGACATAAAACGAACCACAACTCGAAAGAGAGAGTTTCCATGGTTTTACACACTTTGAGAAGAGATCCATAATACTAAAAATGGGTTCTCAAGAGAAGAAGAGAGTTAGGATAGAGAGTTTTACCTCTTCTCAAGCTCTTGAACAAGAATCAAAGCTCCTAGATCTTGGGAATGCTCTCTTCTCTCACCTCTCTTCAATTCTTAACCTAAATATGTATTTGGGGTTTCCCTCATTTAATGTTCTCGTCGGGTTCTCGCTTAAGCGAGCTTTCTCTCGCTCAAGCGAGAAAATCCAACCCATTTTAAAAACTCAACTCTGACCCTCTCGCTCAAGCGAGGGATTCTCGCTCAAGCGAGAATCTCACAATGTCAACAGCCCCAAAATGCCATTTCTCGCCCAGGCGAGACAACTCTCGCTTAGGCGAGAATCGTCTAGTATAGCCCAGGATTTCACCCTCCCATGTGAACCTCTCTCGTCCAAGCGAGAATCTCTCGCTCAAGCGAGGATCCCAGAACTGATACTATAATTTTAAAGACTTAAAATTTGGGGTGTTACAATCCTCCCCCTCTTATAAGAATTTTCGTCCCCGAAAATTAAACATACCTCGATTCAAAAAAATAAGGGTAATCCTCCCTCATCTCTTGCTCAACTTCCCAAGTAGCGTTTCCTTCGTCCACTTGACTCCACAACACCTTTACCAAGGCAATCTCCTTGCCTCTCAATCTCTTTACACTGGTATCCATGATTCTCACGGGCAACGTTGCAAAAGTCAAATTATCCTTCAACTCTATCTGATCAGACTCAACCACATGAGATGGATCTCCAACATATTTCCTCAACTGAGACACATGAAACACATTATGGAGATTGGACAACAACGGAGGTAAAGCAATGCGATACGCTACCGGCCCAATTCTCTTCAATATCTGATACGGCCCAATAAATCGAGGAGTCAGCTTACGGGACTTCAACACTCTACCGATACTAGTAGTCGGAACAACTCTCATGAAAACATGATCTCCCTCATTAAATTCAAGAGGTTTCCGCCTCTTATCGTAATAGCTCTTCTGTCGACTTTGGGCGATTCTCATATGTTCCCGGATTTTCTTGATCTTATCCGTCGTCTCCTAGACCAGTTCGGGTCCCAATATCAAGTTCTCCCCAGTTTCAAACCAACTCACTGGAGTTCGGCACTTCCTACCATACAACGCCTCATAAGGTGCCATCCCAATACTCGAATGGAAGCTATTGTTGTAGGTAAATTCGATCAACGACAACATGCTATCCCAACTCCCTGGTTGTTCTAAGACACAGGCCCTTAAAAGGTCTTCCAATGACTGTATTGTCCTTTCTGATTGACCGTCCGTTTGTGGATGATAAGTTGAACTCAGCTTCAACTTAGTTCCCAAAGCGGTTTGCAAACTAGTCCAAAAGTTTGAAGTGAAACGGGGGTCCCTATCCGACACAATGCTTGACGGTATTCCATGCAAGCGAACAACTTCCCGGATATACAGTTCTGCCAACCTCTCCAAAGAGTACCTCATGTTCATAGGCAGAAAGTGAGCAGATTTAGTTAACCGATCCACGATCACCCATATCGAATCATATCCCCTCTGAGTCTTCAGAAAACCAGACACAAAATCCATGGAGATACTATCACACTTCCAAACGGGGATTTCTAGGGATTGTAACTCTCCTGCCGGTCGTTGATGCTCAATTTTTGCTTTCTGGCATATCAAACAACTCGAAACATATGACGCCACATCTCTCTTCAATCCAGACCACCAAAACAACTTCTTCAAGTCGTGGTACATTTTCGTTGTCCCTGGGTGAAAGCTCATCTTGTTCTTATGGGACTCCTCCAAAATACTATTCCGTAGCCCTTCATCACGAGGCACACACACTCTCCCCTGTAACGCATCATCCCACTAGAGTCCGTTACAAAGTCGGTTTCCTTTCCACTTATCATCAAATCCCGTTTGTCCGTCAGCTTAATATCTCCAACTTGCATTACTCGGATTTGATCAAATAGTTCATTCGTGACCTTCAACATACCCAATATCATACTATGAGGTCTTATTTGGACGTCTAGGTTCATATCCCTGAACTCCTCTATCAGCTTCCCTTCCCTAATCATCAAAGCCGACATGTGCAAAGATTTCCGACTGAGTGCATCGGCTACTACATTAGCCTTCCTTGGGTAGTACTGCAATCCAAAATCGTAGTCCTTTAAAAATTCCATCCATCTCCTCTGTCTCATATCCAGCTCCTTTTGATCAAACAAATATTTCAAACTCTTGTGGTCGTTGTACACCACAAACCTTATGCCATAGATGAAAGTGTGCATGTCAAGAGGAACACTTTGGAAAGCTCTCTTTATGTGTCATGGTTTTGATGAGGACAACTTGTGCTAATAAGAGCTTGAAGATCATCAACAAATCAACGTGCTTAAGTCTTCTGATTGGTACTTAGCTTAGACTAGATTAGTTTAGGTTGAGTCTAAGGCTTAAGTCACCTAATACATATCTCATATGCATAAATCTTTTAAATCATTTTCATCTTGAGACATGTCATTCATAATATGTTCATGCATCACATAAAAACATGTATATGTGCATTCTAGGCATAAACTAAGTGTTAAACATGTATGAATTAAAGTGCATAACGTATTTGAGTTTTTACACATGAAAATATGCTGTTAATCGATTACAGCATAGGTTAATCGATTAATCTAACTGTTTTCACAGTTTAATCGATTACGACATAGGTTAATCGATTAATCTAACAGTTTTGTACAGTTTAATCGATTAAGGCTGTCGTTAATCGATTAACTGGGCTATAAAATCAATTCTTTATAAATTGCGTTTTTCAGAATTGATCTCATAAGTTGCATGTTAAATTTTTAGAGAGTTGGAGCATTTTTTCGTGTTAATTGTTGCATCTAGTTGTAAATGCATTTGTGAGTTTAGAAAAGAGAGAATTCTATGCTTTAGGATTGAGTGCATTACATGATACATTTCTCATCTTTTCATATCACATGTTCTTGCATTTTATTGATGATTCTTGATTAGATGTTTACATTCTATGCATTCTGTTTTTCAAACTAATACATTTTCATACTGCATGAGTTTGTATTAGGTGATTAGAGTAAAGTCTTGTCTTGTTAGATATAAGCCTTGTAATAGCTTAAGTTTACTCTATTTCGTTTTTGATTGAAAAAGTGTTGTAATATTGGGAATCTCAAGGTGTCGTATCGCCAAGAGATTGAGTGTATCTTCACTGAGTGTTAGACTTAGGGATAAGGAAAGAACAAAGGTTCTTGGCTGGGGCTACGCTGAAAGAAAGGTTTTCTTTGTCGGTAGGAAGGGAGTCAAACCATAGAATAGGATCTTTATTATCTTGTAAGTATCTAAGTGTTGTAATTGGATGATGTGTATGTAATAACATTGATTCAATTATAGTGAAGAAAAATCTCCCAAATCAGCCGGGAGGCCTGGATGTAGTTTGCGGTGGACAAGCATACGAACCAGGATAAAATTCGTGTTGCAGGATTTTTCTATCCCTTTCTCTCTTTATTGCATTTGATCGAATAATTTGTATAGTAGATTTAATTGATAATACATTTCTGTACTATACTGATTACACTCTGATAAATCTGTAAGCTCTGTATATTCGCTTCGTTATCGATTAATTGTCGTGCAAGAAATCGTATTTGCATTTTCTTACTGTCTCTGTTTAATCGATTAAATCAAGTGTGTTAATCGATTACATTAATTCTGTTAATCGATTAAGTGGACTGTGTTGATTGCGTTAATCGATTTCCCTGTTCTGTTAATCGATTAATTAGGTGTATTTCAGCATTAAGTGATGTTTTTCGAAAAGCGGATATTCTAACCGCTACACCTATTCAACCCCCCCCCCCCCCTTCTAGGTGTATTGTAACCACTGATACCTAACAAGTGGTATCAGAGCTAGTGCGAAGTGCTAGCTCAACCGCATATTCGTGATCCTAAGGGAAAAAGGAATGGGTTCGTCAAACCAATTTGGTGGTGATGGTTCATCCATTAATCGACCACCTATATTCAGTGGTGAAGGGTATGCCTACTGGAAAGTCCGCATGCAAATTTTTATTGAAGCCATATACTCGGATATTTGGGAATCCGTAGTCAACGGCCCTTTCGTTCCACAGCATCTTGTGGACGATGAACCTAAAGACAAGCCTAAAAGTCTATGGACCGATGATGAGCGCAAAAAGGTCCAGCATAACCTACGTGCCAAATATATCATCACATCGGCCATATCCTATGATGAGTTCTTTAGAGTCTCGTAGTGCCAAAATGCAAAAGAAATGTGGGACACTTTACAAGTGACTCACGAAGGCACTAGCGAAGTCAAGCGCGCTAGATTAAATACGCTGACCCACGAATATGAGTTATTTCGCATGTTACCTAGTGAATCAATCACTGATATGCAAAAGCGATTTACTCATATTGTTAATCATTTAGTTTCTCTAGATAAATCATTTGCCAGAGGTGAACTAACTAATAAAGTTTTGCGTTGTCTTGACAGGAAATGGCAACCAAAGGTAACTGCAATTGTTGAATCCAAAGACTTGGATTCTATGCATCTAGCTACATTATTTGGAAAGCTTCAAGAGCACGAAATGGAATTGGGGCGCTTGACTATGCACGAAGATTCAGACCGGAAGAACAAAAACATCACATTGAAGGCCACGACCTCCAAATCAAAAGAAGAAAAAGATGATGATGAATCTGACTCCGATCTAGATGATGAAACTATGAATCTCCTTGTTCGAAAATTTAGCAAATTCATCAAAAGAAAAGGGGGATTCAAAAAGTTTCAAAAGAAAGAAGCAAAAGAATCAACCAACAAAGGCAAGAACAACAAAGATCGCTTCACTTGCCATGAGTGTGGAAAAGCCGGACATATGAGATTTCAATGTCCTACCTATCTGAAAAAGGTTGATTCAGAGAAGAGCACTCCTAGGGAATTCAAATCTAAGAAACTTATATTGTATGGGATGTACATGAGGAGGAAACAACATCAAGCACCTCTAGTGAGGAGGAGTCAGCGAAGTTGTGTCTGATGGTTAGATCTGACAACGATGGTAACTCAGACTCACACGAGGATAATAATGAGGTATATTCTGACACCTCATCCACTTCAGATGACTTACCCTCTTATGATGTTTTATATAATGCTTATGTTGAGTTACATGAGGAACTAAAGAAATTGGCTAGAATAAACATTGATAAGAAAAGGGAAATCCTTAGAAATGAAAAGAAAATAAGCCAATTACAAAAAGAATTAGATGAATTAAAATTAGAAAATGAAACTTTAGATCTCATCTATTCTTATAACACATGTAACTGCTCTACTAATAATTTATGTCAAAAACCTGTATGTGAGACTTGCGAGATTTTGCAAGAAGACAATTTTAAACTAAAAGAAAAACTCGAACGTCTCACAAACAGTAAACAGCAATTAGACACTCTGCTTAGTCAAACAAGAAACGTTGGTGATCGTACAGGTCTAGGTTATACTCGCTCTGCTAAGAACAAGAGACCATATAGAAAACCTGTAGCTCATACTAAGAATAAAAATCATAAGCATTCACCTACATGTTTTTATTGTAATACATATGGTCATACTTCTTACGCATGTTACATTAGAAAATATGGTATACCTAGCGGAGTTTATGTATGGATAAAGAAGGGAGATAATTCCCTAATCACTAACTGAAAAGGATCCAACATAATTTGGGTACCTGAGAAAAGCAGGTGATCTGTTTTGCAGGTATGTCTTCGAACACAAGGACAAAAATGGTATTTAGACAGTGGATGTTCGAGACATATGACAAGTGACAGATCAAATTTCCTGGATCTATCACTTAAAGGAAAAGGATACGTCACGTACGGAGACAACAACAAGGGAAAGATACTTGGCACTGGAACAGTTGGTAACTCATCTCAAACTCAAATTGAAAATGTTCTTTATGTTGAAGGACTAGAACATAATCTTCTAAGTATAAGCCAACTCTGTGACAAAGGTAATCGTGTATCTTTCGATTCTGACTGTTGCATCATTCGTGACATTTTATCTAATATTGTTAAATTTGTTGGTCATCGTATAAATAATATTTACATGGTTAACTTGGATGATGTCACCACATTATTTTCAAAATGTTTTATTTCTAAAGAAGATGACATCTGGCTCTGGCACAGACGCGTTGCACACATCCATATAAAACATCTAGATAAATTGTCATCAAACAAACTAGTTGAGGGGCTACCAAAACTAAATTTTAAAACTAAAGAGATTTGTGACACTTGCAAAAGTGTAAACAAACCAAAAACTCTTTTAAAAACAAAAATGTGATATCTACTTTAAGACCTTTGGAGTTACTCCATATGGACTTGTTTGGACCATCAAAAATCATGAGTTTTGGTGGTAGCTACTATGCTCTAGTTATTGTTGATGATTTCTCTCGATTTACATGGACATTATTTTTATCTGCTAAAAGCGACGCCTTCAAGTCTTTTAAAAATCTTGCCAAGCAAATCCAAAACCAACTTAACCTGAAAATAGTATATATATACGAAGTGATCACGGGGGAGAATTTGAGAACTTTCAGTTTGACAAATTCTGTGATAAGCATGGCATTATGCATCAGTTCTCTGTTCCTCGCACTCCACAACAAAATGGAGTTGTTGAGAGGAAAAATCGTGTGCTAGAAGAATTAGCGAGAACCATGCTCAATGAAAGTAATACCCCCAAATATTTCTGGGCAGATGCAGTTCATACTGCATGTTATGTTATAAATCGAGTACTTTTAAGGCCTAATTTGAATAAAACTCCTTATGAACTATTAAAAGGCCGTAAACCAAACATATCCCATCTTCACGCTTTCGGTTGCAAATGTTTTATATTAAATAATGGAAAGCGGGCTTTAGGAAAATTTGATTCAAAAGCCGATGAGGGAATATTTTTGGGATACTCGATTCATAGCAAAGCGTTCAGAATTTTTAATAAATATTCAATGCAAGTTGAAGAGTCTATCCATGTACAATTTGATGAATCTTCTCCAAAAGAGAAGAGAAAGGTCGTATCTGATGATGTTGCAGGTGCTTTGGAAGAAGCATACTCAAAGAACATGGATAATGAAGAAGCAACCAATGAAGAATGTCAAAACAAATCTCAGGAGCATTCAGATATGCCAGTTGTGTGGAAAACCAAGAAAGCTCACCCGATCGACAAAGTAATAGGTGACATATCTACGGGAGTGGTAACCCGTAGTTCCTTACGAAACTTTTGTAACTTTGTAGCTTTTGTATCTCAAATTGAGCCTAAGACCATTGATGAGGCCATTGAGGATGTGCACTGGGGTATAGCTATGCAAGAAGAGCTAAACCAGTTCCAACGTAATAATGTTTGGGACTTGGTCCCTAAACCTAAAGATCATCCTGTGATTGGTACTCGATGGGTCTTCAGAAATAAGCTTGATGAATCAGGCTTAATCATTCGAAATAAGGCACGCTTGGTGGCCAAAGGCTACAACCAGGAGGAAGGTATCGATTATGACAAAACCTATGCCCCTGTAGCCAGATTAGAGGCCATCAGGATGCTACTTTCCTTTGCATCGATTATGAACTTCAAACTATTTCAAATGGACGTAAAAAGCGCCTTCCTGAATGGCTACATTCAAGAAGAAGTTTATGTTAACCAACCGCCTGGTTTTGAAAATTTTAAATATCTGAACCATGTTTATAAACTTAAAAAGGCACTCTATGGTCTCAAACAAGCTCCTAGAGCTTGGTATGATAGACTTAGTACCTTTCTTTTAGAAAAAGGGTTCGAAAGAGGCTTGGTTGACACAACGCTTTTTATTCGTAAATCAGAAAATTCTGTATTACTTGTACAAATCTATGTGGATGACATAATTTTTGAATCTACTAATGATATTTTGTGTAAAGATTTTTTTGAGATGATGCAGGGGGAGTTCGAAATGTCTATGATGGGAGAACTCACATTCTTTCTAGGACTTCAGATAAAGCAACTAGAAAGTGGGATTTTCATCCATCAGGCAAAATATTGCAAAGAGCTGCTCAAGAACTTTGAAATGAACAATTGTAAGGAAGCTTCCACTCCTATGGCATCTGCTTGCTACATAGATAAGGACGAAAAAGGAAAAGCAATAGAGGTAACAAAGTATCGAGGAATTATTGGGTCTTTACTTTACTTAACTACAAGTCGACCTGATATCATGTTTAGCGTATGCATGTGTGCGAGATTTCAATCATCACCTAGAGAATCACATCTTAAAACTGTTAAAAGAATCATGAGATATTTAAAAGGAACAACTAACATGGGATTATGGTATCCTCGGGATGCCTCACTATCCTTGGTAGGTTATTCCGATTCCGATTTCGCCGGATGTAAATTGGATCTGAAAAGCACTAGTGGTACCTGTCACTTGTTGGGCAGTTCATTATTAGCATGGCACAGCAAAAAGCAAGCCTGTGTTGCTTTGTCCACCGCCGAAGCGGAATACATTGTCGCTGGTGTGTGTTGCGCTCAAATCCTTTGGATGAAGCAGCAACTCAAGGACTATGGTCTTAAACTTGAAAAGATCCCTATTAAATGCGATAATACAAGTGCCATAAACCTTTCCAAGAATCCCGTTTTGCATTCTAGAACTAAGCATATATAAATTAGACATCATTTTTTGCGTGATCATGTACAAAAAGGTGACTGCGTTCTTGAATTTGTTGAAACTTCTAAACAATTAGCTGATATTTTCACCAAGCCCCTTCCCAGGGATACTTTCTTTGTTCTAAGGAGAGAACTTGGAATTCTTGATGAACAATATCTCGATTAAAATTGTTTAGTTGTTTGCATTATCATCTAGCCTCTATATGCCTATGTATCTTTAGCTTAAATGATATATGTTACAATGCAAAAATATGTCACTTGATTAACTCTTCCTGTGATTATGAATATCTCGATAAATCTGTCACAATGCATGCAAAAGTCTTAAAAAGTTGAAACCATTCTCCTGCCTGAAAATCAATTTTTACAATGTGTAATCGATTACACTTGCTGTTAATCGATTACCTGGGCATCAGTTGTTTGAAAATTCGAAATTTTACACTGGTTTAATCGATTATACCTACCCGTTAATCGATTAAAACCAGCATTTTAAAGGCAGTCAGCAACTCGGTTTTACACTTTCTTTGGCATTTTCACATTCTCTCTTATACTTTGAGTTTCTAAATCAGTAGCAAAACTAATCCAAGTGCACTAAAGTAGAAAAACCTCATCCTAACCCTCTCAAACCATCAAGAAATCATACTTCTTCATCCTCATTATACCCCATTTCCAAGGTTCCACTAAGCAAAACCCTAGGTTAGGTTTTCCTAAACCCTTCTCTGCTCATTCACTATTATTTCGGGTTCTACTAAATAATGGAGCAAGGTCGCACTAAAAGGGTCAAGACCTCAGCTACTCGTGTACGAAGACGGGAGGTCGGTTCACCTTCTACTCGGGACCGTGGTGACCCCTACTACTCACTCATCTTGCAAGAAATCCGTATGGCAAAATTTCAAGGTCGCAAACCCACGTACATACGGTATGTTGATTTAACCTGGTTGGAGGAACAAAATTTTAGTTTCCCACATGATATGGAAGCTCAGGGAACCATTCATTTTATGGAATTAAAGGGACAAGTTTACCCTGCTCTAGTTAGGGAATTTTATGCTAATTTTAGATATAAGGATGGAAAGTACTGGTCTATGATTTCTGACAATCTGTTTGAACTTAATGATGATATTTTTATGAATGTCGGTGGTTTATCATCTTCTGGTTATAGTATAGGAGATTGTTCCTGGGTTAAGGAAAACTTTGATCCTACTGAGGTTTATAAGTCATTTCTAAGAGGCCCTCACTTATACATTCAAGGTCAACTTACCAAAGCTGGGTCATTATCTGTTGAGAACAGACTGTTGCATTACATTATTGCTTACATTTTAGTGCAGAGGAATACAAATCACGCACAGCCTACTGTGAATGATTTGCGTTTCATGTATGCTGTAAAGAATAATGTCATGATTAACTGGCCTGAGGAGATTTTGAAAATAATGAACAGTGTGTCTCTGTCTCAGTCGAAGCTGCTTCCCTATAGTATTTTCATCTCACGCATTGTTGATTATCTGCACATTGATGTTTCCGATACCATCATTGTTGAGTACACTGATAAGGATCATCTGGTTGGTGAAAGCCTCATTCATAAAATGGGTATCTACAAGTATGGCACTACTTGGCAATACCAAGAGGACTACACCATTATTGGTCTGGATTTATCCGATGATGATAATCAGGATGGCATGGGTGATCAGCACGCTACAACTCAGGGGGAGCCTTCTGGATCAGCACCTCAGAACTCTGCTTTTGGTTTAGATCAGTTGGAAGCCATGGAGCAACGGCTTAACAACCGTATGGATCTTCACTTCCAAGGATTGAAAGACTCATACTTTGCAGGTATGGAACAGTATGAAGAGCGACAAACTGCTTATTCAGACAACCAATTTCAGGAATTGAGGAATCTGATCCAATCTATTGCTGAAGCTCAGAATGCCTTGTTTTGTTCAGAATTTCAGAAGTTATCTGTGCTTATCAGGGGAGATCAGAATATTGTCATTCCTGCTGATCACACTGACGATCCTCCACCTCCACCTCAACCATAGTTTAGAAGACTTTAGACTTAGGATATCTCACCATTAGGTTTATTTCTTCTTTATGGCACTTTCTGGATTTAGCTGTTGTTATGGATTCTAGTTTTTCTTTTGTGTGCCTCTTTAATGTTCTTAATTGACATTTCCTGGTTTTTATGGTTGCTAAACACTGCTACTCTTTATGCTATTTTTTTATGATTATGTCGAATAGCCTATTCTGTTTACGTGTATGGTTCTTGATCGTATGAGATTTTCTACTTTGATATGGTCAATCTTGTATGCTGTTCACTTTACCAGTTTGGCTATTTCTGTTGTATAAACTAGCGCATTTGTTTAATTTTCTTTAACATAAAACAAGTTAATTGTTAAATCCCAAATTAACTCATTGACTTGGTTTTATGCATTACTCATATCTCTGCCTTATTTTTGACCTAAGTTATCTTTTTGATAATGTCAAAAGGGGGAGAAAGGTTGTTTTGTTGTTTTTTGATTGTGCAGGTTGATCGTAATAACAGCTTCCGAAATTTGCGCATCATATCAACCACGCCAACACAATCTTCAAGCTATTTCATCTCAGTTGATATATTTGATGTAGAGTTTGTCATCCTCAAAAAGGGGGAGATTGAAAGTGTGCATGTCAAGAGGAACACTTTGGAAAGCTCTCTTTATGTGTCATGGTTTTGATGAGGACAACTTGTGCTAATAAGAGCTTGAAGATCATCAACAAATCAACGTGCATAAGTCTTCTGATTGGTACTTAGCTTAGACTAGATTAGTTTAGGTTGAGTCTAAGGCTTAAGTCACCTAATACATATCTCATATGCATAAATCTTTTAAATCATTTTCATCTTGAGACATGTCATTCATAATATGTTCATGCATCACATAAATACATGTATATGTGCATTCTAGGCATAAACTAAGTGTTAAACATGTATGAATTAAAGTGCATAACGTATTTGAGTTTTTACAGATGAAAATATGCTGTTAATCGATTACAGCATAGGTTAATCGATTAATCTAACTGTTTGAACAGTTTAATCGATTACGACATAGGTTAATCGATTAATTTAACAGTTTTGTACAGTTTAATCGATTAAGGCTGTCGTTAATCGATTAACTGGGCTATAAAATCAATTCTTTATAAATTGCGTTTTTCAGAATTGATCTCATAAGTTGCATGTTAAATTTTTAGAGAGTTGGAGCATTTTTTCGTGTTAATTGTTGCATCTAGTTGTAAATGCATTTGTGAGTTTATAAAAGAGAGAATTCTATGCTTTAGGATTGAGTGCATTACATGATACATTTCTCATCTTTTCATATCACATGTTCTTGCATTTTATTGATGATTCTTGATTAGATGTTTACATTCTATGCATTCTGTTTTTCAAACTAATACATTTTCATACTGCATGAGTTTGTATTAGGTGATTAGAGTAAAGTCTTGTCTTGTTAGATATAAGCCTTGTAATAGCTTAAGTTTACTCTATTTCGTTTTTGATTGAAAAAGTGTTGTAATATTGGGAATCTCAAGGTGTCGTATCGCCAAGAGATTGAGTGTATCTTCACTGAGTGTTAGACTTAGGGATAAGGAAAGAACAGAGGTTCTTGGTTGGGGCTACGCCGAAAGAAAGGTTTTCTTTGTCGGTAGGAAGGGAGTCAAACCATAGAATAGGATCTTTATTATCTTGTAAGTATCTAAGTGTTGTAATTGGATGATATGTATGTAATAACATTGATTCAATTATAGTGAAGAAAATCTCCCAAATCAGCCAGGAGGCCTGGATGTAGTTTGCGGTGGACAAGCAAACGAACCAGGATAAAATTCGTGTTGCAAGATTTTTCTATCCCTTTCTCTCTTTATTGCATTTAATCGATTAATTTGTATAGTAGATTTAATTGATAATACGTTTTTGTACTATACTGATTACACTCTGATAAATCTGTAAGCTCTGTATATTCGCTTCGTTATCGATTAATTGTCGTGCAAGAAATCGTATCTGCATTTGCTTACTGTCTCTGTTTAATCGATTAAATCAAGTGTGTTAATCGATTACATTAATTCTTTTAATCGATTAAGTGGACTTGATTGCGTTAATCGATTACCCTGTTCTGTTAATCGATTAATTAGGTGTATTTCAGCATTAAGTGTTGTTTTTCGAAAAGCGGATATTCTAACCGCAACACCTATTCAACCCCCCCCCCCCCTTCTAGGTGTATTGTAACCACTGATACCTAACAATAGAGATGGTGTCTTCAAATTTTCAAAGCAAAGACCACTGCAGCCAATTCTAAATCATGCGTTGGGTAGTTCTGCTCGTGTGTTCTCAACTGACGAGAAGCATAGGCAACTACTCTCCCTTCTTGCATCAGAACACAACCCAAACCTTGTTTGGAAGCATCGCAATAAACCCTAAAATCCTTATCCGTACACGGAAGAACCAACACGGGCGCCGTAGTCAACCTTCGTTTCAACTCTTGAAAGCATTCTTCGCAACGAAGTGTCCACACAAACGGTTCTCCTTTCCTAGTGAGCTTAGTCAATGGTAGTGCCAACTTCGAAAATCCCTCAATGAATTTCCGATAATAGGCTGCCAAACCCAGGAAGCTCCGGATTTCAGTAACCGACTTGGGCACAACCCATTCCGTAACCACTTCTACCTTTGAAGGATCCACAACTATCCCTTCCTTGGTTATCACATGCCCAAGAAAGTTCACCGACTCCAACCAGAAATCACACTTAGACAATTTAGCATACAACTGGTTCTTACTCAGGAGTTCTAGAACAATCCTCAGGTGCTCTGCATGTTCCTCTCGACTTTTGGAGTAAACCAGAATGTCATCAATAAATACCACTACAAATGAATCCAAATACGTATGGAAAACTCGATTCATGTAGTCGGTAAATATTGCTAGAGCATTCGTTACGCCAAAAGGCATGACCAAATATTCGAAATGTCCATACCTTGTCCTAAAAGCAGTCTTTGGAATGTCATCTGTTTTCACCCGAAGTTGATGGTAACCCGATCGAAGATCAATCTTAGAAAACAATACTGCACCTCTCAATTGATCCATCAAGTCATCAATCCGAGGCAATGGGTATTTGTTCTTAATCGTAACCTTGTTCAACTGCTTGTAATCGGTCCACAATTGCATACTACCGTCCTTCTTCTTAACTAGCAAAACAGGTGCGCCCCACGGCGAGACACTCGGGCGAATAAATTTCTTAGCCAACAATTCCTCAACCTGCTTTTTCAGCTCAACTAACTCTAACGGTGCCATTCTATAAGGAGCTATAGAGATGAGTCCTGTTCCCGGCACTAAATCAATGGAGAATTCAACTTCTCTAACTGGAGGCAATTCCGGAATATCACCAGGAAAAACTTCCGGAAACTCACGAACTATCAGAATGTCCTCAACCTTGGATTTCTCAATACCTTCCTGGGACGCCAACAACATAAGTACGGCCCCTCCCTCCTTACAGGAAGTCCTGACTTCCTTTGCCGACATCGGCTTCATACAACCGACCTCCTCCGAAATCCCATCTGGATTTCCAAACATCACGGTCTTATCGGCACAATTAAGCACCACATGATTTGTTGACAACCAGTCCATCCCCAGAATCAAATCTAACTGGGATAGTGGTAAGTAGATTAAATCCACGGTAAAATCCTTACCGTTTACCACCACCGGACACTGAGACACAAATGTCGACACCACCACAGGTAAATCAGTTGGGGTGGATACGACCAAGTCGAAAGGCAACGACTCAGTTTTTAAATTCAGTCTATCCACGCAGTCAATAGATACAAAGGAGTGTGTCGCTCCCGAATCAAACAACACTAAAAGGGGAATACCTGACACCATGCAATTACCTTTAATCAGGCCATCTACGCCCGATGCCTCTGCACCACTCATGGTGAACACTCTACCAGTGGATCGAGGTCGTTCAACCCTCACAACATTCAAGCTTTGCGGTAGCTTAGGACAATGCCTTCGAATATGTCCAACTTCCTTGCAATAAAAACAAGTAAGCGTCATTCCGGGGCACGAGTCACCGACATGAGTTCGGGCACATTTGTTGCACAGAGAGGGAATGTTCAACCGTGACCCTCCAGCCGTGACATGAGTCCTCGACCCATGCGAAGGATAACTCTGATTACTCGTCGCAGGGGACTAAGGCTTTCTTTCCTCATGAAACTCCTTCCCTTTCCCTTTTCCGTGTGGAAAGTTTCGTTGAGGCCCAAAGTGTTTGGAAGGAACCACCCTAGATGTCGCTGCTTCATCAGCTGCCAAATCATCTTCATACACCCTACACTTGTTCACTAGGGTAGGGAAATCAGCAATCTCTTGGTGCCCAAACATACTTTTCAACTTGGGCTTCAAACCCGATTCGAACTTGGCGCATTTGGACCTTCCATCCATTTCCAACTCGGCGTAGGGGCAAAACCGGGCCAACTCTTCAAACTTGGCCGCATAGTCCCCTACTGACATGTTCCCCTGTTCCAGCTTCAGAAATTCCATCTCCTTCTTCCTTTTCAAATCAGCGGGAAAGTACTTGTGTAGGAACTTCTCCTTAAAGGTACTCTAGGAGATCAGTCATCCTTCAGCTTCCATTTGTCGCCGAGTATACTCGCACCAATTCTAAGCCTCGGTCACCAACATGTAAGTAGCATAGGCTAGCTTCTGAGCCTCAGTGCAGTTCATGGCTCTAAAGATCCGCTCCACCCCTTGGATCCACTCGATGGCAGCTTCAGGAGCAAATCCCCCTTGGAACTAAGTGGGGTCCCTCCTGCAGAACTCATCTAAGCCCCGATATTCCGCCGGCCCAGGTGGAACTAGTGGATGTGGATCCGGGCTTGGTGTCGGATTCTGGTTCAGATTCTGCAAGTTCTCGTTGACCTGTTGTAGCGCCGCCACCATTTGAGCTAATAAATCATTCGGGACGTTCTGACTCGCCCCTCTTCCTCTTCCTCTTCCTGCCATGAGTACCTGTACTCACTCAATTGTTATTAAGCGAATTTGTATAAACAGAGTGCACACAACACTTAACATTTAGCATCATTCAAACAACTTCAGCACATAAAGGATACAAAGAAGCATGCAAGGCCATACCCTAGGTCGCAGGATTAACTATGCTCTGATACCATATTGTAACAACCCGAAATTCTAACCTGGAAAATTTTTCCTTATTTAATCCAATTCCATGCATTTAACGATAAATCATAATTACCAAGTAAATAAATTTATTTAAAAGATCTTTCTCTTCATCCTCACACCCGATCTATGAACCAAAAGTAACATACCAAATCAGATAGCAGAAAAACATAATTCGTATTAATGTAACTTAGTAACGACCGCATACAATTAGTTATGGGTTTCCAAAACACCCATAGCTACATATATCCCGAGTTATTAGTTTCCATGATTAATACCATGTACAACAATCATGTTCATAGTTACAAGATAGTTAGTTCAAGTACAACCAATGAGGTTACAAAAGAATGGATAAGAGACATCAAAATAAAAGTCTCTAAGATCCTAATCAAAAACACTCATACTCCTTCCACCTACCTGCAATGGGATTAACATTGACAATACACCAAGAAACACAAAGGAGTAAGTCGTTAACTCAACAAATATCAATGTAAGTTAATCCACATTTAATAAGGTTAAATAAACGGTTTAAAATCAAGTTTATGTAAAAGACAATTTCAACGTTCATACTTTTGAAAACCATGCTACATAACTTGAGCCAAAGTTTGCTAAATTGCTTGAGCCAAAGCTTGCTATATTACTTGAGCCAAAGTTTGCTACATTGCTTGAGCCAGAGCTTGCTACATTACTTGAGCCAAAGTTTGCTACATTACTTGTGCCAAAGTTTGCTACATTGCTTGAGCCAAAGCTTGCTACATTACTTGAGCCAAAGTCACTAACCAATCATGGTCGGCTAAAAACGAGTTTTATTTCCATTAGCACTCCACCAATACAAAAAACAATAAATGCACCTGACATCATTACAAACATATACATATATGCTTATAACTACAAAGTGATTTACAATTTATTTCATTTCTCCGAGTTTTATTTCCATTGGCACTCCACCAATACATAAACGGTAAATTCACTCCTCGTTGTTACAAACATACCCATATATGCTTATAACAACTAAGTGATTTACGCTTCATTGCATTATTCCGAGTATTATTTCCATTGGCACACCACCAATACATAAACGGTAAATCCACTCCTCGTTGTTACAAACATACCCATATATGTTTATAACAACTAAGTGATTTACTATACAGTTCATTATCCACATCAGAAAATCCACACATTTTCTATCACAGTGCATAAGTTAAAGACTTATCCTTACCTCGGTGAGTGTTGGGTTTGGGTTCTGGGCAACTCCTCAAGTTCCACCGACACCGCCTCCAACTTTAGGATCTTTCCTCATCCCACCATATAACACAATGTTAGTCATTTATTCCAAATATGATATAAACAACTTATATTGCATTATTTAACCATACGAGATATCTATCATATTTTCGATATTAGAAAGTAAACTCATCTTCTACCTCTAGCATTTTACCCATTTTCCATTTTAACCACATTTTCTCTTTAGGGTTTTGGGGTTTTCATGACTCAACCCACAAACCCTCTCCTTTCTTGAAATACTAACTCTATACCAAGAGTTTACAAGATAAAATAACATAAAAATGAACCATAACTCAAAAGGATGAGTTTCCATGGTTTCTCTCATTTTTGAGAAGAGATCCAACATACCCAAAAAGAGTTCCAAAGAGAAGAAAAGAGTTAGAATCAAGAGTTTTACCTCTTCTCAAGCTCTTGGATGAGTATCAAAACTTCTTGCCCTTGGAAAATATCTCTTCTCTCACCTCTCTTCTTTTCTTAACCCTAAAATGTGATTGGGGGTTTCTCATTTAATGCAACTCGTTGGGTTCTCGCTTAAGCGAGCTTATTCTCGCTCAAGCGAGAAAATCCCGCCCATTTTAAAAACTCAGATCTGATCATCTCGCTCAAGCGAGAATCTCACAGTCTCAACAGCCCCAAAATGCCATTTCTCGCCCAGGCGAGCAAACTCTCGCTCAGGTGAGAATCCTCCAGTATAGCCTAGGATTTCACCCTCCCAGGTGAGTCTTTCTCGCCTAGGCGAGAATCTCTCGCTCAAGCGAGGATCCCAAGACTGATACTATAATTTTAAAGTCTCATATTTAGGGTGTTACAATCCTCCCCCTCTTATAAAAATTTTCGTCCCCGAAAATTAAACATACCTCGATTCGAACAAATGAGGGCAATCCTCCCTCATTTCACATTCCACCTCCCAAGTAGCATCCCCTTCGTCTACTTGGCTCCACAACACTTTCACCAAAGGAATCTATTTACCTCTCAATCTTTTGATACTGGCATCCATGATTCTCACAAGCAATGTCGCAAAAGTCAGGTTATCCTTCAACTCTATCTGGTCCGACTCAACCACATGAGATGGATCCCCAACATATTTCCTCAACTGAGACACATGAAACACATTGTGGAGATTCGACAACAACGAAGGTAAAGCAATACGATACGCTGCCGACCCAATCCTCTTCAGTATTTGATACGGCCCGATAAATCGCAGAGTCAGTTTACGAGACTTCAACACTCTACCTATTCCGGTAGCCGGGACTACTCTCATGAAAACATGATCTCCCTCGTTAAACTCAAGAGGTTTTCGCCTCTTATCGTAATAGCTTTTCTGCCGACTCTGGGCAATCCTCATATTCTCCCAGATTTTCTTGATCTTCTCCACCGTCTCTTGGACCAGCTCGGGTCCCAAAATCAAGTTCTCCCCAGTTTCAAACCAACTCACTAGAGTTCGACACTTCCTACCATACAACGCCGCAAAAGGTGCCATTCTAATACTCGAATGGAAACTATTGTTGTAGGTAAATTCAATAAGAGGCAACATGCCATCCCAACTCCCCGGTTGTTCCAAGACACAAGCCCTCATAAGATCTTCCAATGATTGTATGGTTCTTTCCGATTGTCCGTCCGTTTGTGGATGATAAGTTGAACTTAACTTCAACTTAGTTCCCAATGCGGACTGCAAACTAGTCCAAAAGTTGGAAGTAAAACGGGGATCCCTATCCGATATAATGCTCGACGGTATCCCATGCAAATGAACTATTTCCCGGATATGCCAATCGTTCTAGGGAGTACCTCATGTTCATCGGGAAGAAATGAGCAGACTTAGTCAATCGATCTACTATTACCCATATCGAGTCGTATCCTTTCTGAGTTTTAGGGAAACCCGATACAAAATCCATGGAGATATCATCTCACTTCCACACAGGAATCTTTAGAGATTGTAACTCTCTCGCCGGTCGCTGATGCTCAATTTTGGCTTTCTGACATATTAAGCAACTCGAGACATACGAAGCCACATCCCTATTCAACCCTGACCACCAGAACAATTTCTTCAAATCTTGGTACATCTTGGTAGTTCCCAGGTGAAAACTCATCTTGCTCTTATGAGACTCTTCTAAAATACTCTTCCGTAATTCCCTATCACGAGGCACACACACTCTCCCTTTATAACGCAACATCCCACTAGTGTCCAATGCGAAACCAGTTTCTCTACCACTTAGCATCAAATCTCGTTTGGCTATTATCTCGATATCCTCAACTTGCAATACTTGGATTTGATCAAACAGTTCGTTGGTGACCTTCAGCATTCCCAAAATCATACCATGAGGCTTTATCTGAACATCCAAGTTCATATCTCTGAACTCTTCAATCAGTTTCCCTTCCATAACCATCAAAGCCGACATGTGTAAAGATTTCCGACTTAACGCATCGGCCACCACATTGGCCTTTCCCGGATGGTACTGCAGCCCAAAATCATAATCCTTAAGGAATTCCATCCACCGTCTCTGTCTCATATTCAATTCCTTTTGATCAAATAGGTACTTCAAACTCTTGTGGTCGCTGTATACTTCAAATCTCACGCCATAAAGGTAGTGTCTCCAGATTTTTAAGGCAAAGACCACTGCAACTAATTCCAAGTCATGGGTAGGATAGTTTTGCTCGTGCGTCCTCAAATGTCGAGAAGCATAGGCAACAACCTTCCCTTCTTGCAGCAGCACACAACCCAACCCTTTCTTGGATGCGTCACAATAAACACTGAAGTCCCGATCAGTACAAGGAAGAACCAAAACTGACGCCGTAGTCAACCTTCATTTCAACTCTTGAAAACTTTCTTCACATCGAAGTGTCCACACATACGGTTCTCCTTTCCATGTGAGGTTAGTCAACGGTAGTGCCAATTTCGAAAATCCTTCAATGAATTTCCGATAATAGCCCGCCAAAACCAGAAAACTCCGGATTTCAGTAACCGACTTGGGCACTGCCCATTCCATAACTACTTCAACCTTTGAAGGATCGACAGCTACCCCTTCCTTGGATATTACATGTCCGAGAAAGTTAACTGATTCCAACCAGAAATCACATTTAGACAATTTAGCATACAACTGGTTCTTACTCAAGAGTTCTAGAACAATCCGCAGGTGTTCAGCATGTTCCTCTCGGCTTTTGGAGTAAACTAAAATGTCATCAATAAATACCACTATGAATGAATCCAAATACGGATGGAAAATCCGATTCTTGTAGTCGGTAAATATTGATGGGGCATTAGTTACACAAAAAGGCATGACCAAATACTTAAAATGTCCATACCTTGTCCTAAAAGCAGTTTTAGGAATATCCTCTCACTTCACCCGAAGTTGGTGGTAACCCGACCGAAGGTCAATCTTTGAAAACAACACCGCTCCTCTCAACTGATCCATTAAGTCATCAATTCTAGGCAACGGATACTTATTCTTAATAGTAATCTTGTTCAATTGCCTATAGTCAGTACACAACCGCGTACTACCATCTTTCTTCTTAACCAACAAAACAGGTGCACCCCACGGCGAGACACTAGGACGAATAAACTTCTTTTCCAATAAGTCCTCAACCTGCTTTTTCAACTCAGCCAATTCTAACGGTGTCATCCTATAAGGAGCTATAGAGATGGGTCCAATTCTAGGCACTAAGTCGATAGAGAATTCAACTTCTCTCACTGGAGGAAATTCCAGAATATCACCAGGAAATACCTCAGGAAACTCACGAACTATCAAAATGTCCTCAATCTTGAGTTTCTCAATACCTTCCAGGGATGCCAACAACACAAACACGGCCTCTCCCTCCTTACAGGAAGTCCTGACTTCCTTTGCCAGTAACGACCTCATATTAATAACCTCATCAGAAATCTCATCTAGATTCCTGAATACCACGGTCTTATCAGCACAATTATGCACCACTAAAAGGGGAATACCTGCTACCATGCAATTACCTTTTATCAGGCCATCTGCACCCGATACCTCTGCACCACTCATGGTGAACACTCTGCCAATGGATCGAGGACGTTCATCCCTCACCGCATTCACACTCTGCGGTAGCTTAGGACAGTGTCTTCGGACATGCCCAACCTCCTTGCAATGAAAACAGGTTAGTGCCATTCCGGGGCACGAGTCACCAACATGAGCTCGACCACATTTACTGCACATAGGAGGAGAGTTCAACCTGACCCTCCGGCATTGGCATGAGTCCTCGGCCGATGCGAAGAGTAACCTCGACTTCCCGTCGGACGAGAGTAAAGTTTTCGTTCCTCTTGAAGCACCTTGCCCTTCCCTTTCTCATGCGAGAAATTCCTTTGAGGTCCAGAGTGTTTGGGAGGAAGTGATTTTGGCGTCATCACTTCATCCGCCTTCATGTCATCTTCAACCATTCTGCACTTGTTGACCAGGGTAGCAAAGTCGGAGATCTCTTGATGCCTAAGCATCGTCTTCATTTTGGGCTTCAAACCCGATTCAAATTTCGAGCACTTGGACCTTCCGTCCACCTCCAACTCCGAGTAAGGGCAAAATCGGGTCAATTCTTCAAATTTGGCCACATATGCTCCCACCGACAGGTCACCCTGCTCCAATCTTAGAAACTCCATCTCTTTCTGCCTTTTCAAATCAGCAGGAAAATATTTATGGAGGAATTTGACCTTAAATGCATCCCATGAAATCAGCTGTCCCTCCGCCTCCATTTGGCGTCGAGTGAACTCCCACCAATTCTCGGCCTCTGTCACTAACATGTAAGTGGCATAAGCCAACTTCTGAGCCTCCGTACACATATGCTCCCATGCAAACGAACTATTTCCCAGATATACAGTTCTGCCAATCGTTCTAGGGAGTACCTCATGTTCATCGGCAAGAAATGAGCAGACTTAGTCAATCGATCTACTATTACCCATATTGAGTCGTATCCTTTCTGAGTTTTAGGGAAACCCGATACAAAATCCATGGAGATACTATCCCACTTCCACACAGGAATCTTTAGGGATTGTAACTCTCCCGCCAGTCGCTGATGCTCAATTTTGGCTTTCTGGCATATTAAACAACTCGAGACATACGAAGCCACATCCCTCTTCAACCCTGACCACCGGAACAATTTCTTCAATCTTGGTACATCTTGGTAGTTCCCGGGTGAAAACTCATCTTGCTCTTATGAGACTCTTCTAAAATATTCTTCCATAATTCCCCATCACGAGGCACACACTAATCATACTAATTCGATTTCATATCATGATAACCCTTAGTTGCAGAAAAATATAATTCATGTTAATATATTCCGGTAACCACTGCATACAATTAGCTATGGGTTTCCAAAATACCCAAAGCTACAAAAATCCAGGGTTACAATAACTCATGTCTACAAATATTCATTTCAAAACACCATTCAATTAGGTTACAAAACAATGAAGATAAGGACTTTGAAAATAAAGGCCTCTAAGCTCATAATCCAGACATCCTTAAATCTTCCGCCTACCTGCAATGGGATTAACATTGGCACATTGAAACGTAACCATGCTACGTAACTTGAGCCAAAGTGTAGCTACATAACTTGAGCCCAAAGTATTGCTACATAACTCGAGCCAGAGTGTCGCTACATAACTAGAGCTCACAGTATCGCTACATAACTCGAGCCAGAGTGTCACTACATAATTGGAGCCCACAGTATCGCTACATAACTCGAGCCAGAGAGTCACTACATTACTAGAGCCCACAGTATCGCTACATAAATCGAGCCAGAGTGTCGCTACATAACTGAAGCCCACAATATCGCTACATAACTCGAGCCAGAGTGTCGCTACATAACTAGAGCCCACAGTATCGCTACATAACTCGAGCCAGAGTGTCGCTACATAACTGGAGCCCACAGTATCGCTACATAACTCGAGCCAGAGTGTCGCTATATAATTGGAGCCCACAGTATCGCTACATAACTCGAGCCAGAGTGTCGCTACATAACTGGAGCCCACAATATTGCTACATAACTCGAGCCAGAGTCGCTAACCATTCATGGTTGGCTAAAAAATATGTTTTCTTTTCATTGATACACCATTAATTTATAAACAGCGATTCCACGCATCCTTTATTCCAAACACACACATATATGTTTGTAATAAATTAGCGGCTCGCAACTTAGTCACCATCAATTTATAAACAGCGATTCCACGCATCCTTTATTCCAAACATACTCATATATGTTTGTAATAAATAAGCGACTCGCAACTTAATCACCTTCACACCCATAAAATCCACACATTTTCCATTACAATGCGCAATTAAAGACTTATCCTTACCTTGGTGGAGTTGGATCTGGTCTTTGGCCACTTTGCAAGTTTCTCCAACACCGCCTCCAATCTTAGGATCTTTTATCATCCCACCCACACAACACATGTCAGTACTTTATTCACAACAATGTTCATACTATTCATATACATTCACTTATACATATGACATTCATATATTTCCAATGTTTTCCCAAAACTACTTTCATTAAGAGTTTTCGAACATTAAAACATACATATTCATCTTCTATTTCACATTAGACATACACTCATCTTCTACATCTAACATTTCACCCATTTTTCCTCTTTAACCACATTTTAACTTTGGGGTTTTGGGGTTTTCATGAGTCAACCCACAAACCCTTTCCATTCCCTAGAAACCAACTCTAAACCAAGAGTTTACAAGAGATTAACTCAATAAAACGAACCACAACTCAAAGGGAAGAGTTTCCTTGGTTTCTCACATTTTGAGAAGAGATCCCATACACCCAAAACGAGTTTGAAAGGGAGAAAGAGAGTTAGAATCAAGAGATATACCTCTTCTCAAGCTTCTAGATGATTTCCACGAGTTCTTGCTCTCAAAATCACCTTCTTCTCTATTCTCTCTCAATTTCTAACCCTAAAATGTGTTTGGGGTTCTATTATAAAGTAAACTCGTCGGGTTCTCGCTCAAGTGAGCCCATTCTCGCTTAGGCGAGAAAATCCCGCCTTTTTAAAATTTCAGATTTGACGCTCTCGCTCAAGCGAGGGATTCTCGCTCAAGCGAGAATCTCACGGCCTGGACAGGCCCAAAATGCCACTTCTCGCCCAGACGAGAAAACTCTCGCTCAGGCGAGACAGCTCTCGCTCAAGCGAGGATCCTCTCGCTCAAGCGAGAATACTTCAATATAGCCCAGTATTTCACTCACCCAGGTGAGCCTCTATCGCCCAGGCGACACTTTTCTCGCACAAGCGACACTTTTTTCGCTCAAGCGAGACTTTTAGGACTGATACTATAATTTAATGACTTTAAATTCGGGGTGTCACATATCAATTCAAGAAGTTTGCTACTTCTTGTGGCTGAGTTATTTGATATGTGTTTAGTTTGCTTTCCTTTAATGCAATCTAAACAAACATCCCAATCTCCAAAATCTAAAAGAGGTAAAATATCAATTTTTGTTAACCTCATTATCCTTTCTTTGGATATTTAGCCTAATCTTTTATGCCACAAGTAAGCAGGATTCTTATCAAAATCTTTAAGATTGCTACTAACTTCATTTTCAACATTAAATAAAGATTCCTTAAATTTAAAATCAAGATTGAAGCAATATAAATCATTCATTAATGTACCAGAACCGAAATAGTACAAATGTTTATACAAATTAAAACTAGAATGCTCAATCTTAAAATTAAATCCTATACAATCCAGCCTAGCAACAGAAACCAAGTTCCTGACACATTCTGGAACATAAAGACACTTTTCTACATCTAGATAGTTTCCATTATCTAGGATCAATTTGTATGTTCCAATTCCATGAACTCGTGCCTTCATTCTGTTCCCCATGTAAAGAAACTTCTCAGTTTCCTGGGTTCGAATTGAAAGGAATCCCTGCACAATATGTGACACATGAGTTATTGCACCAGAGTCTAACCACCAAGTATTATTAGGAATCTTAGTAAGAAATGATTCATTTATAACGGAAACAAAATGTTTACATTTCTTTTCAAACCATTTCTTCCTTTTAGGACAATCCTTCTTGTAGTGCTCATTCTACTTACAGAAGAAGCACTTCATCTCTTTATGGATTTTCCCTTCTTTAATGGGGATCTTTTCCTTCCCATTTCCTTTGTTCCTATTACTTGGCCTGAATCTGCTGGTGCTACCTGACTCTTGAATGGATAAGTGAATGAAGTCATTCTTAATTTTCTTTAACCTTCCCTCCTCCTGAACAAGCATGACCTTTACTTTTTGAAAATTCCATTTCTTCTTTATGGTGTTATAGTTCACCTGGAATTGGTCAAACTCAACAGGAAGGGAGTTAATGATGAACTGTACTAAGAATGCTTCTGTCACATTCATTCTCATGCCTTTCATTTTTGCAGCCAGATTTGCCATTCTAGTTACATGATCATGAATGGCCTGCGACCAATCAAAATTCTTGGTCGTCAGCTTTGTCATGAGATTTCACACCACATACTTATTAGTAATGTCTGATTGGGAGTACTCCTTGATCATTCTCTTAAATTCCCTTGCATTATCCGTCTTAGGCATAGACGGCTTGACATTGTCAGAGATTTACATTTTCATCAAGCTAAGACTCAACATGTTTGACCGCTCCCAAGCCTCATATAGAGTCTTGTCCACCTCCGAGCTGGTCTCGGTTATGTTTGGAACATTATCCATAATGATGTCTAAGTCCAACTCCATTACACCTAGTGAGAATTGGATCTGTTCGGACCAATCAACATAATTCAGTCCGTTGAACTTGACACATCCATTGCCTAAGGCGAATGCATTTAATGAAGCTAAAATAAGACATGTTCACACTTTAATGCTTTGAATAAACCTATATGGATTCAAACTAAACTTTTATCAATGCACTTAATTTATCTTTGGATAAAATTTAAATACATTAAACCTTACGAATGATGCCTCATATTATTCTTTAATGGGTAATTAATCATACTTTCAAAACATGCATGTTATCTTTGGATAAACAAGCACAAACAAATATGTTTAAAAATTTAATGTCATTAAATACATGCATTAATCTACCTTTGGGTGATCAAGATATGCGTTATAATTTATTGAACAAACCCAATTAATTATTCTTATGACGTCATAATCTTAATTACATGCAATGATCCACATTTGGGTGATCATGATATGCATCACAATTAAAATAAACACAATTTATTATCCTAATGACATCAAAATCTTAGTTACATGCAATGATCCACCTTTGGTGATCATGATATGCATCATAATTAATTGTAGTATTCTAGCATCAATTTACTACTTTAAATGTCCATTATAAGAATATCATTCATATATGTTAATCAACATGTGATTTAATTTCATAAACACAAGGAATGTCACGATGTCCCTAACCTTATGCTCTGATACCAATTGTTAGACTTTAAAATATTTTTCATGAACCTTTAATGGTTCATAAGAACCCTTTATTTTAATTAGGACCTTGACATTATGACATTCACATGTGATAAATGAAGAGATTGAAGAATACCTGGTTTCATTGCGATATATCTTCTACTGCACTTTTTGGTTGCCTTTCTGGTTGTCTTTCGGATTGCTTTTGTTCCCACCTCTCTGCCTGCTCTTTATGCGTTCCTTGATGATTAGGAACTCAATTTCCTTCCTTCTCTATATGACACTGCACTTTCCTTACTCAGCCACTAATGCGTCTATAATTCTCACTTTGTGTTTCTAGTTAGGAGATATATCTTCTACTGCACTTTTTGGTTGCCTTTCTGGTTGTCTTTCGGATTGCCTTTGTTCTCACCTCTCTACCTTCCCTTTATGCGTTCCTTGATGATTAGGAACTCAATTTCATTCCTTCTCTATATGACACTGCACTTTCCTTACTCAGCCACTAATGCTTCTATAATTCTCACTTTGTGTTTCTAGTTATGAGATAGCAAATAATAGCATGACTTCTATAATGCACACGTGTCTCTTTTTATATAAGGAAATTAGGAGGAGTTACAACTCCTCCTCTATCATGAAAACTACCCATGAAGTGAGAGGTGAGTGAGTTACCAATAACTCCCACTAGCTTAATCCATCAATTGCCTGTTGGGAGATTTTCATCCATGGGTTATACCATTCTTCCATAGGCTAAGTGAAAGAAGCATATAAATGGGCTTGACACCACATCTTGACCCTAAACCTTAAGGTATTAGGTCTATGAGTCCGTCCACTTATATGTTCTTAAACTCATCCACTATTCCACAATGTGAGACTTATCCATTCACACTTGTAATACCCAACATTGCCGACCATCATCACATTAGACACTTTCATTCAAACTAGTAACTTCCAAATATATGGACCACTTGATTGATGAATTATTCTAACATATGGATCACAAATAGAGATAGTGACATGTGACATTGAAATTTTTTAATTATACATATTTTAAATTATTTTTAATTAAAGTTTTTTTTTCTGACAAACACCTTAGCATGCATAAATAGAATATGGCAAAAGATTGTAAGGTGGTGGAGCTATTTGTGTGGGCAGGATAATAACGCGCATGATGGTGGAATAGAGTGAGACCTTTATATCTGATGGCATAATAAGTTGCATTATAATCAGCAATCACGAAGTTATAATTACCAACCACAGTAAAGCTTTATTCTTCGTGTAAATCACATCAGGGGAATTTTATATTCATTTCTTGATTATTGTAATTTCCTCTTTATATTCAATATTAATTTTACATGTTTTACTATTTTAATATAAAAACAGTTTTGGCTATAAGTTAATGTGCTTTTTTACTGTACACCCAATTGCACATTTAAGATTAAAAATAAATCATAGGAATATAATGTACTGTGTTTATCATCTTAAAGAAGTGATATATTTTGTTTTCTCAAACCAATTATAAATTTTGGACATAAAGAATTCCTATGAACACATAAAAAACATAATTACTAAAAACAATCTGAATATATATATACACGTTTTAAATGTGATACACTAACATCAATACATAATAATTAACTCGGGAAAAGATGAATCAATGTTGTAATCAACTTTGACTAAATGAGACGGGAAAAGAACTCTTACGAGAAAAGCACATAACCTGTGTTCAAATATTGATCTGTTTCATAAGCTGTTCAAATGAACTTGAGGGATTCCTCATAATTATTCTAAATAATAAATACATAATAAATAACTAACATGATAGTGTTTTCCTCTAATGATCAATGTGAACAAAACAAGTAGGTTGTATATGGAAAAAGATCCTCTCTATGGAGAGAGAAGTTTTTTTCCCATGTTACTTTTAAGAGTAGAAGTGTAATCTCATTAAAAATAGAAATGATAAAAGTGACATTTCATCCCCCATTTTCTTTGGGTTTTTTTTGTATTTGTCTTTCCATTAATGGAGAAGAGTCTTACTCATCGTATATAGGATGTGCGCACTAGTGTGGAGAGGGGGTGATATATTAAAATACTTATAAAGTGATTAGGCTGGGATTCCTGGTATCAAGTTCCCAAAAGAACTTTGTGGCATTGAAATTAAAAATTGTGTATTCCCTATGCAACAAAAAAAAAGGTTTTAATTCTAAAAAAAGTATAAATAAAAAGACAAAGGACATGCAATTTCTTTCACCCCTAGCCCTAGGAATTATAAAATGCCTGAGAATACATTGACATGTGTTGAATAAAGAGAATTAAAAGAAGGCTAAATATTAGATATTCTTGAAACACTTTTTCATCATAATTCCTGAATTTTGAAGATAATCTTTCTGTCTACAGATTCAAGAAGTCCAATATCATCTACCAACCTTTCCTCGTCACACTCATCATCAATGGAAATATTCAAATCCAATGAAACACAAGGGCTTGTCTCCTCCAACGTAGCAATATTAATTTCTTTTTCTTCTTGTGAACCTTCTTCATAAGATTTTTGCTTCATTGAAGGAGAACAAGCTCTTGACCTAGAACTGAAACTTTCACAGCTGAGAATGATGATAGCGTCACAAAGATCAACTTCTTCGCCATTCGAATCTGAAACTCTTCCAATCTCAATAGCTCTTTTAAAACCAAGTTGAGAACAATAATCTGCTTGTTCTATGTCCTCAATTAGAAACACCCTATGAGGATTAATAGAGACTGCATCCGCGAACCTCTCACTGTAACTGCAACTTGTTTCATCTCTTGATCTTTTGTTTCTGAAATCCTCAGTTGAATCAGCTCTTGTTGATGCAAAACTGCTTAAAGGTATAGATATGAAGTTCCTGTGGGACCCAAAAATAACCCTAGCCAATTCTCTTGCTATTTTCTCTTTACCTTCCATATCAACACCTTGGAAAAACAACCATGTTTCTTCTTTCATCACCTCATTGCTTCTCACTTTCCCTTTTCTTCTTAGCATGCCTGAACGACATTGCAAAATGGTGGTCACGATTTGCGGTATTATATCTTTCTGCCACGGAACTTTTTTCTCTAAAGCGTTGCACAAAGTTTTTAGGTTCTCAGAATTAAGCTCTTTGAACTTGCGTACGTACTCCATTTCCATGACATCGCTTGAAGAAGTGGAGTTAGGTTTGGAGCTAAGATTCGATGATGAGAATGGTTTCTTAGCAGTATCTTTATTGTCTGGGATGTATACTCGCAAAGTTGGTTCAGCAACAACATGCAAGTAATGAGAATGTTGCTGTTCATAGGAGAAAGCTGAGGTGGATGAAGATGGTGATGCTGAGGATAATGTGAGGGTTTTTTCTGAAGGATAATGTTGTTTTTGGATTGAACTACACATTGAGTTCCACCTGTTGCAAAGCTCTCCCACTGGGACGGAATTCTGTGAGAATATACAAGGAAAAGTTAATTTTAATATTATACAATTGCAATATAGAATGGGGATAAAGCTTTAACACTTTTTATCTTCTATTATGTCTCAAAAATCTAATTGAAAGTTATTATTATCAATTAGAAAAAATATTAAATACCATTTTATATTATTTAGTAGCAGACTTAAGACAGAAATAATAAATTTTGGAAACAAAATATTATGCTTTTGTATATATATATATATATATACTAAGAGAAAAAAAAGTTTAATTGACAAAGGTAGAGTATATGAATATGTTTTATAACCAATAAATAAGAATAATTTAATGACAATTTCAATTTTTATAATTTATAAACCATTTTAAATAGCATTATGCAACACACCTTCAATTTTAGGAGTCTCTAATCACAATCAAAAATACATAAAACAATTATATTATAAAAAATTAAAGTTGTGATGTAAAAAATAATATTATATTATATGTAAATACTATTCTTGATGTGATGTTATTTATTTGTTTTATCACCAACATATTTTAAATATATAAAAATAAAAGTTAGGAGAACAAGTGGTAATTAGATTATCTCCACTATTGGACCGTCCAGTATTAGAATGTGAGAGAAAAATATTTTAATTTATTTAATTAAAAAATAATAACTATTTTTTTGTGTGCCAATAGTTTATTTAATTGATTACATAATATAGATGTCTTAAACCTTGTTAGTTGTTACCTCAAAAACAAAATGTTAAAATGTTTGCACATGAAAAACACTTAGAAGTAAGAGTTGTGATAATTAAGACCTGGTCACTAGAGATCACTCGTCGATTCTGATTTTTGTACTGTTGGAGCCATGCAGGAAGGCTTGAACTTGAGGAATCACTGTTACAAACACTACTTTGCAAGACTCTATCTTCAGTCTCAAATTTTGATGAAGGTTCTGCAACACAAGCTGGTTGTTCCTTATCATCACCCACTCCTTCGTGTAATAACCAGCTTGTTCTACTCTCAGCGTTTTTGTTTGTGGTCTGATTTTGTACACCACTGAGGAAAAAGTGAAAGATGATGACAAAAAAGATTATCAATTTTAGATTCTTACATTTTCTTCATGTCATGTTCCACCTTCTAAAGTCATTTAGAATAGTAACAATATAATGGAAAAGGAGTAGTACTCCAAAAAAGAGAAACCGATTTTCAAGGATAATTGATAAATATAATAAAAGAAAAAGAAAACAAAGAAACACAATAATGACTGACATGTTGTTCGTTCTAGTACATACACTTTTAATCAAAGTTCTTTTGCCATTGTTTTCCCTTCACATAAACAGAAACTGGTTGAGAAACAAAGAGGAAAGAAGAAAAATAAAACTGTTTTTCCAATTTTCCCTATTTTGTTTAACACGTATTTCATTCAAACTAACTTTATTTTAACCTTTAAAAAGAAAAAGACAATTCAATTTTGGTTTTACTTTTCCCATGCCCATAATCAGATAGGTGATGATCGTTCATCCAAAGAAGGAATAGTTTTTTTTGAAGTGGATTCTGAAGATTGAATTAAAGCTAACAATAATATGCAACTATACAAAACTGCTTTATAACCTGTCAGGGATGAGACTCAAGCACAAGCTTCCGGCAGGAATAGTAATAGGATGAAGATCCCAAAGAGTCTCCATTGATGGCTGGCCAATTTTGCATCTCATGTAAGCTTGGAAAGTTGCAAAACCCATCAACCAAAACCTTCCACTCTCTCCAACCCCACTCACCAACTTTCCAATCTCCATGATCATGTGATCCATAGGAGAGTAATTATACACCATTCTCCCTTGTTGCTGATGGCTAGAATGGTAATCAAATACCCATTTGAGATCTCCAAGATACAATATATACCCTTTTCCATGAGAGGCCAAATTTACAAGGCTCTTAAGCTCTTCAATTTTTTGTTCAACCTCAACTCTAGAAACATGGACAAAGGATGAAAGGGAAAGAGATTTAAACTTAATACCTCTAAGAGACTCACCAACATCTCCTTTATCAACCTTATCTATCACTTCTCTAACTACACCTTCAAGAGTAGCTAGACACTCACCAACAATCACAGTGCTTCTCCTACTTTGACTCACAAAATCATCTATGACACTTATGATGTCCTCAACCCTAATCTGATTAGGCACAGTTGTTTTATTGAGTAAGTTCTCTCCATCTGGATGAGAAGAAAGAGAGTGACTATTACTGATTTGATCCTTTGACTTGCTACTAGTTACAGGTGATGGGTTATTATTGTTCTGAGAGCATATTTCCAAAGACACAGCTTGTTCAACATTACTTTTCACTTGAGTACTAGAGAAACTAGCCTCTCTCATGACTCTGCTAACACTAGGATCATCTAAGATTGAAATTATGAGCTGATCAAGCTCTATCTTCACTGCCAAGAGTGGCTGTTGCTGATTCTCAATGGATCCGCGGCGCTGGTGCGCCTGAGCGCGCTTGAACGCAGCAACCAAGGCGTTCGATATTGAAGGACACTGAGAGTGATGATGATTTGTACCCAACATGGGGCTAGAAGTTGATGCTGGCAATCGATTGAGAGCCACGTTGAAACAAAGCTCCAAGGCCTTGCACTGGAGAGGGTGAGAATGAGATTGAAGACAAGCAGTTCTCAATAGGCCATTGGTAACAGAAAGCATGGTGTTTGCTACGTGGAGTGGAGTCACCTGAGCATGGCCGCGACGCTTTGCAAGTGTTACTGCTTGCTTCACTATGCTTGCTGCCTCTGCTGTTAGGCCTTGTTGCATAGCACAGTTTCCTGTTCTCATCTTCTGAAGGATATAGCCAAAGATAAAACAACACAGAAAAGAAGCTAGAAACTATTAACAATGAGACAAAAGTATAGTTGGGTTAGTATTTTTGAATCTATAACATAGAAGAAAGATAGTGGTATTAATTTGGATTAAGAAAAAGGATGATATATAGTAAAGAGGTAAGAATTATGGAAGGTTGGGGTGAAGAAATAAGTGTTGATGGTTGTGGTATCTGATATCTATCTACGGTTGGAACTTCGAAGCTAGGTTTTGAGGCATCTATCCCAAGCTAGTGTAATAATATATAAAGTGATGAGTGATGATTCACTAATTAATCTCTTCCACCAAACATGTTTGTTTTGTATATTGTCTCTTGGATATGAATTAAGATGATAGTGGTTTTGTTTAGAAGATTTGAGTGAGATAAGGAAACAAAAGAGAGAGAGAGAGAGAGAGAGAGAGAGAACAAGGGAAGAGGAAGAAGAGGGTATGAAATTTATGTTAAGTGGGCTATGCTTTTCTTGTGAGTGAGGTAAATTTGGGGCCCAAAGTTGATTTGTTGTGGAAAGTGGATTGCATGTGCTGACAAGCAGGACTAATGCACCAGTATCAAAGGCAACTAAGCTTTCAATCTATAGATATATTACATGTCCTACACGGTATCTCATTTTTTATCACAAACCAATTAAAATGTTACTTTACTTTTTTTTTTAATTCATGTAGCACCATTCCAATTAATCTGGGAGTAGAAGTGAGACACTGTATGAGATAAGTGATGTGTCCGGTCTCTTACTCACTCTCTCTTTTTAATACACACATTCCCCGAATTTCATAAAAATAAAAATATTGGTATTAGTAAGTGGGGGAACTTTCTCTTTTTTGCACAGTAATGTTAACCAATATTTTATTTTTCGGATAAGGAAGGAAATTGTAACAGAAGGGACTAAGTAATCTTGAATGTTGAATCTACTCTATATGCATCTAAAGAATTTTAGTCTCTCATCACAAAAGTTATTCCCCAGTCTTATAAGGATAGAAAAAGATTGGAAAAGTCAAGAAATAATGGAACAATTTTTTAATGTCCATAAATACTTTTGCACAATTTACAATTCCAAATATGTCATAGCAATTTTAATTAATCCATATGATTATTTACATATTTTCTAACCAGTTTATTCTAAATGTGGCAATGCTAAATTAATGTATGTTTTTCTCTTTCAATTATTCACATTAATAATTATAATTTTGATTTAGGATGACTTGTTTTTCCAATTATTATTCAATAAAGTTAGTATTATATTTTTAGAGTTTTGTACGCAGTAATTATATTGTGGATGATGTAAAGAATGTATACAAATATTAAACTAATATTAAATAAATATTAATTTATTCCTCTAATTACTATCTCTATTTAATGGGAAATAGGATGGTAAGGTTCAGTAGATTCTAAAATAGCAACCAGTCACATTTCCCCACGGCAAGATGCAATTTGGCATAATCAAATCCCTATTACCACTACAATTTAAACCATTTCTCTTTTGTATGAGTTTCTATTCATAATCTTTTCATTTCAAATTTAATTGATAATGAGACCAAGTGGTAATTTTTATCTCATGATAACCAGAAAAAAGTTGAGTTCTGATTTTGATATTATATTAAGATTTCATCTTAAAACCAATTAGCAATAAGTGGAGTAGCTCAACAGTTATTTAAATTATTCCCGAAACAATAAAGTATAATATATTTACTTCTCAGCTTTTATCTCATTACAATTGAATTATGGAGCAACCTAGAAGTGAAGTGGATCAACCACAGCTCAAAGAAAAAATAAAGAAAAATGTGTAAAAAAGAATGAAGAAAATATGACCCTCCATCTATCTTATTCCTAGGTATGATAGAGAGTGTAAAAAGGGCAGAGGAAACATCTTTTTGATGAGTCTATCAAAATTGAGGACCTGAAAAAATAATATAATGGGGTCTATACTATTACTCTTATATGATAATGGGTGAAGGAATCAGGAACCATGTTCAATTTTCTTCCGGACCCAAAGACAAGGGAATAAAGTGTTCACTCTCTTTTCGTCCTTATTATATTTATGGATTACTACAATACTAAACAACTAACTATAGACACCTTTGAAAAACGTATCTTCAATATTCTCTTCCCAGAAGATATCCCCCACCCTTCTCTTCATTTATTTCTAAAAGTTCTTATTTTACGGCTTATAATAATTATTGTAACCTAAAAGAAATTCATTGTTATGTTGTGTTTGAAACATTTTAAACAACTACTTATAAATATTTAGTATCTTTTTTGAATCGCAAGGTTTCTTTACAAAGTCAATGATTTATGCAAGTCCTAATTTCTTATGTTAATTGGATTAGTTTATGATAAATCTCATTTTTATAGTATCATTTTACACTCACATGAGGGAGGGAGTTAGGATCCTCTCCATTTATGTAATCTTCACAGTGACACATGAATCATTTTGGTTACAATAAAATTTTGGTTACATAGGAGGATGATAGAGAATTCATGTTTTCCATTTATTTGGTTTAAAAGCCGTGGTGATTTCTGAATTAGGATCATATCCATTAATAGAGAGATAAGTGCTTCTAAAATCAAAGAGGAATGCAATTTTTAATGACACATATACATTTGATTACAATGAAATTACACTTTTTGCCATTAAAAATAAACGAAAACATATATTTATCTATCTAATAATGGAGAGGATACTAGTTGGTGATTTCTTCATGGTTGCATGGGAAATTGTGGGAAATAAATGACAGAGTTTTAGCCATTCTGGAATTATTTAACAATAAGATGTGGAATCTGATAAATGGCACTAGTTTGGATCATATCCCAAAAGTGGAAAATGCAAAAAATGCTGGAGAATATTCAGCTATTGTCAGTTAGAACTCCATATATAAATGCTTATTCAAGTTATGTAATACACTAACTAACGCAAGTCCTGATACATTTCATTGTTAACAAGGAGCATTTGTGTAGAAGAGAGCCATCCTTCACAACATTTTGACTACTCGAGACTTAATCCGACTCTATATAAGGAAGAGTGAATCCTCAAAATATCTTCTAAAGATTGACATATTCCTTATATGGGGTTATGGAGATGCTAAATATTTTCTCCAAAACACACCATAGATTATGGAATGCATATCTACTATCTTCTTTTAACATAAACATGAATGGTCAACGTGTTTGGTTACTTTCATGCCGTGTTTTAAATTGCAATTTTGCGATCGCAATTACGGTTGTATCCATGTTAAAATCTGATTCAAAACTTAGTTTAGAAGTTAGTTTTGTAAACTTTCTATCTTTAGCAACTTCGTTAATCTAGTTGCAAGTTACACTATAAATAGCATGTATCAATTTTTGATTCATTTAAGCAATAATAAAAAGTTCCACCTGAGGTATTATTCATATACATTTGATTTTCCTCTCTCTCTGTTACTCTCCTTCTTCTTCCTCGAGACAACATACAAAATCTTCTTCTACATTCTTCAATCTCTGTTTCCCATTTCTTTCTGTTTGCTGCACAAAGTCATTGGCATTGTTTTGCTGTTTGGTTATTCTCCAACATCTGATATCAAGAGCAAGGTTCAAGGAAGATTCAAGAAAGATTAAGAAGCAATGGGGTCAAACAATGGAAACTTCACAACCACACTACCTATTCTAAATGGCAAGAATTGGAGTAAATGGAAGATTTAGATGGATTCTATCATTGGCTTTCAAGATTTGGGTGATCTGATTGAAGATGGTCTTCAAGAGCTTCCAGAAAACCCAACAGAGATTCAGAAACTAGACTTCAAGGAAAGAAAGAAGAAGGATCACAAAGTGAAGTTCTTGCTTCATCAATGTGTTGATGAAGCTCACTTTGAGAAGATTACAGGAGCTGCAACTTCACAAGAAGCATGGAGAATCTTGGAGAAATGTAGTGAGGGGGCTGAACAACTCAAGAAGGTGAATTTGAAAACCTTGAGGTGTCAATATGAGATGATGAAGATGGAGAACAATGAGAAGGTGACTGATTTCTTCAATAGGATCATTGCAATCACTAATGCAATGAAGGCATGTGGCAAGAACATCAAGAACAAGTCAATAGTGGAGAAAGTGCTTAGAACTCTTCATCCAAGATTTGATCACATTGTTGTGGCCATAGAAGAGTCAAAGAAGCTGGATGAATTGAAGGTAGAGGAGTTGCAAGGTTCTTTGCAAGCACATGAGCAAAGGCTCAATGAAAGAATGGGTGAAAGATCCTCTGAAAATCAAATGTTGTTGACTTAAGCACCAAGAAAGAACAATCTTGGCTCAAGAGGAACAAGCAATGCTTGGAGTAGAAGAAGAGACCAAAGACAAGGCTCTAGCAGATTCCAAGCCAAGTCTGATCAAGAGCAATCAGACAATAGAAGAGGTGATAATGCTTGGAGAGGAGGTAGAAAGAAGCTTGACAAAAGTAGAGTCAAGTGCTTCAAATGCAACAAGATAGGCCACTATGCAAATTAGTGCTTTGCTTCAGCTAATCATGATGATCACAGAAGCAATCAAGCAAGTAATCATCAAGCCATGGTCACTAAAGATGGTGGAGCAAATCTTGATGAGCAACCAATCATGTTCATGATGACAACCAACCAAGATGCTGAAAACAGTGAGGTGTGGTATTTGGATTCAGGTTGCTCAAATCATATGACTGGCCACAAAGACTGGATGGTGGAGCTTGATGCAAGGAAGAAGACCAAGGTGAAGGTAGCAGACAATAGAACAATCTTGGCAGAGGGCAGTGGCAATGTTTTGATCAAAAGAGAAGATGGCAGTAGCATGGTGTTAACTGATGTGCTTTATGTGCCTGGGATGAAAAACAACTTAATCAGTATGGGTCAATTGCTTGAAAGAGGTTTCTCAATCAACACACTCAATGGAATGATGGTGGTGCTTGATGCAGCTAAGCGAAGGGTCATGAGTGTCCCTTTGGCTCAAAACAGAACATTTCAGATTAGCTTCAGTGCCATGAATTCCAGCTGCTTCTCAACCATTAATCTTGATGATGATTCTTGGCTTTGGCACCTAAGACTAGGTCACTTGAATTTTAAAGATCTAGGCTTACTAAGCTCAAAGAATATGATTCATGGACTTCCAGAACTTGCTGCTCACAAGGGAATTTGTGGAAATTGCTTAATTAACAAGCAATCTAGGAAGCCATTCAACAACTACACTATGTCTAAGGCTACAAAAGTTCTACATGTAGTGTATAGTGATGTGTGTGGGCCTTTTGAAGTGCCAACCATAGGAGGAAGCAAGTATTTTGTGACTTTTGTTGATGACTACAACAGAAGAATGTGGCTTTATTTGATCAAGGTCAAGAGTGAAGTTCTTGGCATATTCAAGGCATTCAAGACTTTGGTGGAGAAGGAATCAGGCCAATTCATAAAAGTCTTGAGATTAGATGGTGGTGGTGAGTATAACTCCAAAGAGTTTGAGGATTTTTGCAAGGAACAAGGCATAAGTCATGAAGTGACAGCACCCTACACTCCTCAACACAATGGCATAGCAGAGAGGAGAAATAGAACCATTTTGAACATGGTGAGGTGTATGCTCAAGTAGAAAAACCTACCACACAACCTATGGGGTGAGGCAGCCATGACTACAACCTATCTACTCAAACGATGTCCAACCAAAAGATTAGATAATCTGGTTCCATAAGAGGCTTGGAGTGGAATCAAGCCTTCAATCAAGCATCTAAGGATTTTTGGCTCTTTATGCTACAAGCACATTCCAGATCAAAGAAGGAAGAAGCTTGATGACAAGAGTAAGCCCATGATACTTGTTGGTTACACCTCAATAGGAGCATACAAGTTGTACAATCCAGCAACCAAGCAAGCTCACTTTAGTAGGGATGTTCAGTTTGTTGAGTCTGAATCTTGGAGTGACTTAGAGCCTACAATTGAGCTTACTCCTGGATTAGAACTCAACTAGGATGAGCCTACAACAAGGTTGAATGATGAACAGATAGAGACAAGCACAAAACATCAACCTGTCACAAGCAGCAGGCCAACAAGAAGCAAAAATTTCCCTTCCAGGTTCAGTGAATATGAGATTGAATTTGATGGCAATATCACTAGTGAAGGTGACTTGGTTCAACATCTAGCACTTCTAGCAGATACTGAACCTATTGATGTTAAAGAGGCCATTACAGATGAAGTTTGGAGGCTAGCTATGGAGGATGAGTTGAATAGCATTGAAAGGAACCATACTTGGGAAATGGTTGAATTGCCTAAAGACAAGAAACTCATAGCTGTCAAATGGGTGTTCAAGGTCAAACACAAACCTGATGGCTCAATTGCTAAGAACAAAGCTAGCCTGGTAGCTAAAGGCTTTATGCAAAAGAAAGGCTTAGACTATGAATAGGTGTTTTCTCCAGTAGCAAGGATTGAAACAGTGAGACTCATCATTGCACTTGCTAGCTTGAAAAACTAGAAACTTTGGCAGATGGATGTTAAGTCAGCTTTCCTCAATGGACCACTAGATCAAGGTGTTTTTGTGACTCAACCTCCTGGTTTCATATGCAAGGGACATGAAAACAAAGTGCTTAGACTCAAGAAGGCTTTGTATGGGTTGAAACAGGCACCTAGGGCCTGGAATAAGAGGATAGACTCATTCTTGGCAAGCATTGGCTTCACAAAGTGCTTGGTTGAGTTTGGTGTCTGTGTCAAAATAGAAGGCATCAAAGATACAACCATTATTTGCCTCTATGTAGATGATCTTGTGCTTATTGGAAGCAGCCAAGAAGGGATTGAGTTGGTGAAGCAAAGCCTAAAGAGTGAGTTTGAGATGACTGATCTTGGAATCCTATCCTATTTCCTAGGCTTTGAGTTTGCATATTCAACAAAAGGCATTTTCATGAATCAGAGGAAGTACATCTCTGAAGTTCTAAAGAAGTTCAACATGTCAAAGTGCAATCCAGTTGACATACCTGCTGAGCCTAATTTGAAGCTAACCAAGCATGAGGATGAGGTTGTGGTTGATGCAACTCTGTTTAAAAAAATCATTGGAAGCCTTAGGTACATTTGCCATAGCAGGCCTGAAATCTCCTATTCTGCTGGCTTGGTAAGAAGATTCATGAGTGAACCTAGACACTCACATCTATTGGCAGCTAAGAAAATCCTAAGGTATCTCAAAGGAACAATGGAGCTTGGTGTTATCTTTCCTCAACAACAAAACAGTGAAAATGTAAGCCTATGTCTAACAGCCTACTTTGATTCAGATTGGGGAGGTGACTTGGTTAAGAGAAAGAGCACAATGGGGCATGTGTTTATGCTCAATGGATCAACCATAACAAGGAGCTCTAAGAAGCAAACCATTGTGGTATTGTCAACATGTGAGGCAGAGTACATTGCAGCCTGCTCAATAGCATGTCAAGCAAGCTGGTTGTCCTCTTTGATGCAAGAATTGAAGCTGCAATTTCTAGAGGAAATGTTGCTGTTTGTGGACAACAAATCAGCCATAAATCTTGCCAAAAAATCCCATATCTCATGGTAGAAGCAAGCATATAGATTCCAAGTATCATTTCCTAAGGAATAAGGTGAGCCAAGGCAAGATCAAGTTGGAGTATTGCAACACCAATGAAAATGTTGCTGATATTCTCACTAAGCCACTGAAAATTGACAAATTCAGAAAGTTAAGGGATTCTTTGAATGTTGTGTGTTTGAAGAAAAGTTTTGAATCAAGGGAGGATGTTAAAATCTGATTCAAAACTTAGTTTAGAAGTTAGTTTTGTAAACTTTCTATCTTTAGCAACTTAGTTAGTTAATCTAGTTGCAAGTTACAATATAAATAGCATGTATCAATTTTTGATTCATTTAAGCAATAATAAAAAGTTCCACCTGATGTATTATTCATATACATTTGAGTTTCCTCTCTCTCTATTACTCTCCTTCTTCTTCCTCGAGACAACACACAAAATCTTCTTCTCCATCACAAATTCTTCTTCTTCATTCTTCAATCTCTGTTTCCCATTTCTTTATGTTTGCACAAAGTCATTGACATTGTTTTGTTGTTTGGTTATTCTCCAACAATCCACAATTTGACTATAGTTTCCAGCATTTTTTCACAATTCCGATAAACACAATGTACCTCTAACCATAATTTAAAATATTACTCTGAGGGTAAAAGATGATTTTGATAAGGAGACTCTATTTCACTACTAATCACTATGCCAGATATATAAATCAACATCACGTAATTTCGGGGTTAAAACAGCGCCACTTTATGTGGACGCTGTTGTATGTCATATATACAACAATGTCACCTTCAACAAGCGCTGTTATATATGTACATGACTTTTAACTGCGCTCATCACGAGTGCTGTTGATATGTCACCTTTAACATCACTCATTTAACCGCACTCTATTAAATAAGACAAAATCTCTTTCATACATTTTATCAAATACATAAGAAACTTTAATATAATAAAAATGAAAGCAAACTATTGCGTGAACATGTCTCTGTTAACCATATGCAGTAATGAAATTGACGAATGTGATGAAGATGTAGATGACAAATCCATGATTTTCTTCTCTCCCTTAACCGAAGAAATAAGACGATATAAAAATACGGTCAAATTCAATATAATAAGAATGAAATAAAAAATTACATAGAAAATATGGATGAAAAAATAATAACCAAATACAAGAAATACATATCGGGATTACAAGTTTGGTAAATCGACAACAACTTCACGTAGATTCAACATTGATATTTCCTGTAATATAAAATAAACAGTTAACGTAGATGTAAATGCAAGGAAAAAAAGTGAATCAAAGAGAATGATTCACCTTATGCTTGAATAAAGAAAACATGAGCTAATAACTTGCTTGAAGAGAGAAACTAAGAGAATAAGAGTAATAGATGAATGATATGTGTATTATTGTGTGTGATGTTTTGTTTTTAAATCTACAAAGATTTGCTCCTACTAAAACAAAAAAATGTATGACTTTTAACAGAGCTATCTAAAAATACGCAGTTAAATGTATGACTTTTCAGCTACTCTAACATTATCAAAACACAATAACTATAAAACTTGTAAAATAAAAAAGAAATAGTAAAAATGTTTTATTTTTGAATTTCAAGGTGCACCTTTCTAATGTGGTGAGAAAATTTGGATAAAATGAATTTTTCTACCCCAAATACATATATAATATGTCCAATTCTAATTAGTGATTCAAAAGTTATGTCAAAAATAGTGATATAATATCCTTAACAGTGCTGATTTGAACAAGCGCTGTTAAAGGTGCCATATCAATAACACTTGAGTAAATAAGCGCTGTTAAAGGTGTCATATCAACACCGCTTGGGTAAATAAACGCTGTTAAAGATGTCATATCAACCGCACTTGCGTAAATAAGCGTTGTTAAAGGTGTTGTATCACTATTTATTACATAACTTTTGAACCACTAATCAAAACTGTACATATTATATATGTATTTCGGGTAGAAAAATTCATTCTATCCAAAATTTCTCACTACATTAGAAAGGTGCACCCTGAAATTCCAAAAAAAAACATTGTTTACTATTTCTTTTTTTATTTTACAAGTTTTATATTGAATGTGTTTTGATAATGTTAGAGTAGTAACAACACATATTGTAGCAAACACTGTATAAGATAACAAATAAACAGCGAATATTGAAGAATGCGCTGTAGAAGATATCTCATCAACAGTGTAAACAAAAATTGGCGCTGTTAAATATATTCTTATTAATAGCACATCAAAAAGGAGCGTTGTTAAAGACCGCACATTCACGGTTGCGCTGTTGATGTTATATCCGCCTATCAATATTAACAACAATTTCTTAAATATGCGCTGTCTATTTTCCTCCGCCTCGAATTTAACAGCATTATTCTATGATGGATTGTTGAAGAACCGCTTTTAAAGACATTTTCTGGCGTAGTGAATCTTTGTGTGTTATTGATAAAAATGTCATAGAGAAGGATCATTCTAGCAACTAACAAGCAAAGATTTTGTTGGGAATAAGCGAACAATCTAATAGTAAAAGAGAAGAGAAGAGAATAACACAAGGAATTTGGTAACGAGGTTCAGCCAATTGTGCATACATCTACAGGAGCGTTGAAAGACTACCACTATGTATTAGAGAATAATGATTTCTATTTAGCTATTGTTCTCCTTGTTACATTAGGTTTACATAACATAAATATATATAGCCCTCTACCACAACCATTTACATCAGCCCAAGCCAATAACTTGTATTGATGTTATGATGAGAAGAGGCCCGATCCATTGAATATGAGCCATTGCACAACAATCTTCACCTTGGCGAATATCATTAATCTCCATCTTCCACCATTGGGTTGGGGGTGCTCCATAGTCCAACATTAGTGAATGTTCAGCAAGCTCAGACAATGCCTGAACTTGTCTATGGTAATCGACAAGGTTAACATATCAGCTGCAGTTTCCAAAGTGTGAACTTTCTGCAATAGTATGTGTCCACAAGCTACCAACTCTATGATCTTGTGAAATCTCACATCAATATGTTTGGTCCTAGCATGATACACCTAGTTCGTTGCCAAGAAGATAGCACTCTAATTGTCGCAATGCAGTAAAACTCCACCTTGATCAATGCCTAGTTCATTTACCAGCCCCATAAGCCATATGGCTTCCTTAGAAGCTTCACCCACTACCATGTACTCTGCTTCAGTTGTGGACATATCAACAATAGACTGAACTGATGATCTCCACATCATTGGTCCACCTCCAAGGGTGAAGACAAACTCTTTTGTGGACCTTTTATCATCAAAGTCTCCTGCATAGTGCGAATCAACATAACCAACCACTGAAGGCTTACTCTGTTAGCTGCCAAACATAATACTGAGATTTGTAGTCCCCTTCAAATATCTGAAAATTCATTTGATTGTTTCCCAATGTTTCTTCTCTGGTTTCGACATGTGCATACTTGACTAACTGCATGTGCCAAGTTCGGTCTAGTACAAACAATAGCATACATCAAGCACTCCACTGCACTGACATATGAAACCTTTGACATGTACTTTTTTCTTCATCCGTCTTTGGACATTGATCTAGGGAAAGCTTGAAGTGATTTGTCAATGGAGTGCTCACTACTTTAGCATTACTCATATCAAATCTCTCTAAGATCTTTTCAATATAGTTTTGCTGAAAGAGCCATAGGTTTCTAGCTCTCTTATCCCTGTGAATCTTCATCCCAAAAATCTTCCTAGCAGCCCCTAAATAGAAGGACAATATTAGAAGAAATTAATATGGTAAGGAATAAGGCTATAGATTGGTCGCATAAGGACAATATTAGAAGCTATTCGATGTAAAATGGGTGTAAAAAGTGCATTCTTAAATAGATCAAAAAATGAAGAAGTGTATGTTTTATAACCCCAAGCTAAGATGATACTCACCCAAATCACCTATACATGCTTAATAAAGCTTTATACGCCCACAAGAAAACACCCATAGCTTGATATGATTGGCTAGTCCATTTCTGATGATGAATGGATATGAAGAGTAAATGTTGACATAACCTTCTCTACAAAATTATATAATGATGTTTTCATAGTTGTATAAATATATGTGGATAATATTATTTTTGATGAAATTAATGAATCTTTATGTCAAGATTTTTCTAAGAAGTTGCAAAACAAAATTAAAATGAGCATGATGGGAGAACTGAATTTCTTTCAGGAACATCAAGTGAAGCAAACAAAAAATGAGATGTACATCCATGAGAATAAATATACCAAGGAGCATCTAAAAAAGTTAAGATAATTGGTCTAAACCATTGAACACGCCCATACACCCTACGGCATATGGAGGTATAAAAGTATATCTTTTATTTCTGGTCGCGTTCCAAACATGATATCATGTTCATTGTTTGTGTATGTGCACGATGTAAAGTTTATCAGAGAATGACACACTTATCAGCGATTCATAGAGTCATTAATTATTTGAAAGACACTATAAATCTTGGCATGTGGAATAAGAAAAATGTTAACTACATATTAGTTGGATTATGCGATGCTGGCTATATTAGAGACGTAATTGAAAGAAAATGTACTACTAGAGGATTTTATTTCACTGTATATAATATCTTCTCTTGATCTAGAAAAGGACAGAGCGTTGTTATCAACAACTAAAGTTGAGTATTTTTCAACTGTTGGTTGTTCTTCTTAATTTCTACGGAGCAAACATCAACTAGAAATTTTAACATCTTTGTAAGTTAAATTCCCTTAATGTGGGTAATACTACTGTTATTAATCATACAAAGAAACCAATTTTGCATTCTAGGGCTATTCATATAGAAATTAAGAATTGTTACTTTATAGAATATGTATATAAAGGCATAATAGATACTCAATTTGTCGACTTTCATAATCAACGGGTGGACATTTAACAATTTGTTTTCATTTGGAAAAAACATGAATATCATTTATGTTAAACAATGGAATATTCACTTAGTCTATTACACTATAAGCTTATGCATTGGACTTTCTGTTTCTTTTCTCAAAAGCCCAATCTTTCTTTTTTCTGTTTTAGTCTGTTAGGCCTTTTTCATTTTCTGTTTTCTTCATCAACCGTTTTAAAGGTTTCCTTCTTTGTATATATCCATGCTTTTTCATGGCTTTGATCAATAAGAAAGTGATGTGGTATTTTTGCAAGAATTTTTTTATGGTATCAGAGCTCTCATTTTGATAGCTCTATTGCGCCTTCTCTTCCATCTTCGCATTCTCCAACTACTTTCTTCTTCATTTTCGTATCAAGGTCGTGTCTCCCTTTCTCCTTTTTTTCCGATTATCTTCATTCTACAGAATTTCTGAGATTGATTCTGAAAATCAATCATTCCTAGCTCTTAGGAATGATCCTCACAATGCTTTTTACTTGCATCCTATAGATAATCCAGGAGCAGTTCTCGTTTCCCCACCTCTCGAAGGTGCCAATTATGATTCTTGGAGTAGAGCCATGAAATGAGCTCTTACGTCCAAGAACAAATTTAAGTTTGTTGATGGAACCATTCTTCCACCACTTAAAATTCACTCAAGCTATAATGCGTGGGAAAGATGCAATACCATGGTAGTGTCCTGGATCACAAGATCACTATCAACTCAAATTGCACAAAGCTCTCTCTATATAGACAATGCTTATGATCTATGAAAAGATCTTAAATAAAGACTATGTAAAGTAGACTACTTTAGGATTTCTAATCTTTTGCAAGAAATACACTCCATAAAGCAAAAAAGGGACATTTCAACCTATTTCATTGTCCTGAAAATTCTATGGGAAGAACTGGATTCACTTAGTCCCACTCCTTCATGCACATGTGAGATCCAGTGCACCTGTGATCTTGCCAAGAACTTAAGGAATCGTAAGGAAACTGGGTATGTCATATGCTTCCTCAAGGGCCTGAATGATCAGTATCAAACAACCAAATCTCATATTCTTCTAATGGAGCCCCTGCCTTTAATCAATAAAGTCTTTTCCCTCGTGGCTCAAGTTGAAAGGCAATTCACTGGACCCAATCTTGCTGAAACAAAGATCATGTATAATTCTATCAACCAGAACCAAGCCTTTAGACCCATTCAAACCAGGAGCAATTTTGGAAATAGGGGCAGAGGCATATTTTCTAAAGGAAGTTTTCCTAGTACAGTAGTTCTACAAGAATCTGCACTCATTGTGGCAGGGAAAACCATATCATTGACACTTGCTATCTTAAACATGGCTTTCCCCCCAACTACAACAGAAATAAGGCATCAACATCATCTGTAAGCAACATCACTATAGAGACACCAACCATTGAGACAGAATGCTTGACACTTGCCAATTCTTCCAAAATTAAGCACCCACAAAAGCTCACTCATAAGCAATATGCCCAACTAACTGCCATGCTTCAACATGCTAAAGTGGAACCAACAAGACATAGCATCAACCAAATGGCTTTGGAAGCTCTTGATCATTCCACCAATGACACAAATAATCAGAACTCAGATCTTAGCAATGTCTCAGGTAAATATCTCTCTTGGATCTTCGATACTGGGGACACTGACCATGTAATTCCATATCTTTCACATTTTCTCAATTACAATGCTATTAAACCAATAACCATAAGGTTACCAAATGGTTCAACAACTATTGCAAGATACTCTGGGACAATACCTTTGAACAATGATGTCAAGATATGATTACCTTGAAGACGATTAGACATGCTAAAGCTTGCAATGGTTTATATGTCTTCAACATGTCCACTACTTCAAGTAGTTTAGATTTACATATTATCAATTCTATAATTTCTAAGAATTCTAACATTCCTTTCTTTGATTTGTGGCATTTTTGACTTGGACATCCCTCTCATTCTGTATTACATGATATATGAAAATTATTTCCATATGTTCATTTTAATTTTTCTAAAGTCTGTGATTTCTGTTATATGGCCAAGAAGGCCAAATTACCCTTTCCTATTGGCCATCATAAGACTCAATCCCCTTTTGACATGGTCCACATGGATATATGGGGGCCTCTTGCCTTCACTCTTATGCATGGTCACAGATACTTCCTCACCATTGTGGATGACTTTACCAGGCACACTTGGATTTATCTGATGAAATGCAAGGCTGAAACATGTGACCTTGTCCAAAATTTTACCCAATTAGTTCAAACTCAACACAGCAAGACCATTAAGTATGGTAGGACTGACAATGGTGTTGAGTTTCTCATGCCTTCTTATTATCTAAAACATGACATCATTCATTAGACTTCTTGTGTGGAGACTCCCCAACAAAATTCCATTGTTGAGAGGAAACATAGACACCTTTGGAATGTCACTAGATCGCTTCTTTTTCAGTCCAACCTTCCTCATTGCTATTGGTCCTATGCTGTCAAGCATGCCACCTATCTTATTAATAGACTACATAGACATGTCTTGAAAGGGAACAAATCTTATGCTCTTCTACACAATGAGAAGCCTTCTCTTGTTAATATCAGGGTGTTTGGCAGCCTCTGTTTTGCCTCTACTCTAACTGCTCACATAACCAAACTTGATTCTAGAGCAAGGAAATGCATCTGCTTGGGGTAACAAACTGGTACCAAAGGATTTATTATCTTAGACATGCAATCTAGAGATATCTTTATCTCTAGAAATGTTGTCTTTCATGAACATATTCTTCCTCTAACCACACAAACAACTACTCTTACTCCTACTATTCCTGACCCTGCTTATTTTTCACCTACTACCACTGACCTTAATTTTTTTCTACATGACAATATTCTACCCCACACTAATCCTTCTCCTCCACCTACTGACACACTTCCTTCTCACAACCATCCAACCATTAACCCTCAAATTGAGCTTGCTTCCATACGCAAATCCACCAAATTAAGGACTACTCTTGGTTATCTTCAAGATTTCAATTGCAGCCTCCTAACTATGTCTTATGCACCTAATTCCTCTCACATAAAGCATCCCATCTCTTATGTTCTCTCTTACCATACTTTATCCCCCAACCATAAACATTCCACTCTTACTGTTTCTATCCAAAATGAATCTAAGACTTATAAACAAGCTAGTCAATCTCAACAATGGATCCATCTATGCAGGCTGAATTAGATGCCTTAAACCTTAACCATCCTTGGTCTATTGTTGACCTTCCCCGTGGTAAGCATCCCATTGGAGCCAAATGGGTCTATAAGATCAAATACAACTCAAATGACAACATTGAAAGGTACAAAGCTAGAGTTGTTGCCAAGAGATACACCTAAACTGAAGGATTGAATTACTTAGATACCTTTACTCCTGTTATTAAACTCACAACTGTGAGACTTATTCTTGCCATTGCTTATTCACAACACGAGATTTTACACCAATTAGACATCAACGATGCCTTTCTGCATGGTGATTTAAATGAAGAAATTTACATGGAGTTACGTTCTCGCATTGTTACTCACAAACCCATCCAAGTTTGAAAATTACATAAATCCCTCCATGGCTTGAAACAAGCCAGCAGGCAATGGTACATCAAGCTATCAACTACTCTTCTTTCTCTCAATTATCACCAATCTCCCTATGACCATTCCTTATTCACAAAACACAATAATGAGAAGTTCACTGTTTTGCTCATCTATGTGGATAATCTTATCTTAGGTGGCACTGATGTCACTGAAATTTCTTATGTTAAGAAGCACCTTCACCATCTTTTTAAAATAAAAAAGATCTTGGACAACTCAAGTATTTTCTTGGTCTTGAGATAGCTAAATCACACACTGGAATCAGTTTGTGCTAAAGAAAATATTGCCTAAACTTGCTTTCTGATACAAGTTTTTTATCTGCCAAGCCTCTATCTACTCCTATGGTTAAAACCACAAGACTCAACAAAGAAGATGGTGCTGCTTATCCAGATCCTGCTCTATATCGCAGAATTGTTGGCACGTTGTTGTACCTTACCAATTCAAGGCCTGATATCACTTATGTTGTCCAGAAACTGAGTCAGTTCATGGCTCATCCCACCATTACTCACTATAATGCCTTAACAAGGGTGCTTAGATATCTCAAGTCATCTCCTGGCCAAGGATTACTATACCCTGCTTCTCCCATTCTTCAACTTAAATCCTTTTCTGATTCAGATTTGGGTGCTTGTGTTGACACAAGAAGATCCATTTCTGGTTTTTGTGTTTTCTTAGGGGACTCTCTTATCTCATGGAAAGCTAAGAAACAACAAACAATATCAAGATCTTCCTTAGAGACAGAGTATAGATCCTTGGTTGCCACATCTTGTGAACTTCAATGACTTACCTTCTTACTTAATTTTTTTTCCATTAATCACATTTCTCCTACTCTTTTATATTGCGATAGTTCTTATGCTTGCCACATAGCTAACAATTCTGTTTTTCATGAACGCACGAAACATATTGATATTGACTGTCACGTTGTTCGTGAAAGGCTTCAACAACATCCTTTTCATCTTCTTCCAGTTCATACCATTGATCAGTGTGCTGACATCTTCATGAAGCCCCTTGATCCTCAACTTTTTCATCATCTTCTTGCCAAGCTTGGAATGCACAATATACACTCTCCATCTTGAGGGGGCTATTACTACACTATAAGTTTATGCATTGGGCTTTTTGTTTCTTTTCTCAAAAGCCCAATCTTTCCTTTTTTTGTTTTAGTCTGTTAGGCCTTTTTCCTTTTATGTTTTCTTCTTCAACCGTTTTAACGGTTTCTTTCTTTGTATATATCCATGCCTTTTCATGGCTTTGATCAATAAGAAAGTTATTAGGTATTTTTGCAAGAATCATTTTATAGTCGTCGTGCAATAATAGTAGTGTCTAGTTTAAATTAAATGATTGTTATATGATTGGACTCATCCAATAAATTTATTGCATGTTCATTATAATTTGTGATTGTCATTTTTACTCGACACGTCCAATGCAACTATAATATGGTTTGACTTGCTTTAGTCTTGTCTAGCACATATTAAACATTTGTTATATGATTTAACTCCTTCAATGAATTTATTGCATGTCCATTATGTGTAATATGGACTCATCTAAACTCGTGCTTATGTGTTTACATATATATGAATTGACTTTGTTGTTTCACATTCTTACTACTACAAGTGATTTAGTAAATTTAATATCGACTTTAATTCTCTCTTTGCCAAGTCGGTGTTATCAATCCTATCAAATATCCTTCGATGGCTGTTTAATTGTTTTTGAATTAAAATGTTCACTTCTGAGTAGCTAGCCTGTATAATATGTTTCAAATTAGTCGAGATTGATGAACATGATGAAAATCTCAATCAAGTTAGATCAGATTGGAAAGTATTGATACATTCCTTTAAAAAAATCCCTACCAAAAGGATTCTTCTATCCATTATCCGAATATGAAACCAAACCTCATTGAACTATGTACCTTCAATACACTAAAATTGACTACGAAAGAGAATGTCCTCTTCCTTCTAGGATTGTGAATGATCTTGGACCTTTATTCGTCCACTTATCCATATAAATATACCCACCTAACTAAATCTACCTCAACCATGTACATTTGTCACCTTTTACCCCACTAGGATGGAATAGATATGCATATTATTCCATAATGTCAATCTATGCTAGCTAAAGTTGAATTTGGAAATGAGGATTATTGAAGATCTAGAACCTATAGAAATGGGTGTCTAATCTTTTATAAGGATTTGAAATTGAAGCTATTTATGCCCCTGGTGCATATGGAGAAGCAGCAACTATCATGGGCTAATTTATGTTTGCTCTCTTCAAGCATAAGTGGCACTGCCCAAAGTATTCACATAATCACAGCTATCAATAATGTTCCAACCTCTTCGTTACAGTCAATGATGATTAAATATGAATGATGAATGATACACTAACATTATTCAAAACTTTTAGACTGCCGGTATATACATATTTTGCTGTTTATATTTTCATCTTAGTTTTTCGCAACATCTATTAATATTGCCTTGCATGGAAAGCAGAGAAGGCATATATATAGCATCCCAATCTTGATCTCCTTTAGTCAATATAGGTGTAACGAAAAAATATCATAGAAAATATAAATTACATAAAGAAATAGGAGCATTATTTTTGCGAACACATAATCTCTTCAACCCAAAATTGTCCGTGTACACTTATACTTCTTTTATACCATGATCTATGACCTATGCTTAATCTGTGCATCAGTCACTTATAAACAGTGCGAAGAAATTGATGAGCTATATAATGGATAACCAATTGATGAGCACTCAACAAGAGAAACAGTGCGAAGCCACTCAAATATCAATGGGAATGTCTTCTTTATGGGAAACCAAGAAGACATTACACAAACATTATCATTTAGTTTCACAAGACATTTTGATTAGACTAATATACATATAACGTGGGCCAGAAATGATATGTAAAACAAGGCAAAAAGAAAAATGAAAAGACAATTTTATCCTTATATTTATACTTGTAATGACATTTTTATCCTTGAACTAAGTGTAAAAATACTATTTTCTTCTCCATTAATGGAGATGATCCCTACTCATGTTTGGGAATCAATAACTCCATATGATGTATTTGAATTAACTATATGTGTACGACTTTAATTTGTATAAAATTAGATCCATAAAAATTGAGCAAAACCTTATTTCCCTTTTTTGAGCCATGGTCACTGTTTGCAATGAATTAAAGGACCCAAAATGAATTTATAAGCTGGTAATCCAAATATTAAAATTGTGGCTTGTGTGAGTTATGAGCACAAGCATTCTCTTTACAACATAGCTAGCTATCCCAGGTTTCCAGTCAAAAAAGTCCCTTCTATCTTTGTTGGCCTAAAAAGACTTACAAAGGGTACCACAATTATTTGAACACAAAGCACTCTGCTATGCTAGCTAGAAAAGGAGTGTTTGAACGAAAGAGGGGAATATATACATTTAGAACACAACCCACCCATCACTCCTCTCTCTCCCACCCCACCTATAACTGTTAACTATTATTTTCTTAAAATACAAAGGATAAATGTTATTGATATAAGAGTATAATATATATATATATATATATACACGTAAACATTTATACACAGCTAGTACATTATTTATCATTCATTTATATTATTTTTTGAAGAATATGATTAAAAATGAATAATTGATGATAGACTAATAGTGTATAAAACTCTTATATTGTCAATACATACATTTTGTATCGTGATATAAAGAGTTTAACATGTATACAATGTAGTATGTAACACTTTCTATATTATCTGCACTATACGAATTATTTTCATTTAAGAGTTAATAATGATTCACCTTCAATAATGTAATGTAGATAATTTATTTTCCTAAATTATAAAAAGTCATCCTAACTGTAAGGGCTTGATCTATTTTTCCAAACCATGAGATTTGAGGCAAAGTGAAAGGAACAAGTCAATCTTTTCTCTTTTCTTTCACCATCAAAACACCCTATTGTTTTTATTCTGAGACATTTTTCATTAGAGCTCCAATATTAATATGGCCTCATCTTTTGGTTAAAGTAAAGCAGCGCTCAACCATAAAGCAATATTAAAAGTAAAATATGGCATTATCTACTCAAAAGGGACGCTCATTTTATGCTTTTGAGTCTTCATCTAAGCATCTTCGGGGTCTCTACGTGGCCATGTGGCTGAAAGCAATATCAAAGAGAAGGAATGAAAAACGAGAGATGAATGAGGGAAAGATTAGTTAAATAGTACTGGGCAGCTTTAAAGGCTAGAATGGAGAGGAAAAAGTTTCTCCAATTTTGATATGACAGCCTTGTTAATATAAAGGTGATGGAATTACGTACCATACTCTCCTTTTCTTAAAAGTTCGTCATTATTTTATGCTTAATATCTAAAATGCACTAATGCTTCATTAAAAACTTAAAAGGCCAGCATCATTAGGAATACAAATGATTACTCTAACTTGTGTAATCTGCGCAAACTGCAGAAGACGAAGCAAATCTAGGCATTTCATGGCAGGCTAAATATATGTAGAGTACTGTGTATACATAATGCGGTTGTGGTGCGTGAATCTGAAAGTGTCCATTGTGACAGCCTTAAACCCCAAACGTTTAATATTTATACTAATAAATTGAGGGGAAAATAACTGGAGTACAAATTAGTACAATTGTAAGTGCTAACTCAATATCTGAAACACAACTACATACCCTAGCAACTATTACTACACAACCTTTCAAATCAATTCTCAGTTCAAAACTGTTACTACACAACCTTATTTTGATATTTAGAATGTTTTTAAATTAAAAAGTTGACTTTGATAATTTATAAGTACTACAAGAAACTAATTAAATATATGTATGAGTCTGGATCCTCTCCATTACTGGAGAGATCAGTACCTTCTGCGATTTCGACACATGCCAAGGAAATAAATCAAAGATTATGATTTTGAATAAAAAATGAATAAATTTTTTAATTAAAAAAATTCCTAAAAATTTTCTAAATCCCTAAACCTCTTCCTCATTATCCCATTTCTCTTCTCCCCTTTTTCAATGTAAAACCTCTCTTCTCCATGGAAAATATTTTCCCATTTCTCTTCTCATTCTCTACAAATCCTTTAAAGTCACATCTTAAACACCCACCATGCAAGTCTATCTTCGTCCCTTCGTCATTCTCTTCCCTTCAAGAGTGAGGTGACTAGGCTTTGGGAATTGAAGTGAAATCAAATAGATTCAAAGAAGAGATATGAAATTATTAGAACATAAAATTGTAATATGTCTGTCTTGAACCAGTAGCAACTTAGTGGAGTGAGTTTCATCAAACCAATTGAGCTGGTAGACATGGTATGTTGGGAGAAGAGGGATTTTACCAGGGATGGGAGAAGAGAAATGAGATAACGATGGAGAGATTTTTAGGAATTTTTTTAATTAAAAATTTTATTCATTTTTTGTTCAAAATCATAACCGTTGAGGAGTCAGACTCTATATGTACTGGCTCTGACTCAGTATCTCTAACTAAAAATTTGGTTCATCCCTTTGCTCCTTCTAAGTATATGGTTGAGATTTTAACAACTAACTCTAGAAATGTGGCACAACTTTTTAGAAAGTTCTATATGAATGTGACATAGTTAGCTTGTATCTAGAGAGTTCTATATGAATGGGGCCATATTTAGCTTATGTCTAGAAAGTTCTAGATAAATTACATTATGATAGATACAACATGTATTTTCTAGAAGCTTCATGAGATTCTTTAGGTGGTGAAAATTGTCCTATAAATAGGACTTATGAGATTACAAGTAATGTGTGTGGTAATGAATGGTGTTCTACTATGTATGAAAATCTAGGCCCTTCAACCCACCAAAATACTGCTCCAACTATTGATCAATCAAATATATGTTTTCATCTATGGTTCATCTCCTCATATGAACAACTATTACTTCTATCACCCACTAGAACCCAACACTAACAGTTGCTCCTATTAGAATATATGATATTATCTTAGAATATCTTAAGAGAATATATCATATTATGATCATATCTTAGATTTGTTTAGAGTATCTTAGAAGATCTCTTAGGATACAGATTAATTTATTATGATTTGTTTGTTATTTAATTAGGAGTATGATATTAGTATAAATATGAGTTAGTTGTAAGCCTTTTAAGACAATAAAATAAACACAATATCATTATTCATACTACTATACAATTTACTATTTTGAGCCTTTTATTTTCTCCTTCTATACATCAACCCTATATTTTCAACATGGTATCCGCCTTGAGGAAAGTTTAGGCTTGTGATCACAAGTTGGATTCATATGATGTATATGCTCCAATTGAGGGGAATTGTTTTATATAGAATTTTTGAAGTGATTCACGTCTTTTGTGGTTCAGATCTATCATCATCCAGTTGTTATTTTTTTTGTTGACCCCGTAGAGTGTTGTTGATTTAGGATGTCCATGCAGGTTCTCAAGCCTTTAAGGGTTGCATTGTTTGAAGATGATGAGATTTTTGAGACCTGCTTGCAATGCTACTTTTAAGACCACACTGGATGTATGTCTTTAGAGCTTATTGCTCTTTCTAATATGCCAATTGTTGAAGAAAAAATGGAAATTTAAAATTAGGTTCATAATAAGAATCCCCAATCATGTCTACATACTTGGTTGCAGTCGTTGTTGGTTTGTTTGATTATGTGGAAGATCATACTTCCGATGAGGTCAAAGTTCGAGTGTATTGTCAAATTGGCAAGGCAAACCAGGGGAAATTTGCATTACATGTTGTTGTGAAAACTTTGGAACTATTCAAGGATTACTTTGCCACTCCCTATTCTCTTCCAAAGTTGGATATGATTGTAATCCCTGATTTTGCTACTAGAGCCATGGAGAATTATGGTTTGGTTACTTACTAGGAGACTACTTTGCTCTATGACGATCAACATTCCACTGCTGCTAACAAACAGAGGGTTACAACAGTTGTAGCTCATGAGTTGGCACACCAATGGTTTGGTAATCTCGTTACAATGGAGTGGTGGACACATTTATGGTTGAATGAGGGGTTTTCAACATGCGTTAGTTATTTAGCAACTGATAGCTTGTTTCCTTAGTGGAAAATATGGTCATAATTTCTTGATGAAATTACTGATGGTCTTAAGTTGGATGGGCTTGCAGAATCCCATCCATTTGAGGTGGAGATAAATCATGTTGGTGAGATTGATGAAATATTTGATGTTGGTTATGCTATTCTTTTTAGAATGAATGGAGCAGATATAAACCCTGATGTTATTTCCTATAATTCTTTGATCTCTTTTACTGCAATAAAATGCTTGTTGTCTAAGTACTTGAACTTGTTTTATGAAATGCTTCAAAGTGGTATACACCGTGATGTTTGGAGTTATAATATATTGAAATTGCCTTCGCATATTGAAATTGCCTTCGGGTATTGAATTTCCTTCGAGTATTGAATTGCCTTCGGGTATTGAATTGCCTTTGGGTATTGAACCACCTTCGCATATTGAAATTGCCTTCGGGTATTGATATTGCCTTCGAGTATTGAAATTGCCTTCGGGTATTGAATTGCCTTCGGGTATTGAACCACCTTCGCGTATTGAACCACCTTCGGGTATTGAACTGCCTTTGGGTATTGAACTGCCTTCGGGTATTGAATTGCCTTCGGTATTGAACTACCTTCGGTATTGAACTGCCTTCGGGTATTGAACTGCCTTCGGGTATTGAACTGCCATCGGGTATTGAACTGCTTTCGGGTATTGAACTGCCTTCGGGTATTGAACTGCCTTCGGGTATTGAACTGCCTTCGGGTATTGAACTGCCTTCGGGTATTGAACTACCTTCGGGTATTGAACTGTCTTCAGGTATTGAATTGTCTTCGGGTATTGTGACATTTTTCTGGATTACTTTGCTCTATACAACTAGTAAAATGTTTTGAAATGATGAATAAAATGTTTGGACCAACCAAATCTGTTGTTCTCCCAGAAGAAATTTAAGACTTGTATCTGTGGAGTATCTTTTGGAGATTCTTACGATGATTAAGTCCTATGAACTATGAAATCTGTTGAAGTTTGTTTGCTTCCATCCATGGTAATTAAGCTTTGAGATAGCTTCTGCCATAGATGGTTAAGTGTTGTTGTCTTCATATTCTTCAATTCCTTCTTCTGAGAGCTTGAAAAGTGCATCATTTATCATTGACCAATTCATTTCAGATTTCATGAACATTTGTAACCATTTGAAGTTATGTTTGGGGAAGTTCAAGTAATTATTATGTTTACTTTTATTTTAAAGGGATTATTTATAACAAGTTAAGCTTATTATGTTTTAGCTTAAGGGGGAGTATTAGAATATGTGATATTATCTTAAAATATCTTAAGAGAATATATCATATTATGATCATATCTTAGATTTGTTTAGAGTATCTTAGGATACAGATTATTTTATTATGATTTATTTATTATTTAATTAGGAGTATGATATTAGTATAAATATGAGTTAGTTTGTAAGCATTTTAAGACAATAAAATAAACACAATATCATTATTCCTACTACTATACAATTTACTATTTTGAGCCTTTTATTTTCTCATTCGATACCTCAACCCTAAAATTTCAACGGCTCCCTCTCTACTCAGGCTAATATTAGAGCAATAAGTGATGCACAAATTGTGTTGCAAAGGATCTGTTAAGGACACTCTCTTTTTTAGTTAAATATAAGCATACTTCATAGCATAGTGGGATAGACCCTCTAAGGAAGAAAATTTTTATGCAAAAGACTAACAAGTGATTTTCTTAAGGAGAATCAGGCATGTACCACCTGAATTTACATGATTTGTGTTTGAAAAATTATTCCAAATGTACACTAAAGTGGGATAATATTCTTACTCGAGAAGATTGAGGGCCACTTTGTCTCACCTTCTAAAGGTACGCTGAAATGATCAAGAATTTTGGTAATGAAGATGGCGTAGGGCAACGGACTTTTGGGAGCCGCGAACATGCCACATTTGATTCATTATCATCTTAGTCCAATTAATTTTGATGTTAAACTTGATAGCATACATCAATTGGAGCTCTATGTCACTTATTTGCGAATGGTTTGAAAATTTTGGCAAAATGACATAGGAAATAAAATAATGTATCAAACGGTCTTCCAGCGTGAGATATCCAGCAGAGAGGATATCCTTGTTCTTAACAGTCTCGACAAGGCTTTGTTGCTTTCGCCTTTCTATTTCCTCCTTAGAAATTCTACAAATAGAAAGATAGAATTTCTTGCGATCGTAATAATCTCATTCACATACCAGGCCGAACCCAGTAATGTCGCCTATGATTGGTATATCACAGCAAATAGAACTAAAGGTTTTCATATCCAAAACAATGTCTTTTCCCTTAACATGGGAAGTCATAAGATTTTTCCTAAAGTTCATGTTGCAGTAAAATACGCGAACAAGCTCAGGATAAATATCGTTCACTTCGCAGCAAAAGTCAAAAAAAATTTGTTGCGGCAAAAGATAAGGAAAAAGAAAATCTTCAAACTCAAAGTTCCCAATGTTACCGTACTTAGGAGTGAAGATACCGCGTCCATGGAAGTTTTCCTCGAAGACCTTCCTTTGAGCGTCATTAGCAAGAAGCCTCGTCAAGTTCAACGGGTTGGACTTGGTAGTTGATTATTCTTGCTTAGACTTTGAAGAACGTGGTCTTTATGAAGATGAAGCCATTGTTGGTGTTTGAAGGTTTAGGGTTTTTGAATTTGGAAATTTGGGGTTTTTTGATTTAGGCCACAAATCACGAAATAGAAGGTGTAGAAGTGTTTAGAATTGAAAATGTGATGTGATTTGCAACAAAAATCAATCAAAACGGAGTAGAAATGAGGTTTTTAGAGATTGAGAGAGTTTGGAGAGGGAGAACTAGAGTTACAAGAGAGAGAGAAAATGAAGGATTTATGAAAAATGCACCAGTTTATATATATAACTGCACAGAGTAATCGATTACACTGGGTGAGTAATCGATTACTCACTTTCAAAAATTCAAAATTTTTCAAACAGTGTCTCTCTATAATCGATTACACCATTACAGTAATCGATTACTGTAACATACTATTTCCCACTGATGCTAAAATTGATTTTTGGCTCTAAAAGCTTAAAAATTAAAGCATAAAACACACAATTTAAGATCAAGTAGGCATTGAATATACACAATGTAGGATACATATAAACATTTAAACATGTTAGGACAAGTAAGCTTCATCGAGAATGCCTAATTCTCGTCTAATGTTATAAAAAGGTTCTTTTGCTAACGGTTTAGTAAAATATGCGAGCTAGTTGATTATGAGTATCAATGAATTCTATCAACACATCCTTCTTTTGGACATGGTCCCTAAGAAAATGATGCCTTATATCAATGTGTTTGGTTCTTGAGTGCATAATCGGATTTTTGGTGAGATTAATAGCACTAGTATTGTCACATTTCAAGGGTGTGCAACCTAAGTTTAAGCCGTAATCCCGTAATTGTTGTTTGAGCCACAACACTTGTGCACAACAACTACCGACAGCAATATATTCCGCTTCAGCGGTGCTTAAGGCAACACAAGCTTGTTTCTTACAGGACCAAGAAACAAAGCATTCCCTAGAATGTGGCAAGTACCACTTGTACTTTTTCTCTCAGACTTGCATCCTGCAAAGTCTGAATCCGAGAAGCCAACCAATTCGCATACGCTTCCCTTGGGATACCACAGTTCAACATCGGTTCTACCTTTGAGATACTTCATGATTCTCTTAACGGCAACTAGATGTGACTCTTTGGCTTTAGATTGATATCGCGCACAAAGACATATACTAAACATAATATCAGGTCTACTAGCAGTAAGATATAAAAGAGATCCGATCATACCTCGATACTTAGATATTTCAATACATTTTCCAGCGTCATCAGCATCGATGTATGTACTTGATCCCATAGGAGTAGCAATCGGCTTGCAGTCATCCATCTCAAATCTTTTCAACAAGTCTTTGCAATATTTGGACTGACTTACAAAGATACCATTATTGAGTTGCTTAATTTGGAGTCCAAGAAAGTAATTTAACTTTCCCATCTTAGACATCTCAAATTCTCCTTGCATCATATTGCCAAATTCACTACACAAACTTTCATTAGTAGAACTGAAAATAATATCATCAACATAAATTTGAACAAGTAAAGTATGATGATTTATCTTCTTAATAAATAGTGTAGTATCGACCTTGCCTTTTGTAAAACCTTTTTTCTGTTAGAAAGTTGGTTAGACGGTCATACATAGCACGTGGAGCTTGCTTTAAGCCATAGAGGGCTTTCTTAAACTTGTATACGTGAGAAGGATGTTTGTTGTCCTCAAAACCAGGAGGTTGTTCTACAAATACTTCCTCTTGTATATAACCGTTAAGGAACACACTCTTTACGTCCATTTGGTAAAGTTGAAAGTTCAAAGAGCATGCATATGCAAGTAGCAGTCTAATCGCTTCAAGTCTAGCAACCGGAGCGAAGGTTTCATCAAAGTCTATACCTTCCTCTTGGTTGTATCCTTGGGCTACTAGTCTAGCCTTGTTTCTAATGATTATACCATTTTCATCTGATTTATTGCGAAATACCCAGCGAGTTCCAATTACAGGCCTATTCTTAGGTCTAGAAACAAGTTCCCAAACTTCGTTTCTCTCAAACTGGTTAAGTTTTTCTTGCATAGCAAGAATCCAGTGTTCATCCTTGATTGCTTCATCAATCTTAGATGGTTCTATTTGAGAAACAAAGGCCATGATTAGACAAGCATTTTCTAGTATTAAGCGAGTGGTAACACCTTTGTTAATATCGCTAATAATGTTGTTTATAGGATGATCTCGATGAGTTCTCCACTCTTTGGGTAAATCAGAGTGAATATGCTCTTCTAGTATGGAAGGATTATCATCCACTTCCACATGCTCTATATTAGGTGTAGTTTCAATAATAGCATTTTCATTAAAAGTAGAGTTAGGCAAATCTTCTTCATCAATGGTCAACCTTTCCTTGATTAGAGGATTGTTTTCATCAAAGGAGACATGGACAGATTCTTCCATGGCTAGAGTTCTTTTGTTAAAGATTCTATAAGTTTTACTCGTGAGATAATAGCCTAGGAAGATTCCTTCATCTGCCTTTGAATTAAACTTGCCTAAATTTTTTTTGCCATTATTCAAGATGAAACATTTACAACCAAATACATGCAAGTGTGAAATGTTTGGTTTTCTTCCTTTGAAGAGTTCATAGGGGTTTTTCTTTAGAATATGTCTTATTAGAACTCTATTTGAAACATAACAAGCGATGCTTACCGCATCAGCCCAAAAGTACTTTGGGAGGTTAGTTTCATTTAACATTGTTCTAGCGAGTTCTTCCAAATACTGATTCTTTCTCTCTACAGCACCATTTTTTTATGGTATTCTAGGAGCATAAAAGTTGTGATTAATCCCAAGATCATCACAAAATTCCTCAAAAGAAGCATTTTGAAACTCTCCCCCATGATCACTTCTTATAGCAGCGATTTTAAGTGACTTTTCGTTTTGGACTCTTTTAGCGTAAGTGCTAAAGGCTTTGAATGCCTCATTCTTATGTACTAAGAATAGAGTCCAAGTGTACCATGAAAAATCATCTACTATAACAAGAGCATAGTAGTTACCACCAAGACTCTTTGTCCTTGAAGGACCAAATAAGTCTATGTGTAGTAACTGCAATGGTCTATCCGAAGAAACCATATGCTTTGGCTTGAAAGAGGTTTTTGTTTGTTTACCCATTTGACATGCACCACATAGTTTGTCTTTAACAAACTTCATCTTGGGTAAACCAACAACCAAATCTTTCTTGATTAGCTTATTCAAATGGTCCATATGTATGTGAGCAATTCTCCTATGCCAAAGCCATGCATCATGAATGTCATTTACAACTAAACATGTTATAGGAAGAGATGAATCTAAATCTATCATGTAAATGTTATTAATTCTCTTACCAACAAGTTTAGAGTTTAGAAATTCCTTACTTTCATTGATGCACTTATCTGGGTAGAATGATACATGGAAGCCCTAGTCGCAAAGTTGACTTATGCTTAGAAGATTGTGCTTAAGTCCTTCCACATATAGCACTCCTTCTATGGTTGTTGAAGGTGGCTTGCCGATTCTACCGACTCCAAGAATTCTTCCTTTGTTGTTGTCACCATATGTGACATAGCCTTTGTCCCTTGGAGTAAGCACAGAGAACTTACTTTTATCGCCCGTCATATGTTTTGAGCAACCTCTATCCAAGTACCATAAATTGCGGGCGACACTCAAATCAACCTGCAAAACAGGTTAAGTTATATTAGGTACCCAACTTGTTTTGGGTCCTACATGGTTAGATCCTTTCTCAACCCATTTAAAATATCCTAGGGGAACACCATATTTTCTAATATGACAAGTATTTGGTGTGTGCCCATGATCTTTACAATAAGAGCAAATAGGTTAATGCATATGTATCCTAGATTTGTGTTCGCTATGTGTAGATGCATGGATACATGTTTTCCGAAAGTCTGTTATGATAGACTTACTTTGTTTCTTAAGAGCATGGCTTTTTCCATAGCCAAGACCTCGTCGGTTCGTAGAGTGTCTTTGATCATTAATGATCTTACTCAAGCTCTTGCTACTCTTGTTCATTTTATTGAGTTCAAAACTCAATGTAGAAACTTTATTGCTAAGAGTAATGCAATTTAAACATGAGGATGATGAAGGTATGTTTCTAAGAGAATCTAATTCAGATTTTTGTTTTAGAAACATTTTAGACAATTTCATATATTCATCATGTAGATCATTAAATGCAGTTTGTATTTCGGAAGAAGAAAAATGGATAGATTCATTTACCTCTTCATCGTTTGAGTGATGAGACGCCATGAGAGAGAGATGTGCTTGTTCTTCGCTTTCTGGTTCAGAGGCTGAACTTGTGTCGTTGTCTTCCCAAGCGATGTAGGCTCTTCGTCAATTCTTTAATTCATTCTTTCCTTTGAAAGAACTCTTCTTGATGTTTGGCAGTCCATCTTCATGTGGCCAGGTTTACCACACTCAAAGCATGTAAACTTCTGGTTTGAAGTGGAGGCCTCATTGCTTTTGGAGAACTTCTTTATTTGCCCGGTTCTTCCGCCTTTGTTCCTTCTTAGGAACTTGCTGAACTTTTTGACGAAGAGGCTCATGTTGTCAGTCTCTTCCTTGTCGTCTTCATCCTCCGATGAATCATATTTCTCAGTTTTTGCCGTGAGAGAAATGTTCTTCTTCTTCTTTTCTAGTTCTTCGTATTGATCAAGTTGACTTAATTCGAGTTCGTGTTCCTGCAACTTACCAAACAAAGCAGCCAATGACATTTTCGAAAGGCTTTTCTTTTCGGAAATAGCCGTTACTTTTGGTTGCCATGTTCTTGTTAGTGACCTTAGAACTTTTAAGTTCAAGTCACTATTAGACAGCACTTTGCCAAGTGCAATAAGGTGGTTGGTGAGATGAGTGAATCTCTTTTGAAGATCCAAGATCTTCTCTCCAAGTCTCATACGAAACATTCCGTATTCTTGGGATAAAGTGTTGAGTCTCGATCTCTTTACCTCTTCGATACCTTCATGAGTTGTCTCCAAAGTGTCCCACATTTCCTTAGCGGATTTGCAGTTGGACACTCTAAAGAACTCATCTATTCCAAGTGACGATGTGAGGATGTTCTTTGCTTTTAAATCATATTGCACCTTCTTTTTATATTCATCATTCCATGAAGATTTTGGCTTTGTCTCTCTTATGTTGTTGACAACGGTAAATGGTACGTATGGTCCTTCCTCGATAGCATTCCAGATATCCAAGTCTTGCGACTCTCTGAAAATCCTCATTCTGATTTTCCAGAAGTCATAACACTCTCCAACAAAGCTTGGAGGTCTGTTTATGTTGGATCCTTCTCCTAGGAAATCTTAAGGCCATGTTGTAGTAGGATCAGATTTTGAGAGTAACTTTCTCAAAAATAGCTCTGGTGCCAATTGTAAGATTGAGATTGCAACTAAGAGGGGGGTGAATTAGTTGTTGCAATAAGTATGGCCAATTTTTCTGCAATATCAAAGTTAATGTACAGCAGAAATATTGTGCAGAAAAATATTGACTTAGGAATGATAAATAAATAACAAAGAGAAGGGAAAGAGAGTACGCAGGTGTTTTATACTGGTTCACCTTCTTATCCACCGAAGGCTATGTCTAGTACTCTTGACGCGCAAGAGATTCCTTTATTAAATATAATGAGTTGCAATTACAATTATCTCACCCTAAGATCTCCTTGTACCTTACACACTCACTTATATCCAATCCCCTTGGAAAACTCTATTCCAAGTAACACCCTTGGTAAACACTATACCAAGTCACTCACCATTTCTCTTCACACCGTTGTGAAAGAAAGTAAACTTTGCAAAAGTGAAGAATGTACAATTTGGCTTGGATTGCCTTACAAGTGTTATGACAATTTCTAGAACTTGCAATCCAATAAAAACTCGTATACTTGAGATAATAATGATGTTTAACACTATGAAAAACACTTAGAAGCAACTTCAAAATAACTTTGAAAGTTTAAGAGTAGGTTGCTTGAAAAGTGTAAGTAAAATTAGAAAGTGTGAGAGCTTTTGAGAGTTTCAAGTAAAAGTTTGTAATCTGAGTTGTTGTATATTGTTGTATCTTGTGAGAGTGTTTCAATGCCTTTATATAGGCTTCCAATCAACCATAATACCCTTAGGAATGAGTAGGTTTTGTTTAGAATGAAAAGCAATCAGTTTGAAGTGAAACCCTTTCACTTGAAATCTGAAAAACTGATGCAACAACTCTTAGTAATCGTTTACTGCAAATGGGTAATCGATTACCCAACATTCCTGTTCACAGCTTTTTGAAAATTCACACAGTGTAATCGATTATTGGATTTGAGTAATCGATTACTCAACAACACTGTTTGACAGCTTTGTGAATTTGCCTTAGTGTAATCGAATACACTACTTTGAGTAATCGATTGCCCTATTTTCTAAAAATGGTAATCTGTTACTCCAAAGTCTGTAATGGATTACTCATAGCTGTTAGAGGTTTGAAAACTCTTTTCTCACTCATGTAACTTGTTACTCAAGTATGGTAACCAGTTATATGTTTTTTTGAAAATTATTTTTATTCACACTTAGTTTTTCAATTTTGAGCATTATTAACTAAGTAAATAAATGAGTTGTAAGGATAGAAGTATCTAAAGACTTAGACTATAAATCTTGAAGCTTTATCTTCGATAGTCTTTGTCGGTCTTCTTCCTTTTTTCTTTTTGAGATATTGGTGTCTTCATCAAAACCGTGCCAAGGATAGGAGCAAGATCTTCTTCACATTGATGTACCTTAGTATTTGTGTTAAAGCTTGGTAATGCACATTAGTTGGACTGCTCATAAACTGACTTAGTTGTTGAACTCCATAACTAAGGTCTGGTCTTGTGTTGGTAAGATACAACAATCTTCCAACCAGTCTTCTATATGAAGTAGGATCTGAGTAGAGACCAGAATTGTAACACCGCGAATTTTCTGATTTGGATTTATGAATTTTTATGAGTTTTTATTAATTATTTATTTTATCAACGATTAATTGTAGAAATTAATCAGTGTGGATTTAGGCTAAGCCATAGTTGAATATTAGTCTTTTTCTGTGATTTCCTATTTTGTGGTAAATTTTCGTAATTTTCTGTGACGAAATATTTTTGAACTGTCGTCGGGCCCAAATAGCCCGAATTCGGCCCAATAATGTGTTTTTGAGTTCCGTAACTCGGAATCGAATTCCGATTGCGCCATTGGCTTCGAAATATTATTTCGAGTCAAGATAGACATCAAGTTCATTCAGAACGCATTTCTAAATATTTTCACTCCAAATTTTGTGTTTCGAATTTCTAACCGTAAACCAAAATCGGGAGATTGTATATTTCCGGAAAAAATTATCCGAAGATGTTTGGACATGACGTTTATTGGGAAATTACATCATATCAATAAAGTTGGAAGTCATCATTTCATGAGCCACTTACTTGTTACACAAATAATGCAAAAGCTTCCAAAAACCCCTAAATCACTCAACAAATCTTCTCACTCCACCACCATTAGACACATCACCTATGCTAGTCTAGAGCTACTTACTTTGCATTAAATTTTCTGATTTGATGAGGGTGAGGCTTTCCTATAAATACATCACCCCATTCTCTCATTTTTACACTAAATTTCTTATACAAACTAAGGTAGTCTTTTATTTTATCTTCTTCATCTTCTTCTTATACTTCATAGAAAGTTATGAGCTTTTATTATTTTGTTCATAAAGTAGAGTTTATATTTGTTCTTTAAGTATTTTATGAAAGCATAACTAAAGGGGATGATAATAAAATCATATGAACCTTTATGTAGTTTTTGACTTTTGTAAATCTTGAAATTTCTTCCTTGTTCTTAGATGGAAAAACTATATCTTTGGACAATGTTAGATGAGTTATTTATTTGGAAATATTAGAAATTATTGTTAGTATTTGAATATGTTTAAAGGTGATGATTTTAACATCAAAAGAACCTTTAATGTGTTTAGGAAAAAGTTTGTATTTTATTCTTGAAAGTTTATGATGTTGATGAGTTGTTGAAAATATTTCATTTTTAGAAAGTATTATGTTTTAAAAGTGGTTTAACATATTTTACTCTTTGATTCCCAAGTTAAAATAATGATTTGGGATAAAAGATGATTTATTAAAGTCTTGACTTCATAAACTTAAAGTGTTATGAAGTTTTAGATATTAAAGTAGTAGAAAGTCATACCTTAGGATTTATTTTCATGACTATGAAAATAACACTTACTAACCCTTGAGGTTTTTCCTAAAATATTAGGAGGTGTTAAGATGTTCATAAAAAAATTGTTGTATTTATTTTAGTTGACTTACTTTAAAGTGGTAAGAATAACTAAAAGATGTTTAGTGTAAAATATTAAATTAAGAGTCATTCTTTTTCATGACTATGAAAATAACACTTACTAACCCTTGAGGTTTTTTCCTAAAAATTAGGAGGTGTTAAGATGTTCATGAAAATTTGTTTTAGTAGTATACTTGAAATAATAAGAGTTACCTAAAAGTCTTGACTTTATAAACTTAAAGTGTTATGAAGTCTTAGATGGTAAAATGATTTAAAAATGTTGAATCTTAGTTAAGTGAACTTACTTTAAAATTGTAAGATTTACTTAAAAAGTATTGATTTAAAAATATTGATTTTGTTTAAATTGACTTACTTTAAAAAGGATAAGTCTAGCTTAATGATCTTATTTTAAAAAGGTTAGTTTTAGTAAAAATGTTTTACTTACAAAAATAAGATTTATGAATTATCGAAAAAATGCAATGAAGTGGGAATACATGTCTAGAAAGGTTCTGTCTAAGGAAAGACTTGGTATTTAAGGGTGTCTTTATGACCCACCTCTCTTTCCTGGGAACTAGCCCGGTGTATATCCACGGATTACGACATAATTTCGGTATAAGTTTTATTGAAAATTTTACTTTAAAAAGTATTATTTGATTGTAAGACTTTCGATGACAAATGATGATTCAAGGATATTCAACCTTGAATTGGATGGACGAAAGCAATTAAATTCATTTTAAATCGGAAGTTTTATCTTCGCGTAAAAAGTTATTTCGTAAGTATAATAATTATCGTCATTTAACTAAGTAACGTTATTTTGGCATAATGAAGAGTTCGAGAGGAGAACGGGTCAAGTAAGCTCACCTGCAAACAGAGAACCTAACGACCCGACACACTCAGGTGAGGGAGAAAACATCGTGACACAGTGGTGTCCGAATATGCATCAGGACCTCCAAACTCCCTCACAAGTTTGGAGTTGCTATGGGTATTAAGAGAGCTTGTACTTAATCAATTGCATGTTTGTTCGGATTAAGTACAACAATATTTCTTATACCGATTTATGTTATGTTTATATATGTAAATACCATGTTTACTCTTGAATTATAATGTTTGAATGATTATTATGGGAATGATATGTATGTGATAATTTTGAAATTCAAGGTTTAAAAACATTTGATATAAATGAGAAATATTTTCCTTGAGAAAAGTAATTAAAATGATATTTAGGTTCTTCTCGCTTGAGCGAGACAACTCTCGATTGAGCGAGAAGTGTCTAGAGAAAACGAGTGTTTTAGCTCGAGGCGAGACAGCTCTCGCTTGAGCTAAAATAGGCACCAAGAGAACTGATTGTTTTCTCGCTTAAGCGAGACAGCTCTCGCTTAAGCCACAAATGCCTCAAAAATGGACGTGCCCTCGCTTGAGCAAGACAGCTCTCGCTTGAGCGAGCGGGCTTCATACAGACATGACTTCTTTTTAAGTCGTCTGAATGATAACTCTCATATATACGAGAGCCTAATGGCATGTTTGCCATCAAGAATTTGTAAAGGTAAATAACTATATGAAATTCTTGAAAGTAATAAAAGTAAGGAATTGCTTTGTTAAAGGTGAGGCCGAGGGTGTGATATTATGCCCACGCAGCGAGATTGTTTGACCGTAAGAGGCTTGGCTAGAGGAGTCGTCCAGGATAATTCAGCGATGGTTCGTAGTGGTGCCGAAATTATTCTCTCTTTTTGTTTATATGTTAAGATCGGGACCCACTAGAAGCATCCCTTTGGGAGATGTCTTAGGTTGGGCCGATCATTTAAAAGAATGATTAAAATATTTAATTGGCTAACCTCAATTAGTGTGTATACTCATTATGGATAATGAAGTAGTGGAGAGGAAATTTACGGGAGATGAACGAGCCCCGAGATGTTGAGAGGGACGGCGATGGCGGTGATTCGTCAGCAAAGTCTTGAGGGTGAGTCTAGGTGAGACGAGTCCCTTGTATTCCTGGATGAGGTATTCTGTTGGATCGGACAGTTCTCACAGCGCAAACTAGACGATCTCTGACAACCCCTCTTTGCAATCAGGATCGATGAGAGGGATGCCCATAAAGTGTTTGATACGACACCGTCCTGAAATGGACAGTTCTTTGGAACAGGTCGATCATATATCCTTGCGAGGAATATTTTGATGCGTTCAAATCGGCTTGTTATGGGACTTGTACTCTCGGTTATTTTCGAATAGTTATTGGGAGGATAAAGGAGTAAGGATGGTGGACTCATGCATCGCATTGCATACATGATATTCTTCGATATTGATTCTAAATCCTTGAGTTTTATATTTCATTCATTGTTTTTATATGCTTGTATATTCACATGATATATATGTACTCATGTGTTGTCTTGGTGTATTATTCTGTGTAATTCCACGACGTCAATGATAAGTTTTTCATTAGATGTTTTACTCCCTCTCTTCTTTCTATTTGTCTTCTATCCACGTTTTGTTCATATGGATCGTTCGATCGGGATTCAGAGTTACCACTTTTCGATGTCCCAAGAGGGGGCATGGAGGATTGAGGGAATCTGTTATACCTACACAGACCCTTGTACTTTTTGATTAGTGTACCTGTGTAGGGAATTTATTTTGTAGTAGTTTTTATTTGGGCGACGATTAGGATTCCGCCTTGTACTTGTACCAACATTTTCTAATGAAGTATGATTCAAAGTTATATTGAGTTTTTCTAGTTACCATTAAGTAATGGTTGTGATTTTCCCCATTGTATGTTACTTAAGTGATGTTCCGAAAATGAAACGAATATAAGGACATAAATTTTATATGGCTCCATTATTCAAAAAAAAAATTTACCCATTTTCGAGCAAGATTATTGGAGTAATTTTCGGGGCGTTACAAGAATCATCAAGAGAAAGAGATTCACCTTTAGCAATTGGAGTGGCAGTAGGCTTAGAAGCTAGAAAACCAGTGTCTGCTAAAATGTCTAATGTATACTTCCTTTGACTCAACACAATCCCCTAGTAGATCTAGCAACTTCCGAACCAAGAAAATACTTCAAGGTTCCTAAATCTTTAATTTTGAAGAGATCATGAAGATGATGTTTAACCAAACTGATCTCAGAGATACTGTTTCCAGCAAAAATCAAATAATCTACATAGATGAGCAAAGCAGTGAAACTGTTTGATGTTGCTTTGGTAAAGAATGAATGATCATGCACAGATTGCTTGTAACCCATGTGACGATGTGTGCTAGAAATCTTGCTATACCATTGCCTGCTAACTTGTCTTAAACCATAGCGAGATTTATGGAGCTTGCACACTTGATTGGGCTTAGAGCATACCACACCTCGAGGAACATGCATATACACTTTTTCTGTTAGATCCCCATGCAAAAATGCATTATTTACATCCAGCTGATGTAATAACCAATTCTGAGAGGCTGCAATTGCTAAAATTAACCTGACTGTGGTAAGCTTCACCACAAGAGCAAATGTTTCAAAGAAATCCACTCATTGTGTTTGATTGTATCCCTTTGCAACTAATCTTGACTTGTACCTTTCTGCACTTCCATCTGAATTGTGCTTGATTTTATAAACCCACTTTGAACCAATAGGTTTCTTCCCATTTGGTAAATCAACTATGATCCAAGTATTGTTGAGTTCAAGAGTCTTTAGTTCATTTTCCATGGCATTGACCCAATGAGCATACTTGATGGCATGATGACAAGACTTTGGTTCTGAATTAGTGGCTACTGATAGAACATGTGTTAAATGAGATTGGGAAAGAGAAGAATAAGATAGAACAGATGATAGAGGATGCACAATGGTGGATTATGAGTTGAGTTTTGTGGAAGAGTTGAGAAGGTTGCAAAGAAAATCTTGAAGACGGTGAGGTGGATAATGAGGTATGGATGATCTTCTGGTAGAAGGAATGGTTGAGTTTTGTGTTTGGTCAGATTGGTTTTGAGGTGTATAGGTTTGTGTATGCGGTTGTGGAGTAGGTGTTTGTAATTGAGGTGAGGATGTGTGTGTTGGTTCTGTATCAGGTTCATGGTCATAAAGGAAGGGATCAAATATATTTGGGTCATGTGTGAGTGAATGATTGACATTCTGATCAGTAGGAATCAAGTAAGGGAACTGATCTTCATAAAATTTCGCATGTCTTGACAAAAACATTTTTCTATTTTGCAAGTCAAAAAGCAAGTATCCTTAAACACCAGTCTTAAACCCCAAAAAAATGTGTTTCATGCCCCTAACATCAAGCTTAGTGCGATGATTCATGATGGTTGTTGTAAAACACAAGCATCCAAAGACCCTCAACTCATTCAGGTCCGGTTTACACTGATATAACATATCATAAGGTGATTTGTTTTGCAAAGTAGGACTAAGTAACCTATTGATCAGATAGGTTGCATGCTTGACTGCATATGACCAGAATATCTTGGGAAGTTTAGCTTGAAACAACAAGGCTCTAGTGACATTAAGTAAATGTATATGCTTTCTCTCTACCACTGAGTTTTGTTGAGGAGTCTCAATGCATGATGTTAGATGAATTATCCCAAGATTAGTAAAATAAGAAGGTGCATTAAATTTAATACCATTATCTATGCGGTTTAATTTAACTATCTTATGGAACTGAGTATGCACATAAGCAATGAAATTTTGCATCAAAACTCTTGCCTCAGATTTTGCCTTCATCAAGTATAGCCATGTGTGTCTACTAAAATCATCTACAACAATTAGGAAATATTTGAAACCATGGATAGATGGAACAAATAATGGACCCCAAATATCCATGTGAATAAGATCAAATGGTATTGAACATCTATGAATTTTATTAGGGAATGATAATTTTGTTTGTTTGGCTACATGGTAGAGATCACAAGTTTTATGAGAATCAAAATGTACATAAGCAAAGTCTTTACATATGATTTGCAATACATGAATTGAAGGGTGACCCAATCTAAAATGCCACAAATCAAAAACAAATGCTATAGACATTGAGTTTACAATTAGTCACTAATACAACATTGTCATCTTCATTAGTCACTAATGCAACATTAGCTACTCCTCCATTATGAAAACCATGGCCATTGTTATCTGTTCTGGTTTTATGAATTCCAAAATTTGGAGGAAACTCATGCTTATAGTGGCAAACATCAGCAATATGTCTCTCTTTGCCACAAAAAGTACAAACTTTTGTATTTTGTGTTCTCCCATATCCATAGCCTCTACCATAACTTCTCCCTCTTCATTGATAATATGATTTTCCATTACCTCTGCTCATTCCACATCTCCATTATTGTGATGAGCTATTGTTACTCTATTGATTCTTTGTCTCATTACAATTGAACAAAACTTTATTGCCAACATCACTAACTTGTCTTTCTTGTTGTAGAAGTAATTGAAAGACCTTTGTTATTTCAGGTAATGGTTCCATTAACAAGATTTGACCACATGTGGTGCTAAAATCATCATTCAAACTTTTCAAGAAGCACACCACATATTCAGTGTCTCTATAACCCTTCATTATCTTCAACAATCTACAATTACACTTACTTCCACAAACACATGATGGGAATGGTCTTAGTGTTTCTAAATCCTCCTAAATCGTTTTTAAATCAGTAAAGTAATTGGAAATATTTCTTTCACCTTGCTTGATTGAATTTAATTCCTGCAATAGATCTGATGTTCGAAAATAATCCTGCTTTGAATACCTATCCTTCAAATCCTTCCATAAATCTTGTGCATTTTCTATATAGACAACACTTTGTACTATTTGTGGTGATAAGCATCTTGCAATCCATGAAACCACCATGGTATTGCATCGTTCCCAAGTATCAAATTCCTCATCATTTGAATCAGGTATTGGAATTAATTCACTAACAAATTTGTATTTGTTCTTTGACAGTAAAGCTCTTCTCATGCTTCTTCTCCACGATTGGTAATTAGATCCATCAAGTGGTGTTGTAACCAAAATCGCTCCTGGATTATCTCATGGATGTAGATAGAATGGATCATGTATTTGTGACATGTAATCCGTCATTGAAGAAGAAAGAATGTGAGTAGAAGAATGTGAAGAAAGAAGAAGAAAATCGCGATGAAGAAGATGAAGATGAACGCAGGAAAAGCGGTTATGGTGGATTAGTTATTTGCAGCGGCATTCAGAGCTAATAGTTGTGATACCATATTGAAAATACTTTGTATTTCATCATATTTCATTGATTGAATTGAATCATGAGCCAAAGACTCATTTATACAGGGGAGTTAATAAACTTGCCAAAAATATAAGTCCCTAATTGAAACAGTTAGCAACTAACCGCCTAAAATGGAAAGCTGGAAAATAAGGTTCATACACTTCATATACATAGTGTCTATACGTATAAGGTAGTATCTATACTTCATTAGGAACTCAAGGCATTGATGTTGCTACTAAGATTCCCAATGGTAATAAAAAGGAGTATAAGGCTTCTGATAAGGAACCCATTGAAGGAAAAGAGAAACCCATAAATAGCATGGTTATTAATTTGAAAATAGGACAATCTCTTAACCCCGCCATGTTTCATTCACAAGGATTAAATGAAGTGGGCAATGTTGTCCTCATGGCAAAAGTCCAAGAGTAGAAAACTCTATAGATAGTGTGAGTGTCACAGAAGAAGCTTTGGGGAACCAATTGGAAGTTACAACCCTCCCAGATTTTAGCAACCCCGTGGTAGCCCATAATCTTCAACTCATGGGTACATTTTGGAGTGAGTCAGTTGAAGAAAAGAATGATTATGTATTAGAACAACTAAGGGAAATAGACAAATTTAGAAATGTTTTGTCTAAGTCACCGAAGAATAAATTAAGAAAAAAAAGGAATGAAGAAAGGAAATAAACGACCGGTAGAGGTGGGACCCTTAAAACAAATAAGGATCACATGTCCCAAAAAAATTCTTATCATCATGTCTAAAATCAATCATATTCTAACAATTAATAAAAGCAAACTATTTTCTATTGAGACAAGTGATCTTCATTCTATTTGGTGTACCAAACCAATCACAAAATGCTATTCAAGTAAAAAGATAAATAAAAAATTAGAAATTAATATTTTAATATTATTTTATGATGTTTGATTGGTTAAGGACATGGAGACAGGAAAATCTTGAGACAGAGGATCTTGGTCCCAATAAAACATCCTAATGAAAGTGTTATACTAAAATTGTAGGGGTCTTGACAACTTCCCTTAACTTTGAACACTAAGTTAATGTTGAAAAACTTATGTCCAAAATGGACAATGAATGTGGGCATGCCCCCATAGCCCCCGATTTTTTGTGGGCACGACATGCAAATTTCACTCATTTGCTCGTTTAGCCCTGCGTATATTTGCTCAACATGCCTGCGAGCGTTTTTCTTGGGTAACGCGGGTGGCCTACGAGCATAATTTAAAATAAAATGAAGAAAAATTCAAATAAATTATGATGTAATGTGATTTTTAATACCTCAAAATATATGATCTAATGTGATTTGTTCAACTTCATATAAAATATCCAAGTTTTTGTTAGTTTTTTCCCTTCAACTACTTTATTTAATTTATTTTTATTTTATTATATGAACTTTTTTATTGTTAAATTATTCATTAATGCCCACATGCTGCTCTCATACTCGTTAGCCCATTTTAAAATAAACGTGAATCAAATTTTGCACGTTTAGACAATGTGGGCATACCAACGCCTACTTAAATTTTATGTGCATGTATATTTGCGACTCGTTTTGCCATCTATATGTTCGTTTTTATTTCTAAGCACATGCTTCCATTTTGAGGATGATTTTATTTCCGGGTGGGAATAGAGAGTGAAAATATTATTTTAATTATAAGAATGGTGTTACTAAAATGTCATTGTGTGTTCTTATTTCTCCAAAGTAACAAAATATTTTTTATCCATTTTATATAGTATACAATGCTAACATGTTTCTAACTATAAAAGGAGGTTATCCATCTTAGCAATATATGAGAAGAGATTCACTTACTTCACATCTTAGTTATCAATTATAGGGAAATCAAATGGTTTAAATCTACTTAATAATAAAAACCATTGGATTTCCCTAGAATTGATGGCTTACATATGGAGTAAATTTTTTAAACTTACTATTTGTATTAGAGTAAGTGAGTTTTCTATATAATAGTAACATAACAAATTAAGTAAAGCATAGCTGAAGGTAATTTACTAATTAATAGTTAAATGATAAAATGATTCAATTTTAATGTTGTCTAACAAAAATTGGATCTAAATTTAATTTAGATATGTAGGTATACTTAGTGAATAAAAATTATGGATAGGATGAACTAATAATTTTTTTTTTGGAGTACGTCAAATGTCTAGGTGAAAGTCTAATAATGATAGTAGAAGACAAATCTATTTTAAATTATAATATCTTAAAGTAAGTGTTGCTTATAACATTAAACATTTTTTACCCTTCATAAATATGGAACTCTTCACATTATGGTTAAACAATAATATATTTTAGAGTTTAATACATCAAAAAGACATAATATTATGTTTAAATAGCTATAACTATAAAACAAAGTTGGATCAATTTGACAAGAAACCAACTCGTATCTTCAAAAAATTTAATTTCGAATCCGTTAAGAACGTTGTTGATAGATAATATATAAGTACCCTTATAAGCATCTATAGAATCTTGATACTTGTCCTAACCAACCCATGTTATCAAAACTTTAGTTCATATATAAATAGTTGAGTTAAATATTATAAAAAATTTATGATAATACTTAGATATTGTCTAGCTTCCTCAGTGATTTGCAAAGAGAACAAAATAGATTCTCTAAGATTATAAATAAGAACATAGGAACCATTCCGAAGAAAATATAATTTATACACCAAAATCATACCCAATAGACGTTAACTTTTGGGCTCAGGGCTTGAAGCTAATTGGGTTGTGGGTTTGTGTAGTAGTTGGACGAAATGACACCAACTCAACATGTATCAATCCGTTAGCCACATTAAACTTAATTAAGCTTTTCAATTAAATATGTTTGTCATTTTTCATTATGTTCCATAAATTTCGTAGTGATCAGTAACTTTTAAGTTCAACTATATTTGTATAAAAATATTTTTATTCGATACAAATCATAGTTACACAATTAAAAGATATTTTTATTAAACTAAGATAGTACACATTTTTATATTAAAAAATTGTATTTGATAAAGTTTTTTTTATCTATAATCAAGGATGTTCACTCACCTTATGTACTTGATTTTAATATATTTCTAAAATAAATGAAAACTTTCATTAAGCTGCGAACTGCAATTAATTTTGGATATAAAATTATAATATAAAGATATGATAGTTTTAACTTTATTTAAGGATTATTAAATCAAAGTAAGTTTGGATAATAATGTGAGCTATAAAAAAGTAAAAGTATTAATAGTCAGAGTGTCAATAACTCGATTTATTAGGCATTTACTTTATAATTAAAACAGATCCTTATATAGAAACCAAACTTTTGAACCTGAAAAAACATATGAATATAATTAATAATGATCTTTTTCTTTTGAAATAACTTTTGTATAGTATGTTAGGCTGCAAAAGAAATATACAATTAGTACATCTATAAATATTAAATGCCTTCTACCCAAGTCCAACACACATTTAATCGTAATTGCGTCCGTAAATATTGTTAATTGCTAGGGGGAGATTAGAAATTTAGGACTATAGATTCTATAGAATTTCATGTAGAAAGTGTTGTTAATCTAATAATAATAATAAATGTGTCGTAAATCAATTATGGTTATTGAATTTATGATGCACAGATTAAACAACGTTTTTTGTGAAGAAGAGTATCTCATTGACTTTGTTAGGTTTTGATTTAGACATCAATATCAATAAAGAAGAAAAGCTTATGACTATGTAAATTGGAAAGCACAAGTTATATAAGTAAGTTTTATTGCTTTCTAATTTAAGGTATTGTACTGCATAATTCATTTTATTTTTTATATCAAATAAGGCTCGTCAAATATGTTTTTCAAACCTGAAAGAGATGTAAAACACTAAAAAGCATTCTACAAATGAAACTTTTCAGAAAACCAAGTAATGAGTTTTCAAAAATTGAGTATCAGGTTGCTAAAATAGAGTAATATGTTACCACAAACTAAGTATCAGGTTACCTAAATGGATAATGAAGTCCGTTAACTCATTACCATGTTACAAAGGCGAGTTACTCAAACCTTGGAATGAGTTTTTCAAATTTGAAATTCAACCTATATGTATCAAAACATACAATATATTTTCAAACGTTTTATACTTCTTGGAATGGATCTTAGAATCCCTCTACACTCTATATACACACTCCTAAGTTTATGAAAACATACAACAACTTTCACTTGTCAATTATCAAAAAATTTCACAAAATCTTAGAGGATAAATTCTGAACTTTAATTATTTTTGAAAACTATGAACCTTGTATGATATTGATCTTAAAGTGTTCTTGACAATGATTATATAATCATATATTGGGTGTAGAATTCCTTAATCATTTTGAAAGTTTTCCTCTACTATTAAATCAAAGACTTACCATTGGGTTTAGTGAGTGATTATTCAACAACTAAAAGTGTGTAGAATTAAGTGCTCAAGAGAGAGTATCTAGGTTAGACTTGTATAAACATCTAATTTAATCAATAAAGAGGACTGAACATATCGTTCAATTGAAGAAGGTGAATCAGTATAAATAGGCATGCGAATTCTCTCTATCATTCATTCTTTATTTTCTGCAAAATATATATTTCAATTTACACTTCCTTTGAATATTCTGAATTATTGCTTTAAAAACTACGGTATTGTTGCACACCTAATTCACCTCCTCCTCTTAGGTTGCTATTTAGTGTTTACATTGGCATCACGACAAGGTTAGGTGAATTACTCCTAGATCCTAGTAAAAATCACATAGATGGCTTCATCAAAAACTGTTTAGGTGAATGCTCAAATATTAACAGACATTTGTTTCATTGGAGAATACTACTTCTAGAAAACATAATGAAAATCTTCATTGAGTCCCAAAATTTAGATATTTGGAATGTCATTGAAGAAGGTCCTTCTATCCCTAATTTAATTGTTAATGGAGTTAAACAATCAAAGCCTAAGTTTATGAAACAATGATAAGAATAATATGACCTAAAGGCTAAAAATATTTTAACATCTGTCCTAGGGGTAGATGAGTTCTTTAGTGTATCAAATTGTAATTGTGCTAAAGAAACCTGGGATACACTAAAGAAGAAAACAGTGTCACTAGTCCCTTTCGTGTGTGCTGCGATAAAAATGCAAATAAATGCAATAGAATCGTCATTGATGTTTTTTTTCTTTCGAGAAAACCAAATTAAAGAGATAACTATTAGTTTGCATAAATAGAAAATTTTGGTTCAAAAATTATATATGGATGGGGAAGGTATTAGGCAACTCAATTCGTCCATTATAAAAACAACACATAAATCAATCATTTGGATATTCGTTCAAAACATAACAATATCCAAAAAATTTGATAACATCAAATGGCATGCATCAACTTATAGTCTCTCAGTACCTAGACCAAACTCATAGCTCAGAAGGTATTAGTCGCTCAAGGCTTTTTGTCACCAACTTAGTCTGTAACTAAAAATATCAAATTGATACTAATTTTTTTCCTAAAACTAATGTGGCATGCATCTAGAATGTAATGTGAGATGTATTTGGAATGTCGCATTAGTCTCAGGATGAACAAGGTGTACAATTGATGTTTTCAAGGATTAAGTTATTGGCAAAAATCTATGAGTAATTAAGTTGAGTGTCATCCAACCTTTTAAGAACCAAAATTTTTAAACATGGTATCCCATCTTGGCTAAAGTGCACAACTGAAAACATAAGAGGAAGAAAGCAAGAGTAAAAGAAGGTTTTGAAGAATACCTCATATATTTCATTTATTAATAAAGAAGAAAAGAATAAACTATTTATAGTAAGGTTGGAAGGTCAAACTAACCAAAATAACCATATGAAACTTCACTATCTAAATAAAAGAGAATGAGGCAAAAAAATGATGACAAAACACACCCAAAACAAAGTAAAAAGAAACTCAAGAATAAAAGAGAATCAACTCTCTTTGAACTCCCCTTCCTTGACTTCTTTGTGCTTGAGAGGGACTCTTTCTGCAAACTCTAAGAGCCCCCCCCCCCCCCCCCCATAAGTTGGGATGTGGAAATCTAACATCCCAAGATTGGAGTACAGATTGTGGAATAGATGAGGAGACAAAGATTTGGTAAAAAAATGTCTGCTATTTATGATGCAGTTGGGATGAACAGTAGATGAAGTAGTCCAACCTCAACTTTCTCTCTCACATAATGACAATATATCTTGATATGTTTGGTCATTTCATGGAAAACCAGATTTGAAGCTATGTGAAGGGTTGAATGGTGCTGAATAGTGAGGCCTATAGGGACTTTTATGTAAACTTTCTCTTTTAACTCACCATGGAGGAAAGATGTTTTCACATCTAGATAATGGAAGTGTCAATTATTTCTCGAAGCTAAAGACAAGACAACTCTAATTGACATCAACCTCCTTAGGGTTGGTGTTTTTTACGATCGTTTTGTTTGAAAAACTAGGCTTTGTAAATGAGTTACACGAATTTTGGTTATTTTTTGGTATTTTTTTTGTTTGGGGCTGTTTGGTTGGGGATTTTGTGGTTTGGAGTTGGCTTTGGAGGTATGGGTTAGTCTTTTGAGCGTGGGGGATTAGATGAGGGAAATGCTTTGGGTTTGGTTTGTGTTTGGGCTATTCTGACCGAGAGTGACTTAGGGGAATTTTGGTGAGGTTTGACTTGGCTTAGGGGTATGGGTGGGTTTTCTGGCCATGAGTGAGTTAGTTGTTGATGATGCTTCGGTGTTTGGTTGGTTTTGAGGGTGTTTGGTTGTTTGGCTCGTATTTGGTCGTGTGTGAATGGTCAAGGGGAATTAAATCAAAGAAAGATAAAAGAAGTTGGAATAAGAATTGAGAGGGAAAATGCTATAAGCCTAAGCTTGATAAGTTAAGGAAATCCACCACAACAAGGATGTTGATGAGGATGATTGAAGGCACCACACCAATGAAAGTGATAAGCCAAAACGTCACAAGACAAGCTTGATAAGTTAAAAGGGGTAGGATCAAAGCTCAACTTAAACAACAAAGTGTTTTCTCATAAAATTTAACTTAACCATTCCAAATGATATGACTTACATATATAGGTGGGCTAGCCACATAAGGCTCCTAAGCATAATGATTCTACAATTGAAGTTGAATTTTAAAGTTCATGGTTTAATGCAATAATACATTTTAAGTGTCACATTTGTTTGCTAATTCAATTAAATGTGGACGGCAGATGGGGAATGTTGCATGGCCTTGAATGTTGGCGACAAAAGAGGTGCCTATGCTGAGTCAGCAGCTCATGTGGATTCAAACTTCAAGCAAACCATGAAGAGTCTTGAAACATCCACGGCTTAATTAAGAGTCCAATGTTGTTCCAATGCATCCATTAAAAATAGCTACCTAAATTCTTTTTAGTTGGTCCACGGTTTAATTAAGAGTCTTGAAAACATCCGCAACTTAATTAAGAGTCCAATGTTGTTCCAATGCATCCATTAAGAATAGCCACCTAAATTATCTTTAGTTGGTCCACGGTATAATTAAGAGTCTTGAAAACATTCACGGCTTAATAAAGAGTCCAATGTTGTTCCAATGCATCCATTAAGAGTAGCCACCTAAATTCTCTTTAGTTGGTCCACGGTTTAATTAGTTCAATGCATCCTTGTTGGTCGTGTTTGGAAGTTGTCTTAACTCCTTGCTGGCCGAGTTTGGCAAGCATTAACAAAGTCTTCATGTGTCCATGTTATCCTAGTCACCCACACATTGAAGTAGGAAAAGTTCCTTCACAGCTTGTCTAAGTAACATAAAGCTTAAAATGTAACACCTCAAATTTTAAGTCTTAAAATTATAGTATCAGTTCTGGGATCCTCGCTTGAGCGAGAGATTCTCGCTTGGGCGAGAGAGGTTCACATAGGAGGGTGAAATCCTGGGATATACTGGAGGATTCTCGCCTGAGCGAGAGTTGTCTCGCCTGGGCGAGAAATGGCATTTTGGGGCTGTTGACACTGTAAGATTCTCGTTTGAGCGAGAATCCCTCGCTTGAGCGAGAGGTTTAGAGATGAGTTTTTAAAATGGGCGGGATTTTCTCTCTTGAGCGAGAGAAAGCTCGCTTAAGCGAGAACCCGACGAGAACATTAAATGAGAGAAACTCCAAATACATTTTTAGGTTAAGAATTGAAGAGAGGTGAGAGAAGAGAGCATTCCCAAGGTCTAGGAGCTTTGATTCTTGTTCAAGAGCTTGAGAAGAGGTAAAACTCTCTATCCTAACTCTTTTCTTCTCTTGAGAACCCATTTTTGGTATTATGGATCTCTTCTCAAAGTGTGTAAAACCATGGAAACCCTCTCTTTCGAGTTATGGTTCGTTTTATGTCGCTTGTACCTTGTAAACTCTTAGTTTTAAGTTAGTATTCCAATAATGGAAAGGGTTTGTGGGTTGACTCATGGAAACCCCAAAACTCTAGAGAGAGAAAATGTGGTTAGAGAGGAAAAATGGGTAAAACGCAAAAGGTAGAAGATGAGTTGCTTTATAATGTTAAAATATGAGATGATATGTATGTTTTAGATGGTTGAAAACTCATAATAAAAGTAGTATAGAACCATTGAAAATATGATAAATATCTTGTATATTTAAATAATGCAATATAAGTTATTTATTTGTTGTTTGGAATGAATGACTAACATTGTGTTATGTGGTGGGAATGAGGAAAGATCCTAAATTTGGAGGCGGTGCCGGTGGAACTTACGAAGTCGCCAAAAACCAAACCCAACACTCACCGAGGTAAGGATAAGTCTTTAACTTATGCATGGTGTTAGAAAATGCGTGGATTTTCTGTTATGGATAATGAATAAAATGTGAATCACTTAGTCATTATGAAAATATATGGGTATGTTGATAATGATGAGAAGCGGATTTACGGTTTATGTATTGGTGGAGTTCCAATGGAAATAAAACTCGAAATGAAATCATGAAATGTAAATCACTTTGTAGTTATAAGCATACGTGGATATGTTTGTAATGATGTCGGGTGTATTTATCATTTTTGTATTGGTGGAGTGCCAATGGAAATAAAACTCGGAATAAAAGCAATAAATTGTAAGTCACTTTGTAGTTACAATATACGATATGTTGTAATGATGTCGGGTGCATTTATTGACTATGTATTGGTGGAGTGTCAATGGAAATAAAACTCGGAATAAAAGCAATAAATTGTAAGTCACTTTGTAGTTACAATATACGATATGTTGTAATGATGTCGGGTGCATTTATTGACTATGTATTGGTGGAGTGCCAATGGAAATAAAACTCGGAATAAAAGCAATAAATTGTAAGTCACTTTGTTGTTACAATATACGATATGTTGTATGATGTCGGGTGCATTTATTGACTATGTATTGGTGAAGTGCCAATGGAAATAAAACTCAGAATAAAAGCAATAAATTGTAAGTCACTTTGTAGTTACAATATATGATATGTTGTAATGATGTCGGGTGCATTTATTGACTATGTATTGGTGGAGTGCCAATGGAATTAAAACTCGGATAAAACAATAAATTGTAAGTCACTTTGTAGTTACAGGCATATACGCTATGTTGTAATGATGTCGGGTGCATTTATTGTCTATGTATTGGTGGAGTGCCAATGGAAATAAAACTCGGAAACAAAGTAATAGATGGTAAATCACTTAGTCACTACAAATATATATGGGTATTTTTGTAGTGATGACGAGTGGATTTATGGTTTATGTATTGGTGGAGTGCCAATGGAAATAAAACTCGTTTTAGCCGACCAAAATGGGTTAGCGACTCTAGCTCGAGTTATGTAGCATGGTTTTTTAAAAGTACAGATGACGAAAATGGTTTTAAGTGGATTTAATTTAGATCGTTGTTTAACCCTATTAAATGTGGATTAACTTACATTGAATTTTATTGAATTAATGACTTATTCCTTTGTGTTGTTTTTACATGGTCAATGTTAATCCCATTACAGGTAGGTGGACGGAGAAATGATGATTTTGAGTAGGAGATTAGAGACCTTTATTTTGATGTCTCTTTATCCATTCTTTTGTAACTTCATTTGGTTGTACTTGAAGTAACTAATTGTACAATGAATACTATTTTTGTACATCATATCGATCATGGAGACTAGTAACTCGGGATATATGTAGCTTTGGGTGTTTTGGAAACCCATAGCTAATTGTATGCGGTGGTTACTAGGTTATACTAATATGAATTATGTTTTTCTGCTATCGGATTTTGTATGTTACTTTTGGTTTATAGATCGGGGGTGAGGGAGAAGTGAGATCGTTTAAATAAATGTGTTCACTCGGTAATTATAATTTATCGTTAAATGCATGGAATTGGATTAAATAAGGAACAATTTTCAGGGTAGAATTTTCGGGTCGTTACATAAAACATATTGGGCTATAAAGCTTAAAAACATAACTAAAATTATTGTCCAAGTAAAATAAAACATGACTTAAAATAATGGTGGTACATAAGACCCCCACTTATTTAATGCAAAAATAAAGAAAAGATCATTAGGGCATCCATCGGGTGGTTCATCTAGTTGTATGACATGCTTGATGGAATTGTTGGCCTTCTTAGGCTTAGGCCTAGGCGGTTACTATCAGTAATTGTAGTCATCTTGACCAAAGGGCTAAAGGTTTCTATGTAATTTGTTCCCTCGGTTTGGGTAAATCCTTTTGTCAACAAATCTTGTCTTGTGCCTTTCAATGGATCCATCTGATCTATACTTCAATTTAAAAACTCATTTACACCCTATTGTTTTCTTATTTCTAGGAAGAGTGATTATAATCCAAGCACCATTCTTTTTAAGAGCATGAAGCTCCTTTTCAATGGCTTTCTTCCAATAGTGATGTCTAATGGCTTCAATATAGCTATCAGGTTCAATACTAGAAGAGATGCTAAGAGAGTAATGTCTATGAGATACTTTTAGATAGGAGATACCTTATTTTGGAAATTTCTGGTGAGACTAAGTTTGAGATTGAAGTGGTCAAAGTGCAATAATAATCTTGTAGATAATGAGGTTTGTGTTTAACTCCGAGTGACCTTCTAGGAGTATGATCATTAACAGGGATATTGCATTCTACAGTATTATTTTCAGTATGGGCAATTGCTTGGGAGTTGGTTGTTTCATAAGTGTATACATGGGTAAAAATATGGCTCAACAAAAGGGATTAGAGTGCTTGTAACTCTTCCACTATTGTTATTATAGGTCTAATTAGTATTGGAATCAATGGGTATGGTTAGGTTAGGATCTTTTTATGCAGAAGATGATCCTTTAAAAAGAAAAACATGTTCATAAAAATGTGTATTTCGAGATATAAAGAATTCATGATATCCAAGATCACACAATCCTTTACTCTACTTTTTAGTCCAAGGAACACACCTCTTCTAAATCTATGATCAAGTTTCCTTATTTATGAAATGAGGGTAGTAGCATAACATAGAAATCCAAAAACCTTAAGATGGGAAATATTTTGCTGCTTTCCATATAAGACATTAAAAGGATTATTATTGGAAAGGTCGCTGCTAGGCTATCTATTAATGAAGTGCACAACATGATTTACAACATAGTTTTAAAAGTAATATGGTAAATTGGATTGAAAAAGTAAGGATCTAACAACAACAAGGATGTGTTGTGTTTTCTCTCAACAACCTCATTCTATTGGTGTATTTCAACACAACTAGTTTAATGTTCAATTCCTTGTTCTGCATAGGAGTGATCTAAGGAAAATTCTTTCCATTATCACTTCTTATGCATTTGACTTTTAGTCCAAATGGAGTATTGACAAGGGAACTGGAATTTTTAATCAAGCTAGGTGACATAGATGGCACTAATCCCCTTGTAGGTCTGAAATTATGAGAGTGTATGGAAAACGTGATATGTGGCTCCTATGTTAAGGTATCAATCAAAAGTCTTAGTGTAACAATTCAATACATATTTGGTACCTTTATCATTAGAATCACTAACATGTGTGTTGAACTCGTTTTTATTGTGATGGTTCTTTGAAGTGGATTGTTGTAATATTGACAACATGGTTTGATGTTGAGGGGTGATGTTAACTCATGAAGTTTGTCCATCATTCTTGTTGAGTATGGTCTGCTCCCTTATTTCATTTTGTGAGTCAAGATTGTAGGGGTCTTCATCAAATGCAGTAAGGTTGTTAATGTTGTAGTTCTTGAAATTTCCAAGGGGAAAGTCATGCTTCTTGAAGCATTGGTCAACTGTGTGACCTGTCTTATGGCAGAAGCTGCAAATATTGGTTCCTCTACCCCTGGGTTTTCGTGAATTTCGTCCTGTTTGGTTTTGATGTATCTTGCCTCTACCTATTCTTCTATTGCCTTCGGAAGTATCTCCAAATTCATTATTATTATTGTTGTATCTAACATCAGTAGTGTTCATTATGACCTTTGGTTCGCCATAGTGTGAATTAATGTGTGTCTCTTACTGAATTTTTAGGGAAAAAGCCGTATTGATGGAAGGAAGGGGATCTACCAACATAATTTGGGATCACACCCCTTCATATTGATCATTGAGACCTTTGAGGAAGCAAATGACATTGTCATTGTCATTTTCTCTATACCCTTTCATGGTGGGAATCAAATGGCAGGTGCATTTATGTATACACAAACATGAGGGAATTGAACTAAAATTATCCTATTCCTGCCTTAGCCCTTTTATATGGTTATAGTATGCTTTTATACTACGACTTCCTTGCTTATATGTATGTACTTCAACAAACAGCTTTGAGATGCAAAATATATCCCCTTGATAATACCTTTCACGTAGATCTTGCCATATTTCTAGTGTTGTCCCCATCCATAGAACAATGTGAACCAACAAACATCAATTAATTGAATCAGCCAAGAAACCACCAAGGTGTTGTTCCTATCCCAAGCACTGAAGGTAGGATCATCAATGGGGGGTTTCAGAAGAGAACCATCTATAAATTGCAACTTGTTCTTGGTTTTTAGGGATATGAACAATGCACAAGGCCAAGAATGGAAATTTTCACCATTGAGAAGTGTAGAAACGAGAGTGGCTCCAAGGTTCTCATTGGGATGTATGAAGAGGGAAGAAGATGGATCTTGGGTAAAGTTCAGAGGTTGGATGACTCAATTTTCCATTTGTGAAGAGATGAAAGAGATCTAAGACAAAAAAGGAAAATAGGAACAAGAAGGTGATGGAATTGTGAATGAAGAAGAGATCAGGGAGGGATAAAGATCTTCGATGCGGAGATGGATTTGCCTAGAGCATGCTCTCATACCATGTTAAACGTGGTATCACATCTTGACTAAAGTGGACAACTGAAAACATAAGAGGAAGAAAGTAAGAGTAAAATAAGGTTTTAAATAGGGGTGTCAAAACGGGCTACCCGTGCGAGTTCGGGCTAGCCCGCATTGGGTTCGGGCTAAACCGGGTCGGGCTAAAAATCCCAGATACAATTTATGTATATGAAAATGTAGCCCAAACCCGTCCTAAGCGAGTTTCGGGTTGTGGCGGGCCGACCCGCATAATATTTAAAAAACATTAAATTTTAACGTATTTAATATATATATATATAACATTTGATATTAATGCATAATTTTTTTAACACAATTGTTATACCCAATGCAACCAAACTTATAGATATAATGTCATGTGTTTAAGTTAAGACGTGATGTCAAATCTACATATATGATTCATAACATAACTCATTTATTAAATATCTTATTGTTATTAGACTCTCAATCTCTAACACAATATAATTTGTAACTTCACTTCAATATAATAAATGGATACACTAACAAATAATATCACTTTGGTTTGTAGTAATGAGTATAGACTCAAATTCAGAATGAAGTCTATGTGTCGAATTATAACGACCATCATAATAATTCTTTACTTTGTTATAGATATCTTTTGTATATTTTTTACCAACATTTTTATTGTGAATTGTTATGTTAAATTTGGTTGTGTGAAATTCTCCCGAAAAGTCCTATTTTTCCTCCACGGCGATAGGGAGCTAAAAGATCGACTACTTTAATCCCTGTTTCAAAAATGGATAATTTTGTATCTAATTGTATAAAGGCAGGTGCGGATCGATGAATAGGAGATGTTGTGCGAGTATCTACAGGACCTAAATTGTCAATAGGCTCTCCAAGCACGTTGAAAATGCGTCCTAGAGTTGCTTCGCTGACTGGAACACTTAGAGGAGCCCCTGTGTCAATCACTTCCATTCCTCTCATTAGACCATCTGTATTAAGTAGTGATTCGTTGTAAAAGTTATTTTCTTTATTATGTTTTTGTTGTATAAGTTAAATCTAATTAAATATACAATTAGGAAAAGAAAAATGGAATCTATATGGTTTAATGTTCTCATTTAATTTGATACATTATTTTGCTAATGTGCTTAAAAGGATATTAAGCAAAATAAGAAAAATAATATAATGTTTAACTTGATAACATTATTGTAATTTATAAATATTTATGTTATAGACATTACTCTATTTTTTATTCAAATTTCATAACACAATATTTATCATATATTATTTATTTTTTATTATAAGTTATTTTGTAAAATAATTTTCACTTTAAGCTTATTACCAAGCCAAATGTCCAAAAAAAGTTTTAAAATAAATAAAAAACGGGTAGCCCGAGCCCGCCCGGGTAAGCCCGGCCCGAGCCCGGTTTTAATATAGTTCGGCCGGTCCGGGCTAAAAAGCCCGGATTCACTAAAAAATGTTAAATATGATACCAAACCCTACAAAACTCCGGATTGTGGCAGGCCGCCCTGCACAGGTCCGCCCATTTTGACAGCTCTAGTTTTAAAGAATACCACATATATTTCATTTATTAACGAAAAAGAAGGGAACAAACTATTTATAGTGAGGTTGGATGGTCAAACTAACTAAAATAACCACCTGAAATTGAACTATTTAACTAAAAGAAAATGGGCCTATAATGGTGACAAAATAGGCCCAAGACAAAGTAAACAGAAACTCTAAGAACAAAAGAAAATCAACTCTTTTCGAACTCCTCTACCTTGACTTCTTTGTGCTTGAGAGGGACTCTTTCATCCAACTCTAAGAAAAATTTTGTTTTACTCTAATATGCTTTTTCTAGTGTGTGGCATATGACATATGTTAACGAACCTATACACCAAATAGAATGAAGACTTTAGATGAATAGTAAACACATAACGGTTGGGTGAACACAAGGAAATTGATTTTATGAATACGAATCCATGAAAAGAGAACACAAGAACGTGAGGATACAAGTCCATGAAAGGATTAACAAGTACATGAAGACGCTAGAGAACATGAGTGAATGAGAAAGCGAATGAGCTGAGGGTTGAACGTGAGTGCTTATAGTTGAATGTGAGGGGGCCTGATAAAGAACACGAATGAATGAGATTTGTTCTATTATTTTCTTTGAACGAGAGTGAGAAATCTAATGTTTTTATTTTAATATTATAGTTTACGCACAATCCTAAATTTGATATGAGAATGATTTACTTACTATGATGCTACTAAATATACTAAATGAAATCTTTGTTGAGATATAATGAGAATGATTATTGTGTGGTCTATAGTAGATAAACCAGATTATGGATAATATAAAAAAGTAGTTTAAAAGTTTATAAAAATAACCATTATATATTTTTCAGAACGATTTTACAAGTTATATCTTGAAAGTTTTAAAAACGAGAAAAATAACAATATAAAAAATTATGACATCATATACTTTACGACCAAGGGTTTGCAACAATTGCAAATAGAGGCATAGTCATATGCTAAAAATATTGTATTATAAAGATAATTTATTTAAGATATAATAGGATGTTACAATAATCAATATATTCAATAATTGTTTTAGCTAATGTACATTTTGTCAAAGTGGGTAATTAAACTTTGAAGGAGTAATAAAAATCTTAGTTCACCATTCTCTTTATATCATTAATTTTAAAATAAAAATAATATAAATGAATCATAAATGATACATTAATTAAATAATATACAAATTGTCTATAAATCTTTATATTGTCAATATATATACATTAATAGTTTAAAAAACTTTTATATTGTTATATTATCATTCATTTTCAATTGTCATTGACTTTAAAATAAAAATAATAAAAATAAATAATAGATAATATATTGTAGATAATATATTAACTTTATATAAATATTTAAATGGTGAATATGGTAGATTTTCTTAAAATTAAATTGATGACAGAAAGTATGCGTATGGTACAATTACATAGAGTCTAGGACCATGAGAAGAAGAGAGTGGCTTGTCGGCGTCTTGTCGCACGTGTGCATTAACTGTAACTTCATCGATCAAACTTATGAAGGTCCCACACAGTGTTGGGTCTAAGTTCTCTGTTCAGACTTTAGCGACTCTAATGTAAACACATGCACTTTTTCTCAGTCATCTATCAACGGCCATAACTCCTTCACTGTAATAATCATTCTTTTTTTTCTCAACACGTAAGTATCTTTTGTCAGCGAAACCTTTATCAAACACCTGTGTCGGCAAAATAGAACAGATCAAATCATGTAGGGTTTTTTTTGTTTATTCCTATGCGCTAGTTTTTTTCTTCTAAAATTTAAAAGCCTCTAGAAATAAATAAGACTAAAATTTAATAGTTTGTTTGCTTGACTATAATTATACGTTGGACATACATCATTTGTGTTATTATCTGTTTCATTTTATGTCCCGGACTAATCAAAATTTTATATTTTGTTACTTTTTATTTTTAATTTTTTTATTTTATTCATGTTAGAGCATTATAATTAGCCGGATACATGGAATGTGATAGAAAGTGAGACAGGTGATCCTTCTCCTTATATGATTATGCTAAGGATTAAAGAACTAGTACTTTTTTCTATTTAACCAAGGTATCCCACTCTATTACTAGGATAAAGATCTAATACATTCGAGATGGCTTTTACCCATATAAATAATTGCTTCCTTAAGAATTCAAATTCCTAAATTAACACTAAATGCCTATAGGTCTAACTTACCTACCTATAATTGTTCTTTAGAAATTTTACATTTTATAACCAACATGTATTTGGCAATTTTATTCGAAGATAGTAGGGTTGAGCAGGACCCGACCCTACCCGCTTATCCGGTATAGTCTAATTTGTCCGGATTAGAAAAGGGTCAGGTCTTATTGGGTTTAGGACCGGATTCGAGTTCAAAAATTAGACTCAGTCAATATTTGGGGCCCGATAGGGACCAAACATGACCCGTCCCGACCCGTCCCATGGTCATTCACTCATGATGTTTGTATGTGTCTCTGTTCAAATATATACAAGGTAATGATACTTTTTTGGTTGAAAATATCATCGATTATCTAATTTTTGATCATATATACATGTTTAATAATATATATACACATATTATTTTATATGTCAAATTACGTATTCATAATAATAAATAATATTTATATAAAATGAGTATACATTATATTTAATCGGATCTAGGGTCTGGGTTTAAAGGCTGACCCTGTGAATATTTATGGACGGGTTAACTCCAGGTCTAGGGCCGATTCCGGGTTCAGAAAAATAGACTGAACAACATTTATTGTCGAGTAAGGACAAGTCTTAACCCGTTCCAACCCGACCCACACCCCTTGTTAGAAGCTTAGTGATTTTATATCTTCAAATAATAAATATTTTTGTATAACCAATTAACTAATTTCATGTTTTTCTTAACGTTTTGATAAAATATATAGCTAAATCTGGAAGGCATAACATAAATAAAGAAGTAATATTTGATGAAGACAATATAGTGTTATAATTCATTCTAAAAATTGTCTTTTTCTGTAGAAGATAAGTTATATGCTAGTTTAACAAGTCCAGTATCTATGTTGTATAATTTATATGTGTTGATGTTAGACATCCAAAGACAATTGTGTCAAATGACATGTTAAAATAAAATAAAGTAATATATGTGTAAGACAAAGTGTGTCAAAGTGACAAAAACGTCCAATCAGCATTGTGTCCAATTACTTGAATTGTATCACTTTGTATTTTAATTGCATATCTAGTCGTTTAATCAATTGAATTGAAATGTCCATTATGTGATTATTAATGATTTAATTATTAGATCTTTTTTTGTAAGAGAAACTTATCACCCTTAAAATATGATATGTTGTATAATCTACATATATAAATGAATAATCAGAATCATATGAGCAATATAGAGTGTCATTAAAGTTTGAACTTAATATCAAGAGAGAAAACATGAATTCATCAAGGAATATGAACTCAAATACAAATAATGGAGCATCTGCAATGTGGAACCAGACATAGCTTTACACACAACAGATTCAAGCATTAAATTATTTCTAGTTATTAAAATTCAATGAACCATAATTTAATGATGATTCTAAAATACACTTTTGAAGACAATAGGAATATTCTTTCGAATAGTTGAAGGTCAGAGAAAAATTTCAAGGCAAAGAAAGATTAAAAGTTAAAATAGAAGTGCTTAGAAAGATGTAAAATTACGAGTTTGACTCATCTCCATTACAGGAGAGGGCAGAGTCCAGTACTGGAGATAAATCCTACCCTAAAATTACATGTTGTATATAATTTTTATTTACATAAAATTACATTTTTAGTCCTATAGGTAAATTAAGTTGAGAGTCAGATGAATAAATGTAAATCTTAGTATTTGTTTCTTAGTAAATGTTAGAATCAAGTGACCTTAATCTTACATATTTTTACAAAGTAAGTTTTTAAGATCCACCAATAAAAGTGTGACCAGTTAATAGAATCTAAAGATGTGCTTGATAAGGAAAGAACAGCTTATTAAGTTCAGAGCCTCTAGAGACCCACTCTATAAAGAATACTTACTTATTAGTGTCTGAAATGATTTAATATAAGAAAGAATATTTTGCCAGTAATAAGCTATTTGAGAAATAGTTGAAAGTTGTTTTAGATGAAGGAACTAAAAGTAATTATTTAGAATAAATTATTATAAAAAGTTGTCTTATTTTCTCTATCAATATGCTCTTTGCTGCATTTTTATTATTTCTGACAGTGAGGATTGAGTTTGTTGCAAATTAATATTTTAAAAATATGCAATTTATATTTGCTATCATTATATAATTGTGTGTGAAAATGTTTTTCTTAAAAAATAATTTTAAAAGTTTAACAAGCACATTTCAAACTATTATTCTGGTATGCTAAAAATGGCTCAACTCCTCTCCGGTACTGGACTGTCCAGTACTGGATTATAAAGGGGAATGCATAGTTGCAATTTATTTTATTAAAAATATGTTAAAATTAGGACCGTTGGATTTTTATTTTTTCCACATGTCATAATCCTACTATAGTAATGAACTCTCCAGTAATTGAGAGGATAAAACAATTGTTTTCTTGAATTTGAATTTTAACTGCACAACCACACTTTATAAGGGAATGCATAGTTGCAATTTATTTTATTAAAAATAGGTTAAAATTAGGACCGTTGGATTTTTATTTTTTCCACATGTCATAATCATACTATGGTAATGGACTCTCCAGTAATGGAGAGGATAAAACAATTTTTTTCTTGAATTTTAACTGCACAACCACACTTTGTTATAAATGTTTTTGAATTTTAAATATATACATGGGAGGGATCCACTTACTTTAAAAGAGTAAGTGGAAAAAACTTACTCTATATCATGATTGTCGCTACCCATTTTTCATGGGTACGATGGGAAATGTGCAAATAAATACAATGAAGTCGCCATCAATGTTTTTTAGATGGAAAACATGAAAAACCAATTTTTTTATAAATAAAAAGGATTTGGTCTGCTCACACAGAAAAATTAAGTTCGGGAGTCGGTTATGGATGAGGAAGGTGTTAGGCACCTCATACCGCCCGTTATAAAAACGGTACCTAGATTAATTACGTGGATATTTATTCAAAACATGAATTTTACCCTCACATTATTGAGTAATAAGAAATACAAAAAAAAAACATTTTTTTTTTGTGTGTGTGACAGGGAAAACCTGCTCCAACGTATCTCTAGCTGCAATAGAGAAATCAAGGCTACGTAGTTCTTTCAGAAAAAAGGTTGATTGGTTGATATATATATATATATATATTTTACTTTTTTTAAAACAAATAACAAGGTCGAGTAACACGACAGGGCACTAGTCCCATAGTGCATTATCTTCCATTATCTTTATTAAATTATGTTTTGAAAATAATCAAATTGAGATAGCGCGACAGGGAACGAGTTTCATAGTGCACCGTCTCTCCTTGATTTATTTAAGTTTAAAAAAAAAATATCAATTCGAGATAACACGACAGGGAACGAGTCCCATAGTGCATATCTCTCCTTGATTTATTTAAGTTATTTTTTAGAGAAAAAAAATAAAATATCAATTTGAGATAACGCGACAGGGAACGAGTCCTATAGTGCATATCTCTCCTTGATTTATTTATGTTTAGAAAAAATATCAATTTGAGATAACGCAACAGGGAACGAGTCTCATAATGCATATCTCTCCTTGATTTATTTATGTTTAGATAAAATATCAATTTGAGATAACGCGACATGGAACGAGTCCTATAGTGCATATCTCTCCTTGATTTATTTATGTTTAGAAAAAATGTCAATTTCAGATAATGCGACAGGGAACGAGTCTCATAGTGCATATCTCTCCTTGATTTATTTATGTTTAGAAAAAATATCAATTTGAGATAACGCGACAGGGAACGAGTCCCATAGTGCATATCTCTCCTTGATTTATTTATGTTTAGAAAAAAATGTTAATTTGAGATAACGCGACAGGGAACGAGTCTCATAGTACATATCTCTCCTTGATTTGTTTAAAACATTCAATTGCATTTTTTATTTATTTATTGTTAACAGCAAAAATAATAAATAAAAAACAGAAAAATAATAAAATAAAATAAAAACAGAATATAATAATAATAAAAAAATAAATAAATAAATAAAAACGAAAATAAATAAAAAAAGATGGGGAATTGGTTTAGGGATTTTAGGGTAAAATTGTTTGGGGTTTAGGTTAAATTGATTTGGGGTTTAGGTTAAAATTGGTTTGGGGTTTAGGTTAAAATTGATTTGGGGGTTTAGGTTAAAATTGATTTGGGGGTTTAGGTTAAAATTGATTTTGGGGTTTAATTATTTTAGGGTTTTAGAGTAAAATAGATTTAAGGTTTTAGAGGAAAATAGATTTAGGGTTTTAGGTTAAAATTGATTTGGGGGTTGAGGTTAAAATTGATTTGGGGTTTTAGGGTAAAAATTGATTTGGGGTTTTAGGGTAAAAATTGATTTTAGGGTAAAATTAATTTGGGTTGTGGTTGCCATGAGGCCACACTGTTACTTTTGGCCGGAAAAAGTGGCGAAGACAACCATGGTAGCGACGGCAGTGGCGGCGTCACTCACAATAATAAATAATAAGTAAATGAAAATATATTTACATTCAACTCAGAAACAACAACCACATAACTATACAATAAAGAGAATAAACAAAGAAAGAAATAAAACTTAGGGAAAAGAAAATGGAGAAGATGAACCTCTTGATATAAGAGAAATATGAAGTGTAATGGTGATCTCTCTAACCCCCTAAAAGTTTGATAATTGGAACATGGTGAAACTCAGTCAGTCTGGGAGCTACTGACTGATTCTCACTTGAGCGAGAACACCAGTATTCCTCCCATAATTTTACCTGGGAGCCTCGCTTGGGCGAGATGGCTCGCCTGGGCGAGAGGGAGTGTGTTGATACTGTGAGATTCTGTTTTAAAAAAAACAGTATAATCGATTACACAATCCTGGTAATCGATTACATACTGATAAACTAATCAGACTTGTGTATTTTACATGATGTAATCGATTACACTATACTCGTAATCGATTACAACATATTAAAAGCATCAGATATGTGCATTTTTCATATTGTAATCGATTACAACATATTTGGTAATCGATTACATCAAGTCGTTGAGTTTGTATTTTAAATTTTTAACTGATGTAATCGATTACACTTATTCGCTTGAGCGAGAATCTAAAATCCTGAAACCTAAAATAGAGCCCCAAACACAAAAATGGGGGGAGTTTTTGAGAGAAAGGAGAAGAGGAAGTGATTTTCTTGGCTAGAGCTCGCATAAAGGCTACGTGAAGCTAGAGAAGAGGTAAACCTCTTGATTTTAACACTTCTCCTTACTTAGGAACTCATTAAGATTATTGGGGTCTTTTCTCTTAGAGTTGGAAAACGACCCAACTCTCTCCATTGATGTAGTAGTTCGTTTTAGTTAACTTCTTTCTCGAAACCTCATATTATAGAGTGTCTATTTGGAGATGGTAGTTGAAAAATATTGATATTAAGAAACCCCAAAACCTAGAAACGAAATGGTGAAGAAAAAGGGGTTGGAAAATGGTAAGTTGAGTTGTGGTTTATGATTGGTGATGAGGAATGAGGGATTAAATGTTTATGAATGCAGATAGGAGTCTCAATAGAGATAGTTTCGAGAATTATCGGAGTATGAATTAATTTGTGGTAGAAACATGTTAAATGAGTTATAATGTGATGTTACGAATATATTATTGATGTTGTTTTTGTGTGTGTATGAATGGGTAGAGACCCTAAGGTTGGAGGAAGCGGAGTAGATTCAAACAAGCCGTCAAACGCCAACACACGCCAAGGTAAGGGAGTTGTGTTTCCATAGTTAATGATTTGATGGAAAAGGTAAATGTAATGGCATTATTGTTACGATAATAGAGTAAACTGGTTATTGTTTAGTATGTGGTATTGAATAGCCTTCATGGCGTTGACTTGCCCTATGTGGTATTGAATAGCCTTCGTGGCGTTGACTTGCCCTATGTGGTATTGAATAGCCTTCGTGGCGTTGATTTGCCCTATGTGGTATTGAATAGCCTTCGTGGCGTTGACTTGCCCTATGTGGTATTGAATAGCCTTCGTGGCGTTGACTTGCCCTATGTGGTATTGAATAGCCTTCGTGGCGTTGACTTGCCCTATGTGGTATTGAATAGCCTTCGTGGCGTTGACTTGCCCTATGTGGTATTGAATAGCCTTCGTGGCGTTGACTTGCCCTATGTGGTATTGAATAGCCTTCGTGGCGTTGACTTGCCCTATGTGGTATTGAATAGTCTTCGTGGCGTTGACTTGCCCTATGTGGTAATGGATAATTACTATTAAATGCGGTTGGTAATTGGTGGAACGATAGTTTAGTATACCTTAACGGTTGCATTATGTTACTGATAGAATCATGTAGATATGTATATGTTTGTATTATAATTTTCCTATTCCAATTATACATTATTGATTATATAACTTGATGTCTTACTCCCTTATGTTTTCTTGATGTTGTATCTTGTGATAACCGGTGTACAGGTCAAGCTAGGGATTAGCGGATTCGAATGATGCCGTAGTTTAGCTTTCTGAACATTGTTGTAATAGGAATACAAAAGTGTTGTTTTGTATTATGTACGTACTTGTACCTATTTCTTGAACTAATTGACAGGTAACCTTGTTTCTAGGGACTTGATGTGTGATTGAAGTGTATGCAGGGACGGAGTCTGTAACGACCCGAATTCTACCCTTGAAAATTTTTCATTTATTTTAATCATTTCTTACATACAGTCGTCACCTTCATTGAAAACTCTCAAGTATCATTTTCGAAAATACTCTTTACCCTATTTTCTTATCATACAAATTTATGTTGCGGAAAAACATAATTCATTCAAATAGCATTTACCACATACAACCAGTTATGGGTCTCCCAAGGTTATAAAGCCCATAACTACACATATTCGTATTGATCTAAACGGATTTACAGTCATCCCATAATACTATTAAATCAACTACAACGTCACTTAGCAATACAGACAAGCGAGTAATTAAACACAAAAGCTTCCTAATTGAGCTTCATCCTCAAAATCCTTCATTTACCTACAATGGGATTATCATAAACGACACACAAAACAAAAGGGAGTAAGTCATTAGTTTAAAAACTAACATCACATGATAATCCACATTTCAAATACGATTAAACTTTAATATAAATTATAAACGCAATTACGTAAATGCAAACATTGATTTCTTCTTTCGTTCATTTCTACGTTATCCATATTCATCATATAGAATACATATCCCATAATATATATTCTATAGCATGCATATTATGTTCATTCGAAGCATCGTTCTTCTCATTATTCATATCCACACTATAGTATATATATATCACATACTATATATCTTATAGCATGTATATTACTTTTATCCTTAACGTCTTCATTTCCAACATTCATATTCACCCTATAGTATATATATCCCATAATATATATCCTATAGCATGCATATGACTTTCGCTCTTAACGTCCTTGTTTCTCATATGTCGTATTCATCATTAATCGTATTCACCGAGTTCTTTCACACTATAATCTCCTACCACCTCGGGTAGATCCAATTACATCTCCATACCACATCGGGTAGGTCTAGTTCACCATCCATACCACATCGGACAAGTCTAGTTCATCATCCATACCACATCGGGCAGGTCTAGTTCATCATCCATACCACATCGGGCAGGTCTAGTTCATCATCCATACCACATCGGGCAGGTCTAGTTCATCATCCATACCACATCGGGCAGGTCTAGTTCATCATCCATACCACATCGGGCAGGTCTACTGTTATATTCCATACCACATCGGGTAGGTCTAGTTATACTCCATACCACATCGGGCAGGTCTAGTTCATCATCCATACCACATCGGGCAGGTCTAGTTCATCATCCATACCACATCAGGCAGGTCTACTGTTATATTCCATACCACATCGGGTAGGTCTAGTTATACTTCATACCACATCGGGCAGGTCTAGTTATACTCCATACCACATCGGGCAGGTCTAGTTATACTCCATACCACATCGGGTAGGTCTAGTATTATATTCCATACCACATCGGGTAGGTCTAGTGTTATGCTCCATACCACATCGGGTAGGTCTAGTGTTATACTCCATACCACATCGGGTAGGTCTAGTTATACTCTATACCACATCGGGTAGGTCTAGTATTATATTCCATACCACATCGGGTAGGTCTAGTATTATATTCCATACCACATCGGGTAGGTCTAGTGTTATGCTCCATACCACATCGGGTAGGTCTAGTGTTATACTCTATACCACATCGGGTAGGTCTAGTTATAATCCATACCACATCGGGTAGGTCTAGTTCACAATTCTTCACTACCATTCCCGGTAGGATAACAATAACAGTCCACTACCACTCCGGGTAGGACACAACAACAGTCCGCTACCACTCCAGGTAGGACACGATAACAGTCCGCTACCATTTAAGGTAGGACACAATAACAGTCTACTACCACTCCGGGTAGGACACAATAAACAGTTCACTACCACTTCGGGTAGGACACAATAACAGTCAACCACTACCTCTTCGAGTAGGGTAACAACAATCAAACTTACAACAAATTACCTCTTTCACATACCTCGTTCACATCAGTGAGTATGAATTAGAGCCACTTATCCCTTACCTCAGTGAGTTTTGGGGATCGGTTCCGAGTAACTTTAAAAGTCTCCTCCGCGATTTCCTCCAACCTTAGGATCTTTCCTCATTTCCACCAATAACAACAATGTTAGTCATTTATTCCAAATATCACATAAACAACTTATTTTGCATCATTTAATCATACAAAATATTCATCATCAATATTCAACCATCTAAAACATGCATAACATCTCATATTTCAATATTTCCAAAACTACTTCAATACAAGTTTCTAAATATCAAAGCATACATGTTCATCTCATGTAACAACATTAAAGCACTACTCATTATTCACATCTAACATTTCATCTCTTTCTCTTTATACTCATATTCTCATTTTGGGGGTTTTTGGGAGGTTTTTCATGAATAACCCATAAAACTTTCCATTCATCAAATACCAACTCTAAACCAAGAGTTTACAAGATAAAAACAATATAAAACGAACCATAACTCTAAAGGATGAGTTTCTATGGTTTCTCATGTTTTGAAAATGAATCCAACATACCCAAAACAAGTTAGAGAGGAAGAAGAAGAGTTAGTAACAAGAGGTTTACCTCTTCTCAAGCTCCAAGATGAGTCCTAAGGCTCCTTGCTTTTGAAAAGCTCTCCTCTCTCTCTTCTCATCGAAGTTCTACCCTAAAATGTGTTTTGAGTTTCTATTTTATAGACACTGCGATAAGTGTAATCGATTACAAGTATTGTGTAATCGATTACACTGTGTAAATTATAGAGGCATCGTCGCTATGTAATCGATTACCAACATGGTGTAATCGATTACCAACATGGTGTAATCGATTACATTAATACGATGTAATCGATTACCATAAGTGTGTAATCGAGTACACAGTGTAAATTACAAAGGCATCGTCGCGATGTAATCGATTACCAACATGGTGTAATCTATTACATTGTGTCAGATGTACATATCTGATGCTTTTAATCATCATGTAATCGATTACCAGGACTCTGTAATCGATTACCAGGACTCTGTAATCGATTACCAGGACTGTGTAATCGATTACCTGGACTGTGTAATCGATTACACTGTGTCAGATGCACAGGTCTGATTAGTTTATCAGCATGTAATCGATTACCAGGAGTGTGTAATCGATTACACTGTGTCAACAGCCCAAAATTGCCATTTCTCGCCTAGGCGAGACAACTCTCGCTCAGGCGAGAATCCTCCAGTATAGTCCAGGATTTCACCCTCCAAGGTGATCCTTTCTCGCTCAGGCGAGAATCTCTCGATCAAGCGAGGCTTCTAGGACTGATACTATAATTTTAAAGATTAAAATTTGGGGTGTTACAATCCTCTCCCTCTTATAAGAATTTTCGTCCCCGAAAATTAAACATACCTCGGAAAATAAAATCATCACCTAGACCTTAGGCAGAAGAATATTCAACCAAAATCACAATTCGATTCTCTAATCCATTAAGATTACTTAATCAGTCACTAAGGGCATACACCACTAAACCATGATATCACCAAACCAATTCATGAACTAACTCCTCAATGTCCAAATATTAAGATCCTAGCCTTGAGCAACATTGAATACCATGAGAACTAAACCGTAATTCAGACTAAAGATCTTTTCTACATTTTTTTCAAGAACCATAGGTATCCATCACATATCCATCTATCAATCCTAACATACGTTAAGAATCCCGATAACTCTCTCGAATTTCAGCGAATGGGGAACCCCTTATCCCATATCTATCTAAATGCATCTTTTAACATCCGTCATACACTAACTAGTTTCATCTCCACTCGAGAATCTAGCACAATTTCATTTTACTCGATCAACAAAATGCCTACACAAAAGTCTCTTAATGCCTCATCTATTGTACACAATCAAACTATCCAGTAATTGTGTAATTACATCAAATATTTCTACCATCAAATCTTATCGTCTTAAGAAATTACCAATTTCTAGCTTCCACTGAAACCATAAAACCATTGATTCACACCAAAACTAGATATTATGTTACCAATCGGCCAGCACAAGTCGACCAAAACTCAAACCTATAACTTGAGTTCGGTTTGGTCATCCCAATTCCGTTAGCAAAGATAGACTTATTAACCCACTCGCATTATGTCCAGAAATACATGGGCGTCTTTTATCAATAAATTTTCTTAACAACTTCATACTTATTCCGATATGGTTGCTAAAATTTCGGAATTCTCCAACATGATACTAAATCATTACTTAGGCACATGCTAAGTTTTTCCCAAAAATGATTTTCGAAAGCGGTTTGAATCCACGACTCATGGCAACCACGTCGTGAAACAAGGTTCGCACGCTCATTTCGACACAACCCAAAACTTCTTCTCTCCTATGGTTACACCACACCCATACACCGCAATTATTGACGTTCACGAAACAACAACAACTTTTGCTGGTACACATTCAACGCAGACAATTTCGGATCACCACCACTATTTCATGCGTTGCCAATGTCCTACCGCAAAAGAACCGGTCATTCGAGACCAAAAGTTTCACGTCTAATAAAATGTATTCCTCACATCGACGGGGTAAGTAACTCGACTAGACTCTTTCCTCGACTATCAGTATAAATCTTACCCAATTAGCATACACATACATATCAATGCATACTAAATTTAAATATTCACCTCAACAATTATACAAAGTTAAACATAACACGATTTGCTGACCGCTAGTCCATTTCCAGGATTAAATCCAACTGGACGTCATTGCGCATACCAACACTATAGTAAAGGTTTTACCATTTACCCCAACCGTACACTGAGACATCCACACCGACATCCACCACCGATACACGGGGTTGGTAGGTACGACTAAGTCGAAAACAACAACTTGGTGTACAATCTCAGTAGGTTCACGCATTCAGCAAATATAGGGAGTGTGTCGCTCCCGAATTAAACAACACTAAAAGTGATACCTGTCACCATGCGTTTACCTCTCGCCGGATCATCAACACCCGATGTCCCTGCGCCACTTGGGGTAACCATCCAACCGTGGTCCCTTGCCTCCCCAACATGCATGACATTAGGTCTCCGATCCAGCTTGGGACAGAGGAGCCTGGACCTGGAGTCACGCTCCGATCCAAATTTCGTAAGTTTCCATTCATGCCCTGAAGCACCTCTAACATCTGTGCCAAGAGATCATCGGAAGTATTCTGGCTCGTTTCTCTTCCTCTTTCAGTCATGCGTACCTGCACTCACGTACTTGTTAGTAGACTAATTTTATAACCAGACAAGCATCACATAAACACACAACCGTCAATGCTAACCAAGCAGTTCAAGCACATAAAGATCACAAAGAAGCATGTAAGGCCATATCCTAGGCCGCAGGATTAACTATGCTCTGATACCATATTGTAACGACCCGAATTCTACCCTTGAAAATGTGTTTTGGGTTTCTATTTTATAGACACTGCGATAAGTGTAATCGATTACAAGTATTGTGTAATCGATTACACTGTGTAAATTATAGAGGCATCGTCGCTATGTAATCGATTACCAACATGGTGTAATCGATTACATTAATACGATGTAATCGATTACAATAAGTGTGTAATCGATTACACAGTGTAAATTACAAAGGCATCGTCGCGATGTAATCGATTACCAACATGGTGTAATCGATTACATTGTGTCAGATGTACATATCTGATGCTTTTAATCATCATGTAATCGATTACCAGGACTTTGTAATCGATTACCAGGACTGTATAATCGATTACCAGGACTGTGTAATCGATTACCAGGACTGTGTAATCGATTACACTGTGTCAGATGCACAGGTCTGATTAGTTTATCAGCATGTAATCGATTACCAGGAGTGTGTAATCGATTACATTGTGTCAACAACCCAAAATTGCCATTTCTCGCCTAGGCGAGACAACTCTCGCTCAAGCGAGAATCCTCCAGTATAGTCCAGGATTTCACCCTCCAAGGTGATCCTTTCTCGCTCAGGCGAGAATCTCTCGATCAAGCGAGGCTTCCAGGACTGATACTATAATTTTAAAGATTAAAATTTGGGGTGTTACAGAGTCTTCATTTTGAAATTGATATATGATGTTTATGGGTTTCGAACCCCAAATAGCTTGGGTAGAATATTCGCTAATATGAAACGTGAATTATGATTATAATGAGGAAGAAAATCCTCGGGGTAATTTAAGGAAAATTAGTTAGTAGTGTATGTATGTTAAGAAAATAAAAGGACGAAAAATTTTAGGGTATAATTTGGGTTCTTACAATCTCTCTTTACCTCTTTCTTCTTCTTTTCCTCCTCATTCTCCTCCTCCTTCTCCCTTTCTTTTTCTTTCTCTTTTTTTCTTCCCTTCCTTCTTTTTTTTTTCTTCTTTCCTTCTTTTTCCCCTTCTCTGTCCGTTGCTCCCTCCCACTTTCTTTTCTTTTGTTAAGTCTTTATACATGTAGGGGTCTTAGGAGGTTTCGGGTTTTAGGTAAAAAAAAATGATGGGTCATTCTAGGCCCAATTACCATATACCTTAAATCCTACACCCCAAACTTCTTAATTTTATTCTTTTTATTACTTTTAAAAAACTAAATTACTCCGGTCAAAATTGAGTGTTTACAGTTGCCCCTCTTTACTTGTTTCTTACTAGATAACAGAAGTATCGAAAGTTATTCAAGTTATCACAGTGAGAAAGAAGTGAAGATAAAAAAAACCAAATTTTGATCGGGAAGTAGAAAAGGTTGAAGAACCTCTAACATACACCAAATGAACACGCTTGAACTTAGTGGTAAACGAGTGTCACGTGAGCTGCTTCTTGCTGCTATTAGTGAAACCACTAGAGGGTCAAAGATATAAAAATCAGACTAACGAGGTCGAGGGTACAACACGAGACCATTAAAAGGGTCTGGGTGTAAGGAGGACCACGGGAATGCACGGATAGCGAGGAACTCTAGGTCAAAAGATTAAATAAGACCATGAAAGGGTCGATGCATAACACGAGACCACTGGGGGGTTTGGGTGCAAGGAGGACCACAAGAACGCACAGATAGCGAAGAACTCTGAGTCAAAAGATTAAATAAGACCACGAAAGGGTCGAGGGCACAACACGAGACCACTGGGGGGTCTGGGTGCAAGGAGGACCACAGGAACGCACGGATAGCGAGGAACTCTGGGTCAAAAGATTAAATAAGACCACGGAGGGGTCGAGGGCACAACACGAGATCACTGGGGGGTCTGGGTGCAAGGAGGACCACAGGAACGCACGGATAGCGAGGAACTCTGGGTCAAAAGATTAAATAAGACCACGGAGGGGTCGAGGGCACAACACGAGATCACTGGGGGGTCTGGGTGCAAGGAGGACCACGGGAATGCACGTATAGCGAGGAACTCTGGGTCAAAAGATTAAATAAGACCATGGACGGGTCGAGGGCACGACACGAGACCACTGGGGGGTCTGGGTGCAAGGAGGACCACGGGAATGCACGGATAACGAGAAACTATGGGTCAAAAGATTAAATAAGACTATGGAAGGGTCGAGAGCACAACACGAGACCACTAGGGGGTCTGGGTGCAAGGAGGACCACGGGAACGCACTGATAGCGAGGAACTCTGGGTCAAAAGATTAAATAAGACCATGGAAGGGTCGAGGGCACAACACAAGACTACTAGGGGGTCTGGGTGCAAGGAGGACCACAGGAACGCACGGATAGTGAGGAACTCTGGGTCAAAAATAAATGAGACCACGGAAGGGTCAAAGGCACAACACTAGACCATTGGGGGTCAAACTCTGGCCATGCATGCATATGATGGTGTGAATGCAAATGATGCATGAATAATGCGAAGATGTTTGTGAAGATGCATGTATAATGTGTTACACATATGCGAACAACTTAATTATCTTTATAAAGTTTGTTTGATTTGAAACCATAACGCTTTCTCAGTAGACAACTACAAATCGAGCTGAGATCGACCATTTTTTTATATACCTTGGAATATGTTTGGGCATTGCCTTCCATTCTTAATGAAAGATTGTCACTTTTCCTCCATTGGTACAGACCTTGGGACTTAGTTTCATTGAGTTTAGTTAGCCCGAACCACTAGTGAAAAATCACGACAAAAGTCATCTTATTATATAGTTCGAACATTACATTTATATAACTTGAGACTTATCTAAGTGGACATGCACACATAAATGTATAGTGGATAGATGAATCAACTTTCTTCTATTGATATTCAAGGAATTTTAATGGGAAGATTCAGGGATGTTTGTGTTACGAGAGGTATTAGAAGTTACAAAATTTTGCAAAAACATTTGCCCCAGTATAAGGTAATTGCTTATCTATAAATTGATATTTCAAGACAACTGGATAACTTAACCATTACATCTAGCTTGTTCGAAACTCCAAAGAACTTCATTTTCATCTCATAATGCCCGAAACTTCTGAAATTCCAACTTGATGTGCAAACACATGGAGGATTCTGCCTCACCCAAATGGTAGTACACCTTCAAGAGAATTGCCTTTTAATTGCCCTAACTTTTGTTTAGGTCGCCCTTTTGGGTTTTCTACCTAACAAACTTTTATTTATATCCTAATTTTTCTTAGGTTACCCTTTTGGGTTTTTAACCTAACGAGTTTTTGTTCATACCCTAATTTTTTTTTTGCTTAGGTCGCCCTTTTAGGTTTTAAACCTAACGAGCCTTTTCTCTCTCTCACTCTTTTTAGGCATAGAACCTCTTGGTAGCGTTTGTATTTGAATGTCTAGTTAAAAACTTTTCCATCCATATCTTACAAAATAATATAAGTTCAAAATTTTGTAAAATTTTTTGCCCCATTGTATAGTAATTTCCCCTTCATCAATAGCTCTTCGGGATAGCTGAATAATTGGACCATTGCGTCAGCTTTACTTAATTCTTCCCAAAACAACTTACTCCTTCCCACATTGCTCGAAACTTCTATGATTCCCACTTGATGTGTGTGAATTACAACATAATCCCTTTCTTTTTCTTTCTCTTTTTTTCTTCAAATCCTTCTTTCTTTTTTTTTCTTATTCTTTCCTTCTTTTTCCCCTTTTCTGTCTGCTGCTCCCTCCCCCTTTCTTTTCTTTTGTTAAGTCTTTATATATGTAGGAGTCTCACGATGTTTAGGGTTCTAGGTAAAAAAAATTGATGGGTCATTCTAGGCCCAATTACCATATAACTTAAATCCTACACCTCAAACTTCTTAATTTTATTCTTTTTATTACTTCTAAAAAATTAAATTACCCCGGTCAAAATTGAGTGTTTACAATGATCATTCATTCTTGAGAAATCCAATGGTTTGAATTGATGAGTATATCTAAACCATTAAATTTTTCAAGATTAGATGGTTAATACGTGGAGTAAATGGAGGTTTAATATATTTAATCATCCACCCAAGGAAATTAATCCTCCACTCAAAGATATGGGAATACTCTAATTAGTAATGGAAAATAATATATTTAATATCTTAACAATCTTAAAATTATAATTCCCAATCCAGCGTTTTATTACTAGTTAAATCTATATAATATTCTAATATCAACCGCAAATGAAATACTAAGAAAATAACGCATGTGAATAATAATTACCGTGACAGGTAAATCATTAGAGTTTTGCTTGATTTATGCATTTTTGATTGATTGACGATCTGGTGAAAGACGTAATCAATAATTCGAAGAGAATTAATTGGATCATTGATATTATGACCACCATTTCTATTATCGTTTTAAATTTGTTTTCTATTTGTATTAATAATATAGAGTAAATTATACTAACATCCCCTAAGTTTTAGTGAAATTATATAAAATATTTCTCCATTTTTAACACCTATAAAAAACCCTAATTTATAAACAAACATTACACCGATCACTTGCATGAGAAACAAATATAATATTTTAAATAAAAAAGATGATAAATGTAATTAAACTAAACAAAATATAACATAAAGTGAAAATATGTCCAAATAGCATGAGTCAACAAATTCTTATTATTTTTCGTTGCTATAATATCGTATAAGAGTGATTTAAATAATATATATTTATAATGATTTAATAATATGATATAGTGTGGGACGTTGTAGTAATATATGTTGGAAAGTGAGTTTCATATCGCCTACCTTATTGTATCGTGAATGATTTAAATATTTGTTGTGTTACTCCTTTCATTGTCAATTGGTTTTGAGATGGAACTAGGGATGACAATAGGTCTGGATGGGTCCGGTAGTGCATTACTCCGGACCCGCCCTGTTGCATCATTTTGGGACCCAGACCCGTGCTAATACCCGCTGGGTATGCTACTCTCGGGTCCTTGGGTACCCAGCGGATCCATGGGTACCCATAAATTCAAAAATATAAAAATAATTGCAAGTAATTTATGCAATTGTATATTTGTTTCCGACGAGACAATCAACAAGAGAAAAAAAATTATAAAACTTAATTTAAAGTTTTAAACACAATTTAATTTGACTATTGAACATAATTTATTTAACTAAAACAAACATTAAAAACAACTACAACATTATGATATAAAATTCATTAAGTGAAAACTCTTCAGTTAACAAAACATTATATCATACATATAAATTAACATTACAATATCAATGTTTAACAACGCAACACCACAGCTTAACGACATAACAATTATATTTATTAATTAATATGATATTATAGTTTTGGATTAATACAATATTACAATATAAATTAACATGATTTTACATGATATATATATATATATATATATATATATATATATTATATATATATATATATATATGAAGAAATAGCGGGTTTGTGTACAAACGGGTCTGGGTACCTCATTACCCGGACCCATCTAACAGCGGGTCTTAAAATTGCGGGTCTCAATTACCAACATGTCCAAAACATGGACCCAGATCCGACCCATTGCGAGTATTTTTGCGGGTACTCACGAATCCGGGTACTCATTGCCATCCTTAGATGAAACCTTAACATAATATAAGAGTCAGAACCCAACTTCTTACCGATTGTTATGGGCCAAAAAAGTTGTCATTTTGTTATGAGTCAAAGGTAACCATTCGCCTGATCCGACAAGCTTATGTGGAGGGGACATGTTGAAATGTAAGTCTCACATCGTCTACCCATTGTCTCGGGAATGGTTTAAATACTTGTTGGATTACTTTTCTCATTGCCAATCGGTTTTGAGGTGCAACCATAACAATATATACTAATTATGAAAATTTATTTTGAAAAAAATATCTATCAATAATTTAACGGAAAGACTTTAAGTTACGATATGAATCATTGGAAATAGAAAATGAATTTCATATATTAAGAGCTTTAAGATTTTTTTAATTGAAAGAATGATAAACAACTTTTAAGTACTGAAATGAAATTTTTTTCCATTTATGAGATATTCTCTAAAATGTTTTAATATAAATATGAGGTATCCTAATAAAAAAATATGAAGTATGTGGTGTTATTATGCTCAAGTGGTGTTATTATGCTCTAATAGAAAAGGATAACAACAACAAAAATAAAACCTTAATTTGTTTGTTTGGTGTGACTTCTAAAAAGCAGTTTTACTGTTAATTTTTTTTTGTCTTTGTCTTTTGGCCTTATCAGTTATAGTGATAAATGAGGTTTTGGTAGATAGAAGAAGTATATAAATGTAATTAATATATATAGGGGTTTGGTAACATGAGTAACCTTGTTTTTTAGTTAAGTATACGTTAGCATTGTGTACCAAAATAATTGGTCAAAAATATCATCTATTGTTTAATTCAATTAAACATGATTCCAAGGTTAATTTAGTAAATAGATTAAAATTTTCTCATCCTCTCATCCCAAACTCTCCAAACTCAATTCATTTGTCAATTTCTCTCCGGCAAAACTCTATCTTTAACATCAGCCAAACACTATCTTTAACATCTCACCCACCTTCCACGAACTCTTTAAGCCACTCACATAGCTGCAGTACATAAGGTCATATCATTGCCCAAAACTCAACCACTATCCAGAAATAATGGCCATCCACAAAGAGCCACCATAACAAAGAATCGTTTGATTTGCAAAATTAATGGTGTAATAGAAGGGTATAGTCGGCACACGACACACAATATTCACAAATAGAAGGGTACACCAAATTCATATATAACTTGAATTTTATCTGTTGTAAATGTAGCCACTTATTTTAATTTGCAGTCAATGGTATAATAGGGGTACAACACACACATAACATGCAAAATAGAGTTTGATTCTATGCACGGTTCTCTCTGGTTGTGGGTTATCCTAGGCGGCAACACGACTTTCGGTATAGTGGCTCTAACGGCTTTGTGAAAAGTTTGTGCAATGTGGATGAGAGGTTAGAGATAGAATTTGGTTATAGTGAAATTTGAGAATGAATTGATTTAAGAGGGTTTGGGGGAGAGGATGAGAAAATTATAATCTATTTACTAAACTAACCTTACTATCATACTTTAGTTGTACTAAGCCATGAAGGATATTTTTGACTAGTTATTTTGGTACAGAATGATAACATGTACCTAACTAAAAAACAAGGTTACCTATGTTAGCTAACGGCTTCCGGTATAGTGGCTTCATGTACAACAATGCTATGTGAGTGGCATGAAGAGTTCGTGGAAGGTGGGTGAGATGTTAAAGATAGAGTTTTGCCGGAGAGAAATTGACAAATGAATTGAGTTTGGAGAGTTTGGGATGAGATGATGAGAAAATTTTAATCTATTTACTAAATTAACCTTGGAATCATGTTTAATTGAATTAAACAATAGATGATATTTTTGACCAATTATTTTGGTACACAATGCTAACGTATACCTAACTAAAAAACAAGGTTACTCATGTTAGCAAACCCCTATATATATTAATTACATTTATATACTTCTTCTATCTACCAAAACCTCATCTATATACTATATAAGAAAACTAAGTCATTGGCATATTAGTCATGACATGTGTCATCACCACAATCACTCAGTTCCCTCCAAAAAATTTCCTTCATTTCCCTCCAACATTGTCAATCTATACATGTTCATTTCATTTAAGTTTTCTCATCATATTTGATATTTGATTATGAATCTTTAAATAATTCAAATGTCAAAAATATAATGTTTCTTCATTGTTCTAAAAAGAGATGTACAACTCTTCATGGAAGTTAACTTAATATATTTGTTTATCTTTGAATCTATGTTATGGTAAAAACAAAACTTTATTGTTATCAAATTAAAATATACTATGAATACAATTTTTTATCTTAGATTTTTATTGAATTTATTAATCATTACATATGTTATATATTTATTAAAAAATGACACCATAATTTTTTAATTATCTCTCAAATGTATTGTATAAGTTAATTAAAGATAATAAAATGTCATCTATCTATAAAAATACATAGTAGAAAACTAACAATAAATGAAAATTCATAAGGGAATAAAAATTGCATAGGTGAATAATGGCAATAAATTTTGTTATACTATTGTAATTTGTAATCGAATAAGTGAATAAATATTGTCTATCAGTTGCAAACTAATAATTAATAATTACTTTGAATAAATACCGTCGACCATTAGGAAAGAAATAAAACTGGTGAAAATAAAGGAATAGAAACACATATTGTCATTTAATGTGGTGTTTATGGGTGATATCGATAATGTTATTAAAGGTGGAAAATAATGTATATTAATCACTACATGCAAATTAGTATATCTGCTTTATTTTTAAAAAAAATCTAAAAATTTAATTATAATTTTCTCATTTTCATTACTATCGTTAAAATATTTTAACAGTTTTAATCCTAAATAATTTAGGTCTCCATTATTTTGAGAAAAAAACTAAACTATATAATTACAACTTATCTATTTCAATGATCATTTATTACTAAATTTCATTTCTATATATTAAAATATTATTTTCGATGTTGTTATACTAAATCATTAAACCCGAAAAGTACTAATCATTAAATTACTTATTAAAAATATGAAATATGAAATAATAAATCAATTATACTAACATCTACTAAGAAATACTATCTTAGAAGTAAAATAAATTATAAACAAGTTACATTAAGAAATTATCACAATAAATCATAAAATTAAACAAATTTTCCATATGTACGTCTATATTAATAATGAACAATATAAGTTTTTATTATATTTATTAGTTAGCCAAATATATAGACTATAGAGCATGAAAATCAATCAAGAAAATACAAAAGTGTATGAGTAACATGTATTTTCTTAGCAATGTGAATGTACGGATAACATGTGTGTTTTTAACCATGTGAATGCACTGGTCACATGTGGCTTCTTAATGTACATGTAATATGTATGTTTTAACCATACAAATGCACAAATAACTTGTGTTCTTAACCATATGAATGCATATGTAATGTATATTCTGAATTATATAAAAAAATATCGTCACGTGCAAATGCACGAGTTACTTGCTAGTTTATCACTAAAACTGAGAAGGCCAAAAGACAACGACAAAAAAAATTAACAGTAAAACTGCTTTTTAGAAGTCACACCAAACAAACAAATTAAGGTTTTATTTTTGTTGTTGTTATCCTTTTCTGTTAGAGCATAATAACACCACTTGAGCATAGGTACATTGAAATATACGAAGAGTATTGTAGCTTTTGCCAATTCAATTGACTACCACAATTTGTTATTTATGTTTTGGCAAGTTAGTGCGTACACTTATATATATATATGGGAGATATCCACTTACTCCAAGAGTAAGTGGAAAAGACTATTTCACATGTTTTTCCCACTTATTATTGGAGTAAGTAGATCCCTCCCCATATATATATATATATAATTTTTTCACTTGCATCCTCCCTCCCTCCCTCCCTCTCTCTCTTAAGATTCACTATTTCAATGGTGGATTATGTGTCAGAAACACAAGATCATGATCTGCATGTCACAACATACAACAACGAAGCTCAATCGCAAAACCCTATGAGTCCACTCTACTTACATCCACCAGAGAATTCTGGAGTGTTTCTGGTTTCAACACCACTTGATGGATTGAATTATCAATCGTGGAGCAAAAGCATGAGAGGTGCCTTGGTGCCAAAAAAACAAGTATAAGTTTGTTGATGGTAAATCTGTAAGTATCAGAGTGCAACTAAGAGGGGGGTGGGGGTGAATTAGTTGTATTAAAATAATGGCCACTTTTTCTGCAAAACAAAAGATTAAAATGCAGCGGAAAATATATGCAGAAAATAATAATGAAAGAGATAAGGGAGAAGAGAATACACAAAGATTTTTATACTGGTTCACCTTCTTGTCCACCGAAGGCTATGTCCAGTACTCTTGCCACACAAGAGATTTTTCCACTAAGAATTATGAGTTGTAATTACAATATCTCACCCCGAGATTTCTATGTACCTTACACACTCCCTAATTCTTATTCACTCTTGGAAAACACCTTTCCAAGTGATTCTATTCCCCTTTCGTTTCACACCCCGTGAAAGAAAGTAATCTTGCACAAATGAAGAATGTATAACAATGGCAGATTGCCTTTACAAGTATGAAATTTGTATAACTTGCAATCCAATCAACTCTGAATATATATACCAAGATAATAATGCTCTTTATATGAAAACCTTTGAAACACTTGAACTAAAGCAACTTTGAAAAAGTACTTTGAAAGTTTAAGAACTAGTTGCCAAAAGTTCAAAGAAATATTTTCAGAATAAGTGTAAGAGCTTTTCAGAGTTGTGACAAAATTGTATGAAAATTGTTATATGAATTGTGTATTTGTGTGTGTGAGTTTAGAGCCTTTATATAGACTTCCAAAACACCCTAGGTGTCTTTCTGAAAGTGTATGAGTTGTCTGGAGTGAAGGGATTTCGTTTGGAGTGAAACCTTTTCACTTTGAAATCTGAAAACTCTTCCAACAGCTCTCAGTAATCGATTACTGACTTGGGTAATCGATTACCCAAACTCTCTGTTTGCATCTATTTGAAAAAATTACACAGTGTAATCGATTACTAGATTTGAGTAATCGATTACTCAAACTCCCTGTTAACAGCTATTTGAAAATTTACACTGTGTAATCGATTACTGGATTTGAGTAATCGATTACTCAACAACACTGTTTGACAGTTTTGTTATTTTTCTTCGTGTAATCGATTACACTACTTTGGTAATCGATTACTCATAGCTGTTAGAGGTTTGAAAACTCTTTTCTCACACATGTAACCTGTTACTTAAAAGAAGTAACATGTTACACACTATTTTTTGAAAATTGTTTTAACAAATTCTAAAGTGTTTCAACTTTTCTTAAAAATGGTTTGAGCATTATAACTTTGTATATACTAAGAGTTTTAGGATAGAAGTACCTATAAAGACTTAGTCTATTTGTCTTGAAGCTTTGATCTTCTTTGTCTTCATAAGTAGTCTTCCTTTTCTTCTTTTTGGTGATGATGGTGTCTTCATCAAAACCGTGCCAAGGTCAGAAGCAGAGATCTTCTTCACAATCTCCCCCTTTTTGATGATGACAAACCAATATCTTCTTGACAGTCTATTTTTCTGAATTTCTTTGAGAGCAGCATACTTTCTGATATATCTTGACTTGTTTTGAGTATGCTCCCCCTATCTTGTATGCTCCCCCTTTCATTTGGAGTTAAGTGCCTGGAAAATATTTTGACAAAAGAAAATACACTCCCCAACTTTTCTCCCCCTTTTGACTTCATCAAAAAGTAGAAAAGCCAAGGGTCCAGCACATATATATAGCATACATGATTTATATCATAACAGATATGGCACTTATAGCATAATGAATATAGCAGTTATAATAGTGCATAACAAAACATGTTTAAACATAAGCAAATCATAGCAGTTTTAGATGTTCAAACATAGTACTAGTAAACATAAAAACAGATGTTCAGAAAATTTCAAATATAAAACCAGACAATAAAATAAATCCTAGACATTCTAAGACTCAAGCTCAGAACTATCTTCATCGACGTCCACACTGCTCAATTTGGAGGAAAGACAGTGAAGTTCATATAGGATTTGTTGATTTTGTGTATCGAGGGCATCCATCCGGTTAGTGACGTAGCCTCGAAGCGAAACCAATTCGTCCATAATCATCTGATTAGTAGGCATAACAACAGATGATGAAGATTGAGCATGGAACTCAGAGGGTTGTGGTGCAGCAGGATTAGGTTCTGGTTGATGAGAGGGTTGTTGTTTTCTATCAGATTTGTGCAAGTAGGTACGACCACTTCGATCTCGAGGATCAGCAGAGAAACCCATTTTGTGGACAACATCCACATCAATCTTGCTTTCGCGAAGATTTAGAGGTACCTTGGTCTCATCATTCGTGGACACACCGAAATGTTTGAGAAAGTTTGTTATGAAGATGGCATAAGGCAAAGGACTTTGGGTGTCTCGAACGTTCCACATTTGTCGCATTATCATCTCAGCCCAATTTATTTTGATGTTGCATACATCAATTGGAGTTCTATGTCACTTATTTGAGAATGATTTGAAAATTTTGGTAAGATGACATAGTTGAGCATATAATGTAACAAACGATCTTCGAGTTTGAGATGTCCAGCAGAGAGGATATCTCGGTTTTTAACAGTTTCACCCAAGCTTTGCTGCTTACACAATTCTATTTCTTCCCTAGAAATTCTACACATAGAATAGTAGAATTCCTTACGATCATAGTTATCCCATTCACATTGAAGACCGAAACCAACAATGTCACCCTTAGAGGGTATGTTACAGCATAATGAACGAAAGGTTTTTGAATCTAATACAATCTCTTTTCCTTTCACATAGGAAGTGATATGGTTTTTCCTTAAGTTAATATTGCAGTAAAATACTCTAACGAGTTCGGGATAAATGTCGTTAGTTTCACAACAAAAATCAAAAAGGTTTTGTTGCCGTAAAAGATAGGGAAATAGAAAATCTTCAAATTCAAAATTCGAAATATTACCAAATTTCGGAGTAAAAATGGTGCGACAATGGAAGTGCTCCTCAAAAATCTTGCGTTGTTCGTCATTTGCAAGAAGCTTTGTCAAATCTAGAGGGTTGGATTTCATTGAAGTTGTTCCTTGACTTCTTTGAGAAAAGTTAGTGCGTTGTTTCTTTGAGGAAGAAGCCATGGATTTTGAAGTGAAGTTTTAGGTTTTTGGGTTTTGGGAGATTTGGGGGTTTTGGATTTTGGCCACTAAACACGAAAAAGAGTGGGTAGAAGTGTTTAGAAACGAAAATGTGATATGTAAGGACACAAAAATCACTCAAAACGGTTTAGAAATAGAGTTTCTAGAGAGAGTAGGGTTTTGCTTGAGTGAGAGAGAGTAGGAGGAAGAAGATGAGTTCTGAAAAATGCAATTTTATAAATACTGCACAGAGTAATCAGTTACTCACTTGAGTAGTCGGTTACTGAAACTCTCTGTTTCACCCTGTAATCGATTACACTCCAGAGTAATCGGTTACTGACTCTATAAAAATCAATTTTTATGCAATTTAAAGCTTATGGAAATGATTTTAACCCAAAATTTAAAACATATAAACATAAATAAACACATTTAAGTTCAAGTAGGCATGAGATCACATGGTGAAGCATACATATAATCATATATAAGTATTTAGGACAAGTAAGCTTCATCAAGAATGCCTAGTTCACGTCTAATTTTGTAAAAAGGTTCTTTTGCTAACGGTTTAGTAAATATGTCCGCTAGTTGGTTATGAGTATCAATGAATTCTACCAACACATCCTTCTTTTGGACATGGTCCCTAAGGAAATGATGCCTTATATCAATGTGTTTGGTTCTTGAGTGCATAATCGGATTTTTGGTGAGATTAATAGCACTAGTATTGTCACACTTTAAGGGAGTGCAGCCTAAGTTTAAGCCATAATCCCGTAATTGTTGTTTGAGCCACAACACTTGTGCACAACAACTACCGGCAGCAATATATTCTGCTTCAGCCGTGCTTAAGGCAACACAAGCTTGTTTCTTACAGGACCAAGAAACTAAAGCATTCCCTAGAATGTGGCAAGTACCGCTTGTACTTTTTCTCTCAGACTTGCATCCCGCAAAGTCTGAATCCGAGAAGCCAACCAATTCGCATACACTTCCCTTTGGATACCACAGTCCAACATCGGTTGTGCCTTTGAGATACTTCATGATTCTCTTAACGGCAACTAGATGTGACTCTTTGGGTTTAGATTGATATCGCGCACATAGACATACACTAAACATGATATCAGGTCTACTAGCAGTAAGATATAAAAGAGATCTGATCATACCTCGGTATTTAGATATTTCAATGCATTTACCAGGTTCATCTGCGTCAATGTATGTTCCAGATCCCATAGGAGTAGCTATTGGCTTGCAGTTATCCATATCAAATCTTTTTAATAGATCTTTGCAGTATTTGGATTGACTCACGAAGATGCCATTATCAAGCTGTTTTATTTGAAGTCCAAGAAAGTAATTCAACTTTCCCATCATGGACATTTCAAATTCTCCTTGCATCATTTTGCCATAGTCACTACACAAATTTTCATTAGTAGAACCGAAAATAATATCATCTACCTAGATTTGAACTAATAAAGTATGATGATTTATTTTCTTAATAAATAAAGTAGTGTCAACCATCCCTTTTGTAAAACCTTTTTCTGTCAGAAAATTCGTTAGACGATCATACCACGCTCGTGGTGCTTGCTTTAGGCCATAGAAGGCTTTTTTTAACTTGTAGACATGAGAAGGATGTTTGTAATCTTCAAAGCCAGGAGGTTGCTCTACAAACACTTCTTCTTGAATGTAGCCGTTGAGAAATGCACTCTTGACGTCCATTTGATATAGCTGAAAATTAAGAGAACAAGCATATGCAAGTAATAGCCTAATAGCTTCAAGTCTAGCAACCGGAGCGAAGGTTTCATCAAAATCAATACCTTCTTCCTGGTTGTATCCTTGGGCTACTAGTCTAGCTTTATTTCTAATAATGACACCATTTTCATCAGATTTATTTCTAAATATCCAACGAGTTCCTATTACATGTCTATTCTTTGGTCTAGGAACAAGTTCCCAAACTTCATTTCTCTCAAACTGGTTTAATTCTTCTTGCATAGCAAGAATCCAGTGTTCATCATCGATTGCATCATCAATCTTGGAGGGTTCTATTTGAGAGACAAATGCCATGTTTAGACAAGCATCAAGCATTCTACGAGTAGTTATACCTTTGCTTATATCACCGATGATGTTGTCAATAGGATGATTTCGATGGGTCCTCCATTCTTTTGGTAAGTCAGAGTGGATATGCTCTTCTTGAGAAAATAGATCATCATCCATTCTCAATTCCTCAGTATTAGTTGTAATGTCTTTGATAGAATTACCTTTAGCAGGGGAACTTGGCAAGTCATCGTCATCGCAAGAAATCACATCCTTTACCGTAGGATTAGTTTCATCAAAAGATACATGAATGGATTCTTCCATGGCTAGAGTTCTTTTATTAAAGACTCTGTAAGCTTTACTCATGAGAGAATAGCCAAGGAAAATTCCTTCATCCGCTTTTGCATCAAACTTGCCCAAGTTGTCCTTACCATTGTTTAGAATAAAACATTTACAACCGAATACATGAAGATGAGAGATGTTTGGTTTTCTACCTTTGAAGAGTTCATAAGGGGTTTTCTTAAGAATTGGCCTTATAAGAACTCGATTTGAAACATAACAAGCAGTGCTATCTGCATCAGCCCTGAAATATTTTGGGAGGTTAGTTTCGTTTAACATTGTTCGAGCCAGTTCTTCTAAGGACCGATTCTTTCTCTCTACAACACCATTTTGTTGTGGTGTTCTAGGAGCAGAAAAATTGTGATTGATCCCGAGATCATCACAAAATTCTTCAAAAGAAGAGTTTTGAAATTCTCTCCCATGATCACTTCTTATAGCAGCGATTTTTAGAGATTTTTCATTTTGGACTCTTTTAGCATAAATGCTAAAGGCTTTGAATGCCTCATTCTTATGAACTAAGAAGAAAGTCCAAGTGTATCTAGAAAAATCATCTACTATAACAAGAGCATAATAATTACCACCAAAACTTTTTGTCCTTGAGGGACTAAATAAATCCATATGAAGTAATTGCAATGGTCTATCAGAAGAAACTATATGCTTTGGTTTGAAAGAAGTTTTTGTTTGTTTACCCATTTGACAAACACTACATAGTTTATCTTTAACAAACTTCATTTTGGGTAAACCCACAACCAAATCTTTCTTAATAAGTTTTTTCAAATGTTCCATGTGAATATGCGCTATTCTTCTATGCCAAAGCCATGCATCATGATTATCATTAGCTACTAAACATGTTGTAGGTAAAGCAGAATCTATGTCAATCATATATATATTATTTTTTCTCTTACCAACAAGTTTAGAGTTATTGGAATCCTTACTTTCGATGATGCATTTATCAGGGTAGAATGCCACTTGAAATCCTTTGTCGCATAATTGACTTATGCTTAGAAGGTTGTGCTTGAGTCCTTCAACATATAATACACCTTCTATAGTAGTTGAGGGTGGCTTGCCAATTCTACCAACTCCAAGTATTTTTCCCTTGTTATTATCACCATATGTGATGTATCCTTTGTCCCTTGGAGTCAGGACAGAGAATTTACTTTTATCGCCCGTCATGTGTTTTGAGCAGCCGCTATCCAAGTACCATAAGTTGCTGGCGGCTCTCAAACTTTCCTGCAAAACAGGTTAAGTAATATTAGGTACCCAATTTTTCTTGGGTCCTTCATGGTTAGTCCCTTTCTCAACCCATCTATAATGTCCTAGGGGAACACCATATTTTCTAATAGAACAAGTATTTGGTGTGTAACACCCCAAATTTTAATCTTTAAAATTATAGTAACAGTCCTAGAAGCCTCGCTTGAGCGAGAGTTGTCTCGCCTGGGCAAGAAATGGCAATTTTGGACTGTTGACACAGTGTAATCGATTACACACTTCTGGTAATCGATTACATAGTATTAAAAGCATCAGATATGTGCATCTGACACAGTGTAATCGATTACACAATGCTGGTAATCGATTACACAATGTTGGTAATCGATTACACACTGTTGGTAATCGATTACACACTGCTGGTAATCGATTACATCGTATTAAAAGCATCAGATATGTGCATCTGACACAGTGTAATCGATTACATACTCCTGGTAATCGATTACACACTCCTGGTAATCGATTACACACTCTTGGTAATCGATTACATCGTATTAAAAGCATCAGATATGCGCATTTTTCACGTTGTAATCGATTACACCATGTTGGTAATCGATTACAACCCGACGACACCTCTTTAAAACAGAAACCCAAACACATTTTAAGGTTAAAAACTTTGAAGGGAGGTGAGAGAAGAGAGCTTTTCCAAGGGCAAGGAGTTTTGATACTCACCTAAGAGCTTGAGAAGAGGTAAAACTCTTGATTCTAACTCTCTTCTTCTCTCTTAAACTCATTTTGGGTATGTTGGATCTCTTCTCCAAATGTGAGAAACCATGGAAACTCATCCTTTGGAGTTATGGTTCGTTTTATGTGTTTTTCTCTTGTAAACTCTTAGTTTAGAGTTAGTATTTCGAGAATGGAAAAGGTTTATGGGTTGATTCATGAAAACCCCAAAACCCTAAAGGGGTAATGTGGTTAAAGTGGAAAATGGGTAAAATGCTAAAGGTAGAAAATGAGTTTACGTTCTAATGTTGAAATATGAGATGAATATGTATGTTTTAGATGGTTGTAAACTTATGATGAAAATAGTTTAGCAACATTGAAAATATGATGAATATCTTGTATGGTTAAATAATGGAATATAAGTTGTTTATGTGATATTTGGAATAAATGACTAACATTGTGTTATATGGTGGGATGAGGAAAGATCCTAAAGTTGGAGGCGGTGTCGGTGGAACTTGAGAAGTTGTCAAGAACCAAACCCAACACTCACCGAGGTAAGGATAAGTCTTTAATTGAGCATTTGGAATCGAAAATGTGAGTTTTCTAATTATGCAATGATTGATACGTAAAGTATGCATTTGATATAAACATACGTGGGTGTGTTTACATTAAAGTAGGCGTAGATTTACGGAAAGGAAAGTATGTGGTACTTTCAGGTTATAAGATTAGTTCCAGGAATGATTCATGAGAAGTTCTAGGTAAAATGATTATGTATGTGGTTATTGATTCATGGATTGAGTGTGAGGAGAGGAAATAAGATTTTGAAGTAAGGATATTAAAATGTAATGTGAGTTATGAGTGATTGAATGGAATTGAATTAAAATGAGAAAAAATTTCAAGGGTAGAAATCGGGTCGTTACAATATGGTATCAGAGCATAGTTAATCCTGCGGCCTAGGATATGGCCTTACATTCTTCTTTGTGATCTTTATGTGTTTGAATTGCTTGGTTAGCATTGACGATTGTGTGTTATGTGATGCTTGTCTGGTTATACAATTAGTCTACTGACAAGTACGTGAATGCAGGTACACATGGCTGGAAGAGAAAGAGGAGCGAGTTAGAATGTTCCGAATGAGCTCTTGGCCCAGATGGTGGCGGCACTACAACAAATGAGTGAGAATTTACAACATCTAAATCGGAGCGTGGCACCAGGTCCAAGCTCGCACACCCTAGTTCAACAAGGATCGGCTGAGTACCGGGGGTTAGATAAATCCTGCAGAAGGAACCCTAGTCCGTTCCAAGTCAGATTCACCCCGAATGCTGCTATTGAGTGGGTCCAAGGAATGGAGTGTACTAACATGAAGGCGGATGGAGTGGCGACCTCCGAATCCATTCCTCACAAGGACTTTGGGCCTCAACGAAATTTTGTGCACGGAAGAGGCAAGGATAAGAGGTATCGTGAAGAGCGGAAGCATTATTTTCCACGTGTTGGTACTCGGAGTTGCATTTCGTATGGACCGAGGACCCATGCGAATGCCAGAGGGTCACGGTTAAACTCTCCACCTTGGTGCAACAAGTGTAACCGGAAACATGACGGATGATTGTGTTCTAGAACTACAAATCACCGTTTTCGTTGTAAAGAGACCGGACCTATAAAGAGGCATTGTCCTACGTCACGGCAAGGTATGAATGCTATGGGGACTGGACGACCTCAATCTATCAGCAGAGTGGTTACCATGTATGGTGCAGAGGCATCAGAATCGGATAGTCTGATCCGATGTGGGATGTATGAGGAAAGGGGAATGGATGTTTCCACTGCAAGGAGTTTGAGCATAATAAAAGGTATTGTTCCAAGCTGGATCGGAGACCTAATGCCACTCTTGCCGAGGAGGCAAGAGACCACGGTCAGATGGTTACCCAAAGTGGCGCAGGGACATCAGGTGTTGATGATCCGGCGAGAGGTAAACGCATGGTGACATGTATTCCTTGTTTAGTGTTGTTGATTCGGGAGCGACACACTCCCTTATATATGATAAATGTGAAAACCGGCTGAAATTGTAAACTGAGTCATTACTTCCGACTTGGTCGCGTCGACCCCAATCTTTGTGCTGGTGGTGGTGTCGACGTTTATGTTCTAGTGTCCGATTGTGGTAAATGGTGTGTTATTTACCGTAGATTCAGTCTGCTTGTCGTTATCCCAGTTAGATATAATTTTGGGGATGGACTAATTGTCAGCAAATCATGTTGTGATTGAATAGTGCTGACAAGGTTGTGGCGGTTAGGGATCTGTGCGAGATCTCTGACCAGGCTAGTGGTTTGGTGTCAGTGTCGGCTAAGAGAGTCAGGACCCTCCTTCGAAAAAGGGATCGGTATTCATTCAGTAAATGTCACAAGAGGGTATTGAAGAACTCGTTAGTATTTCGAGATGTTAAGATTTGAAAGAACTATTTATTTTGTCTTGGAAAGTGGACTTTCGTCTATGAATGATTGACTTTTATAATAAGTATACTGACAAGAAAAATGTTTAAGTCGGGGATACTTGTTTTCTCTTATGAGTTGTTAAAGGTTAATTCCCTTTGTTGGCCTTAGTGTGTATGCGCACGCTAAGAGGTGAAACTCATATTTCGAAAATGAAATAGAGGTTGGATAAATTACCTAAAGGTCCTTGCGACTAATGTGTTTACATGGATGTTGACTAATCAGATGTATTATCATTTTGAGGTGACCTATGGTTGGTACCCCAAAATCGATTAAGTATGAAAAAGTTATTTTTGATTCTTGTGTATGAAGCTTCTGGTCTATGAAATTTATTTTTTTGTTAAAGATGAGTACCCGCCGTATCAAATGTATATTGGTATTGAACACCAAGCTATGTGCGGGGATGTTGAACCTCAAAAAAAAAAAAAACTTATTTTGGATCGGGAGTGTCTCAGTGTACGGTTGGGGTAAATGGTAGAACCTTTACTATAGTGTTGATATGCGCGATGATGTCCCAGTTGGATTTAATCCTGGAAATGGACTAGAGGTCAGCAAATTGTGTTATGTTTAACTGTGTGTACTTGTTGAGATGAAGAATTAAGATCTAGTTGCATTGATATGTATATGGGCGCAAAAGGGTAAGACTTATAATGATAGTCGAGAAAAGAGGCTAGTTAAGTTACTTACCCCGCCAATGTGATGAATGCAATGGAATAGACGTGAAACTTTTGGTCTCGAATGACCGGTTCTTTTGCGGTAGGACATTGGCAACGCATGAAATAGTGGTGGTGATCCGAAATTGTCTGCGTTGAATGTGTACCGGCAAAAGTTGTTGTTGTTTCGTGAACGTCAGTAATTGCGGTGTATGGGTGTGGTGTAACCATAGGAGAGAAGAAGTTTTGGGTTGTGTCGAAATGAGCGTGCGAACCTTGTTTCACGACGTGGTTGCCATGAGTCGTGGATTCAAACCGCTTTCGAAAATCATTTTTGGGAAAACTTAGCTTGTGCCTAAGTAATGATTTAGTATCATGTTGGAGAATTCCGAAATTTTAGCAACCATATCGGAATAAGTATGAGGTTGTTAAAAATTTAGTGATATGAGACGCCCATGTATTTCTGGACATAATGCGAGTGGGTTAATAAGTTTATCTTTGCTAACAGAATTGGGATGACCAAACGAACGCAAGTTGTAGGTTTGAGTGTTGGTCGACTTGTGCTTGCCGATTGGTAACAGAGTACCTAGTTTTGGTGTGAATCAATGGTTTTATGGTTTCAGTATAGGCTAGAAATTTGTAACTTCTTAAGACGATAAGATTTGATGGTAGAAATATTTGATGTAATTACACAATTACTGAATAGTTTGATTGTGTACAATAGATGAGGCATTAAGAGACATTTGTGTAGGTATTTTGTTGATCGAGTAAAATGAAATTGTGCTAGATTCTCGAGTGGAGATGAAACTAGTTAGTGTGTGACGGATGTTAAAAGATGCATTTAGATAGATATGGGATAAGGGGTTCCCCATTCGCTGAAATTCGAGAGTGTTATCGGGATTCTTAACGTATGTTAGGATTGATAGATGGATATGTGATGGATACCTATGGTTCTTGAAAAATGTAGAAAAGATCTTTAGTCTGAATTATGGTTTAGTTCTCATGGTATTCAATGTTGTTCGAGGCTAGGATCTTAATATTTGGACATTGAGGAGTTAGTTCATGAATTGGTTTAGTGATATCATGGTTTAGTGGTGTATGCCCTTAGTGACTGATTAAGTAATCTTAATGGATTAGAGAATCGAATTGTGATTTTGGTTGAATATTCTTGTGCCTAAGGTCTAGGTGATGATTTTATTTTCCGAGGTATGTTTAATTTTCGGGGACGAAAATTCATATAAGAGGGGGAGGATTGTAACACCCCAAATTTTAATCTTTAAAATTATAGTAACAGTCCTGGAAGCCTCGCTTGAGCGAGAGTTGTCTCGCCTGGGCGAGAAATGACAATTTTGGACTGTTGACACAGTGTAATCGATTACACACTTCTAGTAATCGATTACATCGTATTAAAATCATCAGATATGTGCATCTGACACAGTGTAATCGATTACACAATGCTGGTAATCGATTACACACTTCTGGTATTCGATTACACACTGCTGGTAATCGATTACACACTGCTGGTAATCGATTACACACTGCTGGTAATCGATTACACACTGCTGGTAATCGATTACATCGTATTAAAAGCATCAGATATGTGCATCTGACACAGTGTAATCGATTACATACTCCTGGTAATCGATTACACACTCCTGGTAATCGATTACACACTCCTGGTAATCGATTACATCGTATTAAAAGCATCAGATATGCGCATTTTTCACGTTGTAATCGATTACACCATGTTGGTAATCGATTACAACCCGACGACACCTCTTTAAAACAGAAACCCAAACACATTTTAAGGTTAAAAACTTTGAAGGGAGGTGAGAGAAGAGAGCTTTTCCAAGGGCAAGGAGTTTTGATACTCACCTAAGAGCTTGAGAAGAGATAAAACTCTTGATTCTAACTCTCTTCTTCTCTCTTAAACTCATTTTGGGTATGTTGGATCTCTTCTCCAAATGTGAGAAACCATGGAAACTCATCCTTTGGAGTTATGGTTCGTTTTATGTGTTTTTCTCTTGTAAACTCTTAGTTTAGAGTTAGTATTTCGAGAATGGAAAAGGTTTATGGGTTGATTCATGAAAACCCCAAAACCCTAAAGGGATAATGTGGTTAAAGTGGAAAATGGGTAAAATGCTAAAGGTAGAAAATGAGTTTACGTTCTAATGTTGAAATATGAGATGGATATGTATGTTTTAGATGGTTGTAAACTTATGATGAAAATAGTTTAGCAACATTGAAAATATGATGAATATCTTGTATGGTTAAATAATGGAATATAAGTTGTTTATGTGATATTTGGAATAAATGACTAACATTGTGTTATATGGTGGGATGAGGAAAGATCCTAAAGTTGGAGGCGGTGTCGGTGGAACTTGAGAAGTTGTCAAGAACCAAACCCAACACTCACCGAGGTAAGGATAAGTCTTTAATTGAGCATTTGGAATCGAAAATGTGAGTTTTCTAATTATGCAAAGTACGCATTTGATATAAACATACGTGGGTGTGTTTACATTAAAGTAGGCGTAGATTTACGGAAAGGAAAGTATGTGGTACTTTCTGGTTATGAGATGATTGAGTGTAAATCACGTATTTAGTATAAACATATATGGGTGTGTTTATACTAATGTGGGCGTGGATTTACCGGAAATGATTTATGGTGAAACGAATGAAAAAAAAGTATATTTTTAGCCGACCATGAATGGTTAGCGACTCTGGCTTGAGTATAGAAGCATACACTCTGGCTTGAGTATAGAAGCATACACTCTGGCTTGAGTATAGAAGCATACACTCTGGCTTGAGTATAGAAGCATGAAAATGATTTATGAGGAGATCGATGAAAGGAAAATATGTTTTAGCCAACCATGAATGGTTAGTGACTCTGGCTTGAGTATAGAAGCATACACTCTGGCTTGAGTATAGAAGCATACACTCTGGCTTGAGTATAGAAGCATACACTCTGGCTTGAGTATAGAAGCATACACTCTGGCTTGAGTATAGAAGCATACACTCTGGCTTGAGTATAGAAGCATGAAAATGATTTATGAGGAGATCGATGAAAGGAAAATATGTTTTAGCCGACCATGAATGGTTAGCGACTCTGGCTTGAGTATAGAAGCGTAAACTCTGGCTTGAGTATATAAGCGTGATTTGTTTTAAGAGAAACGGGATTCTGCTTTTAGCTAACCCTGAGGGGTGTAGCAACTTTGGCTCAAGTTATGCAGCAAGACAAAATGAATTTCGAAAATGGTTTACTAACCCTTTTTCTAATGTGGATTATCTTATAATGACGTTTATTGAATTAACGACTTACTCCTTTGTATGTTTTGTACCTTTGTCATTGATAATCCCATTGCAGGTAAATAGACGAATGGAGTATGCTAGTTCGGGAGCTTTAGGAGCTTTATACGTTGGATTCACTATTTGCGTTTTTGTACTTTAAATGACTACTTGTGGATTTGAATGATTGTAACCATGGCTGACATTTATTTGGGTATTCGTAACCATGGGTATTGTTATATTTGGAGTATTATAACTTTTGGGCTCTTAGTACCCAATGGGAATAAAATGAATGAATTATGTTTTTCCGCAATTTAAATTATATGATAATATAATAGGTGTAAAGAGTATTTTTAAGGAATGATTCCTGAAGGTTTTAATTAAGATGATGAATGTATGTAAGAGGGAATTAAAATGAATGAAAAAAATTTCAAGGGTAGAAATCGGGTCGTTACATGGTGTGTGCCCATAGTTTTTACAATAAGAACATATGAGTTGATGCTTATGTATCCTAGTTTTATTTTTACTATGAGTGGATGCATGGATACATGATTTTTGAAAGATTATTTCCATTGAGACATTTTGCTTCTTAGAAGCTTGACTTTTAGAATAGCCTAGACCTCTTCGGTCTTTAATGTCTCTGATCATTTATTATCTTTTCCAAATGTTTGCTACTCTTGTTTGAATCATTAAGTTCAAAACTTAATGTTGAAACTTTATTTTCAAGAGTAATGCATTTTTGACATGAAGAGGATGATGATGATTTATTTTTAAACATTTCTAATTCAGTTTTTTGTTTTAGAAATAATTTTCTAAGTTTGACATATTCATCATGCAATTCATTAAATGCTAATTGTAATTCAGAAGAAGAAAATTGGTTAGAATCGTTTACCTCTTCATCATCTGAGTGATGAGATGCCATGAGTGAAAGATGAGCTTGTTCTTCATTTTCTGATTCAGATGCAGAGCTAGTGTCGTTATCTTCCCAAGCAATGTAAGCCCTTCGTCCGGTCTTAGTATCGTTCTTCCCTTTGAAAGAACTTTTCTTTAAGTTTGGGCAGTCCATCTTTATGTGGCCTGGTTTGCCACATTCAAAGCATGTAAAGTTTTGATTTGCGTTGGAGGCATCATTGTTTTTGATGAACTTCTTTGCTTGACCACTTTTTGCACTTTTGTTCCTTTTTAGGAACTTGCTGAATTTATTTACAAAGAGACTCATGTCATCTGTGTCATCTTCATCATCAAATGAGTTACATTCATCTACTTTTGCTTTTAGGGAGATATTTCTCTTCTTCTTTTCCTGTTCCTCATGTTGTTCAAGTTGACAAAGTTCTAATTCGTGTTCCTGCAATTTTCCAAACAAGGCAGCCAAGGACATTTTTGATAAACTTTTCTTTTCAGAAATAACGGTTACCTTTGGTTGCCAGGCTCTGGTGAGTGATCTAAGAACTTTTAAATTTAAGTCACTGTTTGACAGAACTTTGCCTAGTGCAATAAGATGGTTCGTGAGATGAGTGAACCTCTTTTGTAGATCAAGTATTTTCTCTCCAGACTTCATGCGAAACATTTCGTATTCTTGAGAGAGTGTGTTTAGTCTTGACCTTTTTACCTCCTCAGTTCCTTCATGAGTAGTCTCTAGCGTATCCCACATTTCTTTTGCTGATTTGCAATTTGATACTCTAAAGAACTCGTCAATTCCGAGAGCAGAAGTGAGGATGTTTTTCGCCTTTAAATCATATTGCACTTTCTTTTTATCTTCATCACTCCATGAAGATTTGGGCTTAATTTCTCTTACTCCATTGATGATAGTGAAGGGTTCATAAGGTCCTTCTTCTATAGCATTCCAGATATCCAAACCTTGTGATTCAATGAAAATTCTCATTCTGATCTTCCATAAGTCGTAGCACTCTCCAACAAAGCTTGGAGGGCGGTTGATGTTAGAACCTTCTCATAGGAAAGATCTTCCGGCCATCTTGGTTAGGATCAAACTTTGAGAGTAAATTACCCAAGTATAGCTCTGGTGCCAATTGTAAGTATCAGAGTGCAACTAGGGGGGGCAGTGAATTAGTTGTAATAAAATAATGGCCACTTTTTCTGCAAAACAAAAGATTAAAGTGCAGCGGAAAATATATGCAGAAAATAATAATGAAAGAGATAAGGGAGAAGAGAATACACAGAGATTTTTATACTGGTTCACCTTCTTGTCCACCGAAGGTTACGTCCAGTACTCTTGCCACACAAGAGATTTTTCCACTAAGAATTATGAGTTGTAATTACAATATCTCACCCCGAGATTTCTATGTACCTTACACACTCCCTAATTCTTATTCACTCTTGGAAAACACCTTTCCAAGTGATTCTATTCCCCTTTCGTTTCACACCCCGTGAAAGAAAGTAATCTTGCACAAATGAAGAATGTATAACAATGGCAGATTGCCTTTACAAGTATGAAATTTGTATAACTTGCAATCCAATCAACTCTGAATATATATACCAAGATAATAATGCTCTTTATATGAAAACCTTTGAAACACTTGAACTAAAGCAACTATGAAAAAGTACTTTGAAAGTTTAAGAACTAGTTGCCAAAAGTTCAAAGAAATATTTTCAGAATAAGTGTAAGAGCTTTTCAGAGTTGTGACAAAATTGTATGAAAATTGTTATATGAATTGTGTATTTATGTGTGTGAGTTTAGAGCCTTTATATAGACTTCCAAAACACCCTTGGTGTCTTTCTGAAAGTGTATGAGTTGTTTGGAGTGAAGGGATTTCGTTTGGAGTGAAACCTTTTCACTTTGAAATCTGAAAACTCTTCCAACAGCTCTCAGTAATCGATTACTGACTTGGGTAATCGATTACCCAAACTCTCTGTTTGCATCTATTTGAAAAAATTACACAGTGTAATCGATTACTGAATTTGAATAATCGATTACTCAAACTCCCTGTTAATAGCTATTTGAAAATTTACACTGTGTAATCGATTACTGGATTTGAGTAATCGATTACTCAACAACATTGTTTGACAGTTTTGTTATTTTTCTTCGTGTAATCGATTACACTACTTTGGTAATCGATTACTCATAGCTGTTAGAGGTTTGAAAACTCTTTTCTCACACATGTAACCTGTTACTTAAAAGAAGTAACATGTTACACACTATTTTTGAAAATTGTTTTAACAAATTCTAAAGTGTTTCAACTTTTCTTAAAAATGGTATGAGCATTATAACTTTGTATATACTAAGAGTTTTAGGATAGAAGTACCTATAAAGACTTAGTCTATTTGTCTTGAAGCTTTGATCTTCTTTGTCTTCATAAGTAGTCTTCCTTTTCTTCTTTTTGGTGATGTTGGTGTCTTCATCAAAACCGTGCCAAGGTCAGAAGCAGAGATCTTCTTCACAAAATCTATTCCAGCACCTAATTCTAGAGATCAAGATTTTGATGTTTGGGAGAGATGTAATACAATGGTTGTTTCATGGATTACAAGAGGTTTATCATCACAAATAGCATAGAGCACAATCTATATAGATGATTCCTAAGACTTATGGGAAGATTCGAAGAATAGGTTTTCAAAAGGGGATTATTTTCGAATCTCAGATTTGTTGCAAGAATTGCACTCATTTAAACAATGAGAAAGGAACATTTCAAGTTATTTCACTTACTTAAAAACTATTTGGGAGGATTTGGAATCATTGAGACTACTGCCATCATGTACTTGTGTCATTAGATGCAAGTGTAATGTAATGAAGAAAATAAATAATTATAGAGATTCATAATATGTTGTGTGCTTCTTGAAAGGATTAAATGATGACTTTCAATATAATAAAGGCTCAGATTCTATTGATGGAGCCTTTACCTGCAACTAACACGGTTTTCCAATTGTTATTGCAGCAAGAAAGACAAATTGGTGATGTAAACACCAAGATTCTGTTCAATTCGAATAAGTCAAGAACTCAACAGAATAATAGCTCATCACAACAACGGAGAGGTGATATGAGTATAGGTAACATACATGGAAGGAATAAAAACTATCAAGGTGAGATAGAAGTTTCGGTAGAAGTTATGGATGAGGAAGAACCAATAAACCAAAATGTACACTTTTTGTGGGAAAGAAAGGCACACTGCAACTATATGATATTATAAGCATGGTCTTCCTCCTAATTTTGGAATGCAGAAAATGAAATCAAAGAGAATTCATATTCATAACACATCAAACATTAATGTTGTCTCAGTTGGAAATCAAGATGATGATGCACATACAGAAACCTCAACCAAACCTAGTCTTTATTTTAGTCCTACTCAATATGCAGAGCTTGCTTCATTGATGAATAATACTGGAAAACTTTCTTTAACTTATAAGGTGAATTAGCTCAACATCATGCCAATTGATGAAACAGATGCTCATAAGGACTCTATGCATAATTCAGGTAATAATTGTTCCTGAATTCTTGACACTAGTACAACTGATCATGTTTGTCCATATTTGTCTAGTTTTGTCACTTATCATTCAATCAATCCCGTCATTATTAAATTTCCTAATGGGTTAGTTGTCAAAGCAAACTACTCATTAATGATTATGTTTTATGAGTCCTTAATCTTGCACAATGTTTTGTTTGTTCCTGAATTTAAATTCAATCTCATCTCAATTCAAAGACTAGAAAATGCCTTGCACTATAGAGTAATTTATGATAAATCTCAATGCATGATCTAATATATAAGTACCTTGAAGATGATTGGACATGCTAAAGTAAAGAACAATCTCTATATTATGTCTGCACCTTCAAGATCATTGTCACAAGCTACTTGTTTTGTCAATTCAGTGTCTAGTGTACCTGTTTTTGATTTGTGGCATTTCTAATTATGTCACCTTTAATTTTTGTATTACGAAGTATTTGTAAAGACTTTTCTTATATATATTTTGATTCACATAAGACTTATGACCTTTGTCATGTAGCTAAACAAAAAAGTTGACTTTTCCTAATAAAATGCATAGATGTTCTACACCATTTGATCTCATCTATATGGATATCTGGGGTCCTTTATCAGTTTCTTTTATCCTTGGTTTCAAATATTTTCTTACTATGGTGGATGATTTTAGTAGACACACTTGGTTGTATATAATGAAAGCCAAATCTAAGGCAATAATATTGATGCAAAATTTTGTACACTAATACATACTCAATTTCATAAAGTTGTGAAGTCAATTCGTATTGATAATAGAGTTGAATTTAATGTACCATCTTACTTTTCTAGCCTTGGAATCATTCATCAGACACCATGTAGTGAAGCCCCACAACAAAATTATGTTGTTGAAAGGAAGTATAGGCATTTGCTTAATATGACTAGAGCTTTGCTATTTCAAGCCAAACTTCCAAAGATGTTTTGGTCATATGTTGTCCAACATGCAACTTTTCTCATAAATAGGTTGTTTTGTCATACTCTGCAAAATAAATCACCCTATGAGCTTTTGTACAAATTGTCAACCACATCTCAATGAGCTTAGAGTGTTTGGTTGTTTGTGTTTTGCAACCACCATCATGAACAATCGTACTAAGTTAGATGCTAGAGGAAGAAAATGCATATTTTTAGGGTTCAAAACTGGTGTCAAATGTTACTTGTTTTTGACATGCATAATAGAGAAATCTTCCTATCAAGACATGTGCACTTCTATGAAGATCAATTCCCTTATATAACTAGTTATGTTCTTATTATCCACAATTCCCTTTGTCATGACCCAAATATATTTGAGTCTCTTCTATATGAACTTCCACATCACACACCCATCGATCACATGCCCATCCATCAAACACATGAGTCGCAATATCGGACATATAAGTTGTACTTTACTCATATTTATAGAAGTATTAGTTAAGAGTTAACACCTTATATTTAAAAAAAAAATATTTCAACCAACAAACCTTTTTCTACCATAAGAGCAACATAACATTGATTCCCTACTAGATATACGTAGGAGCAACGTCCCAACTTCCCAGGAACAACAAAAAAATAAAAATTGTATCCTTTTCGATAATAAATTAAATAACCAAATAATTGTAACATATAAATAAGCCACGAAGGATGTCGTTTAAAATGGGCGGATAGAAGGCTAATACTTTTCTTACTCCGTAACCGACTCACGAACCTGGATATAAAAATCCAAAGCTCACTGTGATTGGGTCAAAAAACATGTATACATTTTGACTGAAAAGTATAGTGACGGCTCGAAAAAAGTCGTGCAGCCGAAAATCAGGACGCGACAACTCTCGTATAATGCTTGTTTGGCTTTATCACCCAAATTATGATCTAAAGTTTGAATGTGGTAATGAATGTTTCATGTTTGAATTGGACCAAGAGTAAGTGTCTAGTAAGAAATTAATTATAGTAGTGAAATTAATTTAACTAGTCATTAAACACCCAATTGTATTATGATTAATTGGTCTATTGTTTATGAGATGAGAATTGATTATGTCAATTATTGATCTATTTATTGAGGGATTGATTAATAAATAAGATCTGATATTGAGAAACTCATAAGATTAGTTATATTCTAAATGTCATCAAATATTGGATACTTAAGTGATGAATGTTAAAGTCTAATATCATGTTCTCCGCATTCAATTCTTAGTTGTCAACTATTCTTTACTTTTATTTAATGATTATTAAACAATCTTTCAAACAAACCCTTTTGTTACCCAATTTAATCAAATTTTGCCAATCAATTTAATATTCACAACTCTATGTGGATACAATACTCTTTATGGGTCTTTTCTTTTGTGATAACCCATTTAATTATTTCATCAACCAATTTGAGGTTATGATAAGGGGATGAAGAGTCTATAGGTGGAAAGTGATTCAAGTGTTGTAGTTTTCCTTTTTCAAAAAGGTTGCCACTAGGAGTACCCTAGTGTGATCTTTATTCATAACATTAATACTTGAGTAAATTACACTGATATTTCCCGAGTTTTAGTGAAATTATACAAATTATTTGACCATATTTTTCACATACACAAACTACCCATAATTTATATACATACATTACACTAAATACATCTACAAGGAATGTGAGCATAATCTTTTAAACAAGAAAGGGGTCATGAATATCATTAAGTGAAACTCTAAGGGATGTCAGTGTAATCATTTTTTTGTTAATTAATTATATGCTAGTTAGGATAAATTTATCATTTTTAACTTTGCATATAGAATTTCATTATGAAATCATTGTTTTCTTTTATGTATTTAAGCAACATCTCCTTAGAACTATTGATGTATTTTGTACAAAATCAGAATGAGTTTTTTACAATTGATTATGTTTTTGCTTACTTTTATAGTGTGTGTCACTCATCATCTAGGGAATGATGACAATTTAAGTTATGACACATACTACATTGTTAAATATGATAATGATCATTTCTTACAACTTAATGGAGAAACTGAAATCAAATTTTTGTTAGACCAAGCAACAAGTTCTCTCCGTTTATTACTCTCAAATATTTTCAAAATTTACTAACCATACAAAATAACAATATTTGAATAATAATATTTGTATAATCCAACTCACACAAGATTTCCACAAAAATTATCGTATTATGGAGACAAATTCAAATAATAAAAGAGTTAATCTTTCTTGATTATTTTTGATTTGTTATAAATGTATCAATAATTTTAAATAAAATAATGTTTAAATAAACAAAAGAGAGAAGTGTGGTGTCATAATCAAATTCTATGTACAAATTTATAAATGATCAATTTATCCTAGTTAATGTATAATTAATTAATTAATTAATTAAGAGTAAATTTTACCAATATCCATTGGACTAAAACTTAATCACAATCGTCACCCCATTTTTGTTTAAAAGATGAGTAATACTCATTTTGGTTTGCCATGTTGTTTGATTTTATCAAGTTAATCCCTAATAAATTTAAATTATCAAATTTAGTCTCTAATAATTTTAACGTGGACCATCATTTATCCTTCTGTCCATTCCCGTCAGTTAACGTTAACGATTTTGCCTACGTATACATTACATTGCTGACGTGACCAAACGTCTTCTTCCCACATTGGCTAGCCAGACACGCCACTAGATGATATGTAGTTTTCTTTTAGAAAAACATTTTTTTTAAAACGATGTCCTTTTAAGTTAGATATGTCACAACAGATCCTAAGTTGCCATCATATCCTTTATAGTGAACTTGTGGGTGTCTCATTTTCGAGTTGTGAAGTTGGGTCGCTATAACTTTGCCCCCGTGTTTACCAAAAACCAATGCGTAGTTAAATAATTTATTTAGGTCTAGAAAGGGAAGAAAAATTTCAAAATGTTACTAAAATGTAATTTATAAAGAGGCTACAATTTGAAATAAGTATTTTATAACTTATTATTCTCCATGACAACTCTATCTCAAAACTAAAATTTCAAACTCACTAAGTATTAAAATATTAACCACTAATAACCAACTTTTTAACCATTATGTATTGATTACATTTATCTCACTTCATGAGAAGTAAATGATCTATAGAGGGATTCACTTACTCCAAGAATAAATAGAAAATGACTTATTCCATATCTTAACCATCTAATCTTGGAAAATCCAATGGTTTAGATGTACTTACCAATTCAAACCATTGAATTTTCCAAGATTGGAAGATTAAGATGTGGAGTAAGTCATTTTCCACTTACTCTTGGAGTAAATGGACTCTTCCCATTTGAATATTATAAAAAGACACTCTTATAAAATATAAATTATTTAAGTTTTAAATTTATAAAAATTTATAAATTTTAGAACCATTCTCTATAGTGATTATTTTTCTTCCTCTCTTTTATATGAACGGAGAAAAAATCCTACCGCTCTTCCTTTATTTACAACAGATCCGTCACTATTTTTTTAAGTACTAACAAACCACTTTCCATCGTAATTTTTTATGTTAGTTGAGAACTTGATCTGACAAATTACACACATTCATTCTAATTTTTTTAATAAATAAACTTATCCTTGCTTTAAAAGATTTTTTTAAATATTAGTTTATGTTGTAATTAAATTATATTTTATTTGAGTTATTTATAAATCAAGAAAATTAAACTTATCAACTCTTTATATATAACTAAGAATCTAAATACAGGCATGAGCTAATGCTTGAAGTACAGGCATGTGATGTAGCTTTTGTAATCAGGTTTAATGAAATAAATATACCAATTATAATAATTCAAATAAATATATCAGGCATGTGATGTAGCTTTTGTAATCAGTTTTAATGAAATAAATATACCAATTATAATAATTCAAATAAATATATCAATTATTCCCAAGTTTCAATTATAATCAATTTTTAAAATTGATCACTTTATCATAGTATAATTATTCTCTTTGCTATTCAGCAGTGAACGTAGGCAAATTGTCGAACCACATTAATTTTTCGATGTCATTTTTCTCTATTATCCTTTCTCTACGGGACTTTTGTTGCAACAAACTGATATCATAGCTCATAGAGCACTCATATGTTAAGTTGTAGGATCTACAAGAAAATTCTTAGTATACTCTATGTTTGCAACATTGTCTAACCGGCAAATTGGTATATAAATAACCAAATAAATTGTCACAAACAAGTATAAAAGATTGTCGAAAACACAAAAATTTCTTGATAATAGCATTTAACTAAAAGTTGTTATTCTAAGTTGTTTTTAAAAAGGTTTTTAAAAAGGGTTTTCGTTGGTTTGTTTGATTAAATAATTACTAACTAATTGATTAAACTATTTGGAATGAAGGTGTTGGGATCAAATTTCCTACTTACTATCAATGCACACACTATTCAAATACACTAATTCATTTAACAATGATTCTTCCACACAAATGACCTCAAATGTACGTAAAGCTAATGTCTTAGTCAAATTAGTAGCTTATGCAATAAAGCTCTATATCTAGTAACTTTTAGATACAAGATGTAGAACTATGATTCACAAAATCATACATATATGTCTAATAGCATATGCATATGATATTGAGTAAAATGCAACATTTCAATTGTATTAACCGCCAATGTCTTGATCTATTCTAATAACTAATTAAGATAAGTTTATGTCTAGCAACTAAATTAACAAGATGAAGTTATATGAGTTAGAGAATAAACCAATCCCTTGATTTAAGGACTCTATAATGAAGGATTATCATGAGCATCATGATATGAATTAGTCAATCCCTATAGTGAAGCTATTCCATATTATGCTCTTTAATGTAATCAATAAGCATTAGTGTACTGTGATCATTATAGAATCATTGCTATTATGTCTAGCTTGACTGTAGGATCATCACTTTACTATTTCTCTGTATATATTCATGTACTCTCCCATGTAACGATCAAGTTGAAGAATATACAATATTCACTTTTCTAACTTGGTATCAGAGCACTTAAGCCTTGAAGGCTCTTGATCCAAAAGCAAACCATGTCATCCGCTGCCAATTCCAATCTCAAAAATGACCTTCCATCCACTGTATCTGTCAAGCTGGACAGAGACAATTTCCCACTGTGGAAATCACTGGTGTTACCTATTATCAGAGGTGCCAGGCTCGATGGTTATATGTTAGGAAAAAAAGAGTGCCCTGAAGAATTCATAATTGCTGCAGATTCAACCAGAAAGTCCAATCCTGATTTTGAAGATTGGCAAGCATATGATCAACAACTTCTTGATTGGTTGATGAATTCAATGACTGCTGACATAGCAACACAATTATTACACTGTGAAACCTCAAAACAACTTTGGGATGAAGCTCAAAGTCTAGCTGGTGCCCACACAAGGTCACAAGTTACTTACCTCAAATCTGAGTTCCATAGCACCAGAAAATGAGGCATGAAAATGGAAGATTATCTGTCCAAAATGAAGAATCTGGCTGATAAACTTAAACTTGCAGGAAATGAAATCTCAAACTCTGATCTGCTCATTCAAACTCTGAATGGTTTGGATTCTAAATATAATCCTGTAGTTATGAAATTATCTGATCAAACTACACTCAGTTGGGTTGATCTACAGGCTCAATTGCTAACCTTTGACAATAGACTTGAGCAACTAAATAGCCTCACCAACCTAAACCTCAATGCAACAGCAAATGTGGTTAACAAAGCTGATCACAAGGGCAATAGGTTCAACACAAACAACAATTGGAGAAGTTCCAACTTTAGAGGTTGGAGAGGAGGCAGAGGAAGAGGAAGAACATCTAGGCCAACATGTCAGGTCTGCAACAAGATGGGACATACAGCAATGCATTGCTATTATAGGTTTGACAAAGCCTACTCAAACTCTAATCACTCAACAAACAGTGACAGACAAGGATCTCCCAATGCCTTCCTAGCTTCTCAAAACTCAGCTCAAGACTATGACTGGTACTTTAATAGTGGTGCAAGAAACCATGTCTCACATCAAACAGACAAGTTTGGTGATTTGACTGAACATCATGGTAAGAATTCTCTAGTAGTTGGAAATGGTGAAAAGTTACAAATTGTTGGAACAGGTTCCTCAAAACTAAATTCTATCAACTTACATGATGTTTTATATGTGCCAAATATTACCAAAAACCTATTGAGTGTGTCCAAACTAACTGCTGATAATCATATTCATGTTGAGTTTGATGCAAATTCTTGCTTTGTGAAGAACAAGCTGACAGGGAAGGTACTTCTAAAAGGGAACCTTAAGAATGGATTATATCAGCTCTCAGAAAAAGAAAGAGACTCATGTGCTTTTGTATCTGTCAAAGAAAGCTGGCATAGGAAACTTGGACACCCCAATAATAAAGTCTTAGACAAAGTTTTAAAAGACTGTAATGTGAAATTATCACCTAGTGATAATCTTAGTTTTTGTGAGGCTTGTCAGTATGGCAAGTTGTATTTTTTACCTTCTCAATCCTCTTCTTCTCATGCTCAAGATGTTCTTGAATTGGTCCACACTGATGTATGGGGTCCTGCACCAATAATATCATCATCTGGTTTTAAATATTATGTCCATTTCGTTGATGACTTCACTAGGTTTACATGGATTTACCCTTTAAAACAAAAATCAGATACAGGACATGTCTTTATCCAGTTTAAAAATATGGTAGAAAATCAGTTCAACAAAAGGATTAAAACAATTCAATGTGATGGTGGTGGTGAATATAAAGTTGTTCAGAAGCATGCTATAGAAACAGGAATGCAATTCAGAATGTCATGTCCATATACATCACAACAGAATGTCAGGGCTGAAAGAAAACACAGGCACATTGCAGAACTTGGATTGACAATATTGGCACAAGCTAAAATGCCTCTAAGTTACTGGTGGGAAGCATTTTCCACTGCAACTTTCATTATAAACAGACTGCCATCACCAGTAACCAAAAATAAAAGCCCTTATTTTGTTCTGCACAAAAAGGAACCTGACTACACCTACCTAAAGACCTTTGGATGTGCATGCTATCCTTGTCTCAAGCCTTATAACCAACACAAGTTACAATTCCATACAACTAGATGTGTGTTCTTGGGCTACAGCAATTCTCACAAAGGGTATAAGTGTGTCAATTCTCATGGCAGAATCTTCATCTCAAGACATGTTGTCTTCAATGAAGACCACTTCCCATTCCATGATGGTTTTCTTAATACAAGAGTTCCTCTAAAAACACTAACTAAGAGCTCATCTGGTCTTTTTCCATTGCATGTTACAGGTACATCACTTAGAGAAGACATTGTTCCTGCTAACAATGACTTACATTTTGAACCAGAACCAACTGAGAACTCAGATGCTTCCAATGAACAAGTTCAAGAGAATAATCCTGAATCTTCCAATGAACAAGTTCAGGAGAATGACACTGAACCTGCTGAAAAAAAAACAGGCACAGGACTTCCTGAGGCACCTGCTGAATTAGAACCAAATACAAGGCTTCCCGAGGCAAGCATGATGCGCACTAGAAGCAAGGATGGGATATACAAGCCAAAACTACCATATATTGGATTAGCTGAAAATTGTGCTGAAGAAAAGGAACCAGAAAATGCAAAAGAAGCTTTTCAAAGATCATAGTGGAAAGATGCTATGCATAAAGAAATTCAGGCACTGAATTTCAATCAGACTTGGACATTAGTACCTTATCAAGCTCAAGATAGCATCATTGACTCCAAATGGGTGTTCAAAACCAAGTACAAAGCAGATGGCACCATTGAAAGGAGAAAAGGCATATTAGTTGCAAAAGGTTTTCAACAAACAGCTGGATTAGACTATGAAGAAACCTTCAGTCCTGTTGTCAAGGCCAACACAATAAGAATTATTCTTGCAATTGCAGTTCACCTCAATTGGGAAGTAAAGCAGCTTGACATAAATAATGCTTTTCTCAATGGTTATCTAAAGCAAATAGTATATATGCATCAACCAGAAGGCTTTATAGATCCAGCTAAACCCAATCATGTTTGCAAATTATCTAAGGCAATATATGGGCTTAAACAAGCACCAAGAGCCTGGTTTGACAGTCTCAAACATGCCTTGCTGAGATGGGGTTTTCAGAACACAAAAAGTGATACCTCACTCTTCACTCTAAGAGGTAAAGACCATATCACTTTTCTTTTAATATATGTTGATGATATAATAGTGATAGGGAACAACACCAAGTTCTTGGAAGCCTTTGTCAAACAACTCAACATTGTGTTCTCCCTAAAGGATCTTGGTCAATTACATTATTTCTTGGGCATAGAAGTTCACAGAGATGCAACTGGTATGTACTTAAAGCAGTCCAAGTACATAAAGGATTTGCTAAGGAAATTTAAAATGGAAAGTGCATCATCCTGTCCAACTCCTATGGTCACTGGAAAGCAGTTTACAGTTGAATGGGAGAAACTGAAAAATCCAACTGAGTTCAGCATTGCAATATTTGACAAATACCAGACCTGACATTGCTTTCTCTGTCAACTAACTCAGTCAATTCATGAGTTCTCCGACTTTAGATCACTGGCAGGGCATCAAGAGAATTTTAAGATACCTCCAAGGCACCACTCACTACTGTCTACAGATTAAATGCTCTAATGACCTAGACATAGCAGGATTTTCATATGCAGATTGGGCCACTAGTGTGGATGATCGAAAGTCTATGGCAGGTCAATGTGTTTTCCTTGGAGAGACACTTGTTTCTTGGTCCTCAAGAAAGCAGAAAGTTGTATCAAGGTCCAGCACAGAATCAGAATACAGAGCCTTGGCTGATCTAGCTACTGAAATAGCTTGGACTTGTTCACTTCTTACTGAATTAAAACTCCCCCAGCCAAGGAAACCGACACTGTGGTGTGATAAAATGAGTGCCAAGGCACTAACTTCAAATCCAGTCATGCATGCTCGATCAAAACATATTGAAACTGATGTACATTATATCAGAGATCAAGTACTACAAGATAAAGTCATTGTAGCATATGTTCCATCAGCTGATCAAATTGCTGACTGCCTCACCAAAGCCTTGACACATACAAGGTTCAATCAATTAAGAGACAAACTTGGGGTGATTCCTTCACCATCAGTTTGAGAGGGGAAGTTAGAGAATAAATCAATCCATTGATTTAAGGACTCTATAATGAAGGATTATCATGAGAATCATGATATGAATTAGTCAATCCCTATAGTTAAGCTATTCCATATTATGCTCTTTAATGTAATCAATAAGCATTAGTGTACTGTGATCATTATAGAATCATTGCTATTATGTCTAGCTTGACTGTAGGATCAGCACTTTACTATTTCTCTGTATATATTCATGTACTCTCCCATGTAACGATCAAGTTGAAGAATATACAATATTCACTTTTCTAACTATATGAACCGTTAAACATACCTCTATGTATAGTAGTCTATGTTAACAAGTTTGATAGTTATAAAGTTATTGAATTACCTCTATTTCTAGTAACTAATACAACAACATGCATGAGATGACAATTTTGATATAAGTCTACGTCTAGCAAATACCAAATGATGAGTTATACAAAGTCAGAATTATGCAAGGATTTCTCTAAGCATTTCATTCATAAAACATGCAATAAGATGATCAAATTCAAAGCAAACATTAAACACATATATAACTCAAAAGAATCAAAACTTCATGAATTAATATAAAATGAATCAATGTGTATACATCAAGCTCATATTAGATTCTATCCCAACAAATAAAGAACTTAGTTACTCATATTCACAAAATGTAAGTAAGATAAGGATAAAATACAACTCATGGGGTGATATAACCATACACAAATAAGCATATATTAACTCCTCTAATATTTATATCTTGTTCCCATGACTCAAATGAGCCAAACTATCCTAGAAACTAAAATAAATTGAGTATAAAGTGTTCCTATTCGAATACATGTTTTACAAACCCAAGTTAAACCCCTTAAGTAATGTATGAAATATGCTCCTCATGCTCAGCACACTTCTTCATATAGCCAGACACAACCTTTCAGCGCACCGCCTTGCATTAGACGCACATCCTTGCACTCAACACACCCCCTTTTTTCTATTGAGTGCGGACGTGGTGCTTGGCGTATACGAAACATAATATTTTCGCCAAAAAATTTGCAAATTGCGTTGAACGCAAGAATGATGCTTAGTGCAACCAAATTTGTATATTTCGCGGATCTTACCATTCATATTGACCATCCATATGTTAGGAACAACATATCCAAAATTCAACTCGATCCAACAGTGAACGAATGTGGTCACAATTTTACTCCAACTACTCATGCACTACGCTAGAAAACATCTTTTAAAGCGATTATTCAACAACACATCCTAGAATAATGCTGTTAAATTCAAGGCAGAGGAAAATAGATAGCGCATCTTTAAGAAATCGCTGTTAATATTGATAGGCAGATATAACATCAACATTGCAAACGCGAATGTGCGCTATTTAACAACGCTCATTCTTGCTACACTATTAATAGGAATATATTTAACAACACCTTTTTTGTTTACGATGTTGATGAGATATCTTCTACAGAGGATTCTTCAATATTCTCTGTTGATTTGTTATCTTATACAACGCTTGCTATAATATGCACTGTTGCTACTATAACATTATCAAAACACATTCACTATAAAACTTTTAAAATAAAAAAGAAATAGAAAAAATTGTTTTTTTTGGAAATTCAGGGTGCACGTTTATAATGTAGTGATAAAATTTGGATAAAATGAATTTTTCTACCCCAAATGCATATATAATATGTACAGTTCTGATTAGTGGTTCAAAAGTTATGTAAAAAATAGTGATACATCATCTTTAATAGCGCTTATTTACGCAAGTGCGACATCTTTAACAACATTTATTTACACAAGCGATGTTGATATGACACCTTTAAAAGCGCTTATTTATGCAAGTGCTGTTGATATGACACCTTTAACAACGCTGATTTGAACAAGCGCTGTTAAAGATGCTATATCACTATTTTTTACATAACTTTTGAATAACTAATCAGAATTGAATATATTATATATGTATTTGGGGTAGAAAAATTCATTCTATCCAAATTTTATTACTACATTAGAAAGGTGCACCCTGAAATTAAAAAAAAAACATTTTTACTATTTCTTTTTTATTTTACAAGTTTTATAGTTAATGTGTTTTAATAATGTTAGAGTAGTTGAAAAGTCACACATTTAACATCATATTTTTAGATAGCATTGTTAAAAGTCATACACTTTTGTTTTATTAGGCACAAATCTTTGCAGATTTAAAAACAAAACCTCACAGACAATAATACACGTATCATTCAACTCTTACTATTCTTCTATTAGTTTCTCTTTTCAAGCAAATTATTAGCTCACATTTTATCTATTCGAGCATGAGGTGAATCATTCTCTTTGATTCACTTTTTCTCTTTGCATTTACATCTACGTTAACTGCTTATTTTATATTACAGGAAATGTCAAGGTTGAATCTACGTGAAGTTGTTGTTGATTTACCAAACTTGCAATCCCGATATGCATTTCTTGTATTTGGTTATTATTTGTTCATCCATATTTTCTATGTAATTTTTTATTTCATTCTTATTATATTGAATTTGACCGTACCTTTATGTCCTCTTATTTCTTCGGTTAAGGGAGAGAATAAAATCATGGATTTGTCCTCTAAATCTTCATCACATTCGTCATTTTCATTACTGCATATGGTTAACAGATAAATTTTCTCACAATAGTTTGATTTCATTCTTATTATATTGAAGGTTCTTATGTGTTTGATAAAAATGTTTGAAAGAGATTTTGCCTTATTTACTATGAGTGCGGTTAAATGAGTGTTGTTAAAGGTGACATATCAACAACATTCGTGATGAGCGCGGTTAAAAGTCATGTAATATATAACAGCACTTGTTAGAGGTGGCGCTGTTGTATATATGACATACAACAGCGCCCGCATAAACGTTGTTAAAACATACCATATACTACTGCACTCACATAGACAGCGCCCTAAAGCACTGTTTTATCCCCGAAATTGCGCGTTATTGATTTACATATCTGGCTTAGTGATGGATGAACTCTTGCTTTTGTCCCAAAGTAAGCTTTTTGCATAATTCCCCATGTTTTAGCTTGCACAAACACTCAAAAGGCGATATTTGGAAAATCAATATATTTTTTACTTTTAGGATCAATTAGCCAACAAATTGGATTAAGTAAAGAATTAAAGTGTCACAAAATTGATAGTTCAAATATGATATTTTGGCACTTAACATCTTACACATCAAAAAAGAATTATTCTTGTTACTAGAAAAGTATAGTCATTTGAAAGTACATGTCTAGGAAATTTCTGGTTTAGGAAAGACGTGGTACTTAAGTGTGTCTGTTAAAGACTCACCTTTCTTTGTTGGAAACTTTCTTAGTATATGTAACACCCCAAATTTACCCTCCTTGAAATTAGGTAACAGTCCTGAAGAATGGGGCATACTGCCAGATTCTCGCTTGAGCGAGAGGATCTCGCCCAAGCGAGAGGATCAGTGTTTTGAATTTGGAAATTCTAGGAGTCTCGCCCAAGCAAGGAATGGGTCGCTTGAGCGAGAGAAAGCCTGGGCAGGCTGTGAGATTCTCGCTTGAGCGAGAGAATCTCGCCCAGGCGAGAGAGCTCGTGTCTGGAAGATTAAAATATCGTGGGTTTCTCACCCAAGCGAGATATTTTCACCCGGGCGAGAGTACCCAGCTATAAAAGAAAAGAAAGGATTTCACAAACCCTAATCTTCATTTTCTTTTCTCCCTTTTCACTCCCAACGGTGGCTCCTCATGGATTTCGACTCTTTCCTCCATCAAACCGCAAAAACACATCAAAACCTCTTTCTCTTGCTTCTTAATGGAACCTTGGAGAGTTTTGGAGATGAAAAAGCAACAATGGAGGTTGAAGGAGATGGAGGAAGATGAAGCTCTTTGCGGATCCATGGAGCTTACGCAACCTAAGGTGAGGGAGAAGACCATTGTGGTCTTAGATTATTTCATTAGAATCATCTCCTCCGATTTCCCTCAAGAATCGGAGCATGTTAACGGTAGAAACTCTCTTGGGTGTTTGTGGTCCATGTGAGAGTCTTTATTTTATATGAGAATGTATTAACCATAAAAGCGGAGATATATGTGCGGGAAAACCATTTATTTAAGTAAAACACAATATGCTCATTTATGGTAATACACCGTCATGAAAGATGGTTCTAACGTTAATGTGTTTTATGATGAAGAATATGTTGTGTGTGGTTTGTTTATGATAATGGTGTGTTATGGGTGTGTTTGTAACAATGATTGTGTTGTGAGTTGGTGATATGAAGTAAAGGATTGGATGAATGTAAATATTATGACATGGTTGTGGTTGTGGATATTATGGTGAGATGTGGAGTAAGGATAAGTCTTTAATTACACTTCGAAAAGGAAAATGTGTGTATTTCTGGTTGTGGAGGTGGTTAAGAAGTAAGCCGCTTATTTATTATAGACATATATGGGTGTGTTTATAATAAAGGATGCGGAGAATTGTTGTTTATGAAAATGATGAAGTTGTGAGACGCTTAGTTATCATAAACATATATGGGTGTTTGTAATAATGGTGGCGTGAATGTGATGTTTATGAAGACGATGAAGTTGTGAGACACTTAGTTATTATAAATATATATGGGTGTGTTTATAATAATGGTTGCGTGGATTTACTATTTATGAGTTGAGGTTGAATCAATGAAAAGAAAACATATTTTAGCCGACCATGAATGGTTAGCCCCGTGGGCTCCGGGTTATGTAGCGACACCTTGGCTCGGGTTAATGATGCAACACCGTAGGCTCCGGTTTATGTAGCGACGCCTTGACTATAACACCATAAATTCTAAGTCTTTAGAATTACAGTATCAGTCCTAGGATCCTCGCTTGAGCGAGAGATTCTCGCCTGGGCGAGAAAGGCTCCCTGGGAGGGTGAAATCCTAGGCTATACTGGAGGATTCTCGCCTGAGCGAGAGTTGTCTCGCCTGAGCGAGAAATGGCATTTTGGGACTGTTGAGACTGTGAGATTCTCGCTTGAGCGAGAGGATCAGATCTGAGTTTTTATAATAGGCGGGATTTTCTCGCCTGAGCGAGAATGAGCTCGCTTAAGCGAGAACCCTAAGAGTTGCATTAAATGAGAAACCCCCAAACACATTTTAGGGTTAAGAAAAGAAGAGAGGTGAGAGAAGAGAGCTTTTCCAAGGGCAAGAAGCTTTGATACTCATCCAAGAGCTTGAGAAGAGGTAAAACTCTTGATTCTAACTCTCTTCTTTTCTTTGGAACTCTTTTTGGGTATGTTGGATCTCTTCTCAAAAATGAGAAAAACCATGGAAACTCACCATTTTGAGTTATGGTTCATTTTATGTTATTTTATCTTTTAAACTCTTGGTATAGAGTTAGTATTTCAATAAATGAGAGGGTTTGTGGGTTGAGTCATGAAAACCCCAAAACCCTAAAGAGAAAATGTGGTTAAAATCGAAAATGGTTAAAATGCTAGAGGTAGAAGATGAGTTTACTTTCTAATATTGAAAATATGATGAATATCTTGTATGGTTAAACGATGCAATATAAGTTGTTTATGTGATATTTGGTATAAATGACTAACCTTGTGTTATATGGTGGGATGAGGAAAGATCCTAAAGTTGGAGGCAGTGTCGGTGGAACTTGAGGAGTTGCTAAGAACCCAAACCCAACACTCACCGAGGTAAGGATAAGTCTTCAACTTATGCATTGTGATAGAAAATGTGTGGATTTTCTGATGTGGATAACGAAATGATCGTAAATCACTTAGTTGTTATAAACATATATGGGTATGTTTGTAACAACGAGGAGTGGATTTACCGTTTATATATTGGTGGAGTACCAATGGAAGTAATACTCGGAATAATGCAATGAAGCGTAAATCACTTAGTTGTTATAAACATATATGGGTATGTTTATAACAACGAGGAGTGGATTTACCGTTTTGTATTGGTGGAGTGCCAATGGATATAAAACTCAGAGTAATGAAATGAATCGTAAATCACTTTGTAGTTATAAGCATATATGTATATGTTTGTAATGATGTCAGGTGCTTTTAATGTTTTTGTATTGGTGGAGTGCCAATGGAAATAAAACTCGGAGTAATGAAATGAATCGTAAATCACTTTGTAGTTATAAGCATATATGTATATGTTTGTAATGATGTCGGGTGCTTTTACCATTTTTTTGTATTTGTGGAGTGCCAATGGAAATAAAACTCGGAAAAATGTATTGGTGGAGTGCCAATTGAAATAAAACTCGTTTTTAGCCGACCATGATTGGTTAGCGACTTTGGCTCAAGTAATGTAGCAAGCTTTGGCTCAAGCAATGTAGCAAGCTTTGGCTTAAGTAATGTAGCAAGCTTCGGCTCAAGCAATGTAGCAAGCTTTGGCTCAAGCAATGTAGCAAACTTTGGCTCAAGTTATGTAGCATGGTTTTCAAAAAGAAAACATATTTTAGCTAACCGAAATGGTATAGCGACTTTGGCTCAAGTTATGTAGCAAGCTTTGGCTCAAGCAATGTAGCAAGCTCTGTCTCAAGCAATGTAGCAAGCTTTGGCTCAAGCATTGTAGCAAGCTTTGGCTCAAGCAATGTAGCAAGCTTTGGCTCAAGCATTGTAGCAAACTTTGGCTCAAGTTATGTAGCATGATTTTAGATATATATGTATGTTGCATTAGGATAATGGTTGAATTGGATAAATCATATAAGTAAGTTGTAATAGGTGATAAATGAAGGAGTGACTATCCTATGGTATGTTGTAATGATTTGGAATGAATTGTCTCAGTGAGAGATGATAATCATGCTAATTGGATACATGAGCATTATGTGGTATAATGTGTTGATTGATATATGTTTAATATGATCGATGTTAGACGTTGAATAGGTTTAATAATTTAATGTTACTACTCCATGTAATTCCACGTTGCGGTCGCCGTAGTTGGTTCTTACTCCCTTTTGTTTATGCTTGTATGTGTTATGTATTTGAGTTCAGATTTTTGCTGTATCGCGTTGGATGATCGCTGAGAAGGGTACAGGATTGAGTAGTTACTTTATGTATTCAAGGTGGTATTTGATTATGCATGTAATATGAGAATCATGTAATTGATTTATGTAGATAATATGAAAACCATGTGGTAGTGACTCTATTGTGAAATTGAAATCCTCTAAATGGTGTAATGAGATGGGATTAATGATTGTAATAAAAGTATTATTGGAGAAAGGATATTTGTATAAATTATTTAATTAAAAGGAAGTGTAATGACATGTTTTTAATGAAGTGAACGATTGATTATTTCCGCACCTGAAAGATGAATTGAACTTTTATGTATATTCAATCAGGTTTTCTAAATCGTTTGAGTAATATATTTCAAAAGTAATCACTTGACTTCATGAATAAAGTTTTGAAATTTTTTGGGTTTTGAAAATCGGGTCCTTACAAAATGGTATCAGGGCATATGTCAACTCTGCGGCCTAGGGTATGGCCTTACGTGCTTCTTTGTGAAATTTGTGTGAGTTAACTTCTTGATTTATGCTAATAGTTTGTTAACTATGTGATAACTGCTGATGTGAAAGATGATTGTTAAATTCCTTGCGGTAAGAGGCTGGTTGTGAACTTATCGTTGGATGTCTTGTTATGAGTTATTGAGGAAGTGCTTGTTGAAAATTCCTTATTGTGAATTTCGTATAGGGTTTCTTGTTGTAAAATTCTTGTTGAATTCCCTTGTATGGACTTGTTGTTGAATTTATTGTGTGAGACCCTTGTTGGGGATTCTCTGGTGAAACTCTTGCTGAAAGTTTCTGGTTGTGAACATCTTGTTGGAATTATTTATGGGGAGTTGTGATTGTGATTTTCCGGTTGGATTTCTTGGTGTTAGATTTATTTGTTGAGGGTTCCTAGTGGTGGATCTCTTGTTTGAGCTTTGGTCAACCTCTTGATGTGAATTTTCTTTTATCACTAAGACTAAGATAATTGAAGAGGAATGATTAAATTGGCTTTCTTGGATGTTTGCTTATATATCTCTATGGCTCTAGTTGAACAATATTAAGGTAATAGTCGTCCGCTGTGACATATGAATGAGAATTAAAGATCTTGTTAGCATGTTGAGAGAATAAGACTTTGAAAGAACTATATCTTTTGTCTTGAAAAATTGGATTTTTATTTGATGGATGATTTTTTATAATAAGGAGAATGTTAGCTTTTGCTAATAGTAGGATAATCTATAACATGAAAAGTTGTATGTTATGTTATGTGATTTCCTACACGTTCCTAGTTAATGTATGTTGTTAATTATCTTGCGATTCCTCAGGATTAAAACAAATACACATGATGTAGTGATTAACCAGTTATTTGACTCGGTGGCTAAATATCTACATTTTATTTCATGACATGTAACCAAGTCGTTTACTTTGTAAAAGTTCACTAACATGTATTTGTCTGTTTTGCTTGGAAATGAATATGTACATCTTGACTTATTCCTGCATACAAGTTTGCTTATCATGCATGAAAGTTTAGAAAGTTGAATGAAATGATGAATTTGTGTGTAACATGTTCTGTATGACAATGGTGAAATATTCCTTGGACATTAATTGTTAATATCCGATAATTTGTTCCGTGTTGTGTGAATTCTAGAATCGATATGTTAATTGTTACGGTAATGACTTGAATAGTAAGGTAATGATCCACGTGAACATGTAGATAGTTATGTTGTATGGAAGGTGCTGAGCATGAAGTAATGGTTTTAAAAAAAAATTGTGTTAACGAGGAAATTAAATGAAAGATACCTAGTGTGTTTTGAAAAGACTAAGTCTGGTATCTTTGTTTTTATGAGTTGCTAAAAGTTAGACTTTCTTGTTTGTATTAGTTTGTATGATTATACTAAAAGGTAAAACTCATGGTTCAAAGTAATGAATGAAGTGGGTGAAGTACTTAAATGTCATTGTGATGAGTGTGTTTGAATAAAAGTGGAAATTCCTTATATGTTTAAACTTGAAGTGACTCTCTAAACCTTTGGAAACTAAAAGCGATCCGGTATGAAAAACAAAATGGGCATAATAAAGTTAAGGTAACAAATTTTCATTTTGCCACTGATTTCTTATATGTGCATAAATCTGAACTTTGATGATGAACATGGATGTTGTGTTGCTTAAGTTTTAGCGGGTTAATGGATAAAAAAAAATTTGTTCTATGCTTTTGTGAAAAGTGGTATTGGGAATAGCGAAGTCATCTTGATTTTTGTACATGAAACTTTTGGTTTATGATGATTGACCTTTTGTAGTTGAATATTTGCAATGCACGATATAGTATTAATGAACACAAATTAACTGCTTTGATATTGTGCTTACAAAACTTGTTTCTGTTTCATGTGCATCAGTAATTGTTAAGCACAATTGCAATGTTATGGCATAAGTATGTTTCTGTAAATGGACTGCGGGGACTCTCATGTCCTGGATGAAATGTAACTCCATAACTAACTAGCCTTTTGAAAATGGTGATTGGGACATTCAGTGTCGCATGAGAAAAAAAGGGGGTTTTCAAGTTATTTTGAAATGGTTTTGAAAACCTTGCTTTCACGAAGTGATTGCCATGAATCTTACATCTAATGTATTTTCGAAAATCATTTTGGGTGAAGTTTATGTAACACCCTAAATTTAAGTCTTTAAAATTATAGTATCAGTCCTGGGATTCTCGCTTGAGCGAGAGATTCTCGCCTGGGCGAGAAAGGCTCACCTGGGAGGGTGAAATATTGGGCTATACTGAAGGATTCTCGCCTGAGCGAGGGTTGGCTCGCTTAAGCGAGAGTGGTCTCGCCTGAGCGAGAGTTGGCTCGCCTGGGCAAGAAAGGCTCAATTGGAATGGTGAAATCCTGGGCTATACGGAAGGATTCTCGCCTGAGCGAGAGTTGGCTCGCCTAGGCGAGAAAAGTGATGTTTTGGACCTGTCGAGGCTGTAAGATCCTCGCTTGAGCGAGAGGATCCTCACTTGAGCGAGAGATGCCTAGCCTGGACGAGAGTTCCCTCGCCTAGGCGAGAGGGTCAGATCTTAGTTTTTAAAATAGGCGGGATTTTCTCGCTTGAGCGACAATGGGCTCGCTTAAGCGAGAACGCGACGAGACAACATTTAATGAGAAACCCCAAACACATTTTAGGGTTAAGAATTGAAGAGAGGTGAGAGAATAGAGCTTTTCCAAGGGCAAGGAGCTTTGATACTCATCCAAGAGCTTGAGAAGAGGTAAAACTCTTGATTCTAACTCTCTTCTTCTCCTTGAAACTCATTTTGGGTATGTTGGATCTCTTCTCAAAATGTGAGAAACCATGGAAACTCATCCTTTTGAGTTATGATTCCTTTTATGTTGTTTTTATCTTGTAAACTCTTGGTTTAGAGTTAATATTCCAAGGATGGAAAGGGTTTGTGGGTTGATTCATTAGAACCCTAAAACCCTAAAGTGAAAATGTGGTTAAAGAGGAAAATGAGTAAAATGCTAGAAGTAGAAGATGATAAAACATTCTAATGTTGAAATATGAGATTAATATGTATGTTTTAGATGTTGTAAACTTATGATGGAAGTAGTTTAGAAACATTGGAAATGTGTTAAATATCTTGTATGGTTAAATAATGCAATATAAGTTGTTTATATGATATTTGGAATAAATGACTAACATTATGTTATATGGTGGGAATGAAGAAAGATCCTAAAGTTGGATGCGGTGTCGGTGGAACTTACGAAGTTTCCAAGAATCAAACCCAACATTCACCGAGGTAAGGATAAGTCTTTAACTTATGCATTGTGATGGAAAATGCATGGATTTTCTGGTTATGGATAATGAAACGAATTGTGAATCACTTAATTATTATAAGCATATATGAGTATGTTTATAATGATGATGGTGTGGATTTACTGTTTATGTATTGGTGGAGTGCCAAAGGAAATAAAACTCGGAATAACAAAATGAACAGTGAATCACTTAATTGTTATAAGCATATATGGGTATGTTTGTAACGACGATGATGTGGATTTACTGTTTATGTATTGGTGGAGTGCCAATGAAAATAAAACTCGGAATAATGAAATGAATTGTGAATCACTTAATTGTTATAAGCATATTTGGGTATATTTGTAATGGTGATGGTGTGGATTCACTATTTATGTATTGGTGGAGTGCCAATGAAAATAAAACTCGTTTTTAGCCGACAATAATTGGTTAGCGACTTTGGCTCAAGTAATGTAGCATGCTTTGCCTCAAGCAATGTAGCAAGCTTTGACTCAAGCAATTTAGCAAGCTTTGGCTCAAGCAATGTAGCAAGCTTTGGCTCAAGCAATGTAGCAAACTTTAGCTCAAGTTATGGAGCATGTTTTCAAAAGTATAAACAAAGGAAATGGTTTTAAGTATAATTAATTCTAAGTTTTTACTTAACTTTATTATAATGTGGATTAACGTATATTGACATTATTTTACGTTAACGACTTACTCCTTTGTGTTTCTGTGTATGGTCAATGTTAATCCCATTGCAGGTAGGTGGAAGATGTAAGGACATTTTGATTAGGAGCTTAGAGGCTTTTAATTTTTGGAAGTCCTTATATTCATTCTTTTGTGATATGACTAATTGTATTTTGAACATGAATATTTGTAACTCTGGATATTCGTAGCTTTGAGTATTTTGGAATCCCATAGCTAATTGTATGCGGTAGTTACCGGGATGCATGAATGAATTATGATTTTCTGTTATGTGAACATGTATGTTGTTTTAAGATTATGAAATTGACATAAGGAGTGAAATGAGATTAAATTTGAGTTGTTGGTATTTTTATTTAAAAGTCGTAGGAAAATGTATGAAGGATGAATAAAATAAGGAAAAAATTTCAAGGGTAGAATTTGGGTTCTGACAATATGATATCAGAGCATAGTTAATCCTGCGACCTAGGATATGGCCTTGCATGCTTCTTTGTGATCTTTGTGTGTTAAATTGTCTGAGTGTGCTAATTGCTAAGTGATTATGTGACCCTTGTTTAGACAAAAATTCGATTACTGACAAGTGAGTGAGTACAGGTACCCATGGCAGGAAGAGGAAGAGGGATAAGTCAGAATGTCCCGAACGATTTGTTGGCGCAGATGGTGGCGGCATTGCAGCAAGTCAATGAGAACTTGCATAACCTGAACCAGAATCCGGCGCCAAGTCCGAGTTCACACCCACTAGTTCCACCTGGATTAGCAGAATACCGAGGACTTACCTATTTTCACTGCAAGGAGGTTGGGCATATCCGAAGACATTGTCCTAAGCTACGGCAGAGTGTGAATGCGGTGAAGGTTGAACGACTAATTGTATTTTGAACATAAATATTTGTAACTCTGGATATTCGTAGCTATGGGTATTTTGGAATCCCATATCTAATTGTGTGCGGTAGTTACCGGGATGCATGAATGAATTATGATTTTCTGCTATGTGAACATGTATGTTATTTTGAGATTATGAAATGGATATGAGGAGGGAAATGAGATTTAATTTGAGTTGTTGGTATTTTTATTTAAAAGTCGTAGGAAAATTTATGAAGGATGAATAAAATAAGGAAAAAATTTCAGGGGTAGAATTTGGGTCCTTAAAGTTTAGCATTTGGCTAAGCATTAATTAAGTTCCCTTGTTGAAGATCCAAATTTTTAACAACGGTATCTTGAACAAATTTGATGTTGTTAAAAACTCGGTGATGCGATTATGACCATGTGTTTCTAAACGTGATGCAAATTTGAGTACTAAATGTATATTTGCAAGTGTAATTGGGGTATCCATATCTAACGTATGTTATTGGATTGAATGTCTGTAAATTTGGAAATGATCATTGGTAATAAAGTGTGTGATTTGAGTGGGCCTGCTGCCTTGTACATCTAGTTGAGGTGATTAACTAGTGAATCTTCTTCTACCGCATCCGTTTGTGGTAGAAATGTTTGATTAAATTGGATAATTACTTAGTAATTCTATTTTGTACTAGGAAGGACTCCAAAAATCTTGTTTGTCTAAATGCTACTTGTTGGATGACTACTATGTTTCTCTGTTGTAGCGAGTACAAGTTTGAAATGTTATAGAGAATTTTGAATTAATAGTGACTATTTCTCATGTATGAAATGAAATGACGCTATTTCCATCGAGTGGATGTTGATCTAACTTTTGCATGTTGGATGTGATCTAATGCATCGTAGTAAATGATGGGTATTGATTTCCACTTTCTTTCGAATTCGAAGGTGTTATCGTGAATCTCACTGTATGTATTGATCGTTTTGAATGATTGTTATCTTGATAGATCGGGGAGATCTATTGTTCTTGTTGAATACTTGAGAATCTTTATTTTGGTTGTGATAATTTTCTCTTAGTCGTCCTAGTTGTGTTGATATTTGGCTTTTGTATTTGGACTCTAAGAGGTTAATCCATGAATTGTCTATGTGGCATCACGATTATGTGGTATGTGTTCTTCTTTGTCGTCTAAGAAAATCATAATTGTTTGGATGGTGGATATAAGGTTGATCGAGTAAATCTTATGCCTAATGTTTAGGCGATGATAGTATTTGTTTTTCCTAAGAGTAACCTAATAAAATTTCGGGGACAAAATTTCTTTTAGGGGGGAAGGATTGTAACACCTCAAATTTCGTTTTCGGAATGATTGGAAAAAGTAGAGCGTTGGTGTATATATTGGGCAATCCTCGTTTGAGAGAGAGAGACTCAGTGTTCTAATATCAGTTTCCCGGAGACCTCGCTTAAGCAAGGAAGTGGTCGCTTGAGTGAGAGTGAAATCTGGAAAAGCTGTCAAATTCTAGCTTGAGCTAGAATTTTTCGCCCAGGCTAGAGAGGAGCCTTAGCATACTGTCCGATTCTCGACCGAGCGAGAAATCCGCGCCCGAGCGTAAAAGTTGAAAAGCTAAAAAATTGCGAAATTCTCGCCCAAGCGAGCCATTCTCGCCCGAGCGAGGCTGCGCAGCTATAAAAGTAAAAGAGCGGTTTCAAAAACCCTAATCTTCATTTTCTTTTCAGTCCTTTCTCTCCCAACGGCGGCTCCACCCAAATGAATCATTCTCCTCTCCACTAAACATCAAAACTCATCAAAACCTCTTTCTATTACTTCTTGGTGGCATATTTGGGAAATCTTGGAGGTGAAAAATGGAACAATGGAGATTGGAGAGGATGAAGGGAGATGTAGCTCTTTTGCGGAGCAACAGAGCTTATGCAACCTAAGGTGAGGGAGAAGACCATAGTGGTATTAGAGTATTTCATTAGAGTCATTTTCTCTGATTTCCCTCAAGAATCGGAGAATGTTATCGAATAGAAACTCTCTTGGAAGTTTGTGGTCCATTTTAGAGTTTTCATCTTTCATGAAGAGATATTAGCCATAAATATGAGTATAGATGTGTATGAAAACCCTTTCGTTCTAACAGTGAAATACTCATTTATGGTAATATACCGTCATAAAAGATTGTCCTATTGTTAACGGTGTGTATGTGTGATAATATTGTGATAACGGTAAACGATTGTTTTTATGATGATAAATATGTTATGTGTTGTTTATTGTGATAAAAGGATATGAGTTTATTTATAAAAATGACTAAGTTGTGAGTCGCTTATTTGTTATAAACGTATATGGGTATGTTTGTAATAATGATGAAGTGATGAGTTGTTCATTTGTTATAAACATATATGGGTGTGTTTGTAATAATGATGAAGTGATGAGTTGTTTATTTGTTATAAGTGGGAATGAGGATTTTAGTGATAATGATTGTGTTATGAGATGAGTTGGTGGTGGATCAATGAAAATAAAACATATTTTCAGCCGACCATGATTGGTTAGCGACTTTGGCTCAAGTTATGTAGCAAGCTTTGGCTCAAGCGATGTAGCAAACTTTGGCTCAAGTTATGTAGCAAGCTTTGGCTTAGGCGATGTAGCAAACTTTGGCTCAGGCGAATAAGCAAGCTTTGGCTCAAGCGATGTAGCAAGCTTTGGCTCAAGCGATGTAGCAAGCTTTGGCTCAAGCGATGTAGCAAGCTTTGGCTCAAGCGATGTAGCAAGCTTTGGCTCAAGCGATGTAGCAAGCTTTGGCTCAAGCGATGAAGCAAGCTTTGGCTCAAGCGATGTAGCAAGCTTTGGCTCAAGCGATGTAGCAAGCTTTGGCTCAAGCGATGTAGCAAGCTTTGGCTCAAGCGATGTAGCAAGCTTTGGCTCAAGCGATGTAGCAAGCTTTGGCTCAAGCAATGTAGCAAACTTTGGCTCAAGCAATGTAGCAAACTTTGGCTCAAGCAATGTATAAAACTTTGGCTCAAGTTATGTAGCTTGATTTGCAAAAAGAAAACATATTTTAGCTAACCGAAATGGTATAGCGACTTTGGCTCAATCAATGTAGCAAGCTTTGGCTCAAACAATGTAGCAAGCTTTGACTCAAGCAATGTAGCAAGCTTTGGCTCAAGCAATGTAACAAACTTTGGCTCAAGTTATGTAGCATGATTTTAGATATATATGTATGTTGCATTAGGATAATGGTTGAATTGGATAAATCATGTAAGTAAGTTGTAATAGGTGCTAAACGAAGGAATGACTATCCTATGGTATGTTGTAATGATTTGGAATGAATTGTCTCAGTGAGAGATGATAATCATGCTAATTGGATACATGAACATTATGTTGTATAATGTGTTGATTGATATATGTTTAATATGATCGAAGTTAGATGTTGAATAGGTTTAATACTTTAATGTTATTACTCCATGTAATTCCACACTGCGGTTCCCGTAGTTGGTTCTTACTCCCTTTTGTTTCTGCTTGTATGTGTTATGTATTTGAGTTCAGGTTTTGGTTGTATCGCATTGGATGATCTCTGAGAAGAGTACATGATTGAGAAGTTACTTTATGTATTCAAGGTGGTATTTGATTAATGCATGTAATATGAGAATCATGTAATTGATTTATGTAGGTAATGTGAGAACCATGTGGTAGTGACTCTATTGTGAAATTGAACTCCTCTAAATGGTGTAATGAGATGGGATTAATGATTGTAATAAAAGTATTATTGGAGAAAGGATATTTGTATAAATTATGTAATTAAAAGGAAGTGTAATGACATGTTTTTAATGAAGTGAACGATTGATTATTTCCGCACCTGAAAGATGAATTGAACTTATATGTATATTCAATCAGGTTTTCTAAATCGTTTGAGTAATATATTTCAAAAGTAATCACTTGACTTCATGAATAAAGTTTTAAAAAATTTTGGGTTATGAAAATTGGGTCCTTACAATTGCTAATTGTGAATTGACTAACAAAGTTTTGAGATTTGATAGGGCATAACAACCTAAGGTGACGACTATTGTGAAATCTAAGGACTTGGATTCAATGTCTGTAACGTCCCAAATAATATCCTAGGGATTCGTCTATTTTATTATGCAAAAACATTTACCGTGATTATAAAATTCCATAATTAAAATTTCCTTTCTAAAATGGACCTTATAAAACTTCCGAATAATTTCATAAATACCCTGCATAATCATGATTGTCACACAGTGAATCCCACATACATCTCAATCCTATTAATAGTAAAAGACCAACTATTACAATTCAGTTAACATACACTTACTAATCAATAATGAAGTCAAGATAATGTGTTATCAGACCTACAAGTTAATTGAAGTTACACAATACACTTCCATTAAACATATTATAGGCAGAATAGTAAAAGCTATAGCATACGGCAACCTCGATCTACTGTCCTTTTATCTTACCTTCTATCCAATTATTACAGTAGAAGAACACAAACACAAAGGGAGTAAGACAATTATACTTATAACAATTAGAGTAATAATTGGATAAATAATCATTAATACTAGAAACTATGACAATGAATAAACATAAATATGAACAGTTCGAATCATCATCACTTACTACTTCGATCATCATTACCATCAACCATAACCATAGTCCATAGCATTATCTTACGCAACTTACCACATCAAGGATATTATCATACCTTAGTTTGACTAATCATACTTCGTATGAGGATATTACAATACCACATAGGACAATTCATTCAACACCGCATAGGGCGATACAATACACATAGGGCAAGACATTCAACACCACATAAGGAGATAGAATACCACATAGGACAAGCCATTCAACACCACATAGGGCGATACAATACCACTTAGGGCAAGACATTCAACACCACATAGGGTGATATAATACCACTTAGGGCAAGACATTCAACACCACATAGGCCGATATAGTACCACATAGGGCAAGAAATTCAACACCACATAGGGCGATACAATACCACATAGGGTAAGACATTCAACACCATATAGGGCGATACAATATCACATAGGGCAAGACATTAAAAATTAAATTCCTAACAATCGATTCACGATAACATTCCACATGAAACTATACATAATATTTCATGGATAATAAATATACCGCTTTTCCCTTACCTTAGTATGAGTTAGTGCTTTTGTTCAGCAACTTTGTTCGATCCTCCTTCGTCTCTCCCAGCCTTAGGATTTTTCCTGAATTACATGACATAACCAATAATAAATAATCATTATTCATGTAATACCAACAAGCAATTTCATACAAACACTCGACATTTATAAATGGCATAAATTCATTTTTCAACGATTCACCAACTCTAACTATTTGGGGTCAAAAGCATTCAAATGAGATACACTTCCTATTTCAAGAAACATTATAATCCTTCAAACCCATTTCTACAACATTATTTACCCATATTCATAAACATCTCATTTTCTCCACTATTTTCAAGAAATCATCATCATACCAACACTATTTCACAAACTCTAAACCACGATTTTTCAAGAGAAAAACCAAAAGAAATGAACCACTGAAAGGAGAGGTTATGGGGTTTTCACATCAAGAGAAGAGATCCATTTATACCATAATGGGTTTCAAAACGAGATTGACTGTTAAAATCAACATGTTTACTTCTTCTCAAGCTTATTTTTGCGTCTATATGAGCTAAGACCAAGAAAATCGTCTTCTCCTCTCTTTTCTCCCAAAAATCTATCCTCTTTCACGTTTGAGGTTCTATTTTAGGGTTCAGGATTTTAGACTCTCGCTCAAGCGAGAAGTCCACGACTTTTCAGATTTCAAACTTTGATGCTCTCGCTCAAGCGACGAAGCCTCGCTCGGGCGAGAAACACCTAGAACTTTCAACCACTATCTCGCTTGGGCGAAAACACCCTCGCTCAAGCGAGAATCACCCAGTTCACTCAACCATCTCTCTCTTGGGTGAGCACGCCCTCGCTTAGGCGAGAATCCCAAAAAAATCCTAGGAGAAACCCTGAGTCCCTTGCTTGGGCGAGACCCTCTCGCTCAAGCGAGAAACACCCAATATCTCTCCAAAGCTCTGAGTTTCACCACACTTAGACAAAGTAAAATTAAAGGTGTTACAATGGCACTCACAACACTTTTCGGAAATCATTAAGAACATGAGATAGAACTTGGCTATTTGACACAACATGAAGAATCAGACAATAGGAAAAAGAGCATATCTCTCAAGGCTACAACATCAAATATTCAAGAGGAGACACCCTATCATGATAATTATGATTCCTCCAAAATTGACGATGAAAGCATGGCTCTCCTTGTAAATAAATTCAGCAAGTTCCTTAAAAATAAGGGAGCATTCAGAAGGTTTCAATGCAAATAACCTAGAGACTCAACCAAGAAGAGCAAGAACACCAAAGAAAATATCACATGCCATGAGTGCGGGAAAGTATGGCATATGAGGTTCACATGTCCTACTTATCTCAAGAATGTATAAAATGATAAGAAAGATTATCGGGATGTGAAGGATAAGAAAACCTACATCGTTTGGAATGTACCCGAAGAAGAAGCCACAACTAGCACCTCAGACAAGGAAGAATCAACCAAATTATGGCTTACGATGCAAGATAACAAAATTTGTGAAACAAGCAACCAAGGAAATTCGACTGAGGTTAGTATTTTGGATTTGGAATATTGGCTAAAATCAATGCGGATAGAAAATGAGTAATTTTGGTGCATGAATTTTTATTTATAGAAATGTTGAAATTTATTGATGAACTTCAACTCCAAAATAAAACGTTATACCTCATTATGCTAACTCCAAATGTGTTTGTGCTTCTAAATTGACTATGATACCATCTTGTGAAAACGTCAAAATTTAGAAAAAGAGAATGCATCCTTATGAGATAAAGTGGCTAATTTCTCTAAGGGTAGTCATAACTTAGATAACTTGCTTGCACAAAAAAGGAATGTGGGTAATAGGTCTAGTGTGGGAGCTATACATGCTAAAAAGCGATCATACAAGAAATATGTTGATTTTTCGAAAGTTTCATATCATAAGTCTCCTACTTGGTTCTATTGTGATATGTATTGTCATATTTTTAGTACTTGTCATATTAGATTGCATGATATACCCAAAGGACTATATTTGCTGATTGAAAAGGGACAAGATCCCAAGTTAACTAACACCGAGGACCCAAGACTATTTGGGTACCTAAAACAAGCAAGTGAACATTGTTTTGTAGGTGTGACTATGGATATTTGGACATCAATAGTATATGAGCAGCGGGTATTCTAGGCACATGACAAGTGATCAGTCCAAGTTTATTGAACTTTCACCAAAGGAAAAAGGTCATGTAGCGATAATAATAAAGGCAAGATACTTGGAGTCATAAAGATTGGCAATGCTTCACAAACGATTATAGAAAACATGTTCTATGTGGAAGGCTTGGAGCATAATCTCATAAGAATTAATCAATTATGTGACAAAGGTACAAGGTAATATTTGACTCCAAGTGTTGTATTATAAAAGGTGTCATTGACATTAGTATTAAAGCTTATTGGTCATAGAACTAACAATATATACATGGTAAATTTGAATGATATCTCCTCACTATTTTCAAAACGTGTTATTTCAAAGAGGATGATATTTGGATTTGACATAGGCGGGATGGCATGTCCATTTGAATCTAATAAACAAGTTGGCTACTAGAGACTTAGTAATTGGTCTACTCAAACTCAATTGTAAAACTAAAGAAACTTATGACTCTTGTCAAAAGTGCAAACAAGTCAAAAGTTACTTTTCTTCAAAGAACATGGTGTCCACAACAAGGCCATTGGAGCTACTTCTCATGGACTTTTTTTGGACCATCACAAATCATCAGTTTTGGTGCTAGTTACTAGGCGCTTATCATCATAGACGATTATTCTAGATTCACATGGACTATTTTTCTTGCACTAAAAAGTGACACCTTTAAAGCATTTAAAAGGAATTCCAAGGTTTTCCAAAATCAAATGAACCATAAAATTGTGACCATAATAGGCAATTATGGTGGTGAATTTGAAAACCACAAGTTCGATAATTATTGTGATAAACATGGTATTGAACACCAATACTCCGCTCATAGAACTTCTAAACAAAATAGAGTTATTGAAAGAAAAAAAGAGTTCTCGAGGAGTTGGCTAAAATCATGCTGAATGATAGCAAAGGCCCAAGTACTTCTGGGCCGATGTGATTCACGCCACATGCTATGTTGTGAATAGAATACCCTTGAGGCCTATTCTTAAGAAAACACCCTTCATTTTGACCAATGGTAAAAAAAATTAAAGCAAATTTGATTCAAATGTTGATTTAGGAATATTTTTGGGGTATTCTAATCATAGTAAAGCATATAGAGTCTCCAATAAGAGGACAATGACAGTAGAAGAATCTAACCATATTGTGTTTCATGAATCTTCTAGAAGAGAGGAGAAAAGTATTATTGATGATGTAGGTACTCTTGAGGATGCACACCTAGAAGAAAAAGATGCTGGAAATAGTCTGCAAAAAGATCAAGAATCAAATCAAGAACATGGAAGTATGCCACTAGCTTGGTAACCCATAACATTTTGTGAAATATATGCAATTTCCTTGCTTTTGTTTCTCAAATTGAACCTAAGACTATTGATAGGCCATAGAGGATGAGAAGTGGTCATTAGCTATGCATGAAGAGCTAAACCAATTTGAAAGAAACAAGGTGTGGGATTTAGTCCCTAGATCAAATGACCATCCTATAATTGGCACAAGATGGGTATTTAGAAATAATATTGACAAAGGTTATTAAGAAGAAGGTATTGGCTATGAAAGATGTGCATAATTGTTAGTGTATGTTTTAGCACATTCAAGGTGAATTGAAAGTTGTACACATATTTTACGGTCGTTATTTTCGGATTTATCTATTTGTGGGTGTGAGTTATAACTTAGGAGAAAAGATAGAAATTTGGGATAAATTCTCGATTGCGGTCAATGGGAGTCATTAAAAGCTAGTTATAAGTGAGTCTTAGTGAAGAAGTGTTTGTATCAAACATTTGATTCATTCTAGTGAAACAAATCTCTCAAAATCAAAAGGAGAGCCCCAGATGTAGTTTCCATGTGGGCAAGCAAACGAATCACGATAAAATCAGTTGTGTTTTCTTCTCTTAACCCTTCTATTTACTTACTCGTGTTTATCACTTTATTACATAGATTGATATCATCCTTTAAGTGATCATTTGCATAAGTAAACTTGCTCTATTAATAGCACTCTGATTTCAACATTAAGAGATATTAGGATTTGAATAAACTTTGTTATCTTGTTGTGTTGAAAGAATCAAGAAGCAAAAGATTTTTAAGAAAATTGTGAGTTTAATTGATTAAGCTTGCATATAATCGATTAAATTTGTTATGTATTAATTGATTAAGTTTTTATATAATCGATAATATTTACTCTATATTAATTGATTTACTTGTCTTTTAATCGATTAAAACCGCTATTGTTTTGAAATATCTTTTGCATTTTGAATCGAGTTCAATCATAATTTTTACCACCTATTCACCCCTGTAAGTGAAGATAGAGCTCTTGTTAACTAACAGGGTGAAGGTCTCTTTCCTAGAGGAAGAACAGAGAAGCAAAATCAAAATGGTGAAAGAGAGATATCTAGGTCCAAGTCCAAAGGAAAACCTATAAAGTATAAATGCTTCCACTATCACAAGGAAGGGCATATAAGAAAGAATATGGATATGCAGAGATGTAGAAAATGGATATGATAGTGCATATGCACTAATAGTAAAAAATACAACTCAAAAGATGAATGGATACATGATTCTCGATGCTAATATAACATATGTTTCCCAATAAGGATTGACTTTCTACTTACCAACCCTTAGATGGTGGAAAGGTCCTTCTAGGAAATAATGTTGCATGTAAGGTCATTGACATCGACACAATTAGAATTAAGATGCTCGACGAAATCGTAAGAACAATTAGAAATGTAAGTCATGTTCTAGAATTTTAAAAAAATATGATTTCTTTGGGAACACTATACTCAAAAGGTTATAGTCACAAAGGTGAAGGTGAAACTATAAAACTCTCTAAAGGTGCTTTGGATGTAATGAAAGGAAAGAAAGATAAGTTTCCTCAACAGTTGATTCTGATATTACCAAATTATAAAATTTAAGAATGGGCCATGTCAGTGAAAGAGGTCTAGCCGAGTTAGGCAAGTAAGGATTATCATGCGCTCAAAAAATTGGGAAGGTAGACTTCTATTAACATACATTTTTGGAAAGCAATGTCATATAAAATTCAAAGATGCAGTCATTAAACAAAAGGTCTGCTCGATTATGTACATTTTGACTTATGGGGTCATTGTAAGAACCCAAATTCTATCCTTGAAAAATTTTCTTTTATTTTAACCCTTCATGCTTAATTTTTCCCATGTTACATCATACGTACATTTCCTTTAATTAGCTAATAACTCTAATCATACAATTTCAGTTTCATACCATATTACCCTTAATTGCACAAAAACATAATTCATATTTCTATCTCCCGGTAACCACCGCACACAACTAGCTATGGGTTTCCAAAATACCCATAGCTACAAATATCCAAAGTTACAATTATCCAAAATTATAATAGTCATGGTTACAAATACTTAAATCTGCAAATATTCAATCATGATACAAAAAGGTGCAAATAAAGGAATCCAGATTTAAAAGCTCCTACAGCTCCAAATCAAGTGTCCTTAATTCATCCAATTACCTGCAATGGGATTATCAAATGGCAACACACAAAACGCACAAAGGAGTAAGTCATTTAATTCAATAAATATCATTTGATATAATTCCACATTTAAACAGAGTTAGATAAGCAATTTAAGCATTTCAACATAAAGTCATTCCGTTTCGTTTTATCTTTTTCTACCTCATAAGACCATTCTCACTTTCACATTCTTCCATGTCGAACCTTGTCAACCTCTTCTTCATTCCCGTATTACATAGCCATTTCCCACTTACACATACTTCCACAATACCACATAGGGCAAGACATTCAATTCACTACCACTTGGGCAAGACATTCAATTCAATACCACTTGGGCAAGACATTCAATTCAATACCACGTAGGGCAAGACATTCAATCCAATACCACGTAGGGCAAGATATTCAACTCAATACCACGTAGGGCAAGACATTCAATTCTTTGATACATCCCACATCTTATTCTTTTCGAGTCAACCACATATAACCGCATTTCTCATAATGCATATCTCGAAAATAAATGCTTATCCTTACCTTGGAGAATGTTGGATTTTGTCCTTGGTAACTTTGCAACTTCCTCCGACACCGCCTCCAACCTTAGGATCTTTCCTCACCCCCACCAAACAACAATAAAAGTCAGTAATTTATTCTCAACAACGTTTAAACATCTCATAGTTCATTTGCAAACATATATAACATTCACATGTTTCCAATACTTCCAAAAATCACTTTCATTAGAAGTTTCCAACATTAAAACATACATATTCATCTTATAATTTACATTAAAATACAAACTCATCTTCTCCATCTACCATTTTACCCATTTTCCTCTTTTGACACATTTTCATTTTGGGGGTTTTGGGGTTTTCATGAATCAACCCACAAAACCTTTCCATTCATCAAATACCAACTCTAAACCAAGAGTTTTCAAGAGAAAAACAACATAAAACGAACCATAACTCTAAAGGATGAGTTTCCATGGTTTCTCACATTTTAAGAAGAGATCCCATACACCCAAAACGAGTTTGAAAGGGAGAAGGAGAGTTAGAATCAAGAGATTTACCTCTTCTCAAGCTTCTAGATTAGCCTCAAGACTCCTTGCTCTTGAAAATGCTCTCTTCTCTCACTTCTCTTCAAGTTCTAACCCTAAAATGTGTTTGGGGTTCCTTATTTAATGTAATAGCGTCGGGTTCTCGCTCAAGCGAGCTCATTCTCGCTCAAGCGAGAAAATCCCGCCCATTTTAAAAACTCAGATCTGGTCCTCTCGCTCAAGCGAGGATACTCTCGCTCAAGCAAGGATCTTAAACCCTCTACAACTTTAGAGTGCCACTTCACGCCCAGGCGAGACAACTCTCGCTCAGGCGAGACAATTCTCGCTCAGGCGAGGCAACTCTCGCTCAAGTGAAAAAATTCTCGCTCAGGCGAGAATCCTTCAGTGTAGCCCAGGATTCCACTCACCCAGGTGAGCCACTCTCGCCTAGGCAACCCCTTTCTCGCTCAAGCGAGACTTCTAGGATTGATACTATAATTTAATAACCTTAAATTATGTGTCACAATCATCCCCCTCTTATAAGAATTTTCGTCCCCGAAAATTAAACATTCCTCGAATCAAACAAATGAGGGTAATCCTTCCTCATATCATGCTCTACTTCCCATGTAGCGTCTCCTTCATCTACTTGACTCCATAGTACCTTCACCAAGTCAATCTCTTTGCCCCTCAACCTTTTGATACGGATATCCGAAATCCTCACTGCCAAGGTAGCAAAAGTCAAGTTATCTTTCAATTCTATTTGGTCCGAATCAACCACATGAGAAGGGTCTCCAACATATTTCCTCACCTGAGACACATGAATGCACTAAACGCATTGAAATTGACTGTCATATCGTCCGTGAGAAAATCCAGAAAGGCATTGTCCATCTTCTTTCAATACCCTTGAGTGACCAACTAGCTCATACTTTTACAAAGCCTCTTCCACCAAAGCCTTTTCAAACTTTCATTTCCAAGTTGCGGTTCTACGATTTGCACCACCCAACTTGATGGGGGTGTTAACGGTTAAAGCCGCCATCATATCCTACTAGCTTACTCATCAAGCAATCATTGCTGCCATTACATTCACTTCAGTTTACTTCCCAGTTCTATTCTCTTATATTGTTATTAGGCTGCTTGATTATTTAGAGCCTATTTACATTTATTTCTCTAATTGGGCTTATGCCTTCATAAAGCCCACTTGTTATTATTGTTCTTCACCATAACCATTACTTAGCTATATATATATATAGCTTTTAGTTAGGATTGTTATAAACTACTTTCCTTTTTGGGATTATTCATATTGTATAGAAAATCCTGCATTTCTTCTTCTTCTTCCTCCTTGTGATTTTCTGGAGAGAATAACAGTTTCTTTTTCATTTCATTGCCTTTCTTCTCTGAGCTATGAAGCTAAGATTGTGCTTGCTGTTTATAAGGATGACAAGAGAACAATTATAGATATGAAATGCTAGGAAAACCATTTTCATGTTGTTACTTCTTTGGTTCTATTTAACTTGGAGGGACATGTTCCAAGCATCTTAGAGAACAATTTCAGTTCTTGAGGGTAGTAATAGCTAAGAACATGTCTAACCAAAGCCACGTCGGTCAGGCTGACTCAGCCACACAGGTCAGCCTGTCTTAGTCAGTCCACCCCTTCCTGGCGCACCAAAGGTGTGGACTGACCGAGACAGGCTGACCTGTGTGGCTGAGTCAGCCTGACCGACGTGGCTTTGGCTAGCTATGTTCTTGGCTATTAGGTAGCCCAAAACCATGGTTTACTTTAGACTTCATTCTTTAATAGCTATTAAATTAAAAAGCTCTTTCTTGTATCATGTTGTTTATACCTTATAGTCATGAAATTAACTATATCTCACTCTCTTTGGCCTCAACTGAGTTTTGAGTAGAAGGGTTATGATGTTTTGTCAAATGTTGAAATTAATTAAGGGGTTGATAACCTATATGATATCCATGCTTAGCCTTAATGAAAAAAAAGCAACCTTTAGTATGTAATTTAACTAAGTGTAATATAAAACTATATATATATTTGTGTGCGTGCATTCTCTTTAAATGTTAACTAAACACGTGTGGGAACTTTACACAGTTTCTTATATATATATTTAATTATTGATAAATTCCTTGTGCCATGTGCTTTAACATACTTAGGTCTGGAAAATTAAATCTCTTTTACTTCAAATCATTTATTTTAAATTGGTTTGTTACATCATTCTAGATATGTAGGAACTTATCTTCTCTGCGTTTAAATTTTGAAGTTTTATTTACTTGGACCTTAATTAATACAGGAAGTTTTCTGGAAAGGGTCGATGTAATTATGTGATTTAAAGTGTTATTTTAAAAGTGTTGTGGTCGAGTTTTTAAAGGGTTGTTTGTAACTCTTAGGATAAAGTAATAAAGCTTACAACGTTTATATTTGGCCAATATTCCTGCCAACTTGGCTAAGTGTAACTATCTAGTTTTATTAATTATTTTCTAGGCAATAAGTATGAAAAGTTATTTTAACCAAATAAGGAATTGTGTATATAATTATGAAAATAACTATATTTGGTAAAAGTTATAAAAGTACATTTAATCATAAATGGATTTGAATCACAAGTTTGTATTAACTTAATATATTTGTTGGAAAAGTATTAAATGTATTTTTAATTATATTTGATTTCGTCTATAAAGTTTAAGCAATATTAAATTGAAAAAAAATGGGCGCTATAGCTAGGAATGGCAACGAGACAAGTTGGGATCGAGTTTGCACTTACCCAACCTTGAACCTGAAATCCAAAACCAGAACCTGAACAAAGCGAGGTTGAAAACAATGATATCATCCTCGAACCCAATGAAAACTCGCCCGAAACATATATTTCTATATATATTATAGGTTCTATACATGTCAACTATACCAAAACCGAACCCAAAAGTTGAACTTTGGTAAAACCCAGACCCGAATTCGAACCCACTCACATCGAATTTTCCACGTTAAATTCTGGTTCGGTACGGGCGGATACCCACAGGTTCAGTTTTCATTATCTAGTATTGGTGTTAGAAAATGAATTTAAAATTGTTTATAAGTCTTATACTATGGAAGTATAACTTTTAACGCTATTCTAATAATAAACTAAGTTTCTAGAATATGGGATCTTGAATTGGATTGATGGAAATGATTTAGGCTATGTTTGGTACCATAGAAAAGAAGAGGAAAGAAAAGGAGTGGAAAATGTTTCCATCATTTGGTTTCAACAAAAAAAATAGGAAGGAAATAAAAATATATGTATGGGCCTCACAAAAAAAAATTATTCCCTATTCTAGAACGAAAATGGAGAAAGGAAAAAAACCATAGAAAATTACAAATTTTTCCTTCTACCATGAATGAATTGAAAAAACTATATTCTATGTGCAAATAGATACAATGTAGTACACTTCTTTGTTTATATTCATTTATAGCTGAAATTAGTTTACTTAATTTTAATTTCATTCCTTATGAACTCACAAATAAATAGTAATTGTGTATACTCAATAAAAATGTAGTGAAAAAACACAATTTCTTAAAGTTATATACAAAATGACAAATACTAAATAAATTATAAATACAAAATGCAAATGTGTGAAAGTAAGATAATTAGAAATATAAAAGTGGATATTAAATATGAGTTATGATTTCTTTAACTGCATTAGTGAGAAGAAAATATAGGATACTAATGATTTTTATATACAAAATTGTTATATTTTTAATGTTTTAGAATTTGTGGGTACCCGTGGATTCGTTGGGTACCCAAGGACCGACGGATAACAAACCCAACGGATATCAGCACGGGTCTAGGGCGATTCTAGGTCACAAATGAAACAACGAAGCAAGTCAAGATAATGCATTATCCAGACCTATTGCCATCCCTATTCACCATAAGCTTTTACCTTAAATATACATAATGGACATTTTTTTGTTGATACTTATAGGTCAGATATTTTTTTCCATCCCTATTGGAATAACCTGAGAAATGAATCAGATGATTCACTTAAAATTTAAAAAAAATAGGAACACTAATATAATGTCTTGTTTTATTCCTGTCCAAAACACATTGAGAAATGTTATTTCAACATAATTAATAATTATATAAAATTTTGCTTTTATATATTAATTATATATGACATCATTCGATCCAACTAGACATTTAACCGATTAAATCGATTAAACCTAATACATGATCTCTTTCAGTTTGATGTTTGGTTCGGATTAATATATAAATTGAGTAGTAAATAATGGAGAAAAATAAAATGAAATATAGGGTTTTTTCTATCCTAGGGAAAGAGGTTTTTTAGTTGGAGTAAGTTAGCGTTGTGCACCAAGACTTTTGGACAAAATTAAACATCATATTTTAATTGTAATATATTTAGTTATAACGGTATTTCCATACTTTCCATTTAATAACACCCTCATCCCTAACCTTCTTTCCCCTCTCTCATTAACTTAATTATCTCAAAACATCCAAAGCCCCACCGCTCCCTGATTCGTTTCCAGAAACTCCGAAAGCGGCAAGGCCGATACGACGTCATTTTCTTTGATTATCTGAGGTTGTTAGGTGAATGTGATGGGAGGTTCTGCTCTGCCGGGAAGGACGGAGAATTTTGCGACAATAACAGTGGTGAAGATTATAGTTTCGGCGAAGGATTTCAGGGTGTAGAGAATGGGGTTGGTGGGAGAATTATAGTTGGAGGTGATATAATGGTGACGTGGAAGTGAGAAGCGGAGAGTGGTGGAAGAGGATAAAGGAGTGGTGGACATGGTGGTTATGGTGATGGTGGTGGTGGAATTAGGGTTTGTAGAAAAGAAGGGTTTTAGGTGTTTTGGGATAAGTAGATTAATGATAGAGGAAAGAAGGTTAGGGACGAGGGTGAATATTTGTATTAAATGGAAAGTATGAAATTACCCTTATAACTAAACATATTACAATTAAAATATGAGAGTTAATTTTGCTCAAAAGTCTTGGTATACAACGCTAACTTACTTCAACTAAAAAATCTATTTCCTAAGTTAGCAAAACCCTATATATATATATATATATATATATATAAATCTTCTATTAATTAACCATAAAAAGCTAGTATCCCATTTATCCCTTGCTGGCATCGGTCTCTCGAGCCATCTGAGAACATGATTACTACTAAAGATATTAATATCAGACTTAGGAGAATAACTTATTCACCAATCAAGTTTAAGATTATTATTTATCTTATTTTAAATAAACTGAACTTAAGTTTAGAAGTTTATAACTTATTATCCAACACTATTATTTAAAGTATATTAATCATAATTAAATGACATAAAAAAATTATCTTTTCATTTAATATTTTATTGTATCTTTAGAATAATTATTTTCTTGATTTCTCACGTTAAATCCTAACACTCTCCTAGATTTTGTATTTAGGATAATAACCACGGATTCTTTGATATCCCTAAGAATATCTTGCTTTCTTTCTCCTTTTCTAATAGTAATTCCACTTCTTCGACATAGTTTAACTATAGGTTTCCATCATGCAAATCACAAATTTACCTATATTAATAAAAAAGGTGGTTCATTAACATTAGAATATGTCTTCACAGTATCCAAACCAATTAAACAAGCTCCTATGTGTTATGTTTTCCCTTTTCTCCTAGATACATGCATCCACTTGTTACCATTTCTTTTAGATTAATCGAGTAAAGACCTCAAATATTTTTTAATAACTACCACAAATCATTATGATGAAATTCAGCTGGGTAAAGAAAATCAAATAACAAAATTCGGTCTATATATACTTTATACGATTCAAAAGACAACAATCTTTACTCAATTAATAAAATTATATCTATTTAATTATTTAATAAACTATATAAGCAACCATGTAAATCATAAATCAACCGGCCAGAATTATCTTTAACTAGAAGTCATGTTGTGGAGTGCCGGAGATATCCTTAAATCACAGAAAAAAATAACCTCTGTTGAGGACACAAAGCCCCTGCCTTGTGTTACTTAGCCAAAACAGAGACAGAGAAAGAAGATTGAAGGAGAAGATGAATGATGGATAATGCTTTAAGTTGTTTGTGAGTTTAGAGAAAGGAGAGGATAATGAAGAAGATGTATGTTAATGAGGGAATGGAAATCTATGTAAATTTTTCCAAACACCAAAAACCTTTTATACACACATTTAGCACATGCTTATTAAGGGAAACTTCCTAACTAAACTAACTAACTTCACTTTCTATTTTTGGCTTATCTTCTAACATCCACCCTTAAGCCAAAAGTCTTACAAACATCAACTAAAGTATAGCAAGTTTAGCAAATCGATTACAACAGCAAAAACAGAGACACAGTAGGCATTGAAACAGTAAGCAACAGCTTTGGCAAAGCCTTCAACTTTGTTGTGATTCAAAATTCACCACTCTAAGCTTGTCTCTTAGCTTCTCAAACCTTTCAACCTTCAAAGGCTTTGTCATTATATCAGCTATTTGGAATTCAGTAGGACAATGAACCAATTCAACTCTTCCCTTGCTAACTTGATCTCTTATGAAGTGAAACTTGGTGTCGATGTGCTTGCTCCTTCCATGGCTGACTGGATTTCTTGCTAAGTTGATGGCTGATTTGTTGTCCACCATTAACTTAAACTTTTCAGTATCACCACATTTCAAGTCTGCCATTAAAGAACTTAACCACAAGCCTTGGCAAGTTGCATTGCAGGCTGCAATGTATTCAGCTTCACAGGTTGAGAGTGCCACTACACTTTGCTTCTTGGAGTTCCATGATATTGGTGCACCACACAAGTAGAACACTTGTCCAGAAGTGCTTCTCCTGTCTTCTTTATCTCCACACCAGTCTGAATCAGAGAAGCCAGTTAGCTGCAGAGAGTTTGTTGTTCTCTGGCTTGGAAACAGTATGCCAAAATTCAGTGTTCCCTTGAGGTATCTCAAGATCTTCTTTGCTTCAGTCATGTGAGCCTGGGTTGGATTAGCCATATGCCTGCTTATTAGGCCAGCTCCATAAGCTATTTCAGGTATGCTATGACAAACAAACCTTAGACAGCCTACCATTTGTCTAAACAAGGTTGCATCAGTTGGGATTTTATTGACCAACTCATCTGATTTGATGCCTACTTCAACTAGAACAGCAGCAGGATTGCAGTTTAGCATTTGAAACCTATCCAACACTTCTGTGATGTACTTCCTTTGATGCATTATAATTCCTTTGTCTGTCTTCATGAACTCAATGCCTAGGAAGTATGCAAGCTCACCTAGATCAGTCATTTCAAACTCAGCCTTGAGTTTATGTTTCAAATCTTCCATGCCTGCATCACTGCTCCCTGTGATGACTAGGTCATCAACATATAGACATAGCAGAATTATTCCATCCTCACTGGTAGTATGCACATAGACTCCATGCTCAACTATGAATTTGTGAAAGCCAATTGAGGTTAGGAATGAGTCAATCCTTCTATTCCATGCTCTTGGTGCTTGTTTTAAGCCATACAAGGCTTTCTTCAATCTCAGCACCTTGGTTTCATCTCCTATGATTTCAAAGCCAGGAGGTTGGGTGATGTATACCTCCTCTTCAAGAGGCCCATTGAGAAAGGCACTCTTGACATCAAGCTGCCATAGCTTCCATTTTCTCAAGCTTGCTAGTGCCACAATCAGTCTTATTGTCTCAAACCTTGCAACAGGTGCAAACACTTCAGCATAGTCATACCCTTCTTGTTGCATGAATCCCTTGGCAACTAGCCTTGCCTTATGCTTGGAGATGGTTCCATATGGACTTAGCTTCACCTTATATACCCATTTAACAGCTATAGGTGACTTGCCAATGGGTAGTTGTGCCACTTCCCAAGTCTTGTTTTTCTCAATTGATTTGATCTCTTCCTTCATAGCCTTGACCCATACTTCCTCATTGATTGCTTGATTGAAGGTGATTGGTTCTGTTTCAGTCATGAGTGCTAGCTGTATTATGTCACCTTCATCAGTAATTGCATCATCAGTTAAGACTTCAAAATCACTAAGTCTTGTTGATACTTGTCTAGCTCTTGTAGGTCTTGATCCAACCACTTCTGTCCCTGAGTCAAGTTCTGTTGTATGTGGATCAGTATCTGTTTGTCCTTCTATAGGAATTAGAACTCCTTCTTGTTTGTGCTCAAGCCTTTTAAGAAGATCCTTCCATGTGCTCTTCTCATCAAATTTCACATCTCTGCTGAAAGTGATCTGCTTGGACAATGGATTATAGAGTTTATAGGATCCTGATGAATGATATCCAACAAAAACCATGAGTTCACTCTTATCATCAAGCTTTTTCCTGACTTGATCTGGTATATGCTTGTAGCAAGTAGATCCAAAAACCCTTAGATGCTTCACTGATGGTTTCTTGCCTGTCCATATCTCCTCTGGAACAAGATTGCCAAGGCTCTGAGTTGGGCATCTATTGAGCACATAGGTAGCAGTTGATGCTGCTTCTCCCCAAAGATCAAGAGGTAACCCTTTGCACTTAAGCATACACCTCACCATGTTCATCACTGTTCTGTTCCTCCTCTCAGTCAGGCCATTATGTTGAGGTGTGTATGGAGCAGTCACCTCATGAACTATGCCATTCTCTTCACATAATTCTTCCAGAGCTTTTGATGTAAACTCTCCACCTCCATCTGTCCTGAGAGTTCTCAACTGTTTGCCTGATTGCTTTTCTGCCATAGCTTTGAATCTCTTCAAGTTATCAAGCACTTCACTCTTTGCTCTAAGGAGATAAATCCACATCTTCCTACTAAACTCATCTATGAAGGAAACAAAGTATTTGTTTCCTCCTATAGTAGGCACTTCTACTGGACCACAAACATCTGCATAGACAGTGTGTAGTGGTGCTGTGGATCTGTGATGTATATGGCTGCAAAACTTTGTTCTATCTTGTTTGCCCAATATGCATCCTTCACAAATTGTTTGATGATCTCTGATATCAGGGAGTCCATGCACCATCCCTTTAGATTTCAGCTGCTTTAAGTCCTTGAAGTTAAGGTGACCAAACCTCATATGCCAAAGCCATGACTCATCTTTGCTTGTTGATGCATTCAGGCAATGTGAGTCAATTGTTCCTAGCTTTACTTGAAATGTTCTGTTTCTAGATAATGGTGCTCTCAAAATTCTTCTTTTCATTGAATCATAGACTGCCATGAAGCCATCTAGCAATTCCATAGTGAGTCCTTTCTCATGTAGCTGGCCAATGCTAATGAGATTGGTTTTCATTTCTGGCACAAACAGCACATCATTGATGAATGCTTTTCTTCCATTTGCCAAGGTGAGTGGAATATCACTTGTTCCTTCTACCATGATGACTCTACTGTCTGCAAACTTCACCTTACTTATCCTTGTTGGGTCAAAGTTCACTAACCATTCCCTATGGCCTGTCATATGGTTAGAGCAACCTGAGTCAAGATACCAAGACTCACTGCCACAGCTTCATGTTGTCATCATAAGTTGCACAGCATTGTTGTCAATTTCATCATCAACTTCTTTGGCAAGATTCACTTCTGTGTCAATTTCATCATCAATTTCATCATCTCACCTTCTTCTTGTCTGTTCTTTTCTTCCAATTCTTGCCTTGCTTATCAGAATTCCTTCTGCTCAAGAAATCAGTTTGATCTCGAGGGATCACATTGCCTGATTGCAAGTCTCCTCTTGAGCTACTACTCTGCTCAGTTGGTCTATAATTGTTCCTTCTTGGCCACCTATCACTGCTTGCCCCTCTTCTATTAAACTGAGCCTGCAAGGCTTGATGGGAGCTTATGTTGGCACTTCTCTCTATCAACCTCTGCTCATGAGCTTCAAGTGAACCTTGGAGCTCTTCAACCTTCATCTTCTTAAGCTTTCCAGACTCCTCAATAGCCACCACCACATGATCAAACCTTGGTGCTAGAGTTCTGAGTATTTTTTCCACAATAACAGCATCCTCCATTTTCTCACCACAAGCCTTCATAGCATTGGTTTGAGTGATTATTCTTGTGAAAAATTCAGAGATTCTTTCATTTTCCTCCATCTGCATCAACTCATATCTTCTCCTCATTGTTTGCAGCCTTACTTTCTTTAGTTGTGCAGCTCCAGCATAGTGTTTATCAAGGATTTCCCAAGCTTCTTTTGATGTTGCAGATCCTGCAATCATTTCAAAGTGTGCATCATCCATTGCTTGATGCATGAGGCAGAGTGCTTTGCAATCTTTCTTCTTGGATTGCCTATATGCACTTCTTTGAGCTTCATTAGCTCCAGCTTCCAGGGAAGGGAATCCTTCTTCTATTACTTCAAGCACTTCATGACTGCCAAATAATGCCTTCATCTGGATGCTCCATCTTGACCAATTCGTGCTATTGAGAATGGGAAGATTAGTTGCAAAATTTCCAGTAGATTGAGCCATTGGGTTGCAGCGGAAAAGAAAGAAAAGAATGGATCTTGTTCTTGCTCTTGATACCAGTTGTTGAGGACACAAAGCCCCTGCCTTGTGTTACTTAGCTAAAACAAAGACAGAGAAAGAAGATTGAAGGAGAAGATGAATGATGGCTAATGCTTTAAGTTGTTTGTGAGTTTAGAGAAAGGAGAGGATAATGAAGAAGATGTATGTTAATGAGGGAATGGAATTCTATGTAAATTTTTCCAAACACCAAAAACCTTTTATACACACATTTAGCACATGCTTATTAAGGGAAACTTCCGAACTAAACTAACTAACTTCACTTTCTATTTTTGGCTTATCTTCTAACAACCTCAACGTTTTATTTCAGGTCTATGCAGTATTGTTAAACACCAACCATTTAATAAGTCACTTAGTACACTAAATCAATGAGTCACTCATTGAAGTACTGAGTCCATGGTTGGACAAGTTAACTTGGGAATCCAAAGCACCAAAAAGGTAACTGATTTTGTCAAGACAAAATACCAACTATGGAAGCTTTATTATGTAAGGGATAACTTTAGTCCCATGAGGGAATAATTTTAGCCCCAAGAAGGGACAATTTTAGTCTTCGGAGAAAGATCTTTGTGCATCTTATGCAACGAACAACCAAAATCCATCCAACATATTTTCTCTTCATGTTGACTTACCTACTTAATTTGGGAATCAATCTACAAATGGTTGGACATTACTATTGTTGGGTAAACACTGAATAAAAGACACCCAGAGGGGAGGGGTGAATAGGTGTAGCAGATCACTAATGTCATTTTTCTGGTTAATGAGAATATTGAAAAAACAGTACAAGATAATTGATTATCTCACCAAGTAATCGATTACTATCAGAGTAAATAATCGATTAGTAACATCAATAATCGATTATGTTAATTCTTGAATTCTTGTAAAAGTAGTTTCTTATACAACAAGTATCTTCCAATTCAATCGAAAACAAAATCAATTCACTTAAAGAAATGATGTCAAATTATACACAGAATGTAGACAAACACTAAGATCAAGCAAATCAATTTAATCGATAAAGCACCTAAAATAATTGATTGTAAAGGAGTTAAGGGATATAAAGAGTGCGACAATGGATTTTATCCTAGTTCGTTTGCTTGTCCACGTGAAAATTACATTCTTGTCTCCCCTTCTGATCTTGGGAGATTTTTCATCACTATTGGAATCAAATGTATTTTACAAACACACTTCCAAGAATTTACAAGACTTCCTTCTCGGGCCTAGAGTATCTCAAAGATAGTTTGACCTTCTACCCGTCTCTAAAGGATACCCACACCTTTCTCATGGTCCGGCCCCAACCACTTCTTCCTCACAACCAAGACCCTTGTAAATCATGAAGACACCACCTAACCGCAACTAGGATTTCCACTCAATTCTCTACTAATGGTGATACTCAACACACCTAGACAATCTAACGTTGTTGTCTAAAATTGGTTTTGAGTTATGTGCACCTAAAGTGTGCTAATATGAACACTAAAACTCAACTACAAACCTAAACGTTAAGTGTGATTAATGCAATATTTGTATATTAATGTATAATAAGATGCACAATTGAAAAGAATGCTAAACTTCTATCATTTTCACTATTAAGATTCAAGGAAACTAAGAACATTTTCAACAGCAAGAATTTTACTCTAGAATGATATGAAATTGAATTTTGGAAATCTATCAAAGTTATGGTTATTATGAGCACATGGGTGAAAAATCAATTTTTATATAAAATTGTTTTCTGTTAGGTCCAATCAATTTTCTATTGGAAATAATTCATTTCCTATAGGATAATCGTTATTGAAACCAAAAAATCCAATTAGGTACTTGAATTCTAAATAATCAATTATTCCCATACGTAATCGATTACTGGTTTCCCATGTTCTATATAATTGATTATCTTACATGATAATCGATTATTGATGTTGAAAACTTGTTTCTTTGATACACGATGAACCTTCTACATGATGTATGAGTATATGATGCATGGCTCATTTTAAATTGATTTACTTTTTAAATTTTGTGAGTCTTCCATCCTAGGTTCACATAACATAGACTCTACCTAATCAATCATCTTAGGACTTATATTAAATATGAAATATTTTCCTAAGTCTAGAAAGACCTTGAGCCTTGACTTGTTGTTTGTTGAGTTGTCGTTGTCTTCAAACATTCTTTAAAGTTTTTGTCTTCATCAAAACTACATGAATTAAGCACATTTGCAATTTCAATCTCCAATTGCAATGTCACATATCACTCTTCTACTAGACCTAATCCATAATAAATATGGGCATGACAAAGAACCAAAAAGCTAGAAAGTCTGGAGTGTCATTTGGTTAACAACAATATGATCCACTTGGTTGGCTAGAAATGATACTATCTTCAACTCAATCTAGCATTCTTTGCAACAAATCACAAAACCTGTGAAGGTGAAATCTTGGTTGTGGGCCAACAGAAAGATGGACATGGCCACAATAACCTATTCTGATTGGATCGCTAAACCTACACAATGTCTTTTCTAATTGTCTTGATTATGCTTCTTTAAATAAATTCAAGGGTGCACTTCTCTCCTTACAACATCCCTATACTTTTGTATTTTTTGTTCAGATCTTTTGTCCTTAAAAAACTAGGTTTACAATTTTTAGTTAACATTATATTACTCCAAATTTAAAAACATTTCCATAACTAATTAAATAACATTTCCATAACTAATTAAATAACTAGCTAAGGAGATTTTTGTAATGTAAAATGTCACAAATAATTTGAAAAATAGTCGAACAATATACACACTAGGTTTTTTTGGTACTACTTAGTGTATCCCCTCACCCTTTGAGTAAGGAATTAATCTATTTTGGGGTGCTTGACTGCCCCTCCCAACAAGTATCGCTCTCAATAATTGAACTTTGACATTTTGGTCATCATGAGAATACTAAATCAACACCTTGTTGATATATACGCTATTCTTTAATTGCAACAAAAACGAACAATAAAAATTTAAAATTTAATTAATCAATAAAAGTTTTGGTATAACATAGGTTAATAAATGACAAAACATAACTAAATATTTGAGCTTTTTCACCTCAAAGCCACTTGTTTTAGTTGTCTTTTAAAAAGTATTTTTTGAATGACTCGATTGGTCCAACCAGCCCAACCACTTGAGTCACAAATTTTAGGTTTAAACCGACCATTAAATGTGAAAGTCAAACAAATATCTAGTTCATAATTGGACCGCTCGAATCGACCAGTCCAAACCAGGTTTTATGGTAAATTACACAGCAACTAAATCCTTAATTTGGAAAAGACCAAAAAAAAATGGGTTTTGTGATTTAGAAAGTTATAATTGGCCGTAGGCTTAAGATGTGGGACCGATGGGAATTGGTTATATATACACATATGCTTCAACACATAAACAAAAAGTAGTCACACATTTTTTCTCTTTCTCAGCCTCTTTAATTTCTTCAACCCTCTGTTGTGATCACATCGTGTAGCAATGGAAGAGAGTAAATCAAGGTTCAAGAGAATTTGTGTGTACTGTGGGAGCAGTTCAGGAAACAAAGCTAGTTACCAAGAAGCTGCTATAGAACTAGCCAGGGAGCTAGTAATGTTTTGCTTCTTTTCTTTTTCTGCGTTATATAACAGTATCACTTTCTTAAAGCCAGTTTCCTTCTAAAGATGTCAATTTCTTATTTAAAAAAATTACTTGAACTGGGTTTTTAATTTTTGTATATTTTGCATTCTCTATTTTTTTTTTATTTCCATCTGTTTTATACCTGGGTTTAATCTCCACATGATTCCTGGTTCATTCATTCTATTAGCTATTATAATAACATGCATAACAAACTTTTTATTTCCTCTTTTTCAGTTAAATTTCCCCCCTATTTCCCCTCCTTGTGACTTCTACCATTCATTTAGATTTATCAATATGTAATTTCTCAGTTATTTTTCTCTTTCCTGATAGCGTTCAGCCTCTTTCTTGTGATGAAATGTTTGATAATTGTTCCTTTCTTTTTTAATTTATTTTTTCAATATTTTTAATCAAATAAAGAATCTTAACCCTGAAAACTAGCTACAATTGTTGAGGACTGAGAAAATGGTTTAGGTTTGGCATGAAAGAGAGATTAATGCTAGCTGGAACCTGCCTGTCAGTTGAACAGACCTCTTGCATGATCTCTTATTTGCTTATAACATGCTAGTTTTTTAATTAAATAGAAATAATAACTATCCTGAAAAATAAAATAAAAGAAACAAAAATGGCTTGTGTTCTTTTCAAGTTTCTAGAAACTAAACGTGCAACATAGGTATCATTACACTATGAAGCATGTTCTTAGCCTTTTGCATTCCCCACAAGCTTCAATGACTAAGAACCTATGATTTTCCCCATGGTCGAGGGTTATTTCCACTTAACATAATTATTTTTCCCTTCTACCAAACTTTGGCCTTGACCATATCCCATTATTAAATCAATATAATATATAATATGAATATAATAAGCTAGTAATAAATATGTTATAAATTTATTATGTTTGCTGTGTGTGAATAGTTGAGTTGGTTTGTTTTCATGATGATGAGTGTTGTAACACGCGTCTAATTGGTTTGGTTTTCAATGATTTTGAAGGTTGAGAGAAGGATTGATTTGGTCTATGGAGGAGGTAGCGTGGGATTGATGGGTCTCGTTTCTCAGGCCGTTCATGATGGTGGACGCCATGTTCTAGGGTTTGTTCTCTCTCTCTCTCTCAATCTCTTTCTTTGTACTTGTTACTTTTTATATATTTAATTTAAAGTAAAAGAAATTTTATTGACATATAAAGACATTTGATATTTTGAAGCGTGTACTTGGGAAGTATTCTAGTGGTAACGTTTCACATGACGAAACAAGAAACCTTTTAAATATAATGAGATTAGTTTGAAATATGTGAGAAACTCTGTTAACTATTATATTTATTTATGTCTTCCTATATGAGACGTTATTTTGACATGAGAGGATTCATTCTTAATCATTTTGCTGATTTTCTATGATGTGGGTTGTATCCTTCAGTGTTGCCTACTGGCCCATGCGTGTTTCCCTGTTTCCTAAGGAATGAGTTTAATATTAGACATCATTGGATCAAATGCTGGCAACGTGGGACATTTCTGTGTGTGTTTTTTGTTTCTTCATCACGGACAGAGATCACTTGTCTCAAACGGTGTCTCATTCTCTGTCCCAAGTGAAAATGTTTCATTTTGTTTTTAAAAAAAAAATTATTCATATGGTAATATGCTATTTGTTCGGGACATGAAATGAGATACCGTTCGAGACGGGTGATCCTCATCCTTTCATCACACACCTTCCATATGTAAAGGAAGCATTTGAATAAAGATAAATAAAATATAACTTCACTATGTAACTGGGATTAATCCAGTTTATGTTCTTCATTCCCAAGTTGAAAATGACAAAAAAAAATTGAAAGTAAAGTTTGTGACCTTTACTTATGGTTAGGATCTTTTTCAGCAGCTTTTCTCTATTGGATAAAGTTGAATGCCTTTTGGGTTTTTTGCAGAAAGGTATAGTACAAAGATTTCACTCAGGAACTGGAGCCACCATTGCCTTTTCCTTGCACCTTACGTGCACTTTGAAAACATGCTTAATTTTTATTTATTTATCTTTCATGGATCCTTGTTTCATATTAGTTTTAGGGTAGTGATGTGATACCCCCGAGTTAGTTTTGGGCACTTGTTAAATGGTGGTTCTATAATAAATATTTTAAACTATATAGGTCCAGTGAAATACTTTAATTACTAACTATTGGGTAGCGTATAAACGCCTTAAGTTTAAAGCTGTTCTTTTATCATTATAAGGGATCAAATTGTTCTTTGGTTATTCTATTGAAGTCATCATTCTTTGTATTATTCCGTCTTTGACCTTTTGACTGAAACCTTTGAGTTCTTGTAATTTTGGTTCTGATTGTATTCCTTGTGCAGGGTTATCCCAAGAAGTCTCATGACAAAAGAGGTAAATCACACTATGTTACTTGCTTTTATTGGACCATACATTATACTTATTCTAACACACTCTTTTATTGGACCATACATTATACTTATTCTAACACACTCTTTTATTGGACCATACATTATACTCTTTTCAAAATATGATTTAAAAATAGGAGAGATAATGAGATGTATAGTGTATACAATAAGAAAGTGTGTCTCTACTCTCTAACACTCTTCCTTGCTATTATGTTTAAGTGAGGAAATAACCAATTGAATGAAGAATCAATTATCAGTGACTAATTATTATACATTTTTTCAATTGCAGATAACTGGTGACCCAATTGGTGAAGTGAGAGCGGTATCTGATATGCACCAAAGGAAAGCTGAGATGGCTCGTCATGCTGATGCCTTCATTGCCCTCCCTGGTATGATTTTAAACTACATTTGTTTTTTATCGACAAAAGTTAATTTTATTATATGAGGACGGATCCATTTACTCCAAGAGTAGTTTTTTAAACTTCACATCTTAGCCATCAATTCTAGGGAAATCCAATGGTTTATATTCACCCACTAATTCAAACCATTGAATTTGACCAAGATGTTGGAGTAAGTTTAAAATACTTACTCGATCCCCTCTCTTGTTATATTGCACAAAAAATACAAATGTACATAGTGCTAATGCCAGGACTAGGAAGGAATGAGATCACCTGTCCCCAACCATGTCCACAATCATATCCCAAACCAATCACATTTCATAAGATAAATATGTTATTTTTTATTTTTCATTTGACTTATGTGACAATTTCTAATTGGCTAGGACAGGAAATAGGGACAAACTTTGGGACAGCATATCCCTTCGACTAGGACTAGTCGCCAAATTGTTAAAGCTTAATGAGTATGGATTTTAACTTTAGACATGTGTCCTCTTATCTTGAAACATTAGGTGGATATGGAACCCTTGAAGAATTGCTGGAAATAATTACATGGGCTCAGCTTGGGATCCACAGCAAACCGGTAATTAACAACTATTGTGATAGGCAATTAGAGGAGATACTAATGTTAGTTACAAAGTTGGTTGACCAAAATTATTATCATGCAACTGTAACCAACATAAAATCTATAAAAACAAGTAATGTAGAGAGCGATGCCTGAAAAGTGGGAAAGGAATAAATTCAATAATGTATTTAGAAGCTAAAGCGTCTTTAAAATTAAAGCAACAAGCTTCCCTTGCCTCTCACGAATTCTCTAGAATCAAATTTCTATAATATATATTAATAATATCATCAAGTCAAATTCCATTTATTAATTTTTGGCCTTTAATATGTTTCTGACAGCACATGCCGTCAGCAATTTTGCTTCCATGTTTTATAAGAATTTCATTCATTGTCATGTTACTTAGATACGTCTTGTTTTTTTATCAATTATAGTGTAGTTAACTTTATGTCTCGTTGAATAAAATGTTTCATAAGCTTGGGACCTAGAAGCCTAATAGTTCAACTTGGCTATTTAATTCACATACTCACATGAGAAGATAGTCTCAGATTTAGTTTAGTTAATCGTTGTCACGTTACATTATTTGATGGTTCTCCGTTTGAATGGGAGAAAGATGTCATAATCAACTAATACATAATATAAAATTAACAAGGAACATAGAACACACAACAAATAAAGTTGTTGGTCAAATGTACGAGTGCTTAAAATTGTATTAACATATTTATAAATATGTAGGTTCTAGCTATTATTATTATTAGATCTACTCCATCACATTTTAGTCATCGATTTTAGGAAATTTAATGATTTTGATCTACTCATTAATTTAAACTATTAGAATTCCCTATAATTGATGGTTATGATGTGTAGTAAGTTTTTTAAACATATTAATATTAATATTGTAACAAATTGTTTTGTTGTGAATTTTTTGTGGTGCAGGTGGGCCTGTTGAATGTGGATGGGTTTTACAATTCCTTATTGTCTTTCATTGATAAGGCCGTTGATGAAGGCTTTATTTCCCCTAAGGCACGTCGCATAATCGTGTCAGCATCCACAGCCAAACACTTGGTGATGGAGCTAGAGGTGCGTATAAATTGCTCTTCACTTTTTGAATATAAAAAATGTGCTTGGTTTATATTGATTCAGAAAAGATGATCTCTTTATTAGAGCAAATCATACTTAAGATACTACAAGACATTAATATTATATTAATACTTAATACAAGTTGGGAAATCAAGTGGGCAAATTGTAGAGCTAATAATCATTTAATGTTTTTTGTGTGGAAGCAGGAACATGTTCCTGAGCAAGATGAGGTTGTATCCAAGTTGGTATGGGAAGACAGGCTAAGTTATGTGCCTGAATCAGAAGTTGCCATGTGAAACATGTTCTGCGTGAGCATGATGAACCATAGTTTTTTTTTGGGGTTTTAACTTCGTTTATTTATTATGTATTTTGGGTAAATATATCATATATGGGCATAGAAACCGTAGAAGTCAATACAGCATCCTTTTGTTTTTCCAGCTTTTGTTGATGCCCGTAGTATACAGAAAAATGAGGGTAGTTAAAAATTATGGAATTTCACCAATGGAAGTTATGTAACCATCCTTTGCAAATTGCAATGAGTGAGTGAATCAAAGTTTCTATCTTTCTCCTGTCTTCTCTTTCTAAAGCAAACATCAAAATGATTCAAATCCAGTAATAATATAATTCACTGGATAATTCCAAAATAATTTGATAAAAAATTATAATTCTAAATTAAACAACTCAATTGCTATTTGGTAATGAGTGCAACATTTATATATACTGTTATTATAAAATTTTATACATAGTTATTATATCATTCATAATTTATTTGAACTGAATTCTTAAAAATATAAATGATGATTAAATATAAATGATAGATAATGTAGTGATAATATATAAAACTCGTAAATTCAATATATATTTTTCTAAATGATAAAAGAGAATTTATATTAGCTTTCAAATGGTATCAAATTCCAATGATTAATACTATGTAATCGGAATAGTGAATTATTGAACATTTTGATTCATAAAAAGTATTTTGTTAAAGTTTGCTAGTGTGAAGTAACCAAATAAGGGCCACAGGTTTATTTGAGAGACTTTTGTATCATGTTGTAATAAAGAGATTTACACGTCAATAGGTCAACGATTATGAATAAGAGTGGAAATATGTCAGACTGCCTACTAGGGGCCTATTACCTGACCTATAATAGGTCAGATTAGACTTTTTTAGTAAACAGGTCAGGCTTAGGCTTCTCCAAAAGCCTATTTAATCGAAATAGGTCAGACTCAGGCTTTTTAAAAAGCCTATTAAGTATAATAGGTTAGCCTATGTAATATTAGTATACATTTATAAATTATTTTTATAACATGTACAAAAAATAAATAATAATTTTTTATGTAAATCCAATAGGACTTAGAGATTAGACTATTTAATAATTGAATATTTAATTGTTGAAACTTGGGCTTAAATACATAACTCAGCTCATGTTAAATATTAAAACAATATCATATTTTACTATGATATTAAAATACATTGTTTTGTATATTCTAACATTAAATGCACCACAAATCATTTGAATACATTACACAACATTGGAAAATGATGGAAATAATTGTGATAACAATGTAAAAAAATTCACACTAATTTTTATAATTATAATAATTTTTTTTTAGTTTGTACATAATGTGTTTAATTTTTTACCTTAACAGACTTTTAAACATACTAACAGGTCAAAACATGCTTTTAAACAGGTCAGGCCTAGGCCTTTGATTTTTTTTAAACAGGCTGACATGCCAAGCTCAGACTCTTATTGTATAAGCCCAACCTGTTTAAGACAAAACCTGACCTGATCTGCCCTATTTCTACCCCTAGTTATATAGTTGGTAATCCTATTATTTCTTCTCATTTATTTTTTATCCCACAAGAGAGTTGGTTTAGCAACGAGCATAATCAATTTCTCCCCTCATACCCTCATATATATACCACTTCCACCACTACTATCACACTAATACTAATACATTAATGTCATTATTAAGTGGTGCAAAACAAAAAATGGTTATGCTTATATCTTATCTCCAGCTTTATCGTTTCATATCTTTATCTTATCTTGACCACCAAATGAGTTCATAAGAACTTGAAGTTTTTGTTGGTTAGAACTTAACCTTTCCATGTAAGATTATATTTCTTAGTCATGTTCATGACATATAGACTAATCTTATATTCTTGGTGTTCTATGTTTTGATAATTGGTGAAATTATGGTTCCCACTATATGAATAAATCACATGTGATGGTGTATCTTCATGAAAACATTTGACCAAATAATTTTGTTTATGCTGACGTGATTGATAATTTCCTCCATGCTTATACGTTATATATATATATATATATGTGTTTTTTTTTATAAGGTATATATACCGATAAATGTGGAGATTGCAGGCCTCACATGTACTAAGTGATATAAATGATAATATATTGTTGCAATGAACTGTTTGTAAATGAATTAGGTTTCATTTTGAAATGATAATTTAGAATTTTCCACAGAAGCAAAAAATTGTAGAACAGTAGTTTCAGAAAATTAAAAGAGATAAGGATAGAGATTCACACCAAGGTGAATACTACTCACATTTTTCAACTGAAAGCTACATTCAGCCCCTTTTTCTGATTCAAGATATTTTTCACTATGTAACTGAGTTTCTTACAAACCTTACACTAAGACTCTCTTCTAGAATAGTCAGTCCCATAAGAAAACACATCGCTTTATTTTTACACAATCACTCACCAAAACCTATGATGATTCTTGATATGATAGAGTAGAAGAAGACTTTCTGAATGACTAATATTACCACACCCAATCTAATGATGGTTGAATCATTTTTCAAGAAAACTTTAATGTTAATATCACATTAGGCTCTTGTTTTTCAGAAAGTATGAAAATGCAGAATTTCTCTTAAGCTCTTTTAGAAAAAATTGTGATAGATTTGAGAGTAAAAGAAGTTGCAAAAAGTATTGTGTTGGTTTCATAAACTTAGGATGATAGATATAGAGTTTAGAAGGGTTCCAAGGTCCATTCCAGAAAATATGAAACACTTGTAATCATATTGAAATTCAAAAACACAATAACTCCATAGAGTAATTGATTATTGGCTTGTGGAAATATGTAAGCGGACCTTATTTTACACCTTACCCACCTCAATAATCAATTAATGGACCCTTCTTTCCAGTCAGGTAATCTGTTAATTTGTTTCAAGTAACTTGTTACTTTTTTTGAAGTAATAAGTTAGTCTATTCAACATAACCAAGTCTCATGCATAGTCCGAATCAACATAACCAATAACTGAAGGCTTACTTTATTGGCTGTCAAACATAATACCGAGACCTGTAGTCCCCTTCAAATATCTGAAAATACATTTGACTGCTTCCGAATGTTGCTTCCCTAGTTTCGACATGTACTTTCATATTTGACTAACTGCTTGTGCCAAGTCTGGTCTAGTACAAACCATAGCATACATCAAGCAACCCACTGCACTGACATATGGAACCTTTGACATGTACTTCTTCTCTTCATTTGTCTTTGGACATTGACTAGAGAAAGCTTGAAGTGATTTCCCAATGGAGTGCTTACTAATTTAGCATTGCTCATATCAAATCTCTCTAAGATCTTTTCAACATAGCTTTACTGAGAGAGCCATAGTTTTCTAGCTCCCCTATCAATGTGAATCTTCATCTCAAGAATCTTCCTAACAGCCCCTAAATATTTCATATCAAAATTCTTGCCCAACATGAAGCGCTTATAACCAAACTTCACATACAAGTGTCAAACTGCTTGTGCCACAGTCTGGGAGACTGCTTCAACCCAAATAAAGACTTCTTAAATTTGCAAACCAAGTGAATCTGTCCAGTTGCACTGAACCTTCTGATTGTGTCATGTAAATTTTATCCTCTAATTCACCACGGAGAAAAGCAATCTTCACATCCATTTGTTCTAATTGCATATCTCGGCTGGCTACCAAGGCAAACACTACCCTAATAGAAGTGTGTCTCACCACTGGGGAGAAGGTCTCATTGTAGTCTATCCCCTTCTGCGTGAATACCCTTTTGCTACAAGACGAGCCCTGAAATTTTCCCTTCCGTTTATGATATTGCTGGCTTCCTCTTGTAAACTCACTTGCACCCAAATTCACGATTGTCTAAGGGCAATGGGACAAGCTCCTAAGTTTGGTGCTTGTGTAAAGGCTACATCTCATCCATCATGACACCCATACATTGTTCTTTCTCCTGGCTGTTCATAGCATCTTGAAAGCTACATGGATCTCTTAAACTGATATGGAGAGAAACTGAAGTCATATACTCAAAGCTATATCTCTCTGGAGGTTTGATATGATGTATATCTTTTCTCTAGCAAATAGATACTCTTGCACACGTGAACTCTCCGCCTGAGAATCATCATGTTCTTAACTTGAGCTAGTGCATGGTTCATTGCTTTTACTGACATGAATCATTTCATTATTCACTGAAATCATATTTGATCTCAAAGTCTCTCCATTGGGCGTGGGTACCTATCTCAAAACTAACTCTTTCAGTAGAAAATCTTCATCAAACACTACATCTTTACTCAATACAATTTTTCTGGAAACTGGATCCCATAACTTGAACCCTTCATACCTTTGGTACATCCAATGAAGATACACCTCTTTGACTTGAAATTAAGTTTAGATCATTCATCACTAGGTACATGTACATAAGTAGGATAATAAAAAATGCAGAACATATTATAATTGACTGAGTTACTTGTCCATACTTCTTCTGTAACTTCGCCATCCAATGAAGCCCGTGATGATCTATTGATGACATAACATGCCATATTAAGTGCCTATGCCCAAAATCCTTTGGAAAGTCCAGCATTCAGTCTCATACATCTGGACTTCTCTGTAAGAGTTTTATTCATCCTCTATGCAACATCATTCCACCGATGAGTCTTCTTCACTGAAAAGTGTCTCTGAATGCCATGTTCCTCACAAAACTTCTGAAACCGTGATCTTTTTACTCCACACCATTGTCTAACCTCGAGTATTTTTTTATATCAATCTGGTTCTCTACCTCTGCCTTCCAAACCTTGAACTTGACAAAGACTTATGACTTATGTTACAGAAAATATACCCAAACCTTGTGAGAAAAGTCATCAACAAAGGTAGTAAAATACCTAGAATCTCCTGGGGATGGTTCCTGAGTGGGTCCCCAAACATTATTGCGGACATAGTTTAGAATGGCCCGAGTCCTTTGTTGGCTAGTCTTGAAACTAACTCATGTCTTTTTCCCAATCACAAAATACTTGCACAAATCTAGCTTGCATTTGCTAACTTCCTTCAACAATCATCTTTTGCATAGTTCTGTCATGCCACACACACTAATATGACCCAAACACATGTGCCATAATTTTGTAAGTGTTCTCCTTAACAACCTGTAAGTGTTCCCAGCAATCTTCTTACCCTTCATCATAGTCATAGAACCTTCACATACTCGAAGAATATCAGTGTCCCTATCAGCTCTATAGTTAAATCCTTTGGCCTGCAATGTCCCAAAGAAATCTAATTCTTCTTCAAATCTGATATGTGTCTAACCCCAAATAACGTCTTCACTACACCATCATCCATCACAATTCTGATTTGTCTCATGCCAAATATTTCACATGCTTTATTCTTTAGGTGGATCATCATGAGTTTGCTCTTCAAGTTGAGTTATCTCATTGTGGCCCTTCACTTCCTCTATTTCAGTTTGTTCATCTACTTCATTTGAAGCTATCATTATTTGATATACTTGGTAAATTTTCCTCCATAAATGGGCTAGCCTCATCAAAAGAAACATGCATAAATTCTTCAACGATAAGAGTTAACTTATTAAAAATTCTATAAAAACCTTACTTGTAAGAGAATAACCAAGGAAGATTACTTGATCAAATTTATCATCAAATTTACCAAGATTATATTTTTGGTTGTTTAGAACAAAGAATTTACAACAAAAAATATGCATGTGGAAAATATTGGGTTTTATTCATTAGTAAAGTTCAAAAGGGGTTTTTTTTTTAAAGTAGGACAAATTAAAACACAATTACTAACATAGCTAGCAATGCTAATAGCATCAACCCAAGAGTATCTATATAGATTCGTTTCATTTAGCATTGTTACGTTCTAGATAATTCTTATAAGGACTTGTTTTTCTTTTCTACAACATCATTTTATTGTGGTGTTCTAGGCACTGAAAAATTGTGTGAAATATCATTTTCATCAAAAAAATCTTTAAGCATAGTACTTTCAAATTCTCCTCTATGATCACTTCTAATGTAAGATATTTTCACGGACATTTCATTTTGAACATGTTTTGTATATTTTGTAAATGCATCAAAAACATCATTTTTATAAATAAAAAATAATGTCTAAGTTAATCTTGAATAATCATCAACTATCACTAGAGCATAATAATTTCTACAAAAACTCTGTCCTAAATGGGCCAAATAAATCTACATGCAATACTTGTAATGGTCTAGAATTTGAAACAATATGTTTCTGTTTAAGACATACTTTAGCTTCTTCTTTTTTCCTTTTGACACGTGCCACATGATCGTCTTTAAAACATTTGATCTTTGCCAAACCAACTAGAAGCTCATGTTTAATCAACTTATTTAAATGATCCATATCAACGTGAGCTATCCTTCTATGCCATAACCATGCATTATCACTACTATCAATAAGACATTTGACCTTTGAGGATAAATCATCTAAAGAAATCGTTTAAATGTTGTTTATCCTATCAACAATGTGTTTTGCATCCATTGTCATCTTGTCTTCTATGATGCATGTGTTTGAGTTGAAAACCACACTAAAGATTTTGCTACATAATTGACTCATTCTACGTAAATTATGCTTTAAACCATCAACAATAGTGAAAGGTGGTTTACCAACTTTTGTATTCTGAGGATATTTCCTTTGTTATTATCTCCATAGGTAATAAATCATTTGTTTCTTTGAGTAAACATTGAAAAACTTTATTTCTCTCCTGTAATGTGCTTTGAATTGTTGTTTCAAGATACAAAATTTTGATCATGGGTTTCAAGCACTTCTACCAAATAATTTCAATTGATATATTAGGTACTCAATATGATTTGGGTCCTTTGGGATTATCACTTTTCTCAACTCATCTATATTGGTAACTAGGTATACCAAACTTTTAATATAACAAGTATTAGGAGTATGTCCTATGGTGTTTCAATAAAAAAAAGGTAGATTTCTTGTCATGCATTTTTCATTTAGATACATAGAAATATTTCTTATTCATACGTCTTTTTAATGGGTGGGAATCCACTTATTACAAAAGTAAATTTTTTAAATTTACTCCACATCTTAGCCATCAATTCTAGGGAAATCCAATGGTTTAGATCTACCCACTAATTTAAACCATTGGATTTTCCTAGAATTAATGGCTAAGATGTATAGTAAATTTAAAAAACTTATTATTGGAGTCAATGAATTTCTCCTCCTTTTTAATATAATTATGCTAACAATTATTACTTGGTTATATAGAAATTGTCTTCTTTACTCCCCTAGCTTAACAGTTAGTGGAATAGTCTTGTCCACTTCTGTCATTTGCCTGCCTTTGTGTACTTAATAAATTATATAGTTTGTGTACCTTTCTTGAAGTTTATCATTTTTTGATTCAAATGATAAAAAATTTATTCAAGAGAGGTACATTTTACACACTTATATTTTCTTATATCTAATACTTTTTCCAAAATTATATTTCTTCTCTCAAGATATTCTATTGTATTCATTTGTTTAAGATGTAATTTAGAGAGCCCATAACATTCCTATCAAATTCATTAAAGGAATTATGTAATTCATTATATGAATGTTTCTCAATTAGGTTAGAAACACTAACTTCATTATCGTAATCTCATTTATATGAAGCCATCAATGAAAGATGCACTTGTTTCTCGTTTTCTGGTTCTGAATTTGAACTGACATCCTTATCTTCGAATGAAATGTATGTTCTTATGAGTTTCTTGTCCTTATTTCCTATAAATTTATTATTCTTTTGTAACGAAGAAAAATCAACCTTAATATGTCATGGTTTTCTGCATTCAAAACATGTGAATTTTTATCTTGATGTTATGTGTCATTATTCTTATAGAATCTTTGACTTGTTCAGACTTCATGGCCTTGTTCTTTCTCAAGAGATTCCTGAATTTCTTTATAAGAAGATTCCTATTTTCAATATTATAATCTTGTGAAGTTTCATAATAATCAACCTTTGCTTTTGAAGAAATGGTTTTGCGTTTCTTTTCAAGTTCTTTTTCTATTCCTATGGAAGAGGTTAAAATATTTTCAACCATGTAGATCATATTGTTCTCTCTTCTACACTTTATTCACTTAGGATGTTTAAACCCATTATTGACTACATTGGGGATAAACAAATTTTCTTCGATAGTATTCCCAATGTCTAAATCTTGAGATATATGATTGTTTCCATCCAGATTTTAGAGAGATCAAAATATTCTACAATAAATTTTGGAGGCGTGTTAATGCTAGAACGTTCACCTACATGTGGTTTAGAGGAAGCCATTTATGTAATTTTAACTAGGATCTAGGATTAAATTACTCAACCTTTATCTGATGCCAATTGTAAATACTAGATAGCAACCTAAGAGGGGGTGAATTAGATTTTCAACAGTATTGTCCTTTTGACTAATAATTCAGAATTTTCAAAGGAAGCAAAAACTTGTAGAATAATAATTGCATAAAATTAAAAGAGATAAAGATAGAAAAATTCACACCAAGATGTATATGTTGAGGTTTTGGCCTCCATTTCTATGTGGATAAAAGCCCAATATGAGCAAGCTTGTTGGTATCAGATAGGTCAAGATAGAGGTTGATTTTCTTAGCAAGAGAGGCAAGAGAAAATTGAGAGAGAAGAGAAGTTGTTTTTGGCATACACAAAGCTGCTGCACTAAATCGGCCGCTACGACTTTGTTCACCGTTCGATCGGGCTCAAATTTGAACAACGGGTTCGTGACATCCGGTTCTTCAATCTGAAAGGTGCGATTGCCCAAATATTGTCTGAGGTGAGAGAAATCGACATTTTACAATAGCAGCGAATTTGGGATTTCTATTTCTCCATTGTTCTATTTTTCAAGTTTATTGCTCTATTGCTTTGTACAACTGTTGAGCACAATTTGTGCTACATCTTGAGACTCTCTTGTACCCTGGTTTGATTATAGTGAAGCTCTATTAATGGCTTGTGTCCGTGGTTGTTTACTTCTCACATTGAGAAGGTTTTTCCACGTTAAAATCATGTGTCTCTTTGTGTTTGTGATTTTTAGTTGCTCCCATATTTGTTGATCACTCCTCACAGATTCTTGCAAGTAGGGGAAATTATTATCCGCTGCATATTACTCTGTTATAGATTGAGTTGTTATTGTGTTGAATTTCCCATCAGTATATTGGTTCACCTTATTTAGTTGAAGGCTACGTTTGTGAAGAAGAGACTTCTCCTTTAACCTTGGCTTGATTTTTATGAAGACACCAATGTTGGGTTTATTCAAGTGTAAAGTCCCACATTAGATATGTGGGGAGGAGTGAAAGATTTTATAAGTAGAAAAAACTCATGGAACTAATGCCTTAAGGTTTTGGTTCAAGACGTGGTGTCTCACTTGTGGCTCTCCGCTTTTCCCATACCCCGGTAACCATGGAACTCCCCGGTGGTTGGAGGCTCCTCGATCGCAGTCTGGTCCAACAAGTAGTATAAGAGTTGATGATTCGGCTGAGACATTGTGGACTTAAGGGGGAGCGAACCAGAAAGTGTGTGGTACACACACTTGAGGGGGAGATTGCTGGGTTTATTCAAGTGTGAAGTCTCACATTGGATATGTGGGGGGGAGTGAAAGAGTTTATAAGTAGAAAAGACTGATGGAATTAATGCCTTAAGGTTTTGGATCAAGACGTGGTTTCTCACTTGTGACTCTCCACTTTTCTCATACCCGGTAACAATGGACCTCTCCGGTGGTTGGAGGCTCCCCAGTCGCAGTCTGGTCCAACAATCATAGTTCAAAAGAATTATCATACTCGACCATAAGAAGTATAACCACAACACACACCTTGTGTAATGCTAACTGTAACACCTCGAATTTCGTTTTTGAATTGATTGGAAAACTTAGGGTGTTGAGGTGTATGCTTGACCATTCTCTCTTGGACGAGAGGGTCTCCCATAAGCGAGGGACTCAATGTTTTAAGTTTGAGAAGTATGGGAACCTCGCCCAAGCGAAGAAATGGTCGTTTGAGCGAAAGTGAAATATGGAAAAGCTGTCAAATTCTAGCTCGAGCTAGAATTTTCGCCCAGGCTAGAGAGGGGCCTTAGCATACTGCCCGATTCTCGCTCGAGCTAGAAATCTGCGCCCGGGCGAGAGCATTCCAATGTGAAACTTGAAAAAGTCACGAAATTCTCGCCCAAGCGAGCCGTTCTCGCCCGGGCGAGAGCGTCAGAGCTATAAAAGTGAGAAGGGGATCTAGAAACCCTAATCTTCATTTTCTTTCTCCCCCTTTCTCTCCCAACAGTGGCTCCACCCAAATGGACCATTTTCCCCCCTACTAAGCCTCAAAACTCATCAAAACCTTCCTTTTGCTTCATGGTGACACATTTGGAAAAGCTTGGAGGTGAAAAAGCAACAATGGAGGTTGGAGGAGATGAAGGGAGATATGACTCTTTTGCGGAGCAACGGAGCTTACGCAACCTAAGGTGAGGGAGAAGACCATTGTGGTCTTAGAGTATTTCATTAGAGTCATCATCTTCGATTTCCCTCAAGAATCGGAGCATATTAACGGATAGAAATTCTCTTGGGAGTTTGTGGTCGATATGAGAGTCTTTATTTTACATGAGGATGTATTAGCCATAAAAGTGGAGATATATGTGTGAGGGAAAACCATCTATTTAAGTAAATCGCTATATGCTCAACTATGGTAATACACTGTCATTAAAGATGGTTCTAACGTTAATGTGTTTTATGATGAAGAATATGTTGTGTGTGGCTTGTTTATGATAATGGTGTGTTATGGGTGGTTGATTTGTTATAACCATATATTGGTATGTTTGTACCAATGATTGTGTTGTGAGTTGGTGATATAAGTAAAGAATTAGATGCATGTAATTATTATGACATGGTTGTGGTTGTGGATATTACGGTGAGATGTGAAGTAAGGATAAGTCGTTAATTACACTTTGAAAAGGAAAATATGTGTATTTTCTGATTGTGGAAGTGGGTGAGAAGTAAGCCATTTATTTATTATAAACATATATGGGTGTGTTTATAATAAAGGATGTGGAGAATTGTTGTTTATGAAAATGATGAAGTCACAAGACGCTTAGTTATTATAAACATATATGGGTGTGTTTATAATAATGGTGGCGTGAATGTGATGTTTATGAAAACGATGAAGTTGTGAGACGCTGAGTTATTATAAACATATATGGGTGTGTTTATAATAATGGTTGTGTGGATTTACTGTTTATGAGTTGAGGTTGAATTAATGAAAAGAAAATATATTTTTAGCCGACCATGAATGGTTAGCGACTTCGGCTCGAGTTTATGTAGCAACACTTCGGCTCGAGTTTATGTAGCAAATGAAAAGAAAATATATTTTTAGCCGACCATGAATGGTTAGCGACTTCGGCTCGAGTTTATGTAGCAACACTTCGACTCGAGTTTATGTAGAAACACTTCGACTCGATTTTATGTACCAACACTTCGGCTCGAGTTTATGTAGCAACACTTCGGCTCGAGTTTATGTAGCAACACTTCGGCTCGAGTTTATGTAGCAAATGAAAAGAAAATATATTTTTAGCCGACCATGAATGGTTAGCGACTTCGGCTCGAGTTATGTAGCAACACTTCGGCTCGAGTTTATGTAGCAACACTTCAGCTCGAGTTTATGTAGCAACACTTCGGCTCGAGTTTATGTAGCAACACTTCGGCTCGAGTTTATGTAGCAAATGAAAAGAAAATATATTTTTAGCCGACCATGAATGGTTAGAGACTTCGGCTCGAGTTTATGTAGCAACACCGTAGGCTCTGGTTTATGTAGCGACACCTTGGCTCGGGTTAATGATGCAACACCGTAGACTCCGGTTTATGTAGCGACACCTTGGCTCGGGTTAATGATGCACCACCGTAGGCTCCGGTTTATGTAGCGACACCTTGACTCGGGTTAATGATGTGATATTGTGGGCACGAGTTATGTAGCAATGTAGAGTTACCTGTTGGTAACAACTATTCGTAGCTATGTATGAGTTATCTTTTGGTAACGGCTAATCGTAGCCATGTATGTGTTGCCCTTTTGGGTGTGGTATTGGATCACCCTTCGTGGTGTAGACTTTCCCTATGTGGTATTGGCTCTTGGAGCAATGGATGATTAGTTCCTTGAGTGTAGTATTGTTTTGGAAGTATGGCGTTGCTAGGAAAAGTGTTTTAATGCTAGGTAAGTATGATATAGCTTGAGTATAGCATTGCGGTTGTTTATTGAAGATATTATTGTGTGGTGATCTTGATGAAGATCGAGTTGGGTAAATGGGATGTTGCACAGATTTGAATGAATCGTCTAAATGAGATATGATGAGTATGCTAATTGGATATATGAGCATTATGTAGTATAATGTGTTGATTGGTATATGTTTAATATGATTGATTTTAGACGTTGTCTAGGTTTAATACTTAATGTTATTACTCCATGTTACGGTCGCCGTAGTGGTTCTTACTCCCTTTTGTCTCTTCTTGTATGTGTATGTATTGGATATGGTATATGATTTATGTATTCAATATGGTATATGATTTATGTATTCAATATGGTATATGATTTATGTATGTAATATGAGATTGATTAATGATTGTAATAAAAGTATTATTTGAGAAAGGATAATTGTATATCTTATGTAATTAAAATGAAGTGATAATGACATGTTTTAATGAAGTGAACGATTGATTATTTCTGCACCTGAAAGATGATTTGAACTTATATATATATTCAATCAGGTTTTTTAAATCGTTCGAGTAATGTCTTTCAAACTAATCACTTCACTTTCATGAATAAGGTTTTAAAAAGAATTTTTGAGTTATGAAAATCGGGTCCTTACACTAACCAATGCCCGTGCCACACCCTTGCATCCAAGTCAATGCCCATGTCACACCCTACATCTCTACCAATGCTCGTGTTACACATTGCATCAAAGTCAATGCTCATGTTACACCCTGCATCAAAGTCGGTCAATGCCTCTTGTTTTTGTGGATCTACTAACAATTAATATCATTCGCTATGACGTCCCAGATACGCCATTAAGATATTCCACTTCTCATCTCAAATGAGATCATTCTCTCAACATCTAGAGATATATTGTCAGTACTTGTCTCAGGGCCAAACTCAACACCTGAGTCCCTATCTCCACCTTGATCCTAATCCAGTATATGAACTTATGGGGTTCTGGATTAACATATATCGTCCCCACCATAGTTTCGCCATATTTTCTTCTCCTTCAACTCATCTCCTTTATCCTTGCATAGTACATTTGACACACCTTGTCTAACCAACATGCTTTCACCCCTTTTACCTTTATCTAGCACCTGGGTTAAGAGTCATCTACCAATTGGCTCTGATACCAATTGTTGGAGCAACAGAAGCGACCGTTGCGCAGCATTGGTCACAAGCAATAAGATAAAGTACATAGAATAAATAGAAGAGAAGAAACAAAGAATTTGGTAACGAGGTTCGGCCAATTGTGCCTACGTCCCCGAGAGCACTGAGCGGCTACCAATATATTATTAGAGAATAAGGATTACAAACTCTAACACACCCATGTGCCCATGGGTGTTTCTAGTTGGTGCTTATATCTGGTGCACATTACAACAAGAGACTTGAGTTCAATATATAACATTGATACTCAACTCTATTTTAATACTAGGCAATGTGAGACTTCATATAATAACATATTTCAAACATCCCCAACAATTAGAAGGAAACACTTGTACATCAAGAAAGAAGATTAGTTAAGGGGTGAGGAGATTGTGATTTCTTTGGGATATATAGAGAGAGCTACAAGGTTGTAGGGAATCAATCAGGATCATGCTTGTGGTGAAAGACATGGAATTCGTTGAGGGACTGAATGTAGTTTCATTCTTGATGTAAACCATTATAAAATCACTGGTGTGAAATCTTCTTACTCTTTATACTTTTTCATTTCGGCCTTTATATAATCAATTATTTAACATATAATTGGATAAATTTCTAATTCAATAAATGATTTGATCATTCTTGAATCAAATAGAGTTTTCTGATTTCTATTATAATTGACCCATAATCGATTAAGTCAAAATTTATATGCAATATTAATACATAATTTTGAGTGATGTTATAATTATAAGTCTCCTTAATTGATTAGGTAAGTGATTAAGGGTGTTTAAAAGTAAATTTTGAGATTGAATCAACAAAGTATCTACACACCAATTTACACCCTCTCTTAATGTACAGAACCCTTGTAAATCGAGAAGAAATTCCTCACCATATCCAATGGTATATTGCATCATGTGCATATGTTTAAATTGGTATTTCTGTTCCAATATATTAGGGGCCTTTGCTATTGGATCTAGCTAGCCCACCAACTGAAATAACCTTGGGTAGGCCCTTATATATATTGTTTTCTTTCGGTGAGATTTTTACACATGTCTTGTCTATTATATCTATTTAAATCTAATAATCTATGATATAGTTGGTTGTTGGGGCTTTCATTTGTTAAGGAAGTTTACAGCAACTAATTCAAGAGAAACGGAATTGAGATGGCGTATAAGGATAAGGTTAAGGATAAGGCATAAACTAAAAAGGACAGTTCAAGTGATATTTTATGCATATTTGTAACATATATTCATAAACAAATTATTCTCAAGTTTGCAAACATAATGCATACCTTGAAACTGTAGTATATGTTTATGTTTTGATTGTGAGAGTGTTTATGTTATTATACATTACAAGTTCATTTTTAATGATTATTTTACGTACAGGACATGTAAAATAAAAGGTAATGAAGGCCTAGAAAAGAAAATCCTGACTCAAAAAACAAAAAGTTCCCTCTAGATAAACCATTGTGATAAACCGTTGCCAATACTATTCATTAGTATAATGGTTTCGGATCCTTGTTGTTATATATTAAAAAACCAAACGTAAGAGACTATAAAATTACAACAGCATGACGTATGAAAAAAAAGTATAGTTTTGCATAGTTGCACTTAGATTTATTCCCTTGTTACATAAGAAAAATGTTTTAGTCTTTTATTGGATATCATATGACAAGACTACCCCACAAAAGTATTGACATGCCAGTATAGAGTTTTTTAAATTATTACTTTATTATTCTTTTTTTAATAGCCAAATGTTAATATATTGAAGTGTATCAATATATTTTTACTGTATCATTCACTTCATATATATATATATATATATATATATATATATATATATATATATATATATATATATATATGATATTGAAATAAAATTCATCCACGTGAAAGGTTGGTGGATGATGCATATAAATGTTTACATAAATGTGAAGTAACAAAATACATGTGATGCATATAAATCACTCATATTAGATCCAATCTATTTGGAAAATTCCCTCTCACCGACCATGATACAGGGTATACAAAATTAACTCAGACCAATTTCTTGCATTAATCTAAAGTCTTGTTTCTTTCATTTTATTTCATTAAGGGTATGCATTATCCTTTTGAGTAAGTAATTAATCTCTTTCGGGATGTGTGGATGTCTCTCTTAATAATTGTCATTCATAGGAATCGAACCATTGACCTTTTGGTCGATCTAGCGGGATCACTAGACCAACATCTTATTAATAATCTAAATAATCTAAAGTCTTGTTTCTGCTAGAAAAGAAAGAATCCCAACTGCTGGTAGCAGGTCCATATCTAGTTTCGCTGTTAGCTATATATGTAATCAATTGTCCCCTGCACTGGCTATTACAAATATAATTATATGGATAAATAATTAACAAAGGTTTTCAAAAATATTGTTCTTATCCTTTTATCTTTTAAATGTCATCCAACAACTTTGGAATGATAAAAATATGTGGGTTATTTTATGTTTCTTATTATGGATATATAACTATTATTCAGCTATGTCAAATGAACAATCATAGACAATGGGAAATTAATCAATGTGCTAAAATCAACGAGAGAAAAGGGTCTGGGTTATTTTCTCAGTTTTATGCATCTCTTGCTCTAACAGGTACAATTTCAATTACACATTCCTTGTGTGAATGGCAATCGCGATGACCTTAGAAGCACAGATACCTTAGATGAGAGGAATGCGTATAACAAAGATGAATAAATTTTACTCAGAAATGCAAGGAAACCCAAAAGAGCTAAAACAAAATAAAACTTAATACATTATTCTCAAAATAAAATCAACTTATTAGCACACACATTGCTGTTTGGCGTGGTTACACAATATTAGAGTATTATTGGTCATTGGTACTTCAAAAAAAGGTGGCTAGAACTTCAATCTACATGGCCACCATATTTTTCATTATAAAATTTTCAAACTAGGGTTTTAACCCGTGTAGGAAATTAATATGGACTGTGAGCAAGTAGAATGAGATTTTGTAAGTGAAATAATACTTATTGTTACCCTAAGAAGTTTCTAATACTAATTCTATTTGGAAAATAGTAGAAAATCCTTCCAGAAGAAGAGACTATACATAATATTTGAGAGTGAATCGGGATAAATCATCATGCATTTTTTTCATCAGTTATCTCTTTACTGCTATACTAACTGTTAAAAAATTGAACTTCCTGCAAATTAATCTATTCCAAATAGTTTTAATCTAAGTGTGCATCATATAAATTGCTTGTCAAAAAAAACTTACTAAAAAATTATTTTATGAAAATTCAACAAACACAGTTCATCCCCATTCTTCTCTGAAAGCCAACTTCAAAAGGATACACTAATTTGGTTCCCCCATTTATGATACTAATAAGAAGACCACTATGTACAAATTCTACGGTTCTTTCCGTTGCGGGGTTGGTGAGATACGATAGTTTTGTGTATCTAACTTGCTGCTGAACCTAGCACGAGTTTGGCTGATACTGTCCTTCACATTCACGCGATGAACATCGTGGCCTTCATAAATGGTAGTACCAGGTTTAGTCTTCAATATTGTTTCCTTTTCTTCTGAATATATTGTATGATAATCGAGATCTACCTCCATTGCTTTGGACTTTGGCGTCTCTGAAATGTTGTGGTGAATAGCTTGTGATGATGGTGGACTTGGAGGTCTCTTCATGCCTTTGTTTATGGCACTACTTTGCTTCACATCGAACGAAGATTGCATTGAATGCATTTGAGGGGCACTTTCACTCTGACCCTGCACCTTGTTTTTCTGCAGTGTAGTAGTACGTGCATGTCAAAATTTCATGATAGAGTGAGGTGAGCAAAAGATATATACATAACGTACCGATGATTTCATATCCCAAAAAATTTATGTCCTCGTATCTTAAGCTAATCATAATTTAACAAGTAATAAAAATAAATCATTTTCTGTTTTTATGATCTTTTTTCCTAATCATGGAATACCAAATATTAGAAAATATATAACAAACAAAAATTGTTAAGGAAAGGTTAATCATAACACTTCAGGAAAGGTTTTAGGAAATGTCATGTTTTCTCCAAAACATTTATTAGTATAACCCTTTTAGAATGGGCTTATCTCTTTCAAATGACTTTAAAAAATAAAAACTCGATTATAAGTTAATTTTTCTTATATTATACACTCATATCAAAAAGGAGAAGTTGTAAATTGTAGCGGTTTATTGTCCAAATTACGTAGTATATGTTAGGTTCACAGGTTTTTTCATAGAAGATGTTGTAAAAGTTGATTGAATATTTAATCTTTAACTGCTAAAACTTATAAACATAATCTATGCTAATAAATCTATCTATCTATATCTTCTATACTATATATATCTATCTATCTATACTATATATAAAGGCAAAACCTCTAATAACTACTTATATGGCATAATTTTTCATTGCCTATTTTGCCCTTCTAATTAACTATTATTACAACTATACTATATATATATTTATTCTATATATTTATATTTATTTATATATCTATACTTCTATATCTATTCTATACTATATATAAAGGCAAAACCTCTAATAACTACTTATATGGCATAATTTTTCATTGCCTATTTTGCCCTTCTAATTAACTATTATTACAACTATACTATATATATATTTATTCTATATATTTATATTTATTTTTTATATACTATACATAAAGCCAAAACATGAAATAACTACTCATGTTGTAATTTCTATTTTCCTATTTTGCCCTTACATTTTTTAATTTCTACAAAAAACCATATAATCTTAAGTAACTACCATTAGCACATTAACCACATATCTCACCTTAAATTGAATTATAATAAATATTTTTTTAACATAAATTACTCTTAATAAAAAAACATTATAATTTTATAAAATAAAATATATAAAAAATGAATACTTAATATAATAAAATAAGAATGCGGGTCGGTAGACATGAAGTGTCTATCAACATGCTAGTACTAATAAAAGTAATATATAAAACCAAACATAAATTAAGGAGAGAAAAGGGTGATTTCTAAAATTAAGTGCAATTTCACTCACTTTTTAAAATTTTATTTACAAATTACAACTAGTATTATTAAACTCTAATCAATCAATTTCTTGGTTGGGATATTGGTTCCATGAGTAACTAGTTTGACCCATGAATGAATAGTTGAACCAGATGACATTAAAAATTCTAAAAAATTTATAATATTAGTCAACATTATTTAATAACTTTACATTCCATATTTAAAACTTTTTCCATAATTGAGCATCCAAAAAATAAAGTTTGACTACCACAAAATGTCACAAATAAATTGAAAATATTATTAAAAAATGTATATTTTATGCTTTAATTGCAAACATAAATGAATTCAAAATTTAATTAAAGAACTAAGATTTTTTAGAACATAAAAAATAATAAACATAATTATAAATAAGTTAAAAATATTTAATCTTTTTTATTAAAACCACGTCCTTGTAGTCATTTCTAAAAATATTTTTCTATTAACTTAACAAATATTTACATTATCCAAATCATAAACCAACCGAGTCGAATCAAGTTAAAGGTAGAGTGTACCAGAGTCGGGAGATCGGCTGAAATTTTGGTAGTCTGAAGAGCCAAATACTGAACAACCTGCAAAAATGCTTCATGCCCGTATTGTGCGCAATAGTGCCAGTAATATACTGTAAGATCCCATGCCCTGGCCTTCAACTCATGTATCTTTCTATCAATGTCATGTTCATGGGTTGATACATAAGGCCGTAACACATTCTCATAAATAACTCCAGTTCCCTGTATTAGAATCAAACGTGATTTTCACATTCAATTTATTAATAAATCTACTGCCTTTTCTACCTAATAAAAACAATTTTGAGATATAAGTTTTGAGCCTTTTATAGGATATTTTTAAATTTTATTCATATTAATTTATTTTATGAGTAAACTATCCATTTCTGAGATACTATAGTATTAATTAATTGAATGAGAAAAAATTGAGTGAATCTAATTAATGAAAAATAAAATTTAAAACATATATAATTGTTGAAATTTTATATCACTAATAAAGTTAATCAATGGCATATAATTAATTAAGAGAGTCTCACCGATGAGTTGAAACTGTTTAGTTTTCTCACGTGTCAAGATTTATGACTAATACTGAACTCTTCCATACCCGATAGGTTCAATTCATCTGAAAAGAATTACAAATAAAATAACTGGTGTCATAAGGAGATTTACCTTTATTTTGGGATACCATAGGTAGATAATTAATCCAAGCTTCAACTCTCCGTACAATGGCAACCTTCATAAGGGTTCAACGTTAATTTACAATAAGAAAATAATAATAGTAAAAAAGGGCACTACAGTAGAGAAGGTTTAAAAGTCCAGCATTTACCATGAAATTAATATGTCCGTAAACTTCTCAAGTACAGTGAAAAATGCCAAAATAATCCTGCAAGTAGATAATGCACAAAGACATGACTTAGATATACTAAACCTTAAATTGTGCGACAAGGCCATATGAGAGAATTAAACATGTATTTAATAGGGCATATATCCAAATCAGTAAGTTAACTATAGGCCATTGCCACAGTTATTAATTACAATAACAAATCGAAACCATATTTTATATTAAACCAACTTTCTCTACTATTCTTAACCGAATTTGTACCGGGTCTAATATGTTACTCCAGTTAAGATCCTCCACCGTTCAACTAACAAAAAAAAAATATAATTTTCAATAACACATATATCATTTTAATTAAAATGAAATTACATTTTTACCATTAAAGACAAATAGAAAAACAAGCACTTCATTCTTAAGTAATGGAGAGGATCATTTTTCATGTTACTCATACCAGGTTCGGCCCTTTGTTTCCTCTGTTTTCCAATGCATTGGTCTTTGTTTTGCATATTTCAAAAGAAGATTCCTTTCTTGGCAAAAATTTAACTCATTGCCCCCTATTATTCATTGATGTGTACCCCATATAATCCTACTTCTACCAAATAATGATTGTCATAAAAAAATTCTTATACATCATAATTAATGCTGATATCAATCTTAAAAAAACTGATTGTGTAACCTTACATGAAATCAATTGCAAATAATGTTAGTCTATTTCACAAAAATATTGTAACATTAGAGCAATCAAAATAAAGATAGTCTATTTCACAAGAAATCAATTGCAAATAATAGAATTATCTCATATACCAATATTTACACCAGAAGCGAAGTTCCTCAATATCAACTCTATTTTTTTCGACAACTTTAAAACATTCGTATCCAGGGTATGCATAACCCAGAATTAGTCTGCAATAAAAAATGAATGAAGAAAGTAAATAAATAGATAACAATGACAAAAAATTAAATAGAACAACCTTCATCAATTAAAAAGGCAAACAGAAATAAAAACACATACATAAGACATCGATTAATCAAATCACCCAACATTCTCAATCCGTCTCCAACAAACACAATCTGAGGAAACTCTCTGAAACCAACGCAAACAAATCATCAAAATTTCGAAAGAAATGATGGAGAATTATGCATTTCAAAAATGGAATTATTCTCCAAATCAAACAAGAACACAAAAAATACATATTAGACATTACCTGTTGATATACAAAGATAATAAAGTAAACTGAAAATTTGATTGAGTCTCACGGTTGAAAGATTCAGATGCACTAAGAACTGATGGGGTGATCCAAACCCAACTCTTAAAGAAAAATTAGTTGGTTATTTTCTTATATTTGAGAAAAAATAATTTTTCCATTTTACAAAATGTAGAATAAGCCTTAGATATGAAGCAACAAAAATGTTAAAAAACTATATATATGACTGATTATTCACTTTTAGTCCTTATATTTAATTCTTGACAGAGTAAAAATTAAAGCTAAAACTACAAGGTTACGAAATAGACTCAAAATAATCTGTCAATGGTTATAAAAAATGTCAAAAATAATATTTGACATATATTTTATTTCTAATGAAATCATTTTTAGGTTTTCAATTTTTAAGGAACCATATTGATACAAACAATTTTTTTATTAATAAAAATAGGTTTCTATTATATATAGGAATATAAAATAATTCTTTCATTTACCATATTAGTGCTTATCAAATTCATCATATTATATACTACGAACTAGATTCATAATTAATACTATGAACTAGATTCGTAATTAATAAAGTCTGACAAAATTAATATAAAAACTGATGAATTAATACCATCTATGTCTTCTTATATTTAACATGCATAGGGAAGAAGTAAGGATGTTCTCTGTTAATGGAGAGATAAGTACCACAAAAATATAAAAGAAAGATAACATAAGAAGATATTTTTATCCTTTTATATATAATAAAATAACAATTTTTCTATTTAAAATACAAAGGAAATATTATATTTGTTTCTAATGGAGAGGATCCTTACTCACGGTGAAATGTTGTTTTTCTTTCCTTTTTCAAAATAAAAAATAAACCCTGGAGAGAGAAAGGTGAAGAGCTTCACACTGTTTGGCAATTAGGCACGCCCCGTTGTAAGGCATTTCAGTCAATTCGTGTATAAATTGAAACATGGTTTTATGATTTAATTTTATCATGTTTTTTGAACCTTTTGATATTTCGAAAACTAAATAAATATTTAGAATTTACTTTTCAAGTAATAATAATCTTTTTCATTATTTATTTTCTACTTTTAATGTAATTTTCAATGCGTATTTAAATATGATTATTATAGTTAAAATATATCAATTTTTATCTTATTCAATAATTAATTAAAATATTTTCATAACCTTTAATGAGAAAACAATTGGATGTGATGAGTAGTGGAGTGTTTTGTTATGTTGCCAACTTCCTAATATTACTCCAGTTAAAAAGAAGAAAATATTTGTGGATAAAAAGAGAAAGGGTAAATGTTTACTACAAGGTTAATATAAAATTTGTATAACTTCATTATTATTAACTCTTAAATAAAATTAATGATTGATGAATGAGTATTAACTTAATAAATTTTTACCATCAAATAATGCATAGATATTAATTTTATTTATTTATCTTTCAAAGAGTATTTGTTTTGAGAAATAAAAAGGACATGAGAATAGATACTTTAATGTGTTTTTAGCCCATAAGAGGGTTGGCACGAAACATATCCATGAAATGGGAATAAACACTAATAGTCTAATACTATCATGTGAAAATAATTAATTCATCAGTTTAATAAAAAAAACATTTTATTAGTTAGTGTTATTTTGAATATTTGAAACAATTACATATGTATAATTAAATCTAATTGTCACTTAATTAAGTCTAATCATAAAATATAATTAAATATATGAAAATATTAAATCATTAAATTTACTTTTACTATATTTTATTTTATTTCAATGGATAAGGCTATTGACTTTTGATGCAAATATGAATGTTTCAATATTTTCAAAGCATATAAGAAAATAAGAAGAGACAAAAACGTGAGTAAATGACTATGAGTAGAAATAGAAATATGATAAACAGAATAAATTTTTGTAACATTTGATATAAGTGACGAATGAAAGAAAGGGAAGAAATTTTTTTTTCTTCTCTTACTCTTATGGTTGGTTTGATAAAAATTAATACAAGAAATATGATGTTATGACAAGAATATCCCTATAATAAAGAAAACATATGAAAACATGTTGTTTTATTATTGATTGAAAATAATGGTTATATGATTAAATTATACATTTTATTAAGAGTTTTAAAACCAACAAGTCAAAAAATAAAATGAAAATGAAGGATATTTTTTGTCACTTTATACTAAATCACCACTCTCTCCCCTTTCACACCAAACTACAACTACAAGAGAAAGAAGTTATGGTGGGTCCCACATGATTTTTATTCACTCCAATCTTTTTCTCTTCACTACCAAAGAGGCTAAAGTCTCATTTTCTCTTTAATTTTTTTTTTCCTTTTCTCTCTACTATAACTCTACCCTACCAAAGAGAGACTATAAGGATTTTACTATTTATTATTATTATAAAAATTATTTTTATTAAAAAATTCACACAAAATCAAAATAAATATTTATAAGAAATAGAGATTCTCTCAAAATTGGAGAGAAAATAACTTATCACAAAATGGAAATAAATTATTGTTATAGGAAACAAGAGATAAATAAAAGATTGATTCTAATAAAAATTGAGAGGGAAGTAAAAGATTTAAGAGAACTTTTTTTATTAGCCTTCCTTTTTAATTGATACTAATGTGAAAGAAAGGAAATGAATACTTATTTAAAACAAAGCTTCTCCACAATTTGAATAAATCAACACGAGTTATCATAAACAAGAAATAAATTTATGTGTTTAGAAATTAAGAGAAACAAAAGGAAATATAATAAGAATGGGAGATTCTTTCTCATTGACATTTCTCTTTAAAAAATTGAATAAATAAGAATGAAATAAAATAAATACTAATGAGAAAGAGAGATTCTTCCTAATTTGAAATGATAAAGCTAAGGAATAATGATGTGAAAACATATTCTCTCAATTAAAAAGAAATATAGAGAAACCATTTTTCCACCATGCTCTCATCAACATTGCTATCAAGAAAATTTGTCCTCATTATATATTGCATTTGTCACTTCGCCACCTAATGCCTCGGGATCTATGTTGCGCCATTAGGTGTTGTCCTCTCATTTCGAGTTCAATTAAGTATGTATTATTATTATTTTTTATTTTATTTTCCATTCCTATATTATAATAATATTAATTAAAAATTATAATAATAAGTAACAATAATGAAACTAAATTAGTATTAAAGTAATAATATTATTATTTTAATAGTAGTAATGCTCATAGATTAATTATTTTAAATTTATTATTAAGTAATTAAATAATAAATAAAATTATATCTTTTTATAATAGTATATTTTAATGATAAATAATAAAATGATGTTTTTATATGACCAACTTTCCTTTAATAAATTTCATTAAAGTAGGAGAAGGGATCTTGATTATTAGTTTCTTTTCTCATATCATTTTTTGAATGATCATAATATATATGACTTTTTTCATTAAATTTTAGTTCCTAACAAATTTAAAAATAAAATAATTGTTAATAATAATAAACCTAATTGTTGTAACTCCTTAAAATAGTAACAAAAATAATAGTAATAATAAAAGTATTTTATCTATTGTTAAATAATAATGAATTCCAAATAATATAAATATAAGTCTTTTCTTGATAATTTCAAAAATATAAAAAATAAAAATCACATTAAGGATGAAGTATGGGTCGTGAGTATTCACTTTTTTTTCTCCCAACTCATCATTTGAATGGATGTGATACATCATTCTAGATTTTAAAACAATTAAAATACACTAAACGAATGAAAATAATTTTCTATCCCAAACTACGTAGTCTTAATTTTTCTATTGCATATGAGATACGTAGCAGCAAGATGAATTCTTGTGAAACACAAAAATAAAAAAATATAATTTTTGTCTTCTATAAATAAATAAATAATTACAAGAAATAAATAAACAAGTTCAGGGCATAAATTAATCAATGTAATTAGCGATCATACAATTTCAAAATACTAACGAATGAGATATTAATACCTTCCCTAAAACGTAATTGATTCTTGAGCTTAGAACTCTAGTTTAATGACCAACGCAATCTGAATTTGGGTATCGATAATGTTTTCTTCATTTTATTCGCAAAATCTTGTAAGGGTGTAAAAAATTCGGCTCAGTTCAGTTTTTGGGTCAATTTAGTGACCGAACCAAACACAAAAATATAGTTCAATTCAGCTTAACTCATCGCAAATTTTTATTGTATGTAACAAACCGAACCGCCAATTAATGGTTCGGTTTGGTTCCACGATTTTTCAACTTATTTAAAAAAAATCCTTTAATAAAGAATTGAAGAAAGCCTAGAATCAACTAAACGAATACTAAACCCATGAAAATCAATAACGGCTTCTCATACAAAGTCTGCCAAAGCCAACTATGGAGATAACTAAGCAAAGTTTGAAAAATCTTTCACAAAAAAAAAATCTTGTTAACAATAATAAATTGAACAAAGTCAAATAGAAAGTAGAGTATTGAATATTACTCTTATTAGTTAAATAATAATATGAGAAGCTAGACAACACGAGAAATTGGACGACATGGGAAGCTAGACCTTGGCTCTTCTCCCTTCTCTTATCTTTTACTTCTTCAATAGTACTATACATTGTTTTAAATTGCGGTTGCGGTCACGATTGCGGTTATTGCGATTGCGGTCATTGCAACCGTTGCGATGCGGATTATGGTCGTTGCGGTGTGAATATTTTGTGATTAAAACAATATTTTGAATCCTATGCAGTTTGATCGGTCCAAATGTGGTCTGATGCGGTTACGTTGCAGTTTTTGGTGTGAAATTCAATCACACCGCAATTGCAGTGCGTTGCCGGCCGCATCCGCATTGTTGCATCTGCATTATGTATTGTGGAACGCGTTTTAGAACACTAGTACTACACAGTGACGCTCACTCCTTTTCTCTTTTCTTTTTCTTTTCTTTCTTTTTTTTTTCTTTTCTTTTATTTCTTTAGTTGTCTTCCCTAGACATTACAGATGTTTAGGTTTATTTAGTTATTTATTTTCTCTCTTTTCTTTCTTTTCCGGTATGACGCTCACACTCACTTTCTCATCTCTTTTACTTTCTTTCTTTTCTTTTCGTTTGTTTTCTTTTCTTTTATTTCGTTTGTTTTCTTCCCTAAACAGTACAAAAGTTTAGGTTTTGTTAGTTATTTATTTTTCTGTTTGATAATAAAGGCACACAAACATATAGAGGGTGTGTGGATGAATAGGTATAACATATCAAATTCCCACTTTTCCGATTAATGAGGTAGACTAAAAAATATCTCAGTATAATCGGTTATGCTGCTTTTAATTGATTAACTCGTAACTATGTGTAATCGAGTAACACCAAATTTAATCGATTTACTTTAATCTTGTTTTCTCGAAAAATAGATTTCTTGCACGTAAAGAAACTACGATTTCAATCAATTATAGATACAATTCACTTAATGAATTTATGCCAAAGTAATTAAATCACGTAAATCGTAAATTGATTGAAATTAAAGAGATAGGGGATAGAAAAATTCAAAATGATGATCTTTTATCCTGATTCGCTTATGTAACACCTCGAATTTTAGTCTTTAAAATTATAGTATCAGTCCTGGAAGTCTCGCTTGAGCGAGAGATTCTCGCCTGAGCGAGAAAGGATCACCTGGGAGGGTGAAATCCTGGGCTATACTGGAAGATTCTCGCTTGAGCGAGAGTTGCCTCGCCTGGGCGAGAAAGGGCAAACTGGGGCTGTTGACACTGTGAGATTCTCGCTTGAGCGAGAATCCCTCGCTTGAGCGAGAGGGTCAGATCTGAGTTTTTAAAATAGGCGGGATTTTCTCGCCTGAGCGAGAAAGGGCTCGCTTGAGCGAGAACCCGACGACTTCTCTTTAAAATAGAAACCCCAAACACATTTTAGGGTTAGAACTTTGAAGAGAAGAGAGAGAAGAGAGATTTTCAAGAGCAAGGGGCCTTAGGACTCATCTTAGAGCTTGAGAAGAGGTAAACCTCTTGCTTCTAACTCTTCTTCTTCCCTCTAACTTGTTTTGGGTATGTTGGATCTATTTTCAAAACATGAGAAACCATGGAAACTCATCCTTTAGAGTTATGGTTTGTTTTATGTTGTTTTTCTCTTATAAACTCTTGGTTAGAGTCGATATTTGACGAATGGAAATGTTTTGTGGGTTATTCATGAAAACCCCAAAAACCCCCAAAATGAGAATATGGTTATAAAGAGAAAGAGATGAAATGTTAGATGTGGATGGTGAGTTTGTGCTTTGATGTTGATATATGAGATAAACATGTATGTTTTGATATTTAGAAGCTTGTATTGAAGTAGTTTTGGAAATATTGAAAATTTGTGAATCCCTTGTGTGTTTGATGATGAAATACGAGTTATTTATGTGTTATTTTGAATAAATGACTGACATTGTTGTTATTGGTGGAAATGAGAAGAGATCCTAAGGTTGGAGGAAATCGCGGAGGAGACTTTTAAAGTTACTCGGAACCGATCCCCAACACTCACCAAGGTAAGGGATAAGTGTCTCTAAATCATACTTGCTGATATGAATGAGGTATGTGAAAGAGGTAAAGTGTTGGTAAGGATAAGTCTTTAATTTATGCATTATATTGGAAAATGCGTGGATCTTCTGTTATGGATGATGGATAAGATGCGAATCACTTAATCATTATGAACATATATGGGTATGTTGATAATGGTTAGAAGTGAATTTACGGTTTACTTATTGGGGGAATACCAATGGAAATAAGACTCGAAAATGAAATCATGAAATGTAAATCACTTTGTAGTTATGAGCATACGTGGATATGTTTATAATGATGTCGGGTGTATTTATCATTTTTGTATTGAGGGAGTACCAATGAAAATAAGACTCGGAATAAAGTAATAATTGTAAGTCACTTTGTAGTTATAGGCATATACACTATGCTGTAATGATGTCGGGTGCATTTATTGACTATTTATTGGGGGAGTACCAATGGAAATAAGACTCGGAATAAAGTAATAATTGTAAGTCACTTTGTAGTTACAGGCATATACACTATGCTGCAATGATGTCGGATGCGTTTATTGACTATTTATTGGGGGAGTACCAATGGAAATAAGACTCGGAATAAAGTAATAATTGTAAGTCACTTTGTAGTTACAGGCATATACACTATGTTGTAATGATGTCGGGTGCATTTATTGACTATTTATTGGGGGAGTACCAATGGAAATAAGACTCGGAATAAAGTAATAATTGTAAGTCACTTTGTAGTTACAGGCATATACACTATGCTGTAATGATGTCGGGTGCATTTATTGACTATTTATTGGGGGAGTACCAATGTAAATAAGACTCGGAATAAAGCAATAAATTGTAAGTCACTTTGTAGTTACAGGCATATACACTATGCTGTAATGATGTCGGGTGCATTTATTGACTATTTATTGGGGAGTACCAATGGAAATAAGACTCAGAGTAATGAAAGTCATATGCATGCTATAGGATATATAGTATGAGATATATATTCTATAGAGTGAATATGACTGATGAGAAATGAGATTGTCACAATGAAAGTCGTATGCATGCTATAGGATATATAGTATGAGATATATATTCTATAGGGTGAATATGAATGATGATAAATGTGAATGTCACATGAATGTCGTATGCATGCTATATGATATATAGTATGGGATATATATTCTATAGGGTGAATATGAATGATGAGAAATGTGGATGTCACATGAATGTCGTATGCATGCTATAAGATATATAGTATGAAATATATATTCTATAGGGTGAATATGAGCGATAAAAAGGAAGATATTGAGAAAGAAAGTAATATACATGCTATAGGATATATATTATGGGATATATATGTTATAGGATGTATATGAATAACGAGGAAGATGATGTTTCGAACGAACGTAATATGCATACTATAGAATATATATTGCGGGATATATATACTATAGGATGAATATGAGTAAAGTGGAAATTAAAGGAAGATGATTTGAATGTTTACAATTCCGTATGTGTGTTTACGAATTATACTAAAGATTATTCGTATTTGAAATGTGGATTATCATGTGATGTTAGTTTTGAACTAATGACTAACTCCCTTTTGTTTTGTGTGTTGTTTATGATAATCCCAATGTAGGTAAATGGAGGATTTTTGAGAAGGGAGCTCACTTAGGAAGCATTTGTGTTTATTAACCTATTTGTTTTTATTTGCTACTTGACGTTGTAGTTAATTTAATAACAGTATGGGATGATTGTAAATCCGTTTAGATTAATACAGAAACGTGAAAGTGTGCATGTCAAGAGGAACACTTTGGAAAGCTCTCCTTATATGACTTGGTTTTGATGAGGACAACTTGTACTAACATGAGCTTGAAGATCATCAACAAATCAACATGCTTAAGCCTTCCGATTGGTATCTTGCTTAGACTAGATTGGTTTAGGTTGAGTCCAAGGCTTAAGTCACCTAATACATATCTCTATTGCATAAATCTTTTAAATCTTTTTCATCTTGAGATATGTCATTCATAATATGTTCATGCATCATATAAATACATGTATATGTGCATTCTAGGCATAATCTAAGTATTAAACATGTATGAATTTAAGTGCATAACATATTTGAAGGTTTTACACATGAAACAGTACTGTTAATCGATTACCACTTGGCTTAATCGATTAATCTAACTGTTTGCACAGTGTAATCGATTACAACAAATGTCAATCGATTAATCTAGCATTTTTGTGAAGCTTAATCGATTAAAGCTGTCGTTAATCGATTAACTGGGCTCTTACTTCAATTCTTTATAAACTGCATTTTCAGAATTGATCTCATAAGTTGCATATTAATTTTTTAGAGAGTTAGAGCATATTTTCGTGTTAATTGTTGCATCTAGTTGTAAATGCATTTGTGAGCTTAGAAAAGAGAGAATTCTATGCTTTAGGATTGAGTGATTTTCATGATACATTTCTCATCTTTTCTTGTCACATGTTCTTGCATTTTTACACGATTCTTGATTAGATGTTTACACATTATGCATTCTGTTTTTCACTAATACATTTTTCATACTGCATGAGCTTGTATTAGGTGATTAGAGTAAAGCCTTATCTTGTTAGATATAAGTTTTTGTTATAGCTTAAATTTACTCTGTATTGTTTTGTTTGAAAAAGTGTTGTAATTGTGGGAATCTCAAGGTGTCATATCACCAAGAGATTGAGTGTGTCTTCACTGAGTGTTAGACTTAGGGATAAGTAAAGAACAAGGTTCTTGGCTGGGGCTACGCCGAAAGAAAGGTTTTCTTTGTCGGTAGGAAGGGAGTCAAACCATAGAATAGGTTTCTTTTTATCTTGTAAGTGTCTAATTGTTGTAATTGGATAGTGTGTATGTAATTAACATTCATTCAATTATAGTGAAGAAAAATCTCCCAAATCAGCCGGGAGGCCTGGATGTAGTTTGCGGTGGACAAGCAAACGAACCAGGATAAAATTCTTGTTGCAGGACTTTTTCTATCTCTATCTCTTTATTGCATTTGATCGATTATTTTTTCAAGTAGATTTAATTGATAATTAGTGTCTATACTGTTTTACTTGTACTCTGATAATATTCTGTAAGTCTGGTATAATCGTTTCTTTATCAATTAATTGTCGAGCAAGAAACTGTACTTGCATTTGATTTCTGTCTTGTTTTAATCGATTAAGTGTGGTGTGTTAATCGATTACTTTAATCTGTTAATCGATTAAGTGGACTGTGTTGAAAGTGTTAATCGATTACCCTGTTCTGTTAATCGATTAATCAGGGTGTTTTTCAGCATTAAGTGTTATTTTCGAAAAGCGGACATTCTAACCGCTACACCTATTCAACCCCCCTTCTAGGTGTATTGTAACCACTGATACCTAACAAGTGGTATCAGAGCTAGTGCGAAGTGCTAGCTCAACCGCGTATTCGTGATCCTTTGGGAAAAACGAATGGGTTCGTCAAACCCATTTGGTGGTGATGGTTCATCCATTAATCGACCACCTATATTCAGTGGTGAAGGGTATGCCTACTGGAAAGTCCGCATGCAAATTTTTATTGAAGCCATAGACTCGGATATTTGGGAATCCGTAGTCAACGGCCCTTTTGTTCCACAACATCTTGTGGACAATGAACCTAAAGACAAGCCTAAAAGTCTATGGACCGATGATGAGCGCAAAAAGGTGCAGCATAATCTACGCGCCAAAAATATCATCACATCGGCCCTATCCTATGATGATTTCTTTAGAGTTTCGCAGTGCCAAAATGCAAAAGAAATGTGGGACACTTTACAAGTGACTCATGAAGGCACTAGCGAAGTCAAGCGCGCTAGATTAAATGCGCTTACCCATGAGTATGAGTTATTTCGCATGTTACCTAGTGAATCAATCTGTGATATGCAAAAGTGATTTACTCATATTGTTAATCATTTAGTTGCTCTAGATAAATCTTTTGCCAGAGGTGAACTAACTAATAAAGTTTTGCGTTGTCTTGACAGGAAATGGCAACCAAAGGTAACTGCAATTGTTGAATCCAAAGATTTGGACTCTATGCCTCTAGCTACTTTATTTGGAAAACTTCAAGAGCACGAAATGGAATTGGGGCGCTTGACTATGCACGAAGATTCAGATCGGAAAAAGAAAAACATCACATTAAAGGCCACGACCTCTAAATCAAAAGAAGATAAAGATGATGATGAATCTGACTCCGATCTAGATGATGAAACTATGAATCTCCTTGTTCGCAAATTTAGCAAATTCATCAAAAGAAAAGGAGGATTCAAGAAGTTTCAGAAGAAAGAAGCGAAAGAGTCAACCAACAAAGGCAAGAACAACAAAGATCGCTTCACTTGCCATGAGTGTGGAAAAGCCGGACATATGAGATTTCAATGTCCTACCTATCTGAAAAAGGTTGATTCAGAGAAGAGCACTCCCAGGGAATTCAAATCCAAGAAAGCTTACATTGTATGGGATGTACCTGAGGAGGAAACAACATCAAGCACTTCTAGTGAGGAGGAGTCAGCGAAGCTGTGTCTGATGGTCAGATCTGACAACAATGGCAACTCAGACTCACACGAGGATAATGATGAGGTATATTCCGACACCTCATCCACTTCGGATGACTTACCCTCTTATGAAGTTTTATATAATGCTTATGTTGAGCTACATGAGGAATTAAAGAAATTGGCTAGAGTTAATGTTGATCAGAAAAGGGAAATCCTTAGAAATGAAAAGAAGCTAAGCCAATTACAAAAAGAATTAGATGAATTAAAATTAGAAAATGAAACTTTAGATCTCATCTATTCTTGTAACACATGTGACTGCTCTGCTGATAATTTATGTCTAAAGCCTGTATGTGAGACTTGCGAGATTTTGCAAGAAGACAATCTTAAACTAAAAGAAAAACTCGAACGTCTCACAAACAGTAAACAGCAATTAGACACTCTGCTCAGTCAAACAAGAAATGTTGGTGATCGTACTGGTCTAGGTTATACTCGCTCTGCTAAAAACAAGAGACCATATAGAAAACCTGTAGTTAATGCTAAGGATAAAAATCGTAGGCGCTCTCCTACTTGCTTTTATTGTAATACGTATGGTCATACTTCTTACTCTTGTTACATTAGAAAATATGGTATACCTAGCGGGGCTTATGTATGGATAAAGAAGGGAGATAATTCCCTAATCACTAACAGAAAAGGACCCAACATAATCTGGGTACCTGAGAAAAGCAGGTGATCTATTTTGCAGGTATGTCTTCGAACACAAGGACAAAAATGGTACTTAGACAGTGGATGTTCGAGACATATGACAGGTGACAGATCAAATTTCCTGGATCTATCACTTAAAGGAAAAGGATACGTCACGTACGGAGACAACAATAAGGGAAAGATACTTGGTACCGGAACAGTTGGTAACTCATCTCATACTCAAATTGAAAATGTTCTGTATGTTGAAGGACTAGAACATAATCTTCTAAGTATAAGTCAACTCTGTGACAAAGGTAATCGAGTATCTTTTGATTCTGACTGTTGAATCATTCGTGACATTTTATCTAATAATGTTAAATTTGTTGGTCATCGTATAAATAATATTTACATGGTTAACTTGGATGATGTCACCACATTATTTTCAAAATGTTTCATTTCTAAAGAAGATGACATCTGGCTCTGGCACAGACGCGTTGCACACATCCATATAAAACATCTAGATAAATTGTCATCAAACCAACTAGTTGAAGGGCTACCAAAACTAAATTTCAAAACTAAAGAGATTTGTGACACTTGTCAAAAGTGTAAACAAACCAAAAACTCTTTTAAAAACAAAAATGTGATATCCACTTCAAGACCTTTGGAGTTACTCCATATGGACTTGTTTGGACCATCACAAATCATGAGTTTTGGTGGTAGCTACTATGCTTTAGTTATTGTTGATGATTTCTCTCGTTTTACATGGACATTATTTTTATCTGCTAAAAGCGACGCTTTCAACTCTTTTAAAAATCTTGCCAAGCAAATCCAAAACCAACTTAACCTGAAAATAGTATATATACGAAGTGATCACGGGGGAGAATTTGAGAACTTTCAGTTCGACAAATTCTGTGATAAGCACGGCATTATGCATCAGTTCTCTGCTCCTCGCACTCCACAACAAAATGGAGTTGTTGAAAGGAAAAATCGTGTGCTAGAAGAATTAGCGAGAACCATGCTTAATGAAAGTAATACCCCTAAATATTTCTGGGCAGATGCAGTTCATACTGCATGCTATGTTATAAATCGAGTATTGTTAAGGCCTAATTTGAATAAAACTCCTTATGAACTATTAAAAGGCCGTAAACCAAACATATCCCATCTTCACGCTTTCGGTTGCAAATGTTTTATTTTAAATAATGGAAAGCGGGCTTTAGGAAAATTTGATTCAAAAGCCGATGAGGGAATATTCTTGGGATACTCGATTCATAGCAAAGCGTTCAGAATCTTTAATAAGTATTCTATGCAAGTTGAAGAGTCTATCCATGTACAGTTTGATGAATCTTCTCCAAAAGAGAAGAGAAAGGCTGTTTCTGATGATGTTACAGGTGCTTTGGAAGAAGCATACTCAAAGAACATGGATAATGTAGAAGCAACCGATGAAGAACGTCAAAACAAATCTCAGGAGCATTCAGATATGCCAATTGTGTGGAAAACCAAGAAAGCTCACCCAATCGATAAAGTAATAGGTGACATATCTACGGGAGTGGTAACCCGTAGTTCCTTACGAAACTTCTGTAATTTCGTAGCTTTTGTTTCTCAAATTGAGCCTAAGACCATTGATGAGGCCATTGAGGATGTACACTGGGGTATAGCTATGCAAGAAGAGCTAAACCAGTTCGAACGTAATAATGTTTGGGACTTGGTCCCTAAACCTAAAGATCATCCTGTGATTGGTACTCGATGGGTCTTCAGAAACAAGCTTGATGAATCAGGCTTGATCATTCGAAATAAAGCACGCTTGGTGGCCCAAGGCTACAACCAGGAGGAAGGTATCGATTATGACGAAACCTATGCTCCTGTAGCCAGATTAGAGGCCATCAGGATGCTACTTTCCTTTGCATCAATTATGAACTTCAAATTATTTCAGATGGACGTAAAAAGCGCCTTCTTGAATGGCTATATTCAAGAAGAAGTTTATGTTAACCAACCGCCTGGTTTTGAAAATTTTAAATATCCGAACCATGTTTATAAACTTAAAAAGGCACTCTATGGTCTCAAACAAGCTCCTAGAGCTTGGTATGATAGACTTAGTACCTTTCTTTTAGAAAAAGGGTTCGAAAGAGGCTTGGTTGACACAACGCTTTTTATTCGCAAATCAGAAAACTCTGTATTACTTGTGCAAATATATGTAGATGACATAATTTTTGGATCTACTAATGATATTTTGTGTAAGGATTTTTCTGAGATGATGCAGGGGGAGTTCGAAATGTCTATGATGGGAGAACTTACGTTCTTTCTAGGACTTCAGATAAAGCAACTAGAAAGTGGTATTTTCATCCATCAGACAAAGTATTGCAAAGAGCTGCTCAAGAAATTTGAGATGAACAATTGTAAGGAAGCTTCCACTCCTATGGCATCTGCTTGCTACCTAGATAAGGACGAAAAAGGAAAAACTATAGAGGTAACAAAGTATCGAGGAATTATTGGGTCTTTACTTTACTTAACTGCAAGTAGGCCTGATATCATGTTTAGTGTATGCATGTGTGCTAGATTTCAGTCATCTCCTAAAGAATCACATCTTACAACTGTCAAAAGAATCATGAGATACTTAAAAGGAACAACTAACATGGGATTATGGTATCCTCGGGATGCCTCATTATCCTTGGTAGGTTATTCCGATTCCGATTTCGCCGGATGTAAATTGGATCGGAAAAGCACTAGTGGCACTTGTCACTTGTTGGGGAGTTCATTAGTAGCATGGCACAGCAAAAAGCAAGCTTGTGTTGCTCTGTCCACCGCCGAAGCGGAATACATTGCCGCCGGTGTGTGTTGCGCTCAAATCCTCTGGATGAAGCAGCAACTCAAGGACTATGGTCTTAATATTGAAAAGATCCCTATTAAATGCGATAACACAAGTGCTATAAACCTTTCCAAGAATCCCATCTTGCATTCTAGAACTAAGCATATAGAAATTAGACATCATTTTCTGCGTGATCATGTACAAAAAGGTGATTGCGTTCTTGAATTTGTTGAAACTTCTAAACAATTAGCTGATATTTTCACCAAGCCCCTTCCCAGGGATACTTTCTTTGTTCTAAGAAGAGAACTTGGAATTCTTGATGAACAATATCTTGATTAAAATTGTTTAGGTGTTTACATAATCGTCTAGTTTCTCTATATCTTTGTTTCTTTAGTTGTTCGATATTTGTGTCTCTTGATTATTATTTTTTTGTGATTCTGGATGTTTAAATAAATCTGTCACATCGCATGCCAAAGCCTTAAGAAGTTGAAATCATTTTACTGCCTAAAATTCATTTTTTTTATGCATTAATCGATTAAATATTTAATTAATCGATTACCTGGGCATCAGTTGCTTGAAAATTCGAAATTATACTATGAGTAATCGATTACATTTTCACTTAATCGATTACCTGGGCATCAGTTCTTTCAAAAATTCGAAATTTCACGCTGATTAATCGATTAACCCTGCCCGTTAATCGATTAAAACCAGTTTTATAAAGGCAAACTGTAGCTCGGTTTCACACTTTTTCTGGTTTTCTCTCTTTCTCCTTTCTGCTTTTAGATACTGTTATGGATTCGAGTATTTCTGTTGCGTGCCTCTTTATGTTGTTAATTGACATTTTCTGGTTTATCTGGTTGCTAAACATTGTTACTCTTTATGCTATTTTTTATAATTATGTCGAATAGCCTACTATGTTTATGTGTATGGTTCTTGATCGTATGAGATTTTCTGCCTTGATATGGTTCATCTCGTATGCTGTTCACTTTACTTGTTTGGCTATTTTTGTTGTATAAACTTGCGCACTTGTTTAATCCTCTTTAATGTAAAACAGGTTGATTGTTATATCCCAATATTAACTCATTAACTGTGTTTTATGCATTACTCATATCTCTGCCTCTATTTTGACCTGGGTTATCTTTTTGATAATGTCAAAAGGGGGAGAAAGGTTGTTTTGTTGTTGTCTGATTGTGCAGGTTGATCGAAATAACAGCTTCCGATATTTGCGCATCATATCAACCTTGCCAACACAATCTTCAAGCTATTTACATTTGATGTGGAGTTTGTCATCATCAAAAAGGGGGAGATTGAAAGTGTGCATGTCAAGAGGAACACTTTGGAAAGCTCTCCTTATATGACTTGGTTTTGATGAGGACAACTTGTGCTAACATGAGCTTGAAGATCATCAACAAATCAACATGCTTAAGCCTTCCGATTGGTATCTTGCTTAGACTAGATTGGTTTAGGTTGAGTCCAAGGCTTAAGTCACCTAATACATATCTCTATTGCATAAATCTTTTAAATCTTTTTCATCTTGAGATATGTCATTCATAATATGTTCATGCATCATATAAATACATGTATATGTGCATTCTAGGCATAATCTAAGTATTAAACATGTATGAATTTAAGTGCATAACATATTTGAAGGTTTTACACATGAAACAGTACTGTTAATCGATTACCACTTGGCTTAATCGATTAATCTAACTGTTTGCACAGTGTAATCGATTACAACAAATGTCAATCGATTAATCTAACATTTTTGTGAAGCTTAATCGATTAAAGCTGTCGTTAATCGATTAACTGGGCTTTTATTTCAATTCTTTATAAACTGCATTTTCAGAATTGATCTCATAAGTTGCATGTTAAATTTTTAGAGAGTTAGAGCATATTTTCGTGTTAATTGTTGCATCTAGTTGTAAATGCATTTGTGAGCTTAGAAAAGAGAGAATTCTATGCTTTAGGATTGAGTGATTTTCATGATACATTTCTCATCTTTTCTTGTCACATGTTCTTGCATTTTTACACGATTCTTGATTAGATGTTTACACATTATGCATTCTGTTTTTCACTAATACATTTTTCATACTGCATGAGCTTGTATTAGGTGATTAGAGTAAAGCCTTATCTTGTTAGATAAAAGTTTTTGTTATAGCTTAAATTTACTCTGTATTGTTTTGTTTGAAAAAGTGTTGTAATTGTGGGAATCTCAAGATGTCATATCACCAAGAGATTGAGTGTGTCTTCACTGAGTGTTAGACTTAGGGATAAGTAAAGAACAAGGTTCTTGGCTGGGGCTACGCCGAAAGAAAGGTTTTCTTTGTCGGTAGGAAGGGAGTCAAACCATAGAATAGGTTTCTTTTTATCTTGTAAGTGTCTAATTGTTGTAATTGGATAGTGTGTATGTAATTAACATTCATTCAATTATAGTGAAGAAAAATCTCCCAAATCAGCCGGGAGGCCTGGATGTAGTTTGCGGTGGACAAGCAAACGAACCAGGATAAAATTCTTGTTGCAGGACTTTTTCTATCTCTATCTCTTTATTGCATTTGATCGATTATTTTGTCAAGTAGATTTAATTGATAATTAGTGTCTATACTGTTTTACTTGTACTCTGATAATATTCTGTAAGTCTGGTATAATCGTTTCTTTATCAATTAATTGTCGAGCAAGAAACTGTACTTGCATTTGATTTCTGTCTTGTTTTAATCGATTAAGTGTGGTGTGTTAATCGATTACTTTAATCTGTTAATCGATTAAGTGGACTGTGTTGAAAGTGTTAATCGATTACCCTGTTCTGTTAATCGATTAATCAGGGTGTTTTTCAGCATTAAGTGTTGTTTTCGAAAAGCGGACATTCTAACCGCTACACCTATTCAACCCCCCCCTTCTAGGTGTATTGTAACCACTGATACCTAACAAGTGGTATCAGAGCTAGTGCGAAGTGCTAGCTCAACCGCGTATTCGTGATCCTTTGGGAAAAACGAATGGGTTCGTCAAACCCATTTGGTGGTGATGGTTCATCCATTAATCGACCACCTATATTCAGTGGTGAAGGGTATGCCTACTGGAAAGTCCGCATGCAAATTTTTATTGAAGCCATAGACTCGGATATTTGGGAATCCGTAGTCAACGACCCTTTTGTTCCACAACATCTTGTGGACAATGAACCTAAAGACAAGCCTAAAAGTCTATGGACCGATGATGAGCGCAAAAAGGTGCAGCATAATCTACGCGCCAAAAATATCATCACATCGGCCCTATCCTATGATGATTTCTTTAGAGTTTCGCAGTGCCAAAATGCAAAAGAAATGTGGGACACTTTACAAGTGACTCATGAAGGCACTAGCGAAGTCAAGCGCGCTAGATTAAATGCGCTTACCCATGAGTATGAGTTATTTCGCATGTTACCTAGTGAATCAATTTGTGATATGCAAAAGCGATTTACTCATATTGTTAATCATTTAGTTGCTCTAGATAAATCTTTTGCCAGAGGTGAACTAACTAATAAAGTTTTGCGTTGTCTTGACAGGAAATGGCAACCAAAGGTAACTGCAATTGTTGAATCCAAAGATTTGGACTCTATGCCTCTAGCTACTTTATTTGGAAAACTTCAAGAGCACGAAATGGAATTGGGGCGCTTGACTATGCACGAAGATTCAGATCGGAAAAAGAAAAACATCACATTAAAGGCCACGACCTCTAAATCAAAAGAAGATAAAGATGATGATGAATCTGACTCCGATCTAGATGATGAAACTATGAATCTCCTTGTTCGCAAATTTAGCAAATTCATCAAAAGAAAAGGAGGATTCAAGAAGTTTCAGAAGAAAGAAGCGAAAGAGTCAACCAACAAAGGCAAGAACAACAAAGATCGCTTCACTTGCCATGAGTGTGGAAAAGCCGGACATATGAGATTTCAATGTCCTACCTATCTGAAAAGGGTTGATTCAGAGAAGAGCACTCCCAGGGAATTCAAATCCAAGAAAGCTTACATTGTATGGGATGTACCTGAGGAGGAAACAACATCAAGCACTTCTAGTGAGGAGGAGTCAGCGAAGCTGTGTCTGATGGTCAGATCTGACAACAATGGCAACTCAGACTCACACGAGGATAATGATGAGGTATATTCCGACACCTCATCCACTTCGGATGACTTACCCTCTTATGAAGTTTTATATAATGCTTATGTTGAGCTACATGAGGAATTAAAAAAATTGGCTAGAGTTAATGTTGATCAGAAAAGGGAAATCCTTAGAAGTGAAAAGAAACTAAGCCAATTACAAAAAGAATTAGATGAATTAAAATTAGAAAATGAAACTTTAGATCTCATCTATTCTTGTAACACATGTGACTGCTCTGCTGATAATTTATGTCAAAAGCCTGTATGTGAGACTTGCGAGATTTTGCAAGAAGACAATCTTAAACTAAAAGAAAAACTCGAACGTCTCACAAACAGTAAACAGCAATTAGACACTCTGCTCAGTCAAACAAGAAATGTTGGTGATCGTACTGGTCTAGGTTATACTCGCTCTGCTAAAAACAAGAGACCATATAGAAAACCTGTAGTTAATGCTAAGGATAAAAATCGTAGGCGCTCTCCTACTTGCTTTTATTGTAATACGTATGGTCATACTTCTTACTCTTGTTACATTAGAAAATATGGTATACCTAGCGGGGCTTATGTATGGATAAAGAAGGGAGATAATTCCCTAATCACTAACAGAAAAGGACCCAACATAATCTGGGTACCTAAGAAAAGCAGGTGATCTATTTTGCAGGTATGTCTTCGAACACAAGGACAAAAATGGTACTTAGACAGTGGATGTTCGAGACATATGACAGGTGACAGATCAAATTTCCTGGATCTATCACTTAAAGGAAAAGGATACGTCACGTACGGAGACAACAATAAGGGAAAGATACTTGGTACCGGAACAGTTGGTAACTCATCTCATACTCAAATTGAAAATGTTCTGTATGTTGAAGGACTAGAACATAATCTTCTAAGTATAAGTCAACTCTGTGACAAAGGTAATCGAGTATCTTTTGATTCTGACTGTTGCATCATTCGTGACATTTTATCTAATAATGTTAAATTTGTTGGTCATCGTATAAATAATATTTACATGGTTAACTTGGATGATGTCACCACATTATTTTCAAAATGTTTCATTTCTAAAGAAGATGACATCTGGCTCTGGCACAGACGCGTTGCACACATCCATATAAAACATCTAGATAAATTGTCATCAAACCAACTAGTTGAAGGGCTACCAAAACTAAATTTCAAAACTAAAGAGATTTGTGACACTTGTCAAAAGTGTAAACAAACCAAAAACTCTTTTAAAAACAAAAATGTGATATCCACTTCAAGACCTTTGGAGTTACTCCATATGGACTTGTTTGGACCATCACAAATCATGAGTTTTGGTGGTAGCTACTATGCTTTAGTTATTGTTGATGATTTCTCTCGTTTTACATGGACATTATTTTTATCTGCTAAAAGCGACGCTTTCAACTCTTTTAAAAATCTTGCCAAGCAAATCCAAAACCAACTTAACCTGAAAATAGTATATATACGAAGTGATCACGGGGGAGAATTTGAGAACTTTCAGTTCGACAAATTCTGTGATAAGCACGGCATTATGCATCAGTTCTCTGCTCCTCGCACTCCACAACAAAATGGAGTTGTTGAAAGGAAAAATCGTGTGCTAGAAGAATTAGCGAGAACCATGCTTAATGAAAGTAATACCCCTAAATATTTCTGGGCAGATGCAGTTCATACTGCATGCTATGTTATAAATCGAGTATTGTTAAGGCCTAATTTGAATAAAACTCCTTATGAACTATTAAAAGGCCGTAAACCAAACATATCCCATCTTCACGCTTTCGGTTGCAAATGTTTTATTTTAAATAATGGAAAGCGGGCTTTAGGAAAATTTGATTCAAAAGCCGATGAGGGAATATTCTTGGGATACTCGATTCATAGCAAAGCGTTCAGAATCTTTAATAAGTATTCTATGCAAGTTGAAGAGTCTATCCATGTACAGTTTGATGAATCTTCTCCAAAAGAGAAGAGAAAGGCTGTTTCTGATGATGTTACAGGTGCTTTGGAAGAAGCATACTCAAAGAACATGGATAATGTAGAAGCAACCGATGAAGAACGTCAAAACAAATCTCAGGAGCATTCAGATATGCCAATTGTGTGGAAAACCAAGAAAGCTCACCCAATCGATAAAGTAATAGGTGACATATCTACGGGAGTGGTAACCCGTAGTTCCTTACGAAACTTCTGTAATTTCGTAGCTTTTGTTTCTCAAATTGAGCCTAAGACCATTGATGAGGCCATTGAGGATGTACACTGGGGTATAGCTATGCAAGAAGAGCTAAACCAGTTCGAACGTAATAATGTTTGGGACTTGGTCCCTAAACCTAAAGATCATCCTGTGATTGGTACTCGATGGGTCTTCAGAAACAAGCTTGATGAATCAGGCTTGATCATTCGAAATAAAGCACGCTTGGTGGCCCAAGGCTACAACCAGGAGGAAGGTATCGATTATGACGAAACCTATGCTCCTGTAGCCAGATTAGAGGCCATCAGGATGCTACTTTCCTTTGCATCAATTATGAACTTCAAATTATTTCAGATGGACGTAAAAAGCGCCTTCTTGAATGGCTATATTCAAGAAGAAGTTTATGTTAACCAACCGCCTGGTTTTGAAAATTTTAAATATCCGAACCATGTTTATAAACTTAAAAAGGCACTCTATGGTCTCAAACAAGCTCCTAGAGCTTGGTATGATAGACTTAGTACCTTTCTTTTAGAAAAAGGGTTCGAAAGAGGCTTGGTTGACACAACGCTTTTTATTCGCAAATCAGAAAACTCTGTATTACTTGTGCAAATATATGTAGATGACATAATTTTTGGATCTACTAATGATATTTTGTGTAAGGATTTTTCTGAGATGATGCAGGGGGAGTTCGAAATGTCTATGATGGGAGAACTTACGTTCTTTCTAGGACTTCAGATAAAGCAACTAGAAAGTGGTATTTTCATCCATCAGACAAAGTATTGCAAAGAGCTGCTCAAGAAATTTGAGATGAACAATTGTAAGGAAGCTTCCACTCCTATGGCATCTGTTTGCTACCTAGATAAGGACGAAAAAGGAAAAACTATAGAGGTAACAAAGTATCGAGGAATTATTGGGTCTTTACTTTACTTAACTGCAAGTAGGCCTGATATCATGTTTAGTTTATGCATGTGTGCTAGATTTCAGTCATCTCCTAAAGAATCACATCTTACAACTGTTAAAAGAATCATGAGATACTTAAAAGGAACAACTAACATGGGATTATGGTATCCTCGGGATGCCTCATTATCCTTGGTAGGTTATTCCGATTCCGATTTCGCCGGATGTAAATTGGATCGGAAAAGCACTAGTGGTACTTGTCACTTGTTGGGGAGTTCATTAGTAGCATGGCACAGCAAAAAGCAAGCTTGTGTTGCTCTGTCCACCGCCGAAGCGGAATACATTGCCGCTGGTGTGTGTTGCGCTCAAATCCTCTGGATGAAGCATCAACTCAAGGACTATGGTCTTAATATTGAAAAGATCCCTATTAAATGCGATAACACAAGTGCTATAAACCTTTCCAAGAATCCCGTCTTGCATTCTAGAACTAAGCATATAGAAATTAGACATCATTTTCTGCGTGATCATGTACAAAAAGGTGATTGCGTTCTTGAATTTGTTGAAACTTCTAAACAATTAGCTGATATTTTCACCAAGCCCCTTCCCAGGGATACTTTCTTTGTTCTAAGGAGAGAACTTGGAATTCTTGATGAACAATATCTTGATTAAAATTGTTTAGGTGTTTACATTATCGTCTAGTTTCTCTATGTCTTTGTTTCTTTAGCTGTTCGATATTTGTGTCTCTTGATTATTATTATTTTTTTGTGATTCTGGATGTTTAAATAAATCTGTCACATTGCATGCCAAAGCCTTAAGAAGTTGAAACCATTTTACTGCCTAAAATTTTTTTTCTATGCATTAATCGATTAAATATTTAATTAATCGATTACCTGGGCATCAGTTGCTTGAAAATTCGAAATTATACTATAAGTAATCGATTACATTTTCACTTAATCGATTACCTGGGCATCAGTTCTTTCAAAAATTCGAAATTTCACACTGATTAATCGATTAACCCTGCCCGTTAATCGATTAAAACCAGTTTTATAAAGGCAAACAGTAGCTCGGTTTCACACTTTTTTCTGGTTTTCTCTCTTTCTCTTTTCTGCTTTGAGATTCTAGTATTTCTGTTGCGTGCCTCTTTATGTTGTTAATTGACATTTTCTGGTTTATCTGGATGCTAAACATTGTTACTCTTTTTGTTATTTTTATAATTATGTCGAATAGCCTACTATGTTTATGTGTATGGTTCTTGATCGTATGAGATTTTCTGCCTTGATATGGTTCATCTCGTATGCTGTTCACTTTACTTGTTTGGCTATTTCTGTTGTATAAACTTGCGCACTTGTTTAATCCTCTTTAATGTAAAACAGGTTGATTGTTATATCCCAATATTAACTCATTAACTGTGTTTTATGCATTACTCATATCTCTGCCTCTATTTTGACCTGGGTTATCTTTTTGATAATGTCAAAAGGGGGAGAAAGGTTGTTTTGTTGTTTTCTGATTGTGCAGGTTGATCGAAATAACAGCTTCCGATATTTGCGCATCATATCAACCTTGCCAACACAATCTTCAAGCTATTTACATTTGATGTGGAGTTTGTCATCATCAAAAAGGGGGAGATTGAAAGTGTGCATGTCAAGAGGAACACTTTGGAAAGCTCTCCTTATATGACTTGGTTTTGATGAGGACAACTTGTGCTAACATGAGCTTGAAGATCATCAACAAATCAACATGCTTAAGCCTTCCGATTGGTATCTTGCTTAGACTAGATTAGTTTAGGTTGAGTCCAAGGCTTAAGTCACCTAATACATATCTCAATTGCATAAATCTTTTAAATCTTTTTCATCTTGAGATATGTCATTCATAATATGTTCATGCATCATATAAATACATGTATATGTGCATTCTAGGCATAATCTAAGTATTAAACATGTATGAATTTAAGTGCATAACATATTTGAAGGTTTTACACATGAAACAGTGCTGTTAATCGATTACCACTTGGCTTAATCGATTAATCTAACTGTTTGCACAGTGTAATCGATTACAACAAATGTCAATCGATTAATCTAACATTTTTGTGAAGCTTAATCGATTAAAGCTGTCGTTAATCGATTAACTGGGCTTTTATTTCAATTCTTTATAAACTGCATTTTCAGAATTGATCTCATAAGTTGCATGTTAAATTTTTAGAGAGTTAGAGCATATTTTCGTGTTAATTGTTGCATCTAGTTGTAAATGCATTTGTGAGCTTAGAAAAGAGAGAATTCTATGCTTTAGGATTGAGTGCTTTTCATGATACATTTCTCATCTTTTCTTGTCACATGTTCTTGCATTTTTACATGATTCTTGATTAGATGTTTACACATTATGCATTCTGTTTTTCACTAATACATTTTTCATACTGCATGAGCTTGTATTAGGTGATTAGAGTAAAGCCTTATCTTGTTAGATATAAGTTTTGTTATAGCTTAAATTTACTCTGTATTGTTTTGTTTGAAAAAGTGTTGTAATTGTGGGAATCTCAAGGTGTCATATCACCAAGAGATTGAGTGTGTCTTCACTGAGTGTTAGACTTAGGGATAAGTAAAGAACAAGGTTCTTGGCTGGGGCTACGCCGAAAGAAAGGTTTTCTTTGTCGGTAGGAAGGGAGTCAAACCATAGAATAGGTTTCTTTTTATCTTGTAAGTGTCTAATTGTTGTAATTGGATAGTGTGTATGTAATTAACATTCATTCAATTATAGTGAAGAAAAATCTCCCAAATCAGCCGGGAGGCCTGGATGTAGTTTGCGGTGGACAAGCAAACGAACCAGGATAAAATTCTTGTTGCAGGACTTTTTCTATCTCTATCTCTTTATTGCATTTGATCGATTATTTTGTCAAGTAGATTTAATTGATAATTAGTGTCTATACTGTTTTACTTGTACTCTGATAATATTCTGTAAGCCTGGTATAATCGTTTCATTATCAATTAATTGTCGAGCAAGAAACTGTACTTGCATTTGCTTTCTGTCTTGGTTTAATCGATTAAGTGTGGTGTGTTAATCGATTACTTTAATCTGTTAATCGATTAAGTGGACTGTGTTGAAAGTGTTAATCGATTACCCTGTTCTGTTAATCGATTAATCAAGGTGTTTTTCAGCATTAAGTGTTGTTTTCGAAAAGCGGACACTCTAACCGCTACACCTATTCAACCCCCCCCCCCCCCCCTTCTAGGTGTATTGTAATCACTGATACCTAACACACTTGTCACTCTCAACCAAGACTCTTGTATATGTGAAGATAACCACCTAACCGCAGCTAGATTTCCCAACATGATTCTCTATCAAGGTGATACTAAACACACCTAGATAACTTCAAGAAAATCGCCTATAGAATTCTTCAAACCAACCCATAAATCTCACAAAGGCTAAAAAAGTATTGTGGTATTATGCTAGGCTTTCCAAAATTGATATGAAAATTGATGCACGATGGATAATTCTTGAAACTATCCCATATTTTTTTTAATCAAGAAAACTAAATTTCTCACCAAGAAGTTTCGCTCAAGAAATTGAAAGATTTTTTTCTAAAATATTAGAATTGGTTGTTAGTTTTGAGCAAATCGGGAAATCAACTTTTTATACTTAACTGTTTTCTATTAGCCCTTAATTGATTAATACATGGTGTAATCAATTAACGATGCTAATATTAAAAAGCTTTACCTACTTTCACTTTAGATAATCGATTAATCCCAAACTAAATTGATTAACGATGCCAAGAAATTAAAAGTTGTAGCTATTGTAACTCCAGATAATCGATTAATCTCATACTTAATCGATTAATGGTTCCCTTGATCACATAATCGATTAACTTTTCTGAAATTATGTTTCTTAATGCATGATTAATCTTCTACATGATTTGTATTTGCATGATCCATGATCTTGAAAGATGTTAATGATAAACTAAGCTTAATGCACCAAAATCATGCTATCATATGTAAATGCATGAACATGTCAGTCATGTATGAATGTATGCAAGTCTCATTTTAGGTGGATCCAATTTTTCACCTTGTGAGACTTCCATTCTAGGTTCACCTAGCCTAGACTCTACGCAATCAACCATCTTAAGACTCTAGAGATATAAAAAATTAACTAAAGTCTACTTGATTGATCTTGAGCATTGACCTTGTTGTTTGTTAAGTTGACTTTGTCTTCATGCTAGCCTTTATCTTTGTCTTCATCAAAATAATATGATGATGCACACTTGCAATCTCAACCTCCTCCTTTTTTATGATGACAAACTTTTGACGCATCCATACGTATACACTTGTTTGAATGGCTTGATGACAGTCAATTAGTTTTACATTGATTCAAGTTTGATGTGTTGCTCCCCTTTACTATAATCGATTAATCCCAAACTAAATTGATTAACGATGCCAAGAAATTAAAAGTTGTAGCTATTGTAACTCCAGATAATCGATTAATCTCATACTTAATCGATTAATGGTTCCCTTGATCACATAATCGATTAACTTTTCTGAAATTATGTGTCTTAATGCATGATGAATCTTCTACATGATTTGTATTTGCATGATCCATGATCTTGAAAGATGTAAGTGATAAACTAAGCTTAATGCACCAAAATCATGCTATCATATGTAAATGCATGAACATGTCAGTCATGTATGAATGTATGCAAGTCTCATTTTAGGTGGATCCAATTTTTCACCTTGTGAGACTTCCATTCTAGGTTCACCTAGCCTAGACTCTACGCAATCAACCATCTTAAGACTCTAGAGATATAAAAAATTAACTAAAGTCTACTTGATTGATCTTGAGCATTGACCTTGTTGTTTGTTAAGTTGACTTTGTCTTCATGCTAGCCTTTATCTTTGTCTTCATCAAAATAATATGATGATGCACACTTGCAATCTCAACCTCCTCCTTTTTTATGATGACAAACTTTTGACGCATCCATACGTATACACTTGTTTGAATGGCTTGATGACAGTCAATTAGTTTTACATTGATTCAAGTTTGATGTGTTACTCCCCTTTACTATAATCTCCCCCCCCCCCCCCCATTCTATGCATGAGGTTAAGTTGTAAGGTAAAGCTTGTCTATCGTTTGCGGAAGCCTTATATGAAAGTTCTATAACACCAACAAGCTGCAAAACTCAGACAACACTTTCTCCCCCTTTTGGCATGATAAAAAAGTAATGATGAAATTCGAATTATATAGCTAAAAGTATGAAAAGATTAAAACAAATAATCAATCAACTATATGTAATCGATTAATTTGCTATTAATCGATTAAATAGCCTAAAAATTAGAAACTGAACATTGTATTTGCATGTTATTTTATAAAACGATTATTTAAACCATCCAAAAACATATTAATAGATGAATCAGAAAGATTAATGCACGAATATAACCAGAATAACAGACATTAATCATTCAACATTAGAATCACAAAGGATAGTTTGTAAATTCATGTCAAATACTCGAAGTGGAAAATATGAAAGCATAATCTCAAGTTATATAGAACCAAATATAAAAAGTCATAACAAAACATAATCCAAAACACACCTAACAAATAACCTAACTAGGACACACTAGAACTGACTAGGACACCCTAAACTAGACTAAACATCATTAGGTGTTTTCTGAAAGGCACTAAGAGAATAGATCGTGGCCTGAAACGGAGCACACTCAATACTTTGTTTTCCAGGGTTCTGCTCTCCTAGGTCCTTTTCCTCATCAGACGAGACAAAACCAATATTCGCAGTTGTGTTGTGATCTTCCTGATATTTCCACATAACACATTTGTATATGCCTATCTTGTGAAGCAGGTTGTCACCAGTTAAGTGCTCTCCAGGATATACAACCATAGTCTCCACATGAGATATGTCAATACCTAGATGATAATGACACGAAAGAGGAATATCCCAAAAGCTAATAATCTTGATGAAGAATAGCAATGTCAAACATCTTTCAAATTTTCTGACGGACAGTTCACCACGATTCCTTCTCTTATTATAAACATCAAGTAGTGAAGGATCCTGTTCTCCACGGTTAGTGACTCAGCTTTGATCAACTCACCTTGTACGTAGTGATGGTTACCTCGTAGGCAGGATTTATACATTTCAAAAGTGTCGTATGAGTTCCACAACTCATCACTACAATCTCTTAGAGGAGATCCATCACAAGTCAATCCTCCAACCTCCAAAAGAAAACTCTCATCCAAGCTAAACAATTTTCATTTCACCGCACTAAGATACTTCTCATCCTTAAACTAAAAATTAGCATAGAATTTCCTAACAAGAGAGTGGTAGATTTTACCATTCAATTCCAAGAAGGTATTGACCCCTTTTGCCTCCAAACTGTGTGGGAACTCGAAAACTTGTTCAAGATCCATGCCATGTCGGCATACCGAATGTAGGTAAGCTTTTGGCTGAAAAATTTGGCTCGTCTCTTAGCTTGAAGAGCATGAGCACATAAGGGATCTCTACGTAAAGATAGATGTCGTCATACTGAATATAGGTGTGACGGTATTCTAAAAGTTGTTGCTTCATCCAAAGGATTTGAGAACAACAAACTCTTGCGGCTATATACTTCGCTTTGGCAGTTGACAAAGCAACACATGCTTGCTTTTTACTATGCCATGAAACTAGTGAACTACCAAATAGGTGGCAAGTAGCACTAGTACTCTTTTGATCCAATTTGCTTCCAGCAAAATCGGAGTCAGAGTAACCTATTAAAGAGAGAGATCCCTAGGATACCAAATTTTCATATTCATGGTTCCTTTCAAGTATTTCATGATGCATTTGATTGCAGAAAAATGTGATTATCTAGAAGATGTTTGATATCTAGCACACATGTGTGAGCACTCAATTTTGTCCGGCCCAAAATACATTCCAAAAAAAAACTGATAATAAATAGTAAAGAATTTCAAAATTGTAATTTATAATGTGTGAAAACAATATTTTAAATAAACAATATTTGATAGTAAAAAAGAGTATAATACATTCACTTAAGAAGGAAACTAAACCCCACCCACACCCAAATTTCTTCAAGTGCTTTAATGAGAAGATTCTCTCAAGTTATATATCCACCATCTCTTACAACTTAAAGCAAATCAACACTCAATCTCTGAAAATAAAAAGAAATCAAATCACCATTAAGACAATAAAAACAATTAAACAAGATTCCAAAAAAATAGTAATAAGTAAATACATTTAATAAAACAACATTTACTAATCAACCTAATCCCAAAAAGATGACACTAAGGATATGTAGATTAAGGATCTTGATAAATTAAGCATAATCAGGCAACAATAATGATTAGCATTAAGGTGATAATCACCAATTATAAATAGGGCATCAAATAGTGGTATCAATAAGGCAACTAGAGATTCAGAGTGAAAACTAAGGCAATCAAGAGCATCATGTCTTGAATGGAATGTCACTCTAGAACTAACTAGCCTTTTGAAAAATTGTGATTTGAACATTCAGGGTCGCATGAGGAAAAAGGGTTTTAAGTTATTTTGAAATGATTATGAAAACTCTTGCTTCCCAAGATGATTGCCATGTAACTTACATCAAATCTATTTTCGAAAATCATTTTTGAAAGAAGAATACTATTCGGCCAAGCATATGATTTGAGTGGGTCTACGACCATATAGGCTTAGTTGAGACTATGAGCTAGCAAATCTTATTCTACCGCATTCATTTGAAATAGAAAATGTTGGATTGAATTGGATAATGACTTGGTGATTTTATTTCGTATGTGAAAAGACTCCAAAAATCTTGTTTATCTAAATGCTACTTGAATGACTATCATGTTTTTGTGTTATAGTGAGTATGAATTGAAATGATAGTAAAATTTTTTGAGTAAATCGTGGTTATTTGCACGTGTGAAATGAAATGACATTGTTTCCATCGAGTAGATGTCGATCTAGCTATTGCATTTTTTGGTGCGAGCTAGTACAATCTTGGTAAACGATGAGTATGGAGTCTCACTTCGAACGGGGTTCGAGAGTGTTGTGGTGAATCTGACCGTATAGGTTAATCGTTTTGAACGATTGTTGTAGTGATGGATCAGGGAGATCTATTGTGATGGAGGAATACTGGAGAATCTTCATTTCGGTTGTGATAATTTCCTCTTAGTTGACCTGATGTTTGGATTGGGTTTTGGGCTCAAAAAGGGTAGCCCATGATTTGGCTATGAAGTATCACTGTTACGTGGTATGTGCCCTTATTTGTCATCTAAGTGATCTTAATTGTTTGGACGGTTAGATCCAAGTGTGGTCGAGTATATATTATGCCTAAAGGGTAGGCAATGATAGTATCTTCCCGAGAGTTTGGACGGAAGTGTAATGCCATGCTTTTGAAATGAATGGTGTTTGGAATATTTCCGCCTTGTAAATTTATAAACATATTCACTCAAGTTTCCAAACTGTTCGAGTAATGTCTTTCAAAAGTAATCACTGCACTTTCACGAATAAGGATTTTAAAAGAGAATTTTCGAGTTATGAAAATCGGGTCGTTACACACAACGCCTGCATTCATACATAAACATATTCGATTGTCATAGAGAACATATACTTTTTCACAAGTAACCAGAGTACACTAGAAGAGATATCATACATCAGTTAGGGATCGTATAATACAAACAATCCAACATACACCCAATAGAGGAATCAGAAAAGGGAAATGACTCAGTCATCACAACAAGCAGAATAATTCAAATTCAGCAATTCTAGCATCTCCAAAAACAAGGCAAAAGGTAAAAGCATACTCAAGTAAGTCATTTGTTCAAACCATTAGATAACAATGCATTTTTGTTCATCATGAATACCAAACAGTCACACATATTCAATGGAATTACCCATACTTATTTGATTTTCAACTATTGATCCAATGTTATATGCTTAGCACATGTATATGTGTTTTTACTGAGTTGTTTAGAAACGATTATGTCCCAATCAATTAACTCCATAGAGATGGATACTAACAATTGGCTAAAATAAAAAATAAAAATAAAAATTTCCTAGTGATACATGTATCAAATAATGCACTATCTTTATTCATTTTACCGAAATGTTTGAAATAAAAATTATCTTATTATTCAAACGATTTTTAAATGGAATTTTTATAGCAAGGTTATGGTTCGAGTCGACTCTGACTTCCCCAAAAATGGGAAGAAGGTGAGCGACCAACATCGTCTCTGAACTATTAATTCCATATATCAAAAATGTTTTAAATAAAAATTACCTTATTACTCAACGATTTTAATGGAATTTTTATAGTAAGGTTACGGTTCGAGTTGACTCTGACTTCTCCGAAAATGGGAAGAAGGTGAGCGACCAATACCGACTCTAAACTATTAATTTCATGCCAAAAATGTTTTAAATAAAAACTACCTTATTACTTAAACGAATTTTAACGGAATTTTTATAGTAAGGTTATGGTTCGAGTTGACTCTGACTTCTCCGAAAATGGGAAGAAGGTGAGCGACCAACACTGTCTCTAAACTATTAATTCCCTATCAAAAGTATTTTAGAAAAAAATCATATTGTATGACTTAACTACTTCAACATATTTTAAAACTATTTAAACCAACTAAATTATTTTTCAAACCATAACTACGTAGCCTTAATTTCCCTATTGCACCTAGAGATACGTAGGAGCAAGATGAACTCTTGTCAGGCACAACAATAAAAAATAAAACATTTTGCTTTAATTATTGAATTTTAATAAATAATTGTTAAGGGTATAAAAGTCCATGTTATTAGCGAGAGTATCGTTTTAATACGGGCGGACGGGGTGCTAATACCTTCTCCGATCCGTAATCGACTCCCGAGCTCAGAATCTCTTTTCAAAGACCAAATTATCCTAATTGGGCATATTTAGAGTTTTATACGTTTTATCCGCAAAAAACTTAGTGGCGACTCCAAAACAAATGGAAGAGGTAGAAATCGAGTTCGCCTCTCCCTAAGTCGCAGGGCCGGTCTTCCAACCAAAATCGGGTCGCGACAACATGCAAATACTAAACATTATATCTGGGCGGCTAGAAGTTAAATACAATAGAGAGTCGATCATACCTCGATATTTAGTTATCTCTATTTCCTTATTGTTCTCTTCCTTGTCTAGATAATAAGATGATGCCGTAGGAGTTGAAGGTTCTTTTGATTTCTCCATTTCAAACTTTTTCAGAAACTCCTTGCAATATTTTGATTGACGAATAAAAATAACATTGTTCATTTGCTTGATTTGCAGCCCAAGGAAAAATGTTAGCTCGCCTGTCATATACATCTCAAACTCACCCTTCATAAGGTTAGAAAATTCCTTGCACAAGATATGTTAATTGCACCAAAATTTATATCATCAACATAAATTTGAACTAACATAATATATTTTTCAGATCTGGATATAAAAAGAGTATTGTCATCTTTACTCCTTACAAAGCCATTTTCTGAAAGAAAAGAGCTAAGTCTATCATACCAAGCTCTTGATGCTTGCTTCAAACCATAAAGTGTTTTTTTTGAACTTAAGACATGGTTTGGTTATTTATAATCTTCAAAACCGGGGTGTGTCAACATATACTTCTTCTTGAATGTAAACATTCAAGAATGCACTCTTTACATCTATTTGATAGAGTTTGAAATTCATTATAGAAGCAAAAGCTAAAAGCATCCTAATAGCCTCTAACCTTGCAACTGGGACATATATTTCATCATACTAAATTTCTTCATCTTGATTATAACCTTCGGCCAGTAATCAAGCCTTGTTTCTAATAATCAAGTAGGACTTATATAATTTGTTTCGAAAAGCCCATTTTGTGCCAATAACAGGATGGTCACTAGGTTTAGGGACCAAACATTATTTCATTCAAATTGGTTAAACTCTTCTTGTATAACTATTCCCCAATATTCATCCTCTATTGTCTCATCTATAGTCCTAGGCTCAATTTGACAAAGAAAATAAAAAAAGTTTCAAATATTGCATAAAATTTCTGGTAATTAATAGGATAACATACCATGTAATTACATGTTTCCGTACTATACATAATCGTGTATTAATTAAATCACTATAGGCATGTCTCAATGCAATGCAAGTCTGTCCAGAAGGCTAGTGTCCTTATATACCATGAATCCATGATGCACACATCCTTATACCATAATACAAATCTTCGGTCCACATCACTCTGTCAACAATAAAGTTGAACAAGCAGGGTCCTTCTTCATAGCTCTTACAAAATAAATTGACCAAAATTTAAATTATAGTTACGATTGTGATTGTAGTAATAGTTGTGGTTACTGTGATTATACTCATTATGTCTATTGCAATGTAGATTATAGTCGTCGTGAATTATTTTGTTATTAAAAGAATATTTTTGAATCCGATGCGACCTGATGCAATCTGATGCAGCATGATGCGGTCCAAATTCGGTCTGATGTGTTTGCGTTGTGACCCGATGCAACCGCAGATTCAAAGTCACCGCAATTTGATGCGGTTGTGACGGTCACCACAACCGTAATATTGTAATCACATCAAATGATGCGGTCTGCAATTTAAATAAGTATCGCTCCCCTTTAATCTTGGAACCGTCTCCGTAAAGGCCATTTCCCAAAGCCTCAGCTCACAAACTTGCTTACATTTTTTCCCTTTCCTTTTCATGCTGTGTTTCACACTCACAGTGCATAAAACGCTGAAAACTGAGCAATGTCTAGTTCTACAAGAAAGCTAGTTTTGAACAAGGTGTCCGTGAACATAGGCTGTGAAAGCTTCATAAGGCCAAAGCTTCTTCACATATTCAACACAAAACCAAAGCCAAAACCCAAGAAGCCCACATACCAAAAACACAAGCTTTTCAACAATTCCTCTTCCTCTTCAACTAACACCACCGCTACCACATTCTCTCCTCACTACATTGAACCATCACAGTTTAGTGAAGAATTGAAGTCTTCAAAGAGTGTAAGAGGATTTGGAAGAGTTGGAACAGAAGGTGTGGCAGTGGAGAAAGATTCTGAGGACCCTTATCTTGATTTTAAGCATTCTATGGTCCAAATGATATTGGAGAATGAGATACACTCTAAGAATGATCTTAGGGAACTTCTAAATTGCTTTCTTCAGTTGAACTCCCCAAACCACCATGGAATTATTGTTAGAGTTTTCAATGAGATCTGGAATGGTATCTTCTCTGAGCTCCAAGTCAGTGTTATAAATTGCAGGCCACATCAAGATGATAATGTTACTTCAGTGTTAAAACATTAGTCCAATTCATCAAAATTTCACAACTTGTGACCTGTAACTCACGTGACATCTAAGTGCTGCACGTGGCTGTAAAGTAGAATAGGGATCCTCTGTCCCAAATGTATCATGTCTGAATGTCTCCATCCAATAAGATTGCACCAAATAATATAAAATATTACTTTTTTATCTTAATTAAATGACATTTTTCCATTGGCTTCGGACACCATTGAAACACCAAATGAGGACAACAAATCCTCATTTTAGAAAGGAATAGAGATATTCTGTCCCAAATGTATCATGTCCCCTATGGGAAAAATCCAGTCAACCAAGTTAAGCTGCAGGAAATTGTTTAGGTGAAAAAGTAACAACTATCTTGTACAATTTCAGGATAATTTTATAAATATTATAAGCTATGTTACGTGTTTTTTGCCCTTTAAGAAGTTAATGTCCCCTAATTTGAATGGGGTCACTCATACAGGAGAGTCCAACACAATATACAGATATAGAGAGAATTTGTAAACAGTTCAAATTTAAATTTTAACTAATTTTAATAAAATAGTATTAAAAATTAGTTCTTGTGGTGATATCTTGCGAATAGAAGTGCCTAAGGTGGAGTCCTGCCTTTGTCCTTGAAATCGAAAAAACAATTTCAGAGACAGATATGCCCATGATTTTTTATTGCTAAACTGATGGGGACAAGCATACATAGATATGTGAATATTAAATATTCGCCCCTCTAATTTTCTTTGGTCCTAACAATTAGAACAAAATTCATATAGTGAAATTCAAAATAGTCCTTCTAAATGATCACAAAAAAATAAAAAATATCTAATTTGATTCACATTTAATATTTTTATGTATTATTTTAGATTTTTCAATTTTTTGAGATTAAATTGGTACACAAAATTTTTTTTGAAGGAGGAATTAGGTCTTAAATGAAAATATTTTTAAGATCAATATTTAAAATAAAAAAAGATAGCCCCTAAATATTTGCTTTTAAATTATATGTCTCTCTTCTATATCTATATATCTATATTAATTGAAGGGGCTGATGAATTTACAAAAATGGACATTTTATATGTTTGACACTTGGCTTTTTGAGTGGTAAAAATGTCTTTACATTTTCAGCATTTTAAAGAATTGAAAAACTTAATAATTCTATTTTTACTATAATGTCCTGGACCTTCTTTCTATTTTATTTTGAATGTTTGGGATATTTCGGTCATTTGCCGTTTCAATTATTACACTTTTGTCACTATTTATTGCTGCAGTCGGACAATTAATAAAATATCCTTCAAATTTACACAAGCAAATGACATAAAAATGAGGGTTAATTTCGTAAAATCCTTTCTCTTACACTCTCACTTTTCTTTTCTCTTTTCTGTCACCACTCTCTCATTTCATTACTCTTTCTCATTCTCTCTTATTACTCTCTCAAAATTCTACTCTCTTCATTTCAATTCACTTCATCATCTTCTTTCTTCTCTCTTTTTCATTTTAATTTTATCTTCATCTTCATCTTCATCATCACTCTTCACAAAGGTACATGTATCTCATCTTTTTTGTGTATATTTTAATTTTATTCACATTTTTCTATTCATCATTTTTGTTTGAGGTAAATGGTATTCGTCATTTTGTAGATCAACTTCTTCAAGGTAAATATATTCCTCATTTTTCGTTATATTTTTCTTTATTTATCATAAAAATGACAACTTCGACACATACTTTGTTGGTTTTAAGTATGTTTTCACCATTTACATCTGTGATTCTTGTTGTTGTACCGTGTTTTATGGGAAATATTTTGCATGCATATGGTTTGTGTATCTTCATTCTATTGATTTCTTTGTTTTGGTTGGTTTGATGTTCTACCGTTGACCTTTATGGTAATGATCGTAAGATATTTGATGAAATGTATACATGATTATGTTTTAAGATTTATGTGTTTCGCTGCTCATTCGATGCTCCACTTCTTTTGTCCCAAGGTGTAACACCCTAAATTTGAGCCTTTAAAATTATAGTATCAGTCCTGGAAGTCTCGCTTGAGCGAGAGATTCTCGCCTGAGCGAGAAAGGATCCCCTGGGAGGGTGAAATCCTGGGCTATATTGGAGGATTCTCGCCTGAGCGAGAGTTGTCTCGCCTGGGCGAGAAATGGCAATTTGGGGCTGTTGACACTGTGAGATTCTCGCTTGAGCGAGAATCCCTCGCTTGAGTGAGAGCGTCAGATCTGAAATTTTAAAAAGGCGGGATTTTCTCGCCTGAGCGAGAATGGGCTCGCTTGAGCGAGAACCCGACGACTCATCTTTAAAATAGAAACCCTAAACACATTTTAGGGTTAGAACTATGAAGATAAGAGAGAGAAGAGAGCTTTTCAAGAGCAAAGAGCCTTAGGACTCATCTTAGAGCTTGAGAAGAAGTAAACCTCTTGTTTCTAACTCTTCTTCTTCCTCTCTAACTTGTTTTGGGTATGTTGGATCTATTTTCAAAACATGAGAAACCATGGAAACTCATTCTTTAGAGTTATGGTTCGTTTTATATTGTTTTCTCTTGTAAACTCTTGGGTTAGAGTTGGTATTTGATGAATGGAAAGGTTTTGTGGGTTATTCATGAAAACCCCAAAATCCCCCCAAAATGAGAATATTAGTATAAAGAGAAAGAGATGAAATATTAGATGTGGAGGATGAGTTTGTGCTTTGATGTTGACATATGAGATGAACATGTATGATTAGATGTTTGGAAACTTGTATTGAAGTAGTTTTGGAAATCTTGAATATATGTGAATCCCTTGTATGTCTGATGATAAAATACGAGTTATTTATGTGTTATTTTGAATAAATGACTGACATTGTTGTTATTGGTGGAAATGAGGAAAGATCCTAAGGTAGGAGGAAATCGTGGAGGAGACTTTTAAAGTTACTCGGAACCGATTCCCAACACTCACCAAGGTAAGGGATAAGTGTCTCTAATTCATACTCACTGATGTGAATGAGGTATGTGAAAGAGGTAATGTGTTGGTAAGTTTATTGTTGTTACCCTACCCGAAGAGGTAGTGGTTTATTGTTGATACCCTACCCGAAGAGGTAGTGGTTTATTGTGGATGCCCTACCCGATGTGGTAGCGGGTTGTTATTGTGTCCTACCCGGAGTGGTAGTGGACTGTTATTGTGTCCTACCCGGAGTGGTAGTGGACTGTTATTGTGTCCTACCCGGTGTGGTAGTGGACTGTTATTGTGTCCTACCCGGAGTGGTAGTGGACTGTTATTGTGTCATACCCGGAGTGGTAGTGGACTGTTATTGTGTCCTACCCGAAGTGGTAGTGGACTGTTATTGTGTCCTACCCGGAGTGGTAGTGGACTGTTATTGTGTCCTACCTTGAGTGGTGGTGGACTATTATTATTGCCCTACCCGGAATGGTAGTGGACGGTTGTTGTTGTCCTACCCGGAATGGTAGTGGATTATTGTGAACTCGACCTGTCCGATGTGGTATGGGGTAATAACTCGACCTGCCCGATGTGGTATGGGGTAATAACTCGACCTGCCCGATGTGGTATGGGGTAATAACTCGACCTGCCGGATGTGGTATGGATGATAACTCGACCTAACCGATGTGGTATGGATAATGAAATCGATGAATACGATTAAGTGTGAATAAGAATAATGAGAAATAAGGATGTCACAGTGAAAGTAATATGCATGCCATAGGATATATATTATGGGATGTATATTCTATATGGTGAATATGAATGATGAGAAATGTAGATGTCACAATGAATGTCGTATGCATGCTATAGGATATATATTATGGGATGTATATTCTATATGGTGAATATGAATGATGAGAAATGTAGATGTCACAATGAATGTCGTATGCATGCTATAGGATATATATCATGGGATATATATTCTATAGGGTGAATATGAATGATGAGAAATGTGGATGTCATAATGAATGTCGTATGCATGCTATATGATATATATTATGGGATGTATATTCTATAGGGTGAATATGAATGATGAGAAAAGGGAATGTCACAAAGAGAGTCATATGCATGCTATAGGATATATAGTATGGGATATATATTCTATAGGGTGAATATGAGCGATAAAAAGGAAGATGTTGAGAATGAAAGTAATATGCATACTATATAATATATATTATGGGATATATATACTATAGGATGAATATGAGTAAAGTGGAAATTAAAGGAAGATGATATGAATGTTTACAATTACGCATGTGTGTTTACGAATTATATTAAAGATTAATCGTATTTGAAATGTGGATTATCATGTGACGTTAGTTTTTGAACTAATGACTTACTCCCTTTTGTTTTGTGTGTTGTTTATGATAATCCCATCGTAGGTAAATGAAGGATTTTGAGAAGGAAGCTCACTTAGGAAGCTTTTGTGTTTATTAACTTGATTGTCTTTATTGCTACTTGACGTTGTAGTTAATTTGATAACATTATGGGATGACTGTAAATTTGATTTTGGCAATACGGAGATATGTAGTTATGGACGTTATAACTCTGGAAAATCCATAACTGGTTGTATGCGATAATTGCTAATCGAATGAATTATGTTTTTCCGCAACCTAAATTTGTATGATAATATAATAGGGTAAAGAGTATTTTCAAAGAGTGTTTCATGAGGGTTTTTAAGTAAAGTTATAGATGTATGTATGAGAGGATGAAAATAAATGAAAAATTTTCAATGGTAGAATTTGGATCCTTACACAAGGTATTTTCACATTTTGTCATTTTTATGGTAATGATCATAAGGTGTTTGATGAAATGCATGAATGATTGTGATATAAGTTTTATGTATGTTTAACATTTCTTATGTTAAATAAAATCCTGAAAATTTAATATTTTGATTAACTAGAAAAGTCTTTATTTGAATATCACATTTTAAAACAGGGAGTATTTTAGATAGAGCAATCAAAGTATAGGACAAAAAGCATGAGATTTCTTGAGGTTTCTATTTGATTTTTCATATTCCATGGATATTTGCTCTCATCTTTTTTTAAGGTAACATCTTTAGTAACATGCAATTTATATGATATTTTATGTTGGTTGAATCATACTATATTTTGATTTTAAAATTTATCAAGATGCCTTTTTAAAAAAAAACATAACACTATGTAATGTTATTATAGACCACCTTACTAAACATATCATAAGCTGTAGTTTACCCATATTACAACATGTATGATGAACAATAATATTTATTTAATAAGTTCAATCTGTCATATACAATTTAATATTATAGTATTTTGAAATATGCATATTCTGAATTTTGATGAAAGTGTTAATTAGTAAATTACTAATAGTTATTATACTTACAAATCAATTATTTTAGTTTGATGTTAATCCAAGTGGAAATTATTTTTCTTATTATTCACATGATAATGCATAACTTATGCCTTAATTTATTTTTTCCAGGTCAATCACCATAAAAATTTACAATGATGATGATCATTGCTTTACATTTAAAGTTGCAGGTGAGTTGACATATTATTTTCAAAATAACTTTGGGAAACACAATTAAATCAACTTAATTACCATCTTAATAACAATGGAAGAGACTCCTAGAAAAAAGTAACTTTTTTGCCATCATTTTCAAAATTTAAAATTTGGCACAATTTCATATTATTTTGCATTAACTTTTTGTACCCTCTCTCTCAATTTTCATTTCTTATTTTTTCCATTTATTTTCATACATCGATAACATTCATTGTTATTTATAGCTCATAATTATATTTAATGAATTATATATTTGACAATCTTTTTAATCCTTATCACATTTTAAAACAGAGAGTATTTTAGAGAGAGCAATCAAAGTATAGGACAAAAAACATAATATTTATCGAGGTTCATAATTGCTATTTGATTTTTCATATTCCATGGTTTTTGCCCTCATCTTTCTTTAAGGTAACATCTTTAGTAACATGCAATTTATATATGTTATTTTTCTGTTGGTTGAATCATACAATATTTTTTATTTTTAAATTTATCAAGATGCCCTTTTTAAAAAAAACATAATACTATGTAATGTTACTATATATAGACCACCTTACTAAACATATCATAAGCTGTAGTTTACCCATATTACAGCATGTATGATGAACAATAATATTTACTTAATAAGTTCAATCTGTCATATACAATTTAATATTATAGTATTTTGAAATATGTATATTCTGCATTTTGATGAAAGTGTTAATTAGTAAATTACTAATAATTATTATACTTACAAATCAATTATTTTAGTTTGATGTTAATCCAAGTGAAATTTATTTTTCTTATTATTCACATGATAATGGATAACTTATGCCTTAATTTATTTTTTCAGGTCAATCACCATAAAAATTTGCAATGATGATGAGCATTGCTTTACTTTTAAAGTTGCAGGTGAGTTGACATATTATTTTCAAAATAACTTTGGGAAACACAATTAAATCAACTTAATTACCATCTTAATAATAATGGAAGAGACTCCTAGAAAAAGGTAACTTTTCTGCCATCATTTTCAAATTTTAAAACTTGGCACAATTCCATATTATTTTGCATTAAATTTATGTATTCTCTCCATTTCCATTCTAAACGTTTCATTTCTTATTTATTAATATTAAACTTTGGATTTTGGGTGGATGTGGATAGGTATATAGACACTGCACGAATTTGGTTGTATGGAAGAATGGGTATATTAATATTGTCTCATAATAGAACAGAGGGAAAGAACGAACCAAACATGAAAAATCTCAAATAAATTGGTAGATGTTGGTGGTGGTCTTGGGATAAATCTCAATCTCATTACTTCCAAATATCCTCATCTCCATGGTATTAATTTTGACTTGCCTCATGTCATAGAACATGTCCCTACCTATGTTGGTATGATATGATCCTCATTTTATTAGTTTCATTATTTGTTGCAAATTCCTATCCAAATAAGTTTTTTTTTTTAATTTGGTGAATTATCCAAAGAAGATTTATAAGCCTTCACAACTTTTGTATATTATGTGATATAAATATATATTAATGTTGCAGGCATGGAACACGTGGGAGGAGATATGTTTGAGAGTGTTCCTCATGGAGATGCCATTTTTATGAAGGTGAGTTTTTCCTTTTGCTGGCAGAAATTATTTTTCTATAATTTCTCAATATTAAATTCCCATTATTAGTTCCAATACATTTAAGTTTATAGTAGCCTTAACTAAGAAGTGTATTTTGTGGACTAATATTGTCGGTGGATACTTCACGATTGGAGTGATGAGCACTACTTGAAGCTGTTGAAGAATTGTCATAAGGCTACCTGTAACACCCTTAATTTAAGTCCTTAAAATTATAGTATCAGTCTTGGGATTCTCACTTGAGCGAGGGATTCTCGCCTGGGCGAGAAAGGCTCACCTGGGATAGTGAAATACTGGGCTATACTGAAGGATTCTCGCCTGAGCGAGAGTTGGCTCGCTTGAGCGAGAATGGTCTCGCCTGGGCGAGAGTTGGCTCGCCTCGGCGAGAGTTGGCTAGCCTGGGCGAGAAAAGTGATGTTTTGGACCAGTCGAGGCTGTAAGATCCTCGCTTGAGCGAGAGGATCCTCGCATGAGCGAGAGATGCCTCGCCTGGGCGAGAGGGTCAGATCTGAATTTTTAAAATAGGCGGGATTTTCTCGCTTAAGCGAGAACCCGACGAGTGCATTAAATGAGAAAAACCCCAAATACATTTTTAGGTTAAGATTTAAAGAGAGGTGAGAGAATAGAGTATTTCTGAGGTCTAGGAGCTTTGATTCTCATCCAAGAGCTTGAGAAGAGGTAAAACTCTTGATTCTAACTCTCTTCTTCCCTTTAAAACCCATTTTTGGTATGTGGGATCTCTTCTCAAAGTATGGAAAACCATGGAAACTCACCATTTTGAGTTATTGTTCGTTTTATGTGTTTTTCTCTTGTAAACTCTTGGTTTAGAGTTAGTATTTCGAGATTGGAAAAAGTTTGTGGATTGATTCATGAAAACCCCCAAAACCCTAAAAGGAAAATATGGTTAAAGTGGAAAATGGGTAAAATGCTAGAGGTAGAAGATGAGTTTACATTCTAATGTTGAAATATGAGAGGAATATGTATGTTTTAGATGGTTGTAAACTTATGATGAAAATAGTTTAGAAACATTGAGAATATGATGAATATCTTGTATAGTTAAATAATGTAATACAAGTTGTTTATGTGATATTTGGAATAAATGACTAACATTGTGTTATATGGTGGGAATGAGGAAAGATCCTAAAGTTGGAGGCGGTGTCGGTGGAACTTGCGAAGTTGCCAAGAACCAAACCCAACACTCACCAAGGTAAGGATAAATCTTTACTTGTGCACTTGAAATAGAAAATGTATGTATTTTCTGGTTGTGCAATGATTAAGTTGTGAATCACGTATTTATTATAAACATATATGGGTGTGTTTATACTAATGATGGCGTGGGTTTACGGAAAATGATTTATGATGAAATCAATGAAAAGAAAATCTGTTTTTAGATGACCATGAATGATTAGCGACTTCGGCTCGAGTATATGTAGCAAAACTCTGGCTTGAGTATATAAGACAAACTCTGCCTTAGTATATAAGCGAAACTCTGGCTTGAGTATATAAGCGAAACTCTGGCCTGAGTATATAACTGAAACTCTGGCTTGAGTATATAAGCGAGACTCCGGCTCGAGTATATGTAGCACGTTTTCGTCTTAAAAGAAAAGGGGATCTGTTTTTAGCTAACCTTAAAGGGTGTAGCGACTTCGGCTCAAGTTATGCAGCAAAGAAAGTGAACTTCAAAATGATTTACTAACCCCTTTAAAATGTGGATTATCTCATAATGGTATTTGTTGTTTTGATGACTTACTCCCTTGTTTGTTGTGTGTATTTGCCATTGATAATCCCCTTGCAGGTAAATAGGATAGTTGATGATGCTTAGTTTGGGGCCTTAGAAGCTTAGGACTTGGATCCTTTATTTTGCTTTTTGTGATGTAGATTGTTACTTTGATGATTGTATTTACAACTATTTGATTTACTACATTTTTTTGTAATAGTGAGGAAAGGAATATATGAATTATGATTTTTTGTTAAATCGAACGTATGTGAATAAGGCGACCATGAATAAATATGTTGAAATGTAATAGTAAGAATAGGAGAACGTATGCAAAAAGAATAAAATAAGAAAAAAAATCGAGGGTAGAAATTGGGTCCTTACAACTATGAGTACGATTTTTTGTATATGATGGTAACACTGAATATTTTTAGCTTTGAGTGTTTTGGAAACTCATAACTAGTTGTATGCAGTAGTTACTGAGCTGCATTAATATGAATTATGTTTTTCTGCTTAACCAATGTGTATGTCGTTATAGGGTTATGGTGTGAGTGTGAAGAGGAGATTGCGATATCAAAATAAAGTTATGTAATTGGCAAAGGTGATTTATAAGAAAAATGCATGAAACTTGATTTAAATAAGGAAAAATTTTCAAGGGTAGAATTTGGGTCTTTACACTACCCATGATGATGGAAAAGTGATTGTTTTAAAAGTACAACATGTGACAACAATGATTCATTTTATTAGTTTTATGATATTTTTTAAGCAATGGTTCATTTATTGCAACTATATTTCTCTTGCATTACTATTACTCTTCCACCAACTTTTTAAAAGTACAATATGTGACAGATTATGACACAACTTCCAAGCTTCATCACATGATGTGACTTTTCACTTATCTCTGTTTCTAATATATTTTTCTTCTTACACACTCAACCTATTATTTCTTGCATATATTCCCTTTGTACATTAGTTTATGCAGATAATATTCATTAAATTATATATGTAAATAGCATATATTTATTTATTTTTTGTTTCATTGCATGTCAACATGTTTTTTTCTTCATATCATTGGGAAAATAACTAAATCTAAAATCTTCTTTAATAAAAATTGAAGGGGTTGTAACTATTACCAAAATATTTATCTCATTTAGTTGACACTTAGATTTTATTTAAAGGAGTATATTTATAATTACATGATTTATTAGTATAGTAAAATAATAAATGGAAATTGTGTATAGTATATTACTGAAAGGTAAATAACACTTTACTTGACTTATGTTTATACTTGTGGTGGAGTTGATTGACTCTTTAGATAATAATAGATACAATCAAATAATGTTGACCACAAATGTGATGTTAAACTCACTTACAACCTTTACTCTATTGTGAAATATACTAACCAACAAATTTTTAAACTCACTTACAACTTTTGGTCTTTCCAAATCATAATATCATGTTGAAAGGTGAAAATTCAATAATGCTATTGAGAAATTTAGATCAATATGAATGATTATGTCATTTATAAAGGATGATCAGCCACTAAAGATAACAATAAATGACATTTATAAATATGTTTTCCAAAATCTCTAACCTATATTTTACAATTTATTTTACATAATGTTCCAAACTTTTTATCATAACAATTATTTATTTACTTAATATAACAAGTTCAATACTATCTCATTTGTTAACAACTCTACATCAATGGTAAAATACACATAAATTATCTTTTATGAGGTAACCCTCCATAATATTCTTATTAATAAATTATGTTGTTATTCCTTAATTAAATTCATACAAGATACAATATCACCCATTCGAATGCATGAGTATACAAAGTTTTAGTATATTTTTATTGTCATGCTACAAATTTCAAAATCATTATTAGATATGTAGAGGCCATGGTTAACATGATTTGTTACCTGCATTGTACTTTTTGTGTTATGTCTTATCACCAACAGAGAGCAAAGTAATTCTTGTTTCGAGTGGATAAATGATTTGTGTGTTGGTTGACCGATAGAGTAGGTTGTTCTCTTTATCATATTTATGAATTTTCCTTTTGTTATGCATAAGGTGGCAAATGAATGAATTTAGATTTGGATGAAAATGAATGGATGGAAAGTCATCCATAAATCCATTTAAATCATATTTTAAGTTATCCAATTCACCCCATATCAATGGATTACAATTCATTCAATCAATCTGTGACTACATTTTTATGGATTTTGATGAATGTATATTCAATCCGTGACTTCATATTTTTAAAAAGTGATTTTAAAAAAATACTTTTAAAAAGTGTTTTTTTAAAATACTTTTAAAAAGGTAAAATTTTGAAGATTTTATCCAAAAACTTAAAAGATTAATAAACTTAAAAATTAATTTTTAAGCTTTTAATGGTAAATCACGTGGTTACGCATAAATTTATAATCTTAAAACCTTCAAGTGATGTCCAGGTTAGTGTAATTAGAATAAAATTCATAGATTCGTTTTGTTATTTATCTCATTCTTATGTTTTTTGGTTGCTTACAAACATGAATTATATCTACGAAGTTAAATTATATGATTGTTAGATAATTGAAATATTCAATTGAATGGAATACAAGAGAAATAGAATTGACAAGAAATGTTAAACACTCAATGCAATTATGTGAAGGCTAAGTAAAAGGGGTGAATATATTGGAGAGAAAAAAACTTTCATAGATGAAGAAAGTTAGTTTTTGTTGAAGGAATGCTTTTGTTAGAAAGGGTAATGCAACTTTTGAATAAATCATTTTGTTAAAAAGGAGTTTCCATGTGTGTTTTGAGAAAAAAAATGTTTTTATTTTTTATTTTTTGGATGGATTGAGTATCCATCCAAATGGATATATGCATGGATATCCATTGGATATAATCCATTATCAACACTATCCATTGGATTATATCTGTTTAAATCCATTAGCTCTAACGGATGGATTTGGATGGATTTAACTTGGATGAATTTAACTTGGATGAATTTTGATGGATTATGGATTGTGGATAATTTTACCACCCCTAGTTATGCATTAAGTGCAAATAGTATCATAATTTTACTATCAATTTTGTTGAACTTTGACTCTTTATTTAACCCAAATTGTTAGTTATATGGTGATAAAGTGATTAAAACATGTTAAATGGTCAAATATCATCTTTAAAGTGTTTCTATAGGCTAAGACCGTGGAGTGCCCGGAAAAAAACTATGTTTTCCGGCAACGATCACTCAGGCTCAACACAGGAACCAAGCCCTAGTGTCTGATAATTGCGCTTTGGTGCAAATGCCATGTTGAGCGGCAGTTAGAACTTGTGTTTGGCGCAAATGGCATGCAAAGTGGATTTAGTTACGAAATTCAACAAATATTGCCTCAAATACGCCAAACAACCCTCTCGCGTCCAGCGGATGAAGGAGGTGTGTCCAACGCCAAAATGTGCACCCAGTGCAAGGTGGTGCGTTGAAAGGTCGAGCTTGGCTATACGAAGCGATGCGCTTAGTGCAACTGGTGCGCTAAGCGTGGGAGCCAAAATTCAGATACTATAAAGGAGTTTAACTTGGGTTTATAAACTATACTTCTGACAATACACTTATAATAACATACATTCTTAGTTTTTAGGTGATTTTAGCTCCCTTATAGGTGTAGAAGAAATGTGTGAATGCTAGAAGATCTAATCCATGCTTATTGGAATGGTAAATTATCATCCATGTGTTGTATTTTCTGTTACTCTTGCTTGTTTTAGTTACCACGAGTAGCTAATTTTCTTGCTGTTGGGATTGAATGTAATATGAGCTTGATGTATGCACATTGATTCAATTTATACTAATTTTTTATGTTTTGATTCTTTTGAGTTATATATGTGCTTAGTAGTTACTTTAAGTTTGATCATCTTATTGTATGATTTGTGAACAAAAATATTGGAGAAATCTTTGTTGTAGATTCTGATTTTATGCAACTCATCAACTTGGTATAATTGTTAGACATAGATTCATATCAATTTGTCACTTCATGCATGTTATTATCTTGTTTGCTAGATATAGATCTAATTCATTAAGTTAAAAACTCTCAAATTTGTTAGCATACACATAGATGTGCGCTTAACAATTCATATATCTTCATCTTATTAATTTAGTTGCTAAACATAGAGTTATTTTGATGAGATACTAATATAAACAAAAAAATTGACATTAATATATTTGAGGTGTTTCATTTAACTCAATTTCACATGCATAGACTGCAAGATATAAATGTATGATTTTGTGAGTCATAATTCTTCATCTTGTGTGTAAATTTACTAGACATAGAGATTTATTTCATAAGCTACCAAACTGGCTAATACATTAGCTTTTAGTATTTATGATGTCATTTTTTTGAAAAAAATCATTGTTAGATGAATTAATGTTATCGAATCGTGTGTGTATTGGTAGTAAGTAGGATATTCGATCCCAACATGATTTACAAAAGTATTTCGACCCGATTGTCATTTCAGTGTAATCAACAATCTAGAAAACCAATTTGAAAGTAACTTAGATTATCATTGTGGATTTGGTAACCTTTTTCATACTTTTTTGCGATACTCGTTTGGTTCTTCATAGACAAATTTGTTGGTTAGAAAAATAATGTCATTGACTGGACTTACAAATGATATTTAGCATAACATAAATTCTTGTCGTTTTATGTTTTTAATTTCTGTTTTTAACTTAGTTGTTTTAATTATCTTGACATTTGACTTGCACTTGCACCTTGTTATCTTTGTGTATGCGAGGTAGGACTCTATAGGATCAATTAGTTTTTGATTCGGAGATCGAGCGCACCGCAAGGAGGAACAATAGTAGAGAAAGGAAACAACCTATCGTCCATAGTGAAGGAGCATCATTCGGAGGAAACTATGGACAAAGAGCTGCAAAACCTAAACCCCGTAGGTAGTGTGGGACATATGAACTTTAATAATGTCAATAATGATGTGTTGAGGTATCCGCGTTGGAATGCTCAAAGATTATAAATGAAAACGAGACTAATTAAATTAGTCCTTGCTAATCCATTTGCATGACTTGATCATGAGGATCCACATTCTCATTTTCACAAGTTCTTTGAATTGTGTAGAATGGTTGGTGCACTAATGCGGAAGAACACACATTGTTCTTAAGGATGTTCCCATTCTCATTACTTGCTAAAGCCAAAGAGTGCCTTTTAGACCAATATTCGTAGGCGGTGATCGGTTGGACACAACTAAGAACTAGGATTTTGGATCGGTTCTTTCCCACACAAATCTATGGAAGCCAATATACCGTTCTAGGTAACTTCCCAAAACTCCAATGAAACACTTTGTGAAGCCTAGGAAAAGTGCATGTCATTGTTGCGGAAATCGTCCAAATCATAGGTTTGATGAGGAGACTAAAATCCACTTTTTTAGAAATATATTACAGAAGCAACATTGGTTGATCCTAGATTCTACAACAAATGGCACTTTAGCTAAAAGGAGATATGCAGATGCTGTAGGAATAATCAATGCCATAACTGCCAGCAAACAGCAAGGACATATTGGCCCAAAATAAACTCCTTACCCTACAACTGGAAGCACCCAAGAAGGAAATGGCAAACTTGCCATAACAACTCAAGATACTTTCTAACTGTCCTAGTAATAAACATGTAATGAGGTGTGATTTCTGCTTTGGCGACCACCCCTCATATTATTTGTTTTCCTCACCAACTGAAGAGGTACAATATAAGGATAATCAATAGAGGAAAGGACTTTCTGGATATTACCAAAATAATAACCGAGGGTTCAATCAAAACTTTAATAATCAACCTTGGAGGCAATATGTTAGGCCTTATAATAGGCCACCTCCACACCCACCATCATACCTTAAGTAGGTTTATGCAAATTTCATGGCCAACCAAAATAATATTGATGCCTCCATTAAAAATTTGGAGATTCAAATTAGGCAATTAGCTAAACAAATAACTGAAAAACCGAGATGTACTTTTACTACTCATATTGAATCCAACCCCAAAGAACATTGTCAAGCTAATACCACTAGGGGTGGGGTAAAGTAGTCGGCTATGATGTACGTGGTGAGGAGTCGAGTGCTAGGGGGAGAGAAAATCAAAGGGAAAATGAGCCTTGCACTAGTCAACCCCTAGAGGACCCCATAACCTAGAGTGATGTGATAATAAGGGAACCTAAGTCGAGGTAAGTACTACCAAGGAGAAAACACAATACACCCACATATACAACACATTCCTTATCATGATGCCCCAAGTAAACATTCTTATCTTAGAGATAGTAGAGCAAATGCCTCCTTATGTGAAATTCATGAAGGAACTTCTCACCAAGAAGCGTCGACTTCGGGATAATGAGACTATGGAGTTGGATGCCAGCTTTAGTGTTATAATCCAAAATTCATCCCTCATAAGTATAAAACCCCCGATTGTTTTACCCTTCCAGTCACCATTGAGAACCTTCCTATCCAAGAAGCCCTCCTTTATTAGGAGGTAGCATCAATTTGGTGCCACTTTGCGTGCTCCGTAGGATAGGTAACATGGAGATTCGACTCACTCGCGTGACTCTAGAACTTGCAGACTGATCCTTAAAATATCCCATGATGTTTTAGAGGACATTTTGGTGAGACTGCATAAATTTATTTTTCCGCCCGACTACGTTATTGTGGACAATGATGAGGACTTGGATGGCCACTAATTTTGGGTAGACCATCCATGAAGATTGCTAAGGTTATTATAGATGTGGATATTGGCAAGTTGAAAGTGTGGGCACAAGACGAGGAACTCAATATTGACGTCTTTGAGGCCATGCACCATCCAAACGACAAAGGTTATTCTTTTGGATCCGATGAAATAGACGATGTGAGCAAGAAGGTCGATGAAGAGGCACAAATAGTAAACTCCTTGGAGGAGGTCTTTGAGAGTAGTTTGCTTTATTATGAGTCTTCCATATCATTTGAGGAAGTGGAAGCAGGGCCTGATGAGCTCATCTCGGATAAGAAACCGGAATTAAAACCTTTGTCCTCACATTTGAAATTTTTAATTTTAGATGGTGAGAAGGAAACCCGATAATTATTAGCAGCTCCTTATCAGAAAAAGGGAAAAAGCATTTTGATAAAGTGATAAAGCTCATTCTCGAACAATAGGTTGGCCCCTTGGGTTTAAAAGGGATCATTACAACCTATTTCATGCAAAATATCTACATGAAAATTGATTTAAACCAATTGCTGAACAACAACGAAGACTAAATTCCACCATGAAGGAGGTGATAAGAGTTGAGGTGTTGAAGCTTCTTAAATCAGGTATTTTCTATCCCATATCTAATAGTGCATAGGTGAGTCCCATGTAAGTAGTTAAAAAGAAAAGGGGGTGATTGTTATCCCCAATGAGAAGAATGAATTGATCCCAACTCACATGATCACACGTTAGAGGATGTGTTTTGATTGCAAGTGGCTTAACAAAGTCACTCACAAATATCATTGTCCCTTTCTCTTCACGGATCAAATGTTGGAAAGGCTTTCCAGACAATCCTTTTGTTGCATCTTGATGGTTATTCTTTATATAACTAGATCACGGTTTACCTCGCATATCAGGAGAAACCCGTAATCGCCTGCCCCTTTGATGTATACGCCTATTGGTGTATGCCATTTAGTTTATGCAATGCACCAACTACCTTTCAGAGGTGTATGTTGGCCATCTTCTCCGATCTCGTTAAGTAATGCATAGAGGTATTCTTGGATAACATTTCCATATTTGAGGTCTCCTTCGATCTTTGTTTGAAAAAACTTGAGACTGTTCTCAAGAGATATCTCGAGACTAACTTGGCCTTGAATTGGGAAAATGCCATTTTATGGTAACATAATGGATTATTCTGGGCCATAGAATTTATGTTAAGGGACTTGGGGATGATCAAGCCAGAGTAGAAGTCATAGAAACACTATCTGTACCAGCTAATGTCAAGGGAATTTGTAGTTTCCTTGGACATGTTGGATTCTATTAGCGCTTCATCAAAGACTTCTCCGAAAATGTGAGGCCCTAAAGCAATTTTCTGAACAAAGACTCTCCATTCCACTTTGACGAGTCCTGCCTGGGAGTTTTGGAGGAGCTCAAGCGGAACCTAGTTACCACTCTCATACTCACCACACACAATTGGAAAATTAATTTTGAACTCATGTGCGATGGTGGTGATTATGCTATCGAGTTGTACTAGGACAAAAGAAAGAGAAACGTTTCAATGTTATACATGACGTTAGCAAGGTTTTAAATGCTGCGAATATTAATTATGCAACTACTAAAAAAGAGTTGTTGACCATGGTGTATGTATTGGAGAAATTCCGTAGCTACCTCATAGGCTCTAAGGTTGTTATTTACACTAACCATGCCGCTATTAAGTACTTAATACGTAAACCAGATTTGAGATCACGACTAATCCACTAGGCTTTGTTGCTTGAAGAATTGGACCTAGAAATCAATAGTAAAAGTGGAAAGGAAACCGTGATCATCTCTCAAGGTTTATCAATTCTGAGATAACCGCTGTTGGTGCAGCGGAAGCGATCGTTGCGCAGCGTTGGTCATAAGGCAATCAAATAATGCATAGGATAAATAGAAGAGAAGAAACAAAGAATTTGGTAACGAGGTTCGACCAATTGTGTCTACGTACCCGAGAGCGCTGAGCGGCTACCAAGATATTATTAGAGAATAAGGATTACAAACCCTATCACACCCATGGGCCCAACTTCCCATGTGGTGTTTATATTTGGTGCTTATATCTGGTGCACATTACAACAAGGACCTGAGACCAATATATAACATTGGTTACTCTACTCTATTCCAATACTAGGTGATGTGGGACTAATCTAATAACATATTTCAAGCATCCCCAACAATCTCCACCTTGAATGAAATAGACGGATATCTCGCTCCTTAGGAAATCTACACAAGATTCTTCACTTTAGCGAATATCTGACTCCACCCTGCTCAATGCATAATCTTCTTTAACAACTCCGCATAAGAGTCTGCTCCCCTTTAGTATAAACCTTCTGAGTATACTTGACGATGTTACCAAGAGCCTAGCTCTCCAAACTTTTAGTGCACATTCTCGTACCACCATCAAATGGAACACGCCACCTAGCCACCTATTGTTAGGAAGTCTTTCGATATATGGAACCTCTACACAAAAGTTCACCAACAACGTCCTCCTCAATACTCAGTCAAGCTGAACCTTGGAGCTTCCTTGGAAAGCCTCAACCGCTACCACCATTGTCTAGCCCGACAATCATAGTTCAAAAGAACTATCATACTCCACCATAAGGAGTATACCCACAACACACACCTTGTGTCAATGCTAACCAATGCTCGTGTCACATCCTTGCATCCAAGCCAGTGCCCATGTCACACCCTACATCTCTACCAATGCTCGTGTTACACCTTGCATCAAAGCCAATGCCCATGTTATACCCTGCATCAAAGTCAGCCATCACTTGTCTTAGGGTCAAACTCAACACCTGAGTCCCTATCTCCACCTTGATCCTAATCCAATACATGGACTTCTAGGATTCTGGATCAACACATATATCGCCCCCACCATAATTTCGCCATATTTTCTTCTCCTTCAACTCATCTCCTTTATCCTTGCATAGTACCTTTGACGCATCTTGTCCAATCAACATGTCTTCACCCTCCTTTTCCATTATCTAGCACCTGGGTTAAGGGTCATCTACCAACCTGGCTCTGATACCAATTGTTGGTTTAGCGGAAGCGATCGTTGCGCAACATTGGTCACAAAGCAATGAAATATTGCATAGAATATATAGAATAGAAGAAACAAAAAATTTGGTAACGAGGTTCGGCCAATTGTGCCTACATCCCTGAGAGTTCTGAGCGACTACCAAGATATTATTAGAGAATAAGGATTACAAACCATATCACACCCATGGGCCCAACAACCCATGGAGTGTTTATATCTGGTGCTTATATCTGGTGCACATTAAAACAAGGGACCTGAGTCCAATATATAACATTGGTTACTCTACTCTATTCCAATACTAGCTGATGTGGGACTAATGTAATAACATATTTCAAGCATCCCCAACAATCTCCACCTTGAATGAAATAGACGGATATCTCGCTCCTTAGGAAATCTACACAAGATTCTTCACCTTAGCGAATATCTGACTCCACCCTGCTCAATGCATAATCTTCTTTAACAACTCCGCATAAGAGTCTGCTCCCCTTCAGTATAAACCTTCTGAGTATACTTGACGATGTTACCAAGAGCCTAGCTCTCCAAACTTTTAGTGCACATTCTCGTACCACCATCAAATGGAACACGCCACCTAGCCACCTATTGTTAGGAAGTCTTTCGATATATGGAACCTCTACACAAAAGTTCACCAACAATCGTCCTCTTCAATACTCGGTGAAACTGAACCTTGGAGCTTCCTTGGAAAGCCTCAACTGCTACCACCATTGTCTAGTCCGACAATCATAGTTCAAAAGAACTATCATACTCCACCATAAGGAGTATACCCACAATGCATACCTTGCGTCAATGCTAACCAATGCCCGTGTCACATCCTTGTATCCAAGCCAACGCCCATGTCACACCCTGCATCTCTACCAATGCTCCTGTTACACCTTGCATCAAAGCCAATGCCCATGTTACACCCTGCATCAAAGTCAGCCATCACCTGTCTTAGGGACAAACTCAACACATGAGTCCCTATCTCCACCTTGATCCTAATCCAATACATGGACTTCTAGGATTCTAGATCAACACATATATCGCCCACCATAGTTTCGCCATATTTTCTTCTCCTTCAACTCATCTCATTTATCCATGCATAGTACCTTTGACGCATCTTATCCAATCAACATGCCTTCACCCTCTTTTGCCATTATCTAACACATGGGTTAAGAGTCATCTACCAACCTGGCCCTGATACCAATTGTTGGTGTAGCGGAACCGATCGTTGCGCAGCGTTTGTCACAAGGCAATCAAATAATGCATAGAATAAATAGGAGAGAGGAAACAAAGTCTTTGGTAACGGGGTTCGGCCAATTGTGCCTACGTTCCCGGGAGCGCTGAGCGGCTACCAATATATTATTAGAGAATAAGGATTACAAACCCTATCACACCCATGGGCCCAACTGCCCATGGAGTGTTTCTATTTGGTCCTTATATCTAGTGCACATTACAACAAAGGACCTGAGTCTAATATATAACATTGGTTACTCTACTTTATTCCAATACTAGGCGATGTGGGACTAATCTAATAATATATTTCAAGCATCCTCAACAACTACTAATGCATTTCCAGGTGAGAAAATTTTTCACATCCGTGAGAGGCTAGATGACCAATTATACGGAAACATGAATCCTTCCTGATCTTGCTTATCAACAAAAGAAAAATTTATTAGAGACACAACCCATTATATATGCGATTATTCTTATCTTTTTAAAATTGGCGCTAATGGGCTACTTCGCTGATGCATAGGGTCAGACAAAGCTAGGAGTATCCTTTGGTGTTATCACAACTCGCCTTACGGCGAGAAATATAATGGAGAGAGAATTGTTGCTAAGGTTCTCCAATTTGGGTTTTAGTGGCCCACACTTTTTAAGGATGCGCGTTGTCATGTGTAGAGTTGTGATGCATGCTAAAGAACTCGGGAAATCGGTAAGTGGAACGAAATGTTGGTCCGAAATATAATAGAAGTAGAGGTGTCTGATTCTTTGGGCATCAATTTTATGCGATCATTTCCATATGCCCACTCAAATTTGTACGTCCTTGTGGGGGTGTAATATGTATCGAAATGGATAGAAATAATTGCATCTCCCAATACTAGTGGAAAATGATTATCATATATCTTAAACGAAATATTTTCGATCGGTTTGGTAATCCACGAGTCATTATTAGTGATGGAGGCTCTCACTTATGCAATGCCTAGCTTGCCAAGGTTCTAACTCATTATGTGGTGAAACATAAGGTGGCTTCACCTTATCACCCCAAACAAATGGACATGTTGAGGTGACCAACTGAGATATCAAGCACATCCTTGAGAAAACTGTTTCCTCGTCTTGGAAGGACTTGTCCCTAAAGTTGGATGATGTAATTTGGGCATATGGGATAGCTTTTAAGACATCTATTGGATTTACTCCTCAAATCGTTTGGGGAAATCTTGTTATTTGCATGTAGAGCTGGCCCTTAAGGTTATTTGGAACTGCAATTTATGATTTTTTTTATGAGAGTTTGGCCAGTAACTCAAATGCACCAACTTTGAGAATGTAGGCTTCAAGCCTATAATTCCTATCAGTTATACAAAGAGCGTGTAAATAAATATCACGACAACAAGCTTCTCAAAAGAGATTTTCATCTAGGCAAACATGTCCTACTTTTCAACTCTCGTTTGAGGTTGTTCCCAGGGAAGCTTAAATCTAAGTGGTCTGGTCCTTTTGTGATCAAAGCGATCATACCCCATGGGGCTATTGAATTGACGGACCTGACCACAAAAATTCATGGGTAGTGAATGGGCAGTGTATAAAGCCTTATTTGGGTGATGATACCCAAAATCTTGTCACTATTACTCATTTACATGAGCCGTGAGTAATCATATGTAAAGTTATCAATGTTAACGAAAGCTTGTTGGGAGGCAACCCATGTACTTTAGTACTTTATTTTCATTATTTTGTACTTTGATATTTGTCTTGCGCATATTGGAGCTCAGTTGATTGATAGCATGCTCCTTGGACTGAGGAGAGTCCAAACTCCATCGAGGGGGTGGAGCATTGAGCTGAGCTGTAACCAACTCAAACTCTATAATGTAGTCATTTTCCTTTTTAATTATGTTGTGCTGAAGTGTATAAATGATTGGGATGTTTTTAATCTGAAAATTTTGAGGCATCTGAATATATTGCCTTTACTTGATTAGATGTTTATCTTTCATGAAAAGTTGAGTACTTAAAGAATGAACTCATTGTTGAAATGTTGTGGTTGCATTCATAATAATTGTCATATTTAGCCATGACCATGTAGACTTTAGAAATTGTAACATGAATATATCTTGAATCAGGAGGTGTTGTATGAGTTAGTGAGTGGTATGAGTAATGAGGCAATACATTATGAAATGCATATTTGTGAATATATGTTATTGACTTGCATGCTTTATTTTTCTATCTTTAATTATCTATGATAATAGAAAAATATGGATATGGTCAAGGTACCTGATTCTTGAAACTTAAACCACTTGACCAAAAATCTTACCTAAATGCATTATTATCCCTTGATTTTTCCTTTGAACCTTACAAGTTTTTATAGATATTGTTGGAAAGTAAGTCTCGCATCGCCTACCTCATTTTCTCGGGAATGGTTTAAATACTTGTTGGGCTACTCCTCTCATTACCAATTGGTTTTGAGATGGAACCTTAACATGGTGTTATAGCTAGAGCCCAACTCTTTTCCGGTTGTAATAGGCCAAAAGATGTCATTTAGTTATGGGTCAAAGATAACCATTCGTCTGGTCCGACAAGCTTATGTAGAGGGGGCATGTTGGAAAGTAAGTCCCACATCGCCTACCTTATTGTCTCGGGAATGGTTTAAATATCTGTTGGGCTACTCCTCTCATTGCCAAATGGTTTTGAAATAGAACCTTAAGAGATATAATTGTTTAGTTATAAATGAAAATAATATTCATTTCCTAATTCTAGTATGGTAAAAGAGCTTAAGTTGTTTATATTGGTGTTATATTCTAGTCGAGGAGAGTGAAAAATGTATGTGAAAAAAAGTGGGAAGGAAAAGTGTTGCTAATTATGTATATCATCATTTGTTTTGTTAAAAATTGAAATATCAAAACCTAATGATAAGTGGAGAATGAAAAGATGAATGATGGTGAAATGAAAAGAAAAAAAGGGTACAAAAGTAAGCTTGTAGTATAAGTGAAAAGTTGATACACTGAGTTGTTGGTAAGTTTGAGAAATGTTTTATTAAAAACAATGTCCTTTTTAGCCAAGCCACATTACAACCTCTAAAGACATTGAGATTATGCACTTACAGATTTATTGACATATAATTTATTTTAAATTATGAAGTGTTTTACCGATTGTACAACTAAACTTTACGAAAGTTAATATGTGTGTTTGTAACACGCACAACGGAAAATATTAGATCTAATTTGTGTTAAAATATGCATTCTAAGTAACATTGAGGCAAAAAAAATTTATAAAAAATACCTCAAGAGACTGTGATAGCTTTAGAAAACTTCTCCTTCAAAAGTATGAAGGTCCTACATGTGTATCCACACCGAGAATGATCCTTGTTGTATCAACTCTTGATCCGTGGAACAAATTTAGCCAATTTATACTCTAAAATAATAAACCAAGAGAATAATAACAATTCTCTTTATCTCTACACACTCCTATTTAGGTAGATTATGGTTTTGTGACATTTATATCCAAAATAAAATAACAACTCAATCTCATATTGATTCTATCATATAGTAACTACTACCTTATTTTTCTCCTTTTTGGTTTTGTTATTTTTATTTTTCAAACGTTTAAATCAATCAGATCTTATCAGATTTATTAATTTAAACATAGATTTGAAAATATATTAATTAAGTCTCACTTAATTATATTACAAATGACTGAATAATATCATTTGTATTTTTTGTGCTAGCATAAAATACAATAACATTCCACTTAAAAGAAAACTTATTAAATTAAACTATTTAATTTAATCCATAACATTTTCTCGTCCAACAAAAAACAGAACACTCATTAATGTGTGACCCCGTAGGTTCACTACTAAACCGGTAGTAAACTAATTCATTAATTTACTAATCAAGGTTGACGTCTATCAACATTCCTTAACGACCGGATAGAAATGAAGTAACATCTTTTACTTTTAGAACCATTGGAAGATTAATTATAATATTTTCTTCCATCTTTACAACTCTATGTTAACTCTAGAATATGGCATGTTTGTCAAATTCCAATAAGTTAATATATAGTGAATGACTTAAGAAACTCATTTCTTTATTCATTCAATTCCCTTTAGCCAAGGTCTTTATTTCTATAGAGCTCAAACTCATTACCATGAGTTGATGGATTCTTTCTTGCTAATCATTAATCCTAGAAGAATTTGATTATACATAATTATCATTCAACTAACATCATAAGACATTAGATGTCCGATATCAAAATATAACAAATAGCTTGTTAATTACTATGTTAATCTCAAGTCTAAGGAAAATATATATTTCTTCATACGAATTTCCTATTGACAATTCAAAGGTAATATATTAACCATTAGGTATTCTCCTTTAAGTCAGTTCAATGGTCATATCTCTATATGCGCCATTTATATGTGTAATTTAATAAATGAGATCTATTAATCTTTATCTAATACACATATGTTGATCTATCTAAATTATAATGTCCTAAGCTTAATAATCATATGATCAAAAACAATTTAGATTAAAATTATAAAAGATTTATTTCTCATTATTATAATTTCTATTATAATAATAACTCTCTAATTTTAATCAATGACCTTTCATATATTTTTTTTTCATATTAATTATTTCAACAAACAGTGAATATGATAACAAGATAATAATAAATACACGTTTATTATTATAAACATGACATATTGGTTCTTGGGCATAACTTATATCCTAACACTTTATATGCATCATTTGGACATCTTCCTTTGCTTTGAGTTTGGAATTCCTTAGTGTATTTGTCAATTTCTATGAATATCATCCCCTTTTGTTGCATGCCATGACCATTGTAGTATGAGTCCTATTTGTGAAAACCCAAGTATGATTTTGAAAAACTCTAACTTGGACTTTTGTTTGAGGAGAAACAAATTTCTAAGTTGGGGAGAGTAGTTAAACGCAAAAAATTATTATAAGTTTACAATCAATTTGTGGCACTTTGACTCTTTATTTAACCCAAATTGTTGGTTATATGGTCATAAGTGATTAAAACATATTAAATGGCCAAATATCACAGTTGAAGTACTTGTGTAGGCTAAGACCAAACGAATGAGCGAAAAAACTAAGTTTCCAAGGAAAAATTACTCAGGCTCAGCGCACGAACCAACCCCAATGGATCAAACAGTGTGTGATATATGCGCTTGGCACAAATGCCACTCTGAGTGGCAGTGAGAACCTACACGCGCTTGCCGCAAATGCCACGCCGAACGAATTTAATTATGAAATTCAACAATTACCCACTTCCTTGGATACGCCAAATGACCCTCTCACGCCTAACGAATGAAGGAGGTGCGCCCAACACAAGGTGGTGCGCAGAAAGTTCGAATCTAGCTATACGAAGTGATGCGCATAACGCCAGGCGGTGCGCTGAGTGTGACAGCCATAATTCAGACACTGTAAAAAGTGTTTAACTTGGGTTTGTAAACTACACTTCGGGCAATACGCTTATAATAATATATATTCTTAGTTTTTAGGCAACATGTGAATGCTAGATGAGCTATACACTTCTAAACTTAAGGTTGACCTTGGACAGGTGCCATAGGTGCGACCGCTTAGAGGTTAGGAGATAAGGGCCCATTTTTTAAAAATAATTTTAATTAAACATTTGTTTATTTCCTGTTTTATTTTATTAATATGTTTATTTTTATAAGTTGTATAATAATTTTGATACATTTCATAGTTCCACTTTTAATTCACTTGGTAAACATGATAATAGAGAAAAGATTATTAAAATTTTAAGGCTCATTGAATTTTGAAATTTATAACTTGATAATTTGTTCAACTTTTAGTGTTAAGTTTTAGATAGTCTCCAAGAAAATCATTTTTGTTGGTAAAACTATTACACAGAAGTGTGAGAACTTGTATCCACAATTTCCCTATTTCCCATTAAAACTTTTCTATAAAATTTCTATTAATAAACTTATGCCCCATATTTTTTACCTACACATGACCTCAAATATGTTAGGAACGGATCCTCCTAAACTATGAGTAAATGGGTTAAGTAAGACAAGTGAAATAAACAATTACATTTTTTTATCCAATCACATAAAAAGTTGTTTAAGGGTTCAAGAAAAAAAAACTTTGCATTAGAAATCATCACTTTATTTTTTCTTTAATGAAAAATGATGTTCTAAAGCTTAACCCTTAATTTGATAATAAAATACTAAAAAAGTATGTAAACATTAAAAGGTTACACATTTAATATTTCATGAAATAGTAAGTTTGGATTCCCATACATTTTCCCCACGATATGACTGAAGTTAAAAGAACCAACGAAAAAATACATCACTTCCCATTAATTCAAAGTTTCTATATTTTTTAAATCTATAAACAATACTAGCAATATTCTCCAAAAGCTAAAGTGACACTTTCTTATTCACTTGAGATGAAAACTCACTTTTGAGTATCATTTTCATCCATACATTCTTATTAAAATAAGAATATTTTTCCTTATTTATTGTCGTGAGATTTTCATTTTTTAATAATATTTATTGCACAAGACAAAAAATAGTGGAAGTTGTTTGTTATTACCAAATAAAAATGAGAGTGATATTTGTCACATTAGAGAAAAAGTAGATCTTTTTTGTACTACCAGGGATATCTCTTACTTTAAAGGTAAGGAACAAATTTATTTTGGAGTGCGCGATTGACACTCCCAATAATTGTCGCTCAATGTAATTTTATTCTTAATTTATAATGATGTATAATAAATTTTATAATATAATGTGTGAATCCAAATAATAATGAAATTCGTATTCTCCCATAGAGATACTCATAGATTATCTTTAAACCAATATTATAAAACCCGAGTCATACATTAAATCAAAAGAAATTTTGTATCAGGTTTGATTGGTTTAACCACCTAAGCAGATCGATTAGACTGGATGACGTCATATACAATTAATACTTATATATAAATATATAATTATAAAGAAAATATATAACTATATAATTAATAATTATATATAATTATATTACAATAATGTATCTTCGTATTTTTGCTAGAATGGAGTAGAATAATGAATTAGTATCATTCCGTTTTTTATTTTAATGGAATCATCTAGTTAACTTCTCACCTTCTCACGTTATTCCGATTTAATTTGGTCGGGAGGAAACTTTTCCAATCCAAAATATTTCAACCAATTAACAGGGCAAACCAAGACTATTTTTGGGAACTCAGTCAGCGATAAGAAAGGATAATTAAGTCCTCGTACTATTGCTTTAAACATGAATGAAGGCTTGTTGCTAATTGACCCTATTTCGAGAGCAGGTAGGGACCAACACTATTTTTTAATTTCTGTATTTAATTATTTTAACGTGACGCTTCTCATAGAAATTAGTAAATTTCTTGGAAAATGAGGGTCTCAATGTTTGGTCATTATCAATAGTAAACAACAATTGATTGTCGATCGTATTAAAGTTTGCATCCCGGATTGGTTTCCCCCAAACTACCTCTTAATTGAGACAACCAAAAACCTGCGGTGTATCTGTTTATTTGTCTCTTTGAAGAATCATTTTCAAAGATATATATACATCAATTCATTTTGATTTTATTATCAAAATATTTTTATATTCATTAATGATGAAGAGAAACCGATGGATAATTGAGTGAAAAAAGAAATTCCATGAGTTTTAAATAAATCACAATTTAAAAAATGATACCTTATTTTGATAAGAGAATAAAGTATATCATCATATGAGTAGATAAACTATCTTCACCCGCCACTAAGGTTTTGACAATGTATATACCAATATCTCACAACTCCAATATTCAAATGACTTAAGAATGCTAAAAGTTTGGGTGAATAGGAAACATTACTTTATATTGGGAAAGCAATTGAGCTATTAGTGAATGTGAGAAATGGTGTTACCACCACCCTCACGAATACCCGGTGTATTCAAATATTTTGGATTATTTATCTTGAGCAATATAATTCTTAGGATGTTAGTCTGTTAGAATCACCCAGATTTCATTTATTTTAAAATGCTACACATTAACGTGCTATGTCAATATGTAATTTACTAAAAAAGTAAAGATTATAATAAATGTAAGCAGTGGTAGATCAAAGAGGTGCAACTCAGGTTAGGATCATCTTGGGAACTGAGGAAAATACATAAAAAAGAAAATAAAGTACTATGATATACCCCTAAATGGAGAGACGAATACTTCAAACTTTAAATTAGTTGTATTTTAATGACAAAAATATTATTTTATTATATATAAAAGAATAAAAATATCTTAAATTTTTTTTTGTATTAATTGTCTCCTGGTGAATGAAGTAAATAAATGAAGCTAACGTAAGTGTTAACTGTAAGGATTATCATTTGTGAACTTGTTGGTGATTGAGTTTAACTGCGAAAAAATATATGTAGGGTGTGCATGTGGACACCATGTGGCCCCTCCACTGATTATAACAGAAATATATTGTTTGAAAATGGATCATTTAATTTTTAAAACCAAAACCCTAAACACATGAGGAGTTTCCTTTCATTATATTAAGACAGCAAATTTCTCTAATATAAATAATATTATTTTTTAATGCACTGATAATGATAACTTTAATTTGAAAGGAATGAACAATTATATTATTTTGTAATATAATAAACATGTGATGAATTCAAATATCTACAAAATATATCTAATCATGTCAACATAAATTTGTTTCCCGTACTAAAATAATTATTGCATACATTTTGTAAGATAAAATTCCCTTTAAAGTTAAAAATGTTTTTTATTGAAATAATTAAATAAACAAGTTTAAAAAATTGTTTGTTTAAATTCGTTACATGTAAGATAAAATTCCCTTTAAAGTTTTGGCCCGCCTTTTTGGACGGTAGAAGCTCCTATACCCAGAATCAAGATATATATATATATATATATATATATATATGTATATAATATATACATGGTTAAATGTGAAGCGGAACTTAAAAAATGGTGGTGCTCTGGTTTAGAAGCTTCGCTGAGAATCATATATATTCACAATGAGAAATCTATGTGTAAGGAGTTTCTTTGATCTTTGTAAAATATATATTTTATGTTAAACAAATTAATGCAACTTCAAATAGGCGTATTTGGACAAAAGAGTGGGGAGATAGCTAGCTACTATTGCACTGAAGCCAGGTCTAAAAATGGTCCCAGCACTTCTCATTTTCTGAGTCCGAATCAAAATGCTTTGTTTTCTTTGTCTCAAGTTCAGTGGTAGAAGAGGAAATTTGTTCGGAATCCCAAACATCTCAGAATTGTTTATTGCATGCACTGACCGAGATATATGAAAACATAATAGAAATAAGGGAGGGATCCAATCACTCCAAGAACTCACTCCAAGAGTAAGTGGAAAAAACCTACTTCATATCATGATCATTCATTCTTGAGAAATTTAATAGTTTGAATTAATGAATACATCTAAACCATTGAATTTTCAAAGATTTGATAGCTAAGATGAGAAATAGGTTTTTTATACTTACTCTTGGAGCAAGTGGATCCCTCACCTAGAAATATGTGTTATCTTAGATATTGTCTTATAGGTTGTCTTCTGCCATTGAAAACATGACATATCAATTGAAATTTTTTATTTTTATTGTTTTTGCTTCATAATTATTGACATGAGACAAGTTATGAAAATGGATTCATGAAAAAACCCATCTTCTTTTATTTGCTCTCTTAGAATTTTTTTGAAATTTAAGTGATATATTATTACCACAAATCTGATGTCCAATCCAATACACCAAAAATCATATATGCTTATATTAACATCAATAATAGTATTTGTACAACTTAAAGTTACATCAGCATTTTGAAAAAAATAAACAAGAGATAAAAATCATGGAAAATTGTATCTCTTTTTCTTTATTTTTGCAAAATAAAATGTGTCTAAATAAATTAGATGTGATTTTAAGTTGTATAAATATAATTTTTCTAAGTAAAAAAAATATCTTTGAAAACTGTAATCATTTGCATATAGTTCTGAAGTGACTTTCACCTAATAATATCAACAACGTATGGAATATTTTATTAGGTCACGGCATGTTAATGTCATTATTACGAGGCCTAAATCTGAATCAACTTCATTTAATGAAAACTCAACAGCAAACCCATTTTCTAAAAGCACCCAAAAGACCCTCTTTCTTATGACAATGCCCTAATTCATATATGGAAAATTCAAGGGCTGTAATAACAAAAAATGACAAAAATTTAAGGCATATCTCTAAGGCCAATAATTCTATTCTCTGATTGCATTCTTTTCCCCACTTTGTGGTGGATGGAGGTTCTAGAAATGGTGGGAATTAGTAAAAAAAAATGACTCAATTGTTACTATCAAATCATTAGGGACCATAGATTGAGTGGATTCTTGGTAGTGACATTCTCTTCACCCTTTCAGCAGTATGCTTTTTCTTGTTTTTTCTAACAAACTCTAGTATGCTTGAAAGTGAGTGACAAAGATATGATATCTTTTGTGCTATTAGGTCATATGGGGTGATAATCTGTCCTACAACGTTATATCAAAACTAGGGGTAAAGAGAGTTTACAAAACATCCTAAGAAAATGATAATTTCAAATATATGTACCTTTAAATTTCAACCTGAACAATAATCTTTCTGGCAATTACAAATAATATCACATATACATGCATAATGTAAGAGCCAACCTGAACAATAATCTTTCTGGCAATTACAAATAATATCACATATACATGCATAATGTAAGAGCCATATAAAGACAATGTTTTTCAACACAAGCTTATGATAGATATTTGTGGATATGTATATGTATGTATTCATGATTTCATATGCTAACTTTGTTTTATATGGCTCAAGACCATGATAATTTGCTGCATGTTGCAGGTGCACAGAATATGAGTTCAGCAAGACAAGGCCAAAATTCTGTGCTGGATTTGCATCTATCATTTGATAATGACTACCCAATTCAAAACCAACGGCTATGATCTCTCTCTCTATGTCATTATGATGAGTCTATGAGCAACGTATTCAATGGTGAATATCTCACGAGCAGAACAGCTACACTTGTCTTTGGGGTACATTCTATGGTATACGGTCTAAGTGTATCAGAACTGATATGTCCTTCATTGTGATAAATTAAGAAAGGGAAATGAAAAAAGTAATATAATTTATAAGTTGAGTTTTGGAGAGGAAATGAAAGGAAAATGCATTATATTTTGTACGAAGTGTATCAGTACTGAAGTTCTCTATTTTTGTGTAAAACTTAACTCGCAAATAAAAAGTGATGAATAATAAGTAATGTATTCGAGAATTCTAAAATTCAAGCATTGCACTTTGCACTTTTCAATATACATTTTCTATATTTAGATTTCTTAAGAAGTGTAATTGAGGTACTAGTTAACATCATACATTAAGAAAATGCAATTCAAAATTAACTAATAGAAGGGTGTTGCTAACTACTGCACCTAGAACATTTGTTAAAGAATACCAACAAAGTAGGTATTAAAAACAAAGTTCCACTATTCTTCATGTACAAAACTTATAATTTTTCATTATAGTCATTTTGCTTCATTAAATAATGTGTTGAAGGTGCATGTTAATATTCTCCTTAATTCAAATATTGAATACTTTTTTCATCAAGCAGACAAACTCTCAAATTGTTGTTGTAATTATGTGAATATTCGATCTCCCGTGTAAATCTTGTATCATTAGTATTTTTCATTAATACAATTTTACTTACAAAAAAAACATATGTGTGGGACAACTGATTTTTCCCATTATATTGTACTAGCGCGTGTTTACAGACACTCACGTGTCTGTCAACTCATTTTTCTATTGAATGAATTGTAATTCTGCATGTTAAAAAATGAAAAAGATAAATTATCTTGTTCAAATATTGCATTTATCCATGTGAAAAAATTGTCGTGTTCAAATGGAAAAACCGTTAAAATTACATAAACAAACATGAAACATAAAATGAGGAAATATGTTATATGGTTTTTTTGGTAGAAAATATATATTAGTAAGGACAAAATATGAAACAAAAATTATACCATCATGGATGGTTATTTTGTGTTTTCCATTTATATTAGTATAGATATAGATACATATTTGTTGCATTTGAGTATTTACTAAGACAAAAGTTGATCACATAATTTTTCACAATTGCTTAATTGCATCATTAAATCTGTACAAAATCATATCAAGGTGACATGGAATTCAATAAAAAACCGCAAGAGTTGGTTCATTTTTATAAACTTTTGATTTTGTCCACTTCAACTTTTGGTTTTGCCAATTTAATATATTTGCAGAAGAACCCCCCAACAAGTTACCTTGCATGGAACTTTAAATGTCATAAATGACAAGAATACCGTTGAAGCAAAAGCATACCTAACGTGCTGACCTCATTTACTTCTACCATATTCATGTGTAGTACAATTATTAATTATTAATTACCATAAACAAGGTTATGTTTCCTTATAAAACTATGTTCAGATTGAGAAACCGAGAGGGACTGTCTATCGCAGTGAAGGCAACACAAAATTTACTATCATTTAGCCGCATACATGTTGCACATACATATGAATTATACTTTATATATTATATATAAAGCCGAAACATAGTATAACTATTATCGTGATGTAATTTCACTTTTCTATTTTGTCTTTTATATTTTTTAATTTCTACAAAAAAAATCATATAATCACATGTAACTACTACCAAAACATTAATTGCAAGTTGAAAATATATCTCTCACATTAAATTGCACATTCTAATAAAAGACACGAATATGAATTTCCATACCTATGTCTATTCATTTACGCCTATACATACGTTCATGGTTTTAAACGCAGTATCATAATTTTTAAATTAAATGCTTACAATTGTGACCATTAATTTGGGTATGATATTGTAATTGGGGTTGCAATTTTAGGACTTTTAGAGTTTCTATGACTACATCAGGATAGTGTAATTGCAATCACATTTGCCACATTTTTCTACAGTATGTAGTCCATAAATTTTTTTAAAACTTCTAAAAAATTTAAACAATTGAATTTTTTAAACATATTACCTATATTTTATTAATAATTAATTATTAGTAAACTTATTGCAATCACATCTGAAAATTCATAGAACTTCGTAAACAATTAATTAAACACAACATACATAAATTGTGTAAAAGAGGGAGACATGAACTTTACTATTCACATAAGTTAAGTGAAATACTGCAAAAATAAATAAAGCAAAAAAAAGGCCAATAAATAACTTTTTTAATATAGTTTGATGCTGAGAGGGAGAGAGATAAATACTATAAAATAAAAAAAACTCAATTGTGAGGTTTTTATGTTAATTTCTTTTTCTTGTGCATAAACATTGACGAAATTCAAATTGTTAACATTATGGTAACGGGGTTTACATACAATTCCCTAAACCTTAAACTAATCAAGCCTTTGAAGATAAAGACTTAAGCTTCATTATCTTCACGAGTAATCTCTCCCTTAACTTGTTCTAACAACAAAGATGAACTTGGTGCATTAACCTTCTCTTTTTCTTCTAAACATGAAGCACAGAGAGTGCTACAACGAGAAGAATACATAGAAGAACCTGAACTCGATACAAGAGAAGAATTTGAACAACCAAAATGAGAAGTAGTAGAAGGAGAAAGTGAAGAAGCAGATTCAAGTTCAAGACCAACCAATACATCAACAAAAGCACCAAGAATATACCCATAATTGATTTTCCCATTAACCTTCAAATACCAACACAAAAGCTCTTCCAAACTCTCCCAATCCTTAACCCCATGAATCTTTACCATCTCCTCCATGGATTCTCTGAAATCCACAAAAGGATCTTTTGAAACCATTGACATAACCATACTGTCTTTGAATGGAAGAGAAGCAAATTTGGGCTCTAATATGGAACTGGTATCATCTGGTTCGAAGAAAAGGCGATCTGAACGCAACCCACGAATCACTGTCTCATCTTCAGAACATGTTGAGAAGCTAGCAGACTCTTCATCACGAGATTCTTCAGTGAAGAATGATTTGGAGCTATCAGATTCTAAATAAGCTGAGTTAATGGATTTGAACATGATTGCATTTTCTTCTTTGCTGTTGTTGGCTCTGAAAGAAAGGGTTCTAGGTTGGTGACAAGATGGCCAAGTCCATGAAGATGTGGACCTTGTTGAAGCATTTGTGTTGTTCTTGAGAAAGGAAAACTTCATAGTTTTGGGTCTTTATTTTGATTTATTTTTTTGCTTGGAGTTAATTATGTAGAGGGGTGATGGCAAATGAGTTTCGGGGTTTGAAAATGCAATGAGATGGGATAAGTCTATAAATAAATGCATTAATGGCAGTTCAGAGATGGGGTTGTGGGAAAAAACTCTTTCTGCTGTATTTCATAAACAAGTTTTTTATACATATCTTCCAATATAATAATATTATATTATTATATTTAAGGGAATAATAAAATCATATTATTCTTTCATTAATTATCAGAGACGATATTCACTCGAGGTGGTAAAAGAGTAAATATTTTCGATATTAATATAGATTATTGTTTGAAAGGGGAAATAAAAGTTTCATTGTGTATTTATTATTTTGATTATAATTAAAAAATAGAGTTAATTACACTAACACCCCCTGAGTTTTAGTGAAATTACACAAATCACCCATCCTTTTTTTGTCCTTACACGAATCACCCCTAATTTTGTACATATATTACACTAACCACCCCCGATGAGATGTAAGTGTAATATTTTAAACAAAAACATGTGATGTGTGTAATTAAGTTAAACAAAATATTGTACATTGTATAGACAAATCCAAATAATATAAAAGTCAATGCATCTTCATTATTTGGGTCATTACAAAAATAATATAAGAGTTATATAAACATCTCTTTAGAATTGTTAATATATTGTATAATGAAATAAAAATAATAAAAAGACACTCAATTTTGTACTATTTGGAATTGTCTACACAATATATCATATTTTGTTCAACTTAATTACATTCATCACACGTTTTTTGTTTAAAATATTGCATTTATATCTAATCAGGGGTGGTTAGTGTAATATATGTATAAAATCAGGGATAGTTTGTGTAAAAGTGAGGGGTAGTTCGTGTAAGGACAAAAAAGGGAGGGGTGATTTATGTAATTTCACTAAAACTCAGGGAGGGAGTGTGAGTGTAATTAACTCTAAAAAATATGTGTTTATTTGGTGAGGAGAGGGAAGATTGATTTTAAACCAGCGGTGGGAAGTTGAATCTTGATACCTTTCTTGGGACTGATTGGTGGGGTCAACTCAAACATATCTTTCCATTAAATTTTGGATTTTCTTAAACATGGATAGAATTAGATGATGGTATTGTTATATTTGTTAATAATAAGATATGATTTTCGAATTGATAAAGTCATTTAGATTCTTTCTCAACTCAATTCATGAGTGACTTTTTCTTTCTAAATGGTTATTTTGGTAAAAAAATTAATTAATACGCGTAGAATTTTGAACATGATCCTATAAAATAATCTTATAAAAATTAAGCTTATGGAGTATGTCTTACCATATTATAACAAATAATAAATTATAAATATAAACTACTAAGTTACCCGAATATTCACACGGGTCATTATTTTTTTGCTGCATGGTTAAGAACATACATGTTACTCTTGATTCGCATAGTTAAGAACATATATGTTACATGTGCATTCGTTTAGTTAAGAATACACATGTTACATGTTCATTCACATAGTTAAGAACATATATGTTAGCTCGTGCATTCGCATGGTTAAGAACACATATGTTACCGTTCATTCACACGACTAGTAAAAAAAACATTGAGAAATAGATTTTACAAGGTCACATGTGTAACCTAACCATTAAAAAAATGAGAAAATATTAAATGACCATTTAAATGGCTCATCAGTATTGATAAATAATACATGTATTACTTTGAAAACTTCTTAAAGGATCGTGCAAATTGTGAATGGTGAAAATGAAAATCTTAAATGCCATGGAAAATATCATTAAATGGAAAAATGACATGGTTGTGTACTTGCATAGAAAGTAAACAAAAAATGTTATTATCTATTCAACAATTAATAAAACATTTAATCACCTAGGAAAAATGAAATTTTTTGAGTGAGAATTTAAACAATAGATAAAATCTTTAAATTTGAGCAATGATAATTTAAATCAATAATAGTTTTAATTCAAAAATTTTAATTAAAGCAACCAATGTTTTAATTTCTTACATCTGGGAACTGGAACGTTGGTAAAGAAAAATGTTTTCGAGGTGAAAATAATTAATTAAAAAGATTCTAATAACTCCATAGTCTATGTATTTGGTTGACTAATAAATACAATTAAAATTTATATTGTTTATTCTTAATATAGGTGCGCATGTAGAGAACTTGTTTAGTTTTGTGATATTACTTCGAATTATTTCTTAATGTAATTTTTTTATAATTTCTTTTATTTCTAAGATATTATTTCTTATTAGTTGTTAATATAATTGGTTTATTACTTTGTTTTTTTTAAAGTATACGAAAAGGGACGCTTTAATTAATTACTTATATTTTTTCAAAATAAATAATTATTAATCATTTAGTATGACAATTTTGAAATAATATTTTAATATATTAGAATGTAATTTTAGTATAAAAAATATTGAGAGATAGATTTTACACGGTCACATGTGTAGCCTAACCATTAAAAGAATGAGAAAATATTAAATGACCATTTAAATAGCTCATCAGTATTGATAAATAATATATGTATTATTTTGAAAACTTCTTAAAGGATCGTGCAAATTGTGAATGGTGAAAATGAAAATCTAAAATGTCATGGAAAATATCATGGAAAAATGATATGATTGTTACTTGTGTACTTACATAGAAAAGTAAACAAAAAATGTTATTATCTATTCAACAATTAATGAAACATTTAATCACCTAGGAAAAATTAAAAATTTTGAGTGAGAATTTAAACAATAGATAAAATCTTTAAATTTGAACAATGATAATTTAAATCAATAATAGTTTTAATTCAAAAATGTTAATTAAAGAAACCAATGTTTTAATTTCTTACATTTGGGAACTAAAACGTTGGTAAAGAAAAATGTTTTCGAGGTGAAAATAATTAATTAAAAAATTCTAATAACTTTATAGTCTATGTATTTGGTTGACTAATAAATACAATTAAAATTTATATTGTTTATTCTTAATATAGATGTGCTTGTAGAGAACTTGTTTAGTTTTGTGATATTACGTCAGATTATTTCTTAATGTAACTTTTTTATAATTTCTTTTATTTCTAGGATATTATTTCTTATTAGTTGTTCATATAATTGATTTATTACTTTATTTTTTTTATAAAAAAGTATACGAAAATGGATGCTCTAATTAATTACTTATATTTTTTAAAAATAAATAATTATTTAATCATTTAGTATGACAATTTTGAAATAATATTTTAATATATTAGAACGTAATTTTTGTAATAAATGACCATAAAATAGAAACATTGTAATTAAATAGTTCGATTTTTTTCAAAATAGTGGAGCCTTAATTATTTAGGATTAAAAATTCTAAAATATTTTAAAGATGATAATGGAAATGTGTTAACAATATTAATAAATGAAAATGAAAATGAGAACATTGTACTTAAATGTTTAGATTTTTAAAATAAAACAAGACATTATTTATATAGAATTACAACAACTAAAATAATATTTTTATAAATAGAAATAGAAATGATTTACCATTATTTAGCCCTTAATTTTTTTTAAAAAGGTTGTCTCTAATGTGATATGTCTTTGGATATGTTTTTTTTAATGTTATTGATGGGGAATATAATTAGTTTCTTATCAGAAAAATGATGGGCGCTATGAAATCTTTGAGAGTCTAATGAGATATTTAATGATGTTTTTTTAAAAAGAAAACATGATTAAATGATTTATTTTAAATTTACTAAATTTGATTGGAATTTTACTTACAAACTTGATTTTTTAAATTTGTTAAATATATTGATTGCTTCAAATTGTAATGGAGCTTTAATTATATAACTTTATGCCATAATTATTAATAAATGCAATTTTATTTTTATAGGATATTGTATAAGAAAATTGTGCACACATATGAAAGGTTGTTAATTATTATGTTTTCTTATATATAAAAAAGAAAGTTTTGGTTAAATTGAAATAATGTTTTTTTAAAAGAAATTGTGATCCAATACTTTGTTTTAAAAATTATAAATTTTACTAAAAATTTTACTCATAAAATTTTATTTTTTAATTTGTTAAACATATTGAATGGTTCAAATTCTAAGAAAACTTTAATTATAAATAATTTTATGTCATCGATTACGAACAAGTATAATAATATAAGAAAACTATGTGCGAAAATGAAAGGTCTTTATTTGTTACATTTACATATAAAAAAGGAAAAGTTTGTTTAATTAGTTAATGAAATACTTGATGAGCATTTGACTACACACCTCTTATGGAAAAGTAAAAAATGAATTGTTTAAATTTATGACCATTTCAGTATATGAAAGGTTTGTGTAGATTTAAAAATAAAAGAAAACAAATGGTTAGAATTTATAACATTTTATTATCTTTATTTATATAATACATGATTCAAAAAATTGTCAAACATAACCAAACTGCAAAAAAATAGAGAAGATCGTTTGATCTATTAGTTCTATCATTCACAATGCACCTAATTGCCCGTGGTAACATACGCATTAACAACTCAAAAATCAGGTTAACAATTAAAAAAATGCACATTGTGAAAAATAAGTAATATTTTAACCATCAACATTGTAATTAAACTAAAAAGTGTAAAGGTTTACTTAAATACTTGTTCAGTATAGTTCAAAACATTCTCATGTGTTAGTTTGTTTCCATTTAGATATGTGACATGGAAAACTAGCCATTAAAAATCTAAACAATAATGTTTATTTTGATGTATTAGCATTTTAGATAGAGGTAAAAAATTATGGTGTCATATTTCAATAAATATATAATATATGTAACAATTAATAAATTCAACAAAAATATAAGATGAAGAAAAATTGTACTCATGTTATATTTTAATTAGATAACATAAAAGTTTTGTTTTTACATAACCTTGACTCAATGGTAAAAGATGAAGAAGAGAAAACTAACTTACAAAGATGCTTCAAGGGAGAACCAAATTGAAAATGAAGAGATAAAATGATAAAGCGAGATATGATGAGGAGATAAATAGATTAACAAAAAAATGCAATACTGTAATTGAAAGTATATATATACATATATATATAAATGGAGATTGGGTAGTGAGTACAATTTCTCTCCCCGAGACTCTTTGTACATCACTAACTCACACCCTTAGGAAACAACTTTTCCAAATGCACTCTTCCCCTACTCACCACACCCTTATGATGAAAAGTTTTAAAGTAAACTATCTAGAACAAGGATTGCCTTACAAGATATGAAATTTCTTTGACTTGAAAATCTCTTTCTCTTAGAGCATGCATTCAATGCAACAATAGAATTTTTTTGAAAGTTTGGAACAAAAGTTGCATGAAAGGTGGAACGAATTGTATATTAAAAGTTTGTGTATTGTATGAATGATTTTGTTTACAAAATGGGTGTTTCAAGGCCTTTAAATAGGCTTCCATCAGCCAATATACCCATACATGAAGGAGGAACACAATTGGAATGAAACTCATTCAGTTTGAGTGACTGAAAGCTGTTGGGTTTGGATTTGAAATTTTGGTTTAACAACTCTTTGTAATCGGTTACTAAAGCTTTTAACCGATTACCCAAACATTTTGTTCATTGTGTAATCAGTTACTTCTTATAGTAATCGGTTACACTGTGTTGATTTTTGTTGGGTAACCCATTACTCACTCAAGTAACCTGTTATGCAATCCTAGTATCCTATTACTCATTGTTACACAGTTCAAGTAACCTATTACCTAGCTTTATACATGTACTGAACCATTTGGGTTTTCTTTAGCTCGAAAAATCCACTTGCAGCCAATGGCCAGTTTAGTAGGAGGAAAGGGCACTAGAGATCAAGTGTGTGAATTTATAAGAGCATCATATTCATCTTTCATGGCAGAAGCCCAAATAGGATCAACCAAAGTTAGTTTGTTTGAAGTAGGCTCTATATGATATAAAGTAAGCTCTAGGGTAAATGGTTTTAAATATCCCTAACTTGGACCTAGTTTAGGATGAGATGAAATAGGGATGGACACAAATTCATTAGGTGCAATAATGACAATAAGACCCCTTTGATGTGGAGAATCAGTAGACATAGACTCACTGGTTTCATCAGACTTGACAATGACACTAGAATTTGTTTGATGTGGAAGATTAGTATATAAAGGCTCAACTGAAACAGTAACAGAGAAACTAGAGGAAGGATAGGTATGTGATGGAACATGACCAGGTGAGGGAACATGAGTGTGATTGTGAAACACTAGAATTTGATCCGACGAGGGAGTGGGTTGAAAGGTAGATGGACCTGAAGAAGGTTGACGAGATGTAGCATAAGGAAAGTTATGTTCATTGAACACAACATCTGTAGAGATAATAATTTTTTCTTCACTGGTTAAACACTCGTACCCTTTTTGAGAAAGAGAATAACCCAAGAAGGCACATTCATAAGACCTAAAATCTAGCTTGTATTTTTTTAAAAGGCCTAAGATTAGGGAAACAAGAAAAACCAAAGACTCTCAAGGAGAGATATTCAGGAGCAATGTTAAACATAAGAGTGTGTGGGATTTGTGAGCTAATGTAGGAGAGGGTAGCCTGTTAATGAGATGGACAATTGTAAGAAAGGCATGATCCCAAAACTTTAAAGGTAGCCATGAGCAAGTAAGGCTAAACCAATCTCTACAATATCTCTATGTTTTCTCTCAATAATCTCATTTTAATGATGAGTATGAGGACAAGCTATTATGTGACACATGACCTAGATACGAGGTAAAAGGCCTAAATTCTCCACCCTAGTCACTTTGAACATGCTTAAGAGTCTTATTTAATTTAGTTTTGATCACATAAAGAAAGGTATCAAACAAAGTGATGGTTTCTAATTTTAATTTCAACAAATATATGCAAGTATGTCTAGTGGTTGCATCAACAAGAGAGAAATAATATCTACATCCAGTAATAGAGTCAATGGTGCAGGACCCTATAAATCAACATACAGTAGATAAAAAAGATTAGGATATTTATTTATGGAATCAACATTATGTACTCTATGAGACTTACCTAAGTAACAAGCAGAACAAAAATCCAAAATACGTTTATGACATTGCAAAATAGTACAATGAGTAAGAACATTAGAAACAACCTTTTCATTAGCATGCTCTGGTCTGCAATGCAAAAGAAAATAAGTAGAACGACTACTAGTAGTATTGTGTACAATTTTATTGCTAGAAAAAGGAAAAACGGTAGGAGAAGCACTAGTAGTTGTGTGCTGCTTAGAAGAACCGGTAAGAGAAGACTTGGTATACATTGAGGGTTGTAGATCATGGAAAGCATAGATTCCCTCTGGAATGAGAGTACCTCTAAGCAAAACCTGGTCAGTAGCCTGAGATTTGATAAAACAAGAGTAAGGATGAAATTTAAAGTAACAAAAATTGTCTTGTGCAAACTGAGAGACACTAAGCAATTTTATAGTGATAGAAGGAACAAGAAGTAAGTTACTAAGAGAAAAATACACATGATGATTAAATGATGCATGAAACTTATAATTACCACAAGAAGAAATAGGGATACTAGAACTGTTACCCATATATATCTAATCTGAAGTAAACTTTTCAGTTGGCTATTGAACCAGAGCAGGATCAAATGTTAAATGGTTGGTTGCACCTGAATCTAGATACCACATTGGAGGATTGGTATTATAGACAAGTGTACCACCAAAAGAGGAATGTGTCATAGCATATGGAGAGTCAAAATGAGCTGAAGCAACATGACGTTGAGCAGCAGTGGGAGAAAAACCAAACTGAGCACCATGAGCAAAATGATCATAATGACTAGGGAATGAACCCCTAGGTTGAGGGAAACGTGGTCCATGATATTGATTGAAATTTCTTGCAATATGAGGGTATGAAGTAGGTGCAAAACTAGAATATTTCCTGGATATAGGAGCACTATAGGAATATTTGCTGTAAGGAGGTGCACCAAAACTAGTAGGAGCACCATAGTAGTTTGGTCCAAATACAGAAGGTGCATAATAGCAGTATGAGATTTCATGTCCATACTTGTTACAATATTCACAAAACAAGTTGCTCCCACGACCACGTGATCCAAAAGAACCACAAGCTTTGCCACGATTACCACAAAAACTACCTCTGAAACAAGATTTGCCAGGAAATTGAGAAGGAAAACCCTCATTACGTCCCTTAGGAATTAAAGATGACATTGGAGATCTAACAGGATAATTGTGCATTTGAGAATTAATGGATGGATGACTAGAAGGAGATGCATCAACAATGTTAACAGAAAGTGCATCAGAAATAGATTTAGTATGATTTCTCTCTAGACGAGCTTCAAAAGTAAGTAGATAGGATTGTAACGCATTGATTGAAGGAACATCCTCTTGACTCTCAAAAATAGTGATGAGAGTTTGATATTCCTCAAGCAATCCATCAAGAATACAATCAATGTGTTCTGCTAGGATTAGGGGAGAGCCTATAGAGATTAAAGAATCAACAATTACATTTATCTTCATGAAATATTCGGAAATAGTATTTGAACCTTTAAAAATAGACCTCAATTGAGCCCTAATTTATCTACCTTAGGACATTGTTTGAGCATGACAATACTCACTAATTCCATGCCACAAGTGAAAAGAGTGTGTACAACCCACAACTCTAGGATGTAGATATGCAGATAGTGAATTGAGAAGCCACAAAAGGATCATTTGATTCTATTCTTCCTAGCTTAGATAAGCTGGATTGATGTGATAGAGAAGACGATCTTCTTATCTGAGGTATTTTTCTGGAATATCATCACCAAAAACAAACCTAAAGGCACTGTTTGAAGAGTAAGAGAATGAGAAGAAGTGAACATAGGAGAAACCATGGATGGGGGAGGAGAACCAAGATGTTCAATGACATTAGCCATTATGATACCATGTAAACATGAGTCAGAAGAGAGAACACGAAGAGAATGAAGAGAGAAAATGTAACTGATCTTTTGTGGTAGTTAATTGAATTGTTATTATGAAAAAACTTAATATTACAAGAGGTGTGCTTATGTTTATAGAGTGAACACATGCCAAGTGTGTTAGAAAGATCCTCATGAATAGACTACAACATTTTTTGATGAACTTGTTGGTCCTCTGCATAGTAGTTTTATTCCTGGAAGGGGTACTTCTGAGAATATCATTCTAGCTCAAGAGATTCTGCATCATATTCACAAGAAGAAGGCTAAGAATGTCTTGGCATTCAAGGTGGATTTGGAGAAGGCGTAAGACCGTGTTAACTGAGATTTCCTTCAACATACTCTTATACAATTTGGTTTTCCCACTATTATTGTCAAAATTATTATGTGGTGTGTCCGTTCTAGGAAGGTGTCTCTGTTATGAAATGGATCTCGATTGTATGCGTTTAGTCCTACTCGAGGATTAAGGCAAGCAGATCCTATATCGCCTTACTTGTTCGTCCTTTGTATGAATAAGTTGGATCTTCTCATCTCTCAATAGGTGGATAATGGAATGTGACATCCAATCAAGCTTTCTAGACGAGGTCCTCACATTCTCCATATCCTTTTGCTGATGATGTTTTGTTGTTTTGCTAGTCTGCCAATTCCCAAGTAAGGGAAGTTTATTCCACCCTTCATGATTTCTACCAAATGTTGTGTTTGAAAGTGCATATGGAGAAGTCGAAGTTTCTTTTTTCGAAAAAAGTGACTAACATAAGAAATAATAATTTTATGTGTTTATGTTCTATGCTGGTGGTTAGCAATCTCATGAATTATATGGGGATTCCGCTTATGTGTTTTTGATCTGATTTTGGAGAAGATCTAGATGTGCATGGCTATTTGGAAGGCTAATCTTCTTAATAAGGAAGGATGTTTGTGTCTTGCTAAGTCGGTTATTTCTTCTATTCATGTCTTTGTTATGTAGGTTATGTGGCTTCCTCAAACAATTGGAAATAACATAGATAGGATGTCAAAGAATTTTGTTTGGGGTGGAAATATTAATAGGAGGAGTCTGAATTTTGTGCATAGGGATATCCTTACAAGACCTAAGCGTGATAGTGGGCTTGGTATAAGGGAATCTAGATTTGCGAATATTTTTCTTCTTGATAAGATGTGCTAGAACATAGTTAGTGACAATAATAAGTTGTGGAATAGAGTATTGAGAGATAAATATCTAGGAGATAATTCATTGCTTCTTGCCCCTTCCAGAGTTTTAGGGTCGTACATTTGGAGAAGTATTATAAAGGCTTTCAATATGCTAAATGAGGGTTTCACTATGCATTTGGGAAGCAGGGAGCAATCCTTATGGTATGATAATCGGTCTGGAGTGGGTAGGCTTCGCACCTTTGTCAATTTTGTATATTTCGATCTTTGGTCCGAAAGAAACTGTGACTTCACTAGTTTTTATACTATGGTTGATTCAGATGTTATAGATATTATTTGTGATAATTATTCGCTTGGTACTAGTTGATACTGAAAGCTGGATTTGGGAAGGTCATGCTACGAGTTCTTATACAGTTAGGTCTGGATATTAGTGGCTTAATGAAATAGAAGATTCTGATGAGACCTTGTCTAATGTTTGGATGTTGGTGTGGTGTTTAAGGATTCCTGAAAATGTTAAGCTAATGTGTTGGATTGGTCTTCATGAGGCTCTACCTTCAAATGATTTACGTTTCAAAATGTAACACCCCAAATTTTAAGTCTTTAAAATTATAGTATCAGTCCTGGGATCCTCGCTTGGGCGAGAGAGGTTCACCTGGGAGGGTGAAATCCTGGGCTATACTGGAGAATTCTCGCCTGAGCGAGAGTTGTCTCGCCTGGGCGAGAAATGGCATTTTGGGGCTGTTGACACTGTGAGATTCTCGCTTGAGCGAGAGGGTCAGAGTTGAGTTTTTAAAATGGGCGAGATTTTCTCGCTTGAGCGAGAGAAAGCTCGCTTAAGCGAGAACCCGACGAGAACATTAAATGAGGGAAACCCCAAATACATTTTAAGGTTAAGAATTGAAGAGAGGTGAGAGAAGAGAGCATTCCCAAGGTCTAGGAGCTTTGATTCTTATTCAAGAGCTTGGGAAGAGTTAAATCTCTCTATCCTAACTCTCTTCTTCCCTTGAGAACCCATTTTTGGTATTATGGATCTCTTTTCAAAGTGAGTAAAACCATGGAAACTCTTTCTTTCGAGTTATGATTCATTTTATGTCACTCGTACTTTGTAAACTCTTGGTTTTGAGTTAGTATTCCAAGAATGGAAAGGGTTGTGGGTTGACTCATGGAAACCCCAAAACCCTAGAGAGAGAAAATGTGGTTAGAGAGAAAGAATGGGTAAAACGCTAAAGGTAGAAGACGAGTTGCTTTATAATGTTAAAATATGAGATGATATGTATGTTTTAGATGGTTGAAAACTCATAATGAAAATAGTATAGAACCATTGAAAATATGATAAATATCTTGTATGGTTGAATAATGCAATATAAGTTATTTATTTGCTATTTGGAATGAATGACTAACATTGTGTTACGTGGTGGGAATGAGGAAAGATCCTAAGTTTGGAGGTGGTGCCGGTGGAACTTACGAAGTCGCCAAAAACCAAACCCAACACTCACCGAGGTAATGATAAGTCTTTAATTTATGCATTGTGTTGGAAAATGCGTGGATTTTCTGTTATGGATAATGAATAAAATGTGAACCACTTGGTCATTATGAACATATATGGGTATGTTGATAATGGTGAAAAGTGAATTTACGGTTTATGTATTGGGGGAGTACCAATGGAAATAAGACTCGAAATGAAATCATGAAATGTAAATCATTTTGTAGTTATAAGCATACGTGGATATGTTTGTAATGATGTCGAGTGTATTTATCATTTTTGTATTGGTGGAGTGCCAATGAAAATAAAACTCTGAATAAAGCAATAAATTGTAAGTCACTTTGTAGTTACAAGCATATACGTTATGTTGCAATGATGTCGGGTGCATTTATTGACTATGTATTGGTGGAGTGCCAATGGAAATAAAACTCGGATAAAACAATAAACTGTAAGTCACTTTGTAGTTACAGGCATATACGCTATGCTGTAATGATGTCGGGTGCATGTATTTTCCATTTATTGGTGGAGTGCCAATGGAAATAAAACTCGGATAAAACAATAAACTGTGAGTCACTTTGTAGTTACAGGCATATACACTATGCTGTAATGATGTCGGGTGTGTTTATTGTCTATTTATTGGTGGAGTGCCAATGGAAATAAAACTCGGAAACAAAGTAATAAATGGTAAATCACTTAGTCATTACAAATATATATGGGTATGTTTGTAGTGATGACGGGTGGATTTATGGTTTATGTATTGGTGGAGTGCCAATGAAAATAAAACTCGTTTTAGCCGACCAGAATGGGTTAGTGACTCTAGCTCGAGTTATGTAGCATGGTTTTTCAAAAGTACAGATGACGAAAATGGTTTTAAGTGGATTTAATTTATATCGTTGTTTAAACCTATTAAATGTGGATTAACTTACATTGAAGTTTTATTGAGTTAATGACTTATTCCTTTGTGTTGTTTGTGCATGGTAAATGTTAATCTCATTGCAGGCAGGTGGACGGAGAAATGATGATTTTTGAGTAGGAGATTAGAGACCTTTGTTTTGATGTCTCTTTATCCATTCTTTTGTAACTTTAATTTATTGTAATTGAAGTAACTAATTGTACTATGAATACTATTTTTGTACATGATATTGATCATGGAGACTAGTAACTCGGGATATATGTAGCTATGAGTGTTTTGGAAACCCATAGCTAATTGTATGCGGTAGTTACTAGGTTATACTAATATGAATTATGTTTTTCTGCTATCGGATTGTGTATGTACTTTTGGTTCATAGATTGGGTGTGAGGATGGAGAGAAAGATCTTTTAAATAAATTTATTTACTTGGTAACTATGATTTATCGTTAAATGCATGGAATTGGATTAAATAAGGAAAAAAATTTCAGGGTAGAATTTCGGGTCGTTACACAAAAGGCATATGACTACAAGCCCTGTTTGTCCTAGATGTCTTACTTGTGTTGAGGATATCATGCATTTCTTTCGGGACTGTCACGATTCTTCTTCATTATAGACATGCCTTGGCTTTACCTCTAAGGCCTTCTAGGTGTCTCAATCCTTTCAGGTTTGGCTAATGGAGAATTACAACTGCCAACATGGTCTCCTATTTTTGGCTAACGGAGAATTACAATCGCCAACTCAATTCTTGGAGATACTTTGTGGGATGTAAATTTTGTGGCTCATAACTTCGGGTGTTCCATTACGTTAGAGGAGAACCTTCCTCTGACTAATTGGAGGTATCTAGAGATGAGTCCAATCAAACTAAATGTCGATGGTAGTTGTATTAGAAGCTTTTGTATAATGGGAGGGGCAGTGTTTTTCGAGCCTGTTGTGGTCGTTGGATGGTGGGACATTCAACTAATTTCGGGCAGGGCTCTTCTCCTATAGCAAAACTTTTAGATATGGAGCATGAGTTGTCTCTGGTTTGGAACATGGGTTACATGAAAATTATTATGGAGAGTGACTGCCTCGAAGCTGTTCAAATTATCTCAGAGGGATTTCAAATTCGGATTACTCACATTTTGACTGTGGTAAATAATTTTTGACCTTGGTTAGCTCGCGACTAGATATTCGAGATGAAGTTTGTTGTTAGAAGGGCTAATTTGGTGGCATATTACTTGGCTAAGTTGGGCTCTCACTCTCTAGAGGTGTTCAAGACCTAGAATTCAATTCCAACGGATTGTGAACCATATTTTGACTTGGATCTCTCCCTTTTAGCTTAGTTTGTTTACTTGTTTTCCATTGTACCAAAAAAATATAATCCATATAGATTGAAACCAAAAGTATTAACTAAGTAGAGATTAAAAACTTAAAAAGTAAAATTGGAGAACTAAAGTCACAACTACTTATATTTATAGGGACAAAAAAATTAAACATTTCATTTAAATTACAAAAGTATGATCACATCAAAATGAAGATAATGAAAACTAAAAGTTATTTTGAGAAGGGAGGGAGTACCATTTAGCACGACTCCTAAATTTTTCTGTTGGTGAATATCTAAATGAAAATGCATATTTTGAAGATGAATCCAAAAAAAGATATAGATTCTTTTGTGGCATTTGATTTCATGGTCATAGACTATGATGCTGTTGGAGATCCTTGCTACAACTCACAACACAAAGAAGACAGAAGAAAATAGTGCAAGAATGAGAAGAAAATTGAGAGAACTTTGTATTATCTCCACACTTTATTCATTGAAGGATACTTGCCTTTTATAGCATTTTGTACACATCTAACAACGAACTTAACTAACAACTAACTTCTAAATTTAGTAAGTTCTTCAATTACACATGTGTTTTAATACAATCATACTAAATTCTCTAATATACTTCCCCTTGTTCACTAAGTCTCTAAGGAAATGAGATCTCACTTCAATGTGCTTGCTTCTTCCTTGGCTTACTTGATTCTTTATCAAGCTAATGGCTGAGATATTATCAAGCTTGAGCTGCAATGGAGTCTTTACTTCCATCTTCATCTCAATCAGCAGCTCCTCCAACCACATGGCTTGGCATGATGCGAAACTGCCTCAGATATACACAGCTTCACAGCTCGAGAGAGATACAACTGGTTGCAACTTTGAGCACCATGAAACATGTGCATTGTTCAATAGAAACAAATAACCAGATGTGCTCTTCCTCTCCACCAAATCACCACAATAATCAGCATCAGCATACCCAATTAACTCTAGTGATGGAGTTTGTCTTCCAATGGAAAACACAATGCCAAAATCAATTGTTCCTTTGACATATCTTTGCAGCTTCTTTGCAGCCACCATGTGAGACTTCTTTGGCTTGCTCATGAACCTACTCACCACTCCAACACTATAGGACAAATATGGTCTGCTATTGCACAAGAACCTTAGTAAACCAACAATCTGTTTGAATGCAATTTCATCCACAACTTCTCCATCTTCATCCTTAGTCAATTTCTCATATGCAGCTATAGGATTAGTAGAAGGCTTACAAGAGGACATGTTGAATCTTTTCATAACCTCTTTCATGTATTTCTGTTGGTGCATCACCAAACCTGCTTCTATCTGTGTGAACTCCATGCCTATAAAGTAGCATAACTTGCTTAAGTTAGTCATTTCGAATTCAGCTTCCATGACTTTCTTAAACTCTTCAATCCCCTTTGAGCTTGATCTAGTGACTAGTAGATCATCAACATAGAGGCATGTAATCAGTAGCTCTTCATATGCACTTTGCTTGACATAAACACCATGCTCAACTATGCATTTCTTGAATTTTAGATCAAACAAAATTGCATCTATCCTTCTGTTCCAGGCTCTTGGAACCTGCTTCAACCCATACAATGCCTTGTTCAATCTATAGAAATGTTTTTCTTTGCCTTTCACAACAAAACCAGGGGGTTGCTGCACATAAACCTCTTATTGCAATGGTCCATGTAAGAAGGCTGACTTCACATCTAGTTGAAACATTGGCCACTCCTTAGCACAAGCAATTGCCACAACCAATCTAATGGTTTCAATCCTATCTACTAGAGCAAAAACTTCTGATTAGTCTAAGCCTTGCCTTTATAGGAATCCTTTAGCTACTAATCTAGCTTTGTGCTTCAGAATTGAGCCATCAGGATTATGCTTTTGTTTGAAGATCCATTTGACACCAATTTGATGCCTATCACTTGGTAGCTTAACTAGAGTCCATGTCTTGTTCCTCTTAATGGACTTAATCTCTTCTTTCATTGCCTTCTTCCACACTTCTTGTCTCATGGCTACAAATTCATCAATTATTTCTGCCTCTTCCATCAAAGCTAAGTGAATCAGATATTCCTCACTTATCTGAGTATCTGAGTGGATTTCATAGTCTCTGAATCTGTTAGGCATAACTATTGTTCTCTGTGATCTCTGATTTGCAGGGATTTCAACATTGCTTTCTATTTTGTGATCACTTGTTAAGTCCTCAACAAGTTATTGGTGTGTCATAGGCTCATCATACTCATCTACCACTTCAGGAACACCCTTTTTCAAGCTTGTTTGCATTTGGTTCCAATCCCACTACTCATGTTCTAGGATCACCACATCTCTGCTTATCATCACCTTCTCTTTTGCAGGGTCAAAAAGCTTGTATGCACCTGTTGTGTGATAGCCTATGAGCACCATTGCTTCACTTTTGTCTTGAAGCTTGGTTCTTTTCTGATCTGGCACATGTTTAAACACTAGTGAGCGAAAGACTTTGAGATGACTCACACTAGGTTTCTTGCCGGTCCACACTTCATGAAGCACTTTCCCTTTCAGCTTCTTGGTTAGACATCTATTTAAGATGTACACAGAAGTAGTCACTGCTTCAGCCTATAGCTTTTGTGGTAGGTTCTTCTCTTTTATCATACTCCTAGCCATGTTCATAATGGTCCTATTTTTTTCTTTCAGCAAGACCATTATGTTAAGGTGTGTAAGGAGCAGTGATCTCATGCATGATCCTTTGTTGTTGATAATAAGATTCAAATTAATTTGAAGTGTATTCCCCTCCTCCATCAGTTCTGAGGCATTTCAACTGCTTACCACTCTCTTTCTCTACAGCAGCCTTGAAAGTCAGAAAGGAACCAAATGCCTCACTTTGTGCTTTGATCACATCAAGTCAAGTCATTTTGATGAATTCATCCACATAGGTTATGAAGTACCTATTTCCAACTAGAGAGAGTGTCTCAAAGGGTCCACACACATTTGCTTCCTCGAGGACCAAGAAACAAGTGTTTCACCAAGGAAAACACATTGACCTGCCATGGATTTTCTATCATCCACACTTGTGGCCCAATCTGCATCTGAGAAGCATGTTAAGTCCAAGTCAGTGGATGATTTAATGTGTAGGCAGTGTTGGATGGTACCTTGAAGATATCTCAATATTCTTTTGATGTCTTGCTAGTGATCTATAATGGGAGAGCTCATGAATTGGTTGAGTTTGTTAACTGAGAATGTTATGTCAGGCCTTGTTTTTGTTAAGTATTGCAATGCTTTTATAGCTTGTCTGAACACAGTTGGGTCTTGTAAATTCTCCCCTTCAGCTGTAAATTGCTTGCCAATTACCATATGTGTTGGACAAGATAAAGCATTTTCCATTTTGAATTTTCTTAGGATGTCTCCTATGTATTTCGATTGCTTCAAGTACATACCAGATGCATCTCTTTGAACTTCTATGCCTAATAAGTAGCGTAGTGGACCAAGATACTTAAGGGAAAACACAACATTGAGTTGTCTGATGAAGATTCTAAAAATTTGGTGTTGTTCCCTGTGACAATTATATCATCCACATATAAAAGTAGAAATGTAATGTGATCTATACCTCTTAGAGTGAAGAGTGAGGAATCACTCTTTGTGTTTTTGAAACCCTGACTTAGTAAGGCATTTTTGAGGCTGTCGAACCAGGCTCTTGGGGGCATGTTTCAAGCCATATATTGCCTTAGACAACTTGCACACATGTTTAGGTTTAGTTGAGTCTATAAATCCCTTTGGTTGATGCATAAACACAATTTATTTGAGGTAGCCATAAAGGAATGCATTGTTTATGTCTAGCTGTTTGACATCCCAATTGAGATGCACTGCAATTGAGAGTATGATTTGACCTGTATTGGCCTTGAAAATTGGACTGAAGGTCTCTTCATAATCCAATCTAGTTGTTTGTTGAAATCCTTTGGCAATTAATCTTGCCTTTCTCCTTTCAATTGTCTCATCTACTTTGTACTTGGTCTTGAAGACCCATTTAGAATCAATGATGTTTTCTTGACCTTCACATGGTACCAAAACCCAGGTTTGATTTGACATGAATTCCTGATACTCATTATTCATAGTTTCTTTCCATTGTGGTCTTGTGAGTGCTTCTGTGACATTTTCTAGTTCCTTCTCATTTGTGTAGGTTTCAGCTATTCCGACATATGGCTACTTTGGCTTGTGAATTCCAGCCTTGCTCCTGGTCCAATGAGTGTTTATGGTTGTGTTTGGTTCAGCAAGGTCTTGGGGAGCTTCAATAATTGTTTCTGTGGGATCAGTGTCATAAGAAATTGGACTATTCCTTGTTGAGTCATTTGCATCTTGATCTCTTCTCAGATTAATTGCAGTACTCCCACTTGGGCTGGCTGGTTCTTGTTTGATAGCATGATTTTTGTTATCTGAAGGTGTTGTTTCTCTAGTATGTGACTTATCTGCAATAGGCAAAGAAAAAGATGCAGATAAATTTTCAGTTAGTGTTTTCAAGGGACTTCTTGTATTGAGAAAGCCATCATAGAATGGAAAGTGTTCTTCATTGAAGACAACATTTCTTGAAGTGAAGATTCTTCCATAAGAGTTTATGCATTTGTATCCTTTGTGGGAGTTACTATAGCCCAAGAACACACATCTGGTTGTGTGGAATTGTAGTTTGTGTTGATTATAGGGCTTGAGACAAGGATACCAAGCACACCCAAAGGGTTTTAGGGAGTTGTAGTGAGGTTCATTTCTAAAGAGCAATGAGTAAGGACTTTCATTTTGAGTGACTAGAGAGGGCAGTCTGTTTATGAGATAAGCTGTAATGGGGAAAGCTTCCCACCAAAAGTGTAAGGGCATTTTGGCTTGTGCTAGTAATGTCAAGCCAAATTCAGTGATATGTCTGTGTTTTCTCTCAGCCCTATCATTTTTTTTGGTGATGTGTAAGGGCATGACATTCTGAATTGTATCCCTGCTTCTATTGTGTGGTTTTGCACAGCCTTATATTCCCCATCACCATCACATTGGATTGTCTTAATTCTCTTGTTAAACATATTTTCTGCCATGTTTTTAAACTGGTAAAAGCTTGTGCAATATCTGATTTTTGTTTCAGATGATAAATCTATGTAAATCTACTAAAGTCATCAAGGAAGTGAATATAATATTTGAAACCCGAAGGAGATGTTATTGGTACAGGCCCCCATACATCAGTATGAACTAATTCAAGAATTTCCTTAGCATGAGAGGAAGAGGTTTAAAAGGGTAAAAAAATGCATTTTGTCATATTGAAAAGCCTCACAAAAGTTAAAATGATCACTAGATGATAGTTTGACATTACAACTTTTCAAGACTCTATCTAGGACTTTATTATTTGGATGAACAAGCCTTTTATGCCACCTATCATTGACAAATACATAAGCACACAGGTCCCTTTTAGTCCTTGAGAGCTGATACAAGCCATCTTTAAGTGTCCCTCTTAGAATTGCCTTCCCTATCAACTTGTCTTTCACAAAGCAACAATTTGCATCAAACTCAACCAGAATGTTATTGTCAGCATTTAATTTCGACACACTTAATAGGTTTTTAGTAATGTTAGGCACATATAAAACATCATGTAATTTGAGTGAGTTTAGTTTTGAGGAACCAATGGCAACAATCTTCAATTTCTCACCACTTCCAACTATTAATGAGTTCTTACCATGATGTTTTGTCAGATCCTCAAATTTGTCAGTTTGGTGTGTCACGTGATTACTTGCACCACTGTCAAAGTACCAATCATAATCTTGAAGAGAGCTTTGTGAGGCTAGGAAGGCATTGTGTGCTCCTTGTCTGTCACTTCATGTTGAATAATTTGAATTTGAATAAGACTTATCAAATCTGTAGTAGCAATTTACTGCTGTGTGCCCGACCTTGTTGCAAACTTGACATGTTGGCTTAAATATTCTTCCTCTTCCTCTCTAACCTCTAAAGTTAGAGCCTCTCTAGTTGCTACTGGGACCTCTGTAGTTGTTGTTTGTGTTGAATTTTTTGCATGTGTAATCAGTTTTGTTGGCAACATTTGCTGAAGCATTAAAGGTTAGGTTGGTGAGGCTATTCAGTTGTTTAAGTCTACTCTCAAAGGTCCGCAATTGAGCCTGCAGATCAACCCAAGTGAGACTAGTTTGATCAGATAGCTTGACCACCATAGGGTTGTATTCAGAATCTAAACCATCCAGGGTTTGAATGGTTAGATCTAAGTTGGAAATAGGGCTGCTTGCAAGTTTAAGCTTGTTAGCAAGATTCTTCATTTTGACCAGATACTCCTCCATCTTCATCTCTCCTTTTCTGATGCTGTGAAACTCAGATTTAAGGTAAGTGACTCGAGACCTTGTGTGTGCACCTTCTAGGCTTTGAGCTTCATCCTAAAGTTGTTTTGAGGTTTCACAATGCATGAATTGTGTTGCCATTTCAATAGTCATTGAATTCAACAACCATCCAAGGAGTTGTAAATCATGAGCATGCAAATCTTCAAAAGCAGAATTTGGCTTCTTGCTTGAATCTATAGAAGCTATTAATTCTTCTGGACACTCCTTTGTCCCAAGCATGTGCCCATTGAGAATGCAGCCTTTGACTATAGAGATCACCAAGGATTTCCATAGTGGATAGTTGTCTCTGTCCAACTTGACAGATACATTAGATGGGAGATCATTTTTGGACTTTGAATCTGCTATGGATGCCATGATTTGTATTGGATCAAGAGCCTTAAGGGCTTAAGCGCTCTGATACCAAGTTAGAAAATGTAATGAGAGGTAAAGAATGATATATTGATCTGATGATTACAATGTACATATATAGCAAATGCTAGCAATACATAATCCTGTGATTAATGCTAGCATTAAGATACTACAAGCAAATAAGGCAACAAATAATGCTGACAACCATTGATTGGTAATTACACTAATTACAATGATTAAAAGTGCCAAGGCAATTATTGGATCCACACATTAAGGGATCTTGTCTCTAATTGACTTTCTACACGAATTTGATTTAGTTTCGGTCCTATATGAGTTAGCCCATTTTGATGTGACTTCATTGTCAATTTGGGTTGATTTTTAGGCAAAAAAAATGTATCTAATCCAAACACATTATTAACTTATAGTATGGTATGGTATGTTTACGTAAATACATCTCATCCGATCCGACCCAAATATTATATGTGGTTTAAACTTAGTTTGAATCATTTTGTTTATAAAAGATTGCACTACACATACAAATCAAAACTCATAAACATGATTATAATATTAAGTCCAGCACACGTTAAAGTGAAAAGTTTACATGCATTCACGTTAATATTTTCACAACCTTGTCAATGTACAATTTGCATGCACTATAAAGACATAATGTCACAAGTCCACTACTTTGTTTCTAGCACCATCAATATATCGGAATTCACATTTAACAACACACATTCAACAACGCCCGTATGTAGAACATTGTTAAATGATAGGTGGATGAAAATACGCAACGCTCGATGAAAAAAGCTCTATTAAATATGTACAACTAACATTACTGAGTGATTCAAGCGTTATTATATCTGTACAAGCAACAAAACTGATTTCACTAGCGTTGTTAACTGTATGACTCAAAGATTTAACAGCGCTCGATGAAGCAAACGTTATTGATTCTCACAAATTTAACAATGCTTGCTTTACAAAGCGTTATTGATTCTCAAGATTCAAGAACACTTGTTGTAATGAATATTGTTGAATCTTTCATTAAGACGCTTTTCATTAAATCCTTCCCACATACTCTTTCATTAAGACGCTAACCTTCCCACGACTCATAAATCCTTCCCACATACTCTTTCATTAAGACGCTAACCTTCCCACGACTCATAAATCCTTCACACGACTCAAAAAACCTTCCCACAAGACTTACCTTCCCACAAATTTCATTCAACTCACCTTTGCACAACATTCATTCATTCACTCTCTGCGTTTTCCATCCAACTACACTCACATTACATAAAAAGTTGAAAATACACAAAGTGAGTATTCCATCCTTGCGTTTTACCCTTTTTTAAGTTTTCTCATTTTTGTTGCATCCTTGTGTTTCTTCCTTTTTGTGTCTCTCACTGTTGCAATTATTTTTTGGTTTGCTAAATCAATGGAAAATAGATGAGTTAGGATATTATACTATTGATTAATGCACAATTTATGCTCATTGGTTATCAATTGGATTGAGTTAGGTGATAGTAGTAGTAATATGTGGAAATCTCAAATAATTTTAGGGATCATGCAAGTGGATGAGTTAGGGAATTGTCCAATCATTGAAAGCACAACATGACATGTTGATGCAGACCATCTTACAAAGAACAATTGTCCCTGACAAAGCAATATTTGTTGGGATAGGATTATGACACCTGTTTTACATTTTTAATAGGTTTTACTTTGATAAGATTGCTGAATTTATCTTTTGATTTTTAATTATCAATATCAAAATTATCTTTTGAGGATAAAAGTGTTGTCTTATTGTACCACCTCATTATGAGATGTTATGTAACACAGATTGGTTCAGAACTTTATAAAGTTGATTGAGGTGATGCTTTTGGTTAGGACATAAGCAAATCACTAATGAATTTAAGTCTTTGCAATTATTATTAGTGTGTGAGAGAGATATTGTAAGGCACCAAACCACAGGTCCAATGTGTATCATCAAGAAATTCAGGTGAAGCATTGTGAATTGAAAAGAAATGCTTTAAATGGTAGAATGGTTGCATGCTAAACAATAAATTTGAACTCCTGAACAAATATTGCTACCTTTACACCAAAAATATATATGTGGTAGTACAACATAATTTTTATTATATAAACCGATAAATGCAATAGTAATGCTTATCACCAAATTTATCTCTCCAAAAGCATTGCTTGCTTTTTGCACCTAGGTACATCTTTCATTTCTGCTTGTTGAATTCCATACTTAAGCCGCCAATAACCTTTGGATATCCTTCTGAAAATAATATAAAACAAGAGCATAAATATATTTTCAAAGCTTTTTATTGTTGGGAAGTAAGTCACATCGCCTACCTCATTGTATTGGGAATGGTTTAAATACCTATTGGGTTACTCTTCTCATTGCCAATTGGTTTTAAGATAAACATTAATATGATATCAGAGAAAGAGTGCAACTTCTTTTCAGTTGTCATGGGCTAAAAAATGCCCTTTAATTTTGGGTCAAAGGTAACCATTTGTCTGGTCTGGCACAGACTTATGTGGAGAGGGCATGTTGGGAAGTAAGTCTCACATCGTTTTCCTCATTGTCTCGGGCATCGTTTCCCTCAATTGATAATGAAACCTTAATATGTCTCGGACATGTTGGCATTGTCTCACATCGTTTCCCTCATTATGTGGAGAGGCATGTTGGTTTAAATACTTGTTGGGTTACGCCCAACTTCTTTCCGGTTATCATGGGCCAAAAGATACCCTTTATTTATGGGTCAAAGACAACCCTTCGCCTGGTCCGACAGGCTTATGTGGAGGGGGCATGTTGGGAATTAACATCGCCTACCTGTTAGGCCACTCCTCTCATTATCAATTGGTTTTGAGATGAAACCTTATCAAATAGTTTTTGCTGCTAGGAGAAAATGGGTTTATGCTGCTAGGAGAAAAGACTAACATACCTCAATTTGAAAAGGAGATGTTGTTGGTGGATATCTTTCAACAACTTTACCATTTTTATCAACCAAGAATTTCTCAAAATTCCACTTTATAAGATCACCTAGGAAGCCTCCTGCACTTGATTTCAGAAACTGATATACTGGAGCTGTGAATGGTCCATTTACATCAACCTGTTTAACCAAACACTATTACTTTCTTTACTTGTATATGTAAATCTGTATTTTTATTGAACGCATAACAATATTAATATATTATGAAACCTTATCAAAAATTGGAAATTCTGCTTTAAAACGAGTGCAAGCAAATTGCTTAATTTCTAGATTAGATCCAGGCTCTTGCATACCAAACTGGTTGCAAGGGAAAGCTAGAATCTCCAGACCTGTAAAGAAACTACATAAGGTCACTAGAAATGTGTGTACCATGTTCAAAGAGAAACAACAAAATTGGATTGAAGTCAATTTTGTAATCTATATACTGAAATTTTAATTTTTTTTCTCTATAATGAAACCATCAAAGTACTTTAAAAGTTTAAATAGAAGGAAATGGATCTAAGGTCAATGCTCATCTATATTCCATTATATAGTAACCCTTTTTTATTAGTAAACAACATAAGGAGTGTATGGTAGAGATGAAAAATGAAGATGCTATAATCCACACTTTCTCCTCCAAATAGTCTTGTAGAGATGAAAAAAAATAAAGATGCCACAATTCATATTCTCTCCTCCAAAATTCTTGCACCCCAAATTGGAATGAAAATTAAATAAAACAATAGTAACAATATCAGGGGAAATGGAACTCATTACCTCCGGATCACAAGGCAAACAACCTTACTATTGCACCGAGGTTCACCCTTTTTAAAAAGAGCGGCTCAGTGTATAAGGCTCTCACCTAGTGAGATCTAGGGAGGGTAGATATGCGCAACTTTATCCTTGTACGTAAACAATCTCTTCACTTGTAAGGGTAAGACTATGTACATGTATCATTCCTATATCTCACTAAGTGGAAGTATTGTACAGATTGGCTTCCCTTAGTTAAGCTATTGAATCAAATATAAAGATATGTAGCATGGCAAATATGCACATCCAAATGAAGGAAAGGGGAATCAATATAAAATTTACTTTAATCTTCGGATGTGTTGGGAGAAAAAAGTCAATTGTAGGTCATATTTATCACTATTATAAGAAGAGTCATATATAATACATAATATTGATGATATTAGTTTATGAGTTGCATAGCAAGGGTAGAAGAGGTTTTTCACTTATTTCTATTTGTAGAAGTTAGTTTGTAACTAACTTAACTGTCTTTCCTTTTCTGGTAAATAGTTAGAACTCTCTTGTATAAATCCCAATTATCTTAGCTTTGTTTAGCTAAGAATGAAATACAATCAATGAAGTATATTTTACACACAAATTCCAATATGGTATCAGAGCAAATCTTGCTCTAATAACCGCTGCTGCACTCTCTTTTCTTCGTCTCTCTTCTTCTCACCCTAGATTCTTTTCTTCTCTTTTCTCATTCTTCTCTCTCACGAAGGATTCAATCATCTCTTCTCATTTCTTTCTCAAATTGAAGCTATGGGAGATTATCAATCAGAATCAAACAGCATCACTCATGATATTGATTTGCAGAACCCTAGAAATCCTTTCTTTCTACATCCAGGAGACAATCCAGGTTCAGTTCTTGTTTCTACACCTCTCCATGGACCTAATTACAATTCATGGAGCAGAAGAATGAAACGTGCATTGCTATCAAAGAATAAGTATAAATTTGTTGATGGAACCATTCTCATGCCACCACCTGATGATCCTATCTTTGATGATTAGGAAAGATGTAATACTATGGTGGTTTCATGGATCACAAGATGTGTAACTGATCAAATTGCTCAGATCACTGTTTATATTGACAATGCACAAGATTTGTGGAAAGATCTAAAAGATAGATTTTCAAAGGGAGATTACTTTCGCATTTCAGATTTATTGCAAGAATTGCATTCCATCAAGCAAGGTGATAGGAACATTTCAAACTACTACACTGATCTGAAAACTATTTGGGATGATTTAGAAGATTTGAGGTTGATACCTTCTTGCACTTGTCTTGTGAAATGCAAGTGTGGAATGGTGGAAGTTATAAGGCAACAAAGAAAATCAGAACATGTAATCTGCTTCTTGAAAGGACTGAATGAGGAATTCAGCAACACCAGATCCCAAATTCTATTGCTTGAACCACTACCTCCTATTACTAAGGCTTTTTCATTGATTCAAAAACAAGAAAGGCAAGTCCCTGCTACTAGTACAAAAGTCTTGTTAAATTCCAGTTCAGGGAATTTGGTTGAAAGTACAACTAAGAATTTTGGCAATGATGTGCAATGGAAAGGTGTATTGGGTAGAGGAAATGTGTTTGGTAGATTTAGAGGAAGAAGCCAAGGAAGAGGATATGGGACAAACAGAGGACTTCCTACTAAGATGTGCACCTTTTGTGGTAGAGAAAGGCATACAGCTGATGTTTGCTATTACAAACATGGATTTCCTTCCAATTTTGGCAAGCAGAGAAATAATGGTGGAACTGATGGCATTATGAAGAGTGCTAATTTGATTGAATCAAGCAATGAAAATGAACACATGCTTACTGAAAGTGAAAGCAAATTTGTCCTGAGTTTCAGTCCTGCACAATATGCAGAACTAGTATCACTGTTGAACAAAGCAAATCTTTCTGAGTTTGGCAGAAACAGTGTGAACCAACTCGGTATTATGCCACTTGAAGAGACAGGACACAAAGACACAGGTAATACTCATCCATGGGTTCTTGATACTGGTGCTACTGATCACATATGTCCTTATTTGTGTAGCTTTGTGTCTTATCAATCAATTAAGCCTATTGCAATCAAATTTCCAAATGGATCCACTGTTACAGCTAAGTATTCTGGAATGGTGTTGTTTTCTGAAAAACTTGTCTTGCACAATGTGTTGTTTGTTCCTGAATTCAAGTTCAATCTCATTTCTATACATAAGCTTGCACATGACTTGCATTGCAGAGTTATTTTTGACAATTCTCAGTGTGTGATTCAGGATATGAGTACCTTGAAGATGATTGGACATGCTAAAGTGGAGAAAGATCTTTACATTTTTGTCTCACCTTCAAGGCCTTGTATAAAGAAGACTTTACTTGGTCATTTTGTTTGTAATTTTTCCTCTTTTGACTTATGGCATTACAGATTAGGACATCCTTCAATTGGTGTATTACAACACATTTGTAAAGATTTTCCCTATGTGCATTTTGATTCCAAAACAGTTGTGAATTCTGTCATTTTGGAAAACAAGCAAGATTGCATTTTCCTACTAGTATGAATAAAAGTATGGAATCTTTTGATCTTGTCCACATGGATATTTAGGGTCCATTGTCTGTTTCTTCCATCCATGGTTTCAAGTACTTTCTAACTGTAATTGATGATCACAATAAGCTCACATGGATATACCTTATGAAAGCTAAATCAGAGGCAAGGAATTTAATGTAGAATTTTGTTGTCTTTGCTCAAACTCAGTTTACTAAAGTCATCAAGATCATTAGAACAGATAATGGAGTTGAATTTCAGTTGCCTTCTTTCTTTGAAAAATATGGAATTGTTCACCAAACCTCATGTGTTGAAACTCCACAACAAAATTCAGTTGTAGAAAGGAAACATAGGCATCTTCTGAATGTTACAAGGTCAATACTGTTTCATGCTCACGTGCCTGATGTGTTTTGGTCATTTGCAGTTCAACATGCTACTTTTCTGATAAACAGAATTCCAAGTGCTACTCTTCAACAAAGATCACCTTATGAATTGTTTTATAAGTGTAAGCCTGATTTGAATGAACTTAAGGTGTTTGGTTGTTTGTGTTTTGCATCCACATTATCTGCACATAGAACCAAGTTGGAAGCAAGGGCAAGGAAGTGTATTTTCTTAGGCTTCAAAACAGGAGTCAAAGGTTTTGTGTTGTTTGATCTTCATTTTAGAGAAGTTTTCATCTCTAGGAATGTTCAATTTCATGAAGGACAATTTCCTTATCAAGCTGCCACATAAAGTCCATCTCATAATGATTCACAATCTGATCTTGATTTTCTTCTCTATGATTCTGACCATATTTCATCACCTCATGCCAACAATCCATCACCTCCTCACAATAACCTTGACTCAGCTACACACAATGACCTTGACTCAAACACAATAAACCCAAACACTACTCCTAATAGTAACTCAAACACTGAGACCCATACCACAGAAACATCTTCCACTCAAACACAAGGCCTTAGACATTCCACTAGACTAAGATATCCACCTACATATCTACATGACTTTCATTGCAACCTCTTTACACAAACCAACACCAATGTTCCTCATATTACACATCCTCTGTCCTCTGTATTATCATATTCTTCTATCTCATCTCATCATCTATCACATATTCTTTCTATATCTACTCACACTGAACCAAAGTCCTACAAACAAGTCATACAATCTTCTGAATGGATTGATGCTATGCAGCATGAACTTACTGCTTTGGAGATAAATAACACTTGGAGCATTGTTGATTTGCCACATGATAAAGTTCCTATTGGCTCTAAATGGGTGTATAGGATTAAGTATAAATCAGATGGCAGTATTGAAAGATTTAAAGCTAGATTAGTTGCTAAAGGATATGATCAAGTTGAGGGTGTTGATTTCTTTGACAACTTTGCTCCTGTCATTAAATTGACAACAGTGAGATTAGTTTTGGACATTGTTGCTTCCAGGAACTGGATTTTGCATCAATTGGATGTCAATAATGCTTTCCTATATGGAGATTTAACAGAAGATGTGTACATGACTATTCCACAAGGTGTTGTTTGCACAAAGCCTAATCAAGTTTGCAAGCTTCACAAGTCACTTTATGGCTTAAAGCAAGCAAGTAGGGAATGGTACAGAAAGCTCTCCACTACTCTCACTAACATTGGGTACATTCAATCTGCTTATGATCACTCATTGTTCACCAAGACAGATGGCCATCAATTGACTATTCTCCTCATCCATGTTGATGATTTGATATTAGCAGGCAACAATATGCATGAAATAAAATCTGTGAAGCAACATCTTCATGATACATTCAGAATCAAAGAACTTGGACCTCTAAAGTATTTCCTTGGGCTTGAAGTTGCAAGATCAACACAATGAATTATTTTGACTCAAAGAAAGTATGCTTTGGACATTCTATCTGACACTGGATTATTGGCTTCTAAGCCTGCACTCACACCCATTGCAAAAGGAACAATTCTCTCTCATGATTCCTCTGCACCATATGGAGATCCCGCTGCTTATCGAAAACTTGTGGGGAGGCTGCTTTATCTTACAAACATCAGGCCAGATCTCAGCTTTTCCATTCAACAGTTAAGTCAGTTTATGAGTCAACCAACTCAAGCTCATTATCAAGCATTAACTCGTATACTCAGGTACATAAAAAGGGCTCCTGGTCAAGGTATGTTTTACTCATCTGATTCTCATCTACAGCTCAAAGCTTTTAGTGATTCAGATTGGGCTACTTGTCCAAACTCGAGAAAGACAGTTTCTGGATTTTGTGTTTTTCTTGGTGATTCTCTAATCTAATGGAAGACAAAGAAGCAAACTACAATAGCAAGATCATCCACTGAAGCAGAATATCGTGCTCTTGCTGCTACTGTTTGTGAACTTCAGTGGCTTACTTTTATGCTTGATGGCTTTTCTATTCCTTTCGTCAAGTCTGCATTTCTCTACTGTGACAACAACTCAGCTCGTTATATTGCTACAAATTCCATGTTTCATGAACGTACTAAGCATATTGAGATTGATTGTCATGTTGTTAGGGAAAGATTGCAATCTCAACTGTTTCATTTGCTTCCCATTTCTACCAAAGAGCAACCTGCAGATTTGTTTACTAAGGCTTTGGATTCTTCTACTTTTGCTTACCTTCTTCCCAAGTTGGGTGTTTGCAATATCTACTCCCCAGCTTGAGGGGGGATATTGATGATATTGGTTTATGAGTTGCATAGCAAGGGTAGAATAGGTTTTTCACTTCTTTCTATTTCTAGAAATTAGTTTGTAACTAACTTAACTGTCTTTCCTTTTCTGGTAAATAGTTAGAACTCTCTTGTATAAATCTCAATTATCTTAGCTTTGTTTAGCTAAGAATGAAATACAATCAATGAAGTATATTTTACCCACAAATTCCAATACATAAAGCATATATCCTTGGATTTCTTCCAATGCTTTAAGCACAAATGGTCCTTACATATAATAAAATCAAGAATAACACACATAACATAGTATTAAACTCAAACGAAGGAAAGCAATTACCAGGTTTAGAAGTATTTCATGATACACATACATACAATTCAATTAAAACATCAAAAAAACAGCAAGATAGTTTCTCTGCAGAATTTGGATGAAGCACCACACAGGGAAGGGACAAAAATATCAACTAGAACATAACTGTGTCATACTAAAAAACACAAATAACTAAGCTCTATACATAACATACCTTGATTTTTATATTTTTCATATATGTGTGTCAGTTCCGAGTAGTTTGATGATGTCAAACCACTGTCATTGAGAGAAAATTTATTCAATGTTATCGTAACTGATTAGAAACTTCAATACAAATGTTAAGTTAAAAACTGATATATTTTCACTTAAACATTGAGAAACATTGAAGAATAAAAAATTAGGATGTAACATAAATATACTAAAGTACATGTGTCCCCTGAGAAATATGGATGAGATCACATATCTATATTCATGTCTCATTTTGTATCTCAAGTTAATTAAAGAAACTCCATTCAATTAAAAAAAAATTAATATTTAAATTTTATTTTGTAAAGTTTAATCGGGTACAAACTTGGGGACAAAATTTTTTTTGAAAGAGAATAGAAGAAGTACAAGTCCATACCATCTTGATGCAACATTGACAATCAAAACAACCTTCCCTTTAAAATTGCTCAGAGGAATATCCTTCCGGTCAATATCCTGCAACATATAATATTCTAAGAAATGTTATTAATACCGTACCGGTCATTAAACTGGTATGGGTACCGGTATAGTGATATAGTAGTTTAACCGGTTGTTCAGTAATTAAACCATATACCGATAGTAGATATACATATATAATATATTAACATTAATGTTGAAAAATCAATAAAAAAACAATGATTATTTTTATTTTCATTACAAAATTAATTTTAAATAAAAATCGACCGTTATGACCGATACGGTTCAATTGAAACCGGACGGTACGATTGATTTTGGCCGGTTTTTAACAGTATAATTATTGTATCGTACTGGTATTGAAACTGGTTCATCGGTTTATTAATTCACCGGTTCAATCAGCCGGCATGAAACAGTTTTAATATCTATTCCAAGAGAAAGGATTAAAAAAAATCCCCACACTTCGAAAAAATATATACAATGTACAAAATAAATCAATAATATAAACAAATTATCCAAACAAGAAATTTTGTAGAAACGATAATCCCCCAAAAAAACAATTCTTGACCCTTTTTATTGATCGGATACAGCTAACAGTCACACCAGCCAGAAAAAAAATATATTATGTGATAGGTTACAAGTCACACCAGAAAATAAATTATAAGGATAAGTAAGCTTTAAAAATTAAAAATAATAAAAACATAACGGGAGAGATTCACTTATTCTTGGAATAAGTAGAAAAATCTAATCTACGTCATGATCCTTCATTCATGAGAAATCCAATGGTTTGAATTTGTGAGTAAACTATTGGATTTTCTAAGATTGGATGGCTAAGTCTTTTACACTTAACTTGGATGGCTAAGACTTGAGTAATCCCTCCCAAAACATAATAATATAATAAAGAGGATTAAGTCATTGAGAGATACAAATTGAAATTGAGCATGGATAAATACCTTGACAGTAAAATCATAAATGGTTTTCTCAGTGGCTGCTCTTGCATGAAGTGAGAAAGATTTATGCTTGATAAGAAACCTAGGAAGATTGGAAGACGTGGTTTGTTGTGAAAACCCATGATGTTGGAAAAAAACTGAATTGGAGGAACCAAATGAGCAGGTTTTGATGAAAGGCACAGAAGGAATTGGTGGGTTTGTTCTAAATTGAGTGAAATCATGAAAAGGTGTGAAGAAAGTTGTAGAATAAGCCATTTGGGTGGTTGGGAATTGCATAAACTCTCTCAAGTTTTGTGCTTTTTATATGGAAATGAAGATAGAAAGTGGAAAATGTTTTTTTTTTTAGTTTTTTTAAATATTTTATGCTTCAGATTCCTTATCCGAAACAATATATAGTTATTGGATAATTTTAATAATTGTGTTATAGGAAGGGAGGATCCACTTACTCCAAATGTAAGTGGAAAATGACTTACTCCACATCTTAAAAAGTATTTTAATTAAAAATATTTTAAAATCTGTACCATTCAAAAATTTTAAAAGACACATGTCATCATCTCTAAATGTACTGGTAGATGATTCATATTCCAAATTTGAAGACTTAGTTTCATGTGGCTTCTTTTCAATTATTTTTATTTTTATTTATTTAAGTATTATTTATACTATAATTACTTTATCATTTTATCTATGAATATTAATAGAGAGCACTATCTGCCCTCACTGCTTCATTTTTTTAATCATATATTCATATTTATTTGTTGTACTTAATTACTGAAATATTCATTATCTATGTCTATACTACCTAAATTATAGGGTCAATCACTAATGAGAAGTACTAGGTGAATTGATCCAACAAATCATGAAGGAGACCTTGGAAGTGGATATTTATTGTTAATTGTTATTTTATTATATAGTCTTCTTGTAATCCAAAAATCTCATCCTTCTTATTTACAAAAAGTAATTAAAAAAAAAACTTGGTATGATGCTTTGTTTTGTTATTAAGCACTTTTCAATTTGTTTATTGAGTTCACTTAAATCTATTTGGTACATCCTATATGACACTGATGATATAAGACATGTTCCTTGCATTACTAAGATAGGTGTATGAGTTTTCCACAATGATAGTATTGGACTAATGATAATAAAGAAAAACAATAATAATAATAATAATGAATGTTTTAAATTTTTAATTAACATGACATTTTTTTTCATCAACCTGAGAGAACATGTTAAACATAACCTGGAACAGCAAATCTAGGTTTCAATACTCCTTTTCAATTGCATACTTTGGATTTGGGCATCAAAGCCATTAGATACAAGCAAATTATGTTACAAGTTTATATTGATTACTTGGTATTTAAGGTACACCTCCAATGGGGTTACTTGTTTTGGTTGATTCCCCCCTCATTTTCTCTACTCATGGGCCTTTTTCTGTTTGTTTCTAGTTAAAACTGAATGGGCCTTCCCCAGTGTGTAGGCCCAAACTCCTTTAAACAGTTCCTTTTCTGGTTAAGTTATGTAGCTACTTTATGTTATTTCGGTTTCATTTTGTTCCTCTTTTAGCTTCTTGTATAAAGCAATGTATTACACTCTCATTTGGTAACAAGTTAAACGATCAATAAAGATTCTTAGTTGTGAGAGTGATATTTATGGTTAGGGATTGAGCATAATGTGGAAACATAAAATTAGATCAATTGAGAACTAAAGAGAAACAAGTAAAGAAACAAGAAAATAACACAAGCTCTAACATGGAAAAACCCCCTAAATGTGAGAGTTAAAAAACCATGGGCGCTCAAGGGCAAAATTTCATGTTGGACCAGACTGCAACCGGGGAGCCTCCAACCACTGGGAGTTTCATTGTTACCGGGGTATGAGAAGAGTGAAGAGCCACAAGTGATGCACCACGTCTTGAACCAAAATCTTAAGGCATTAGTTCTATGTGCTTTTTCTACTTATAAGTTCTTTTACTCTTCCCCACATATCCAATGTGAGACTTCACACTATCTCTGATGTGTGATATTGTTAATCTTGTGATGCATTTGCTATGAATATTATATGAATTCTTAATGTTGAAAAATGCAAGAGAGCTTGGCAAGCAAGTTACAGAGTTGTAGGTTGGTAGGCAATTGTAGGCATCATTATTGCCTTGGCAAAACTTAAGGGAAAAGGAAAAAATTGTTGGCCACAAAACAAATGCAAGAGGTATGTAGAAGAATTGTACTCACATATCTCAACATATTTGTGTTGAACCATTAATATAACATTGATATTTGCATTCTCTTTTCTATTGCTAGCATGTTGCACATCTTGATAAGGCTATATCCATTAATATAACATTGATAAGGCTATATCCATTTTTTTTTTTTGGTGTTTATGATGGTCATATAGGTAAGAATCAAACATAGTATATGGAATGTAAGTTTAGTAAGAGGCGAACAAATGTTATGTAGATATAAAGATTGCGGATAATATCATACCACAAGTCATTAGATTTAAGTATTTTTGGTCAATCATACAAGACAATGGCGAAATTAAGTAATTGATATAGATGTGAACCATAAGATTCAAACTGGATAGATGAAATAGTGGAGTGCTTCATGTGTAATTTGTGAAAAAATGTACCACTCAAGCGGGGAAGTTTTACTACACGTACGACTACAAGACCTACATGTTGAAATTTCTAACAATTTATGGGTCACAAATATAATTCTATAATTGTGTTATAGCCATTATGTATTTAGCCAATATATATAAAATGGTCTTATGGATTAATTTGGTGGCTAAGGGCATATGTGTCATGAAATATTATGAGTGTAGATACATTCGGGCAATTTCTAGTTTGATGAAGGGACTGAATTAGAACATTGCAACTTAAGTGGTAACCGTTAATGTTACCTTTATGGGTTATGGTCCCCAGTTGCAGAGCAACGTGTTTTATTGAGTAACTGATGTTATAAGGGTTGGTTTATGAGGATATGTGACTTAAGTCACAAAACCAACATATATATAGAAAAGAGAAAGATATAAGGACAGAGCCCTTTAATTCTCACAAAACATTCAGGAACATCAGGAGCACTCTCGTTCTCTCTGGATTCCCCTCTAGCGGAGCGAACGGAAAACCATCAGGCTCTAGCAACCGGAACATCCAACAACCCACATACCTCGGAGCATTCGGAATGGCTAACCAAGGTATGCGTTTTCTTCTTCACTATGAAACCAATTGGGGTTTTCTTCGGTCTGGATTAGGATTGTTCCATTAGGGTTTATGTATGGGCATAAACATTTGGTTTCGGAACAATGTCCTAATCATTCGGTTTCGGGGATACGATTAGGATTAATCGGAAATATCCAACAAGTGGTATCAGAGCCACCCCAATTTGGTTCATATGTGAAATTTGGGTTTTGTATGATGTTGTTCATGTTTTCCTCAAATTGGGTTTTGTTTTGCAAAATTGATGATTGCTATAACATTATTTTGAAACATTAGCAATCATAATGCAATTTTTGGCTATTTTGGGGTGAATTTTGCGAAAAAACCCGATGGAGAACCTCCATCTTCGTCAAAACCCTTGGGTAGACGAAGGGTTCTCGCTCAAGCGAGATACCTGTCGCTCAAGCGACGTTGAGGCAGTAGCTACGACAAAAAAATTTTTGGGTTCTCGCTCAAGCGAGACCCCTGGCGCTCAGGCGAGACCCCCTCGCTCAAGCGAGATTCAGGGACACTTTTTTGGGGTCTTTTTTCAAGTAAATTTTGGGGCTTTGGTATCTTTATGCATTAAACATGGTTATGATATGGTTACCCGCTGAGTTGTCTGTTATTTCAAGTGAGCCAATTGAAGTGGAATGTCGCCCAAGTGACCTCTTTCATGGATATAACTCATAAGGAATATTAGATGTTGGTGTGTGTGGTTATTCATGCGGATATTAGCTGGCCCTAAGGAAAGTTAATGTTTGGCCGAAGATCATGCACACTGGCAATGATAAACATGTGATAATTATTCAGTTTTATACATATGATTGATGAATCAATCCAAAGAGGGGTTCGTCAGTTGACATGTCTTATTATCAATGTTGATCATTGCAACAAGAGTACCACTTGCAGTTAATATTACTGTCCAAAGACTTGATATTAATGGTGTGCTAGGTATCTTGATTGGGACATACCATTGTTTATAGCATATTGATGATTTTGAGTTGTGAGCATGTTTTAATATATTGTCTTTTGTTCTATTTAGCACCAACCATTGCTTCTGTATCTGCAAATCTGAATTCGGTTCCAGTCCTCAATGGAACAAATTTTGAGGACTGGAAAGAGAACATGGAAATTGTTCTTGGCTGCATGGATCTGGACTATGCATTAAGGGTAGAGCAACCACCTCCTCCTTTGGAATCCAGTACCTCTGAAGAGAGGAAGGATTATGAGAAGTGGGAGCGCTCCAATCGCATGTGTCTCATGATCATTAAGCGCGACATTCCAAAAGTCTTTAGGGGTACTGTCTCTGATAAGACGACAAGTGCCAAATTTTTCCTTGCTGAGATAGAAAAGCGCTTTGCAAAAAGCGATAAGGCGGAAACAAGTACTCTGTTACAGAACTTGATTTCTATGAGGTATCAAGGCAAGGGAAATATAAGGGAACACATTATGGGAATGTCCAACATTGTCTCAAAGCTAAAGGCTCTTAAGCTTGAGATGTCGGAAGACTTGCTCATCCATCTGGTTTTAATTTCTCTTCCTGCACAATTCAGTCAGTTTAAGATTTCTTATAACTGTCAAAAGGAGAAATGATCTCTTAATGAGCTCATTTCATTTTGTGTGCAAGAAGAGGAAAGGATGAAGCAAGAGAGGACAAAAAGTGCCCATTTTGTTAGTACATCTAAAGACAAGGGCAAAAAGAAAATAACTATGGAGCCCAAGAATGAAGCTACAAAGGGTCCAGTGCAAAAGAAGCAGAAGCAGATTACTGTTTGTTTCTTTTGCAAAGAATCTGGACATTTAAAGAAGAAATGTGAAAAGTATCACGCATGGCGTGCTAAGAAAGGTACATTTCTTGCTTTGGTCTGTTCTGAGGTCAATTTAACTACAGTACCTGGAAACACTTGGTGGTTAGACTCCAGTTCAACTCCTAACATCAGTGTTTCACTACAGGGTTGCTTGAACTACCGAAAGCCTAATTTTGTTGAAAGATACATATTCGTTGGCGATGGAAAATCGGTAGAAGTTGAAGCTATAGGAAATTTTAGGTTATTATTAAGTACTGGTTTATATTTGGATTTGAAAGACACATTTGTTGTACCGCCTTTTAGACGGAACTTAATTTTTGTTTCTTATTTGGACAAATTTGGTTATTATTGTTCATTTGGAAACAATTCGGTTAAATTGTCTTTGAATTCAAATATTGTTGGAACTGGTACTCTTATGATGAATGATAACCTTTATATGTTGAATACTGTAGCTGATTATAGCGAAACCTTGAATGTGGAATCACGTGGTACTAAACGTAAAATTGATAATAATAATTCAGGTGCATTATGGCACAAGCGCCTAGGTCACATTTCTCAAAAGAGAATTGAGCGTCTTGTGTCAGATGGGATCTTGGATTCCATTGACTTCACAGACCATAAGGTTTGTGTTAAATGCATAAAAGGTAAACAGACCAAACAATCGAAAACTGGTGCATATAGAGCTTCAGACGTCTTAGAATTGATACATACGGACATATGTGGGCCATTCCCTACGGCTTCCTGGAATGGTCAACAATATTTCATATCATTCATAGACGATTATTCTCGTTATGCATACATTTTTCTTATTCATGAAAAGTCCCAATCAGTGGACGTGTTCAAAACTTTTAAGGCTGAAGTTGAAAATCAACTCAGCAAAAGGATAAAGTGCGTCAGATCTGATCGTGGTGGTGAATACTACGGTAGATATGACGGTTCAGGTGAACAACGTCCAGGGCCTTTTGCCAAATACCTAGAGGAATGTGGTATAGTCCCACAGTACACTATGCCAGGATCGCCTAGCATGAATGGTGTGTCTGAAAGACGAAACCGGACTCTTAAGGATATGGTAAGGAGTATGATTTGTCATTCTACCTTACCATAGTCACTCTAGGGAGAGGCACTTAAGACTGCAGCTTATATTCTTAATAGAGTACCAACTAAAGCGGCTGCCAAAACACCTTATGAGCTTTGGACTGCGCGAAAGCCTAGTCTTAAGCATTTTCATGTGTGGGGATGTCCAGCTGAGGCAAGCCCTTATGAAAAGAAATTGGACTCCCGTACAGTGAGCAGCTACTTTATTGGTTACTCTAAAAAATCAAGGGGCTATAAATTTTATGATCCAAATTTAAGATCCATATTTGAGACGGATACAGCCACATTCTTTGAGGATATTGAGTTTGAGGGGGAAGATAAAGTAAGAAACTTTGTCTTAGAGGAAGAATCGGTATCAATTCCAGATCCGATTCATATAGTTGCTTCTGATGAAGCAAATTTGGAACCTCTTCAAGACACTCTCCCTACTCAAGATGAGTTAGTAATTCATGAAGGACAAACTCAAATTTCTCAAGAACATGGACAAGAGTTGCAAGAGCCTATAGCTTTGCGTAGATCCACTAGAGAAAGGAGGAATGCAATTCCAGATGATTACATCTGCCTTCTCCTGGAACATGAGAGTGATGGCGTTATGGATAACGATCCTCCAAACGTTCGAGAAGCCATCCAAAGTTCCAATTCGGAAAAGTGGATTGAAGCAATGAAAGAGGAGTATAAATCCATGCAAGACAATAAAGTTTGGGAACTTGTCCCATTACCAGAAGGAAAGAAACCCATTGGTTGCAAATGGATTTTTAAGACTAAGCGGGATTCTAACGGTAATGTGGAAAGGTATAAGGCACGTCTTGTAGCTAAGGGTTTTACTCAAAAGGAAGGGATTGACTATAAAGAGACTTTCTCTCCGGTATCATCGAAAGACTCTCTTAGGACAATCCTCGCTCTTGTAGCTCATTATGATTTGGAGCTTCATCAGATGGATGTCAAAACAGCTTTTCTCAATGGAAACATTGATGAAAAGATTTATATGGTGCAACCAGAAAACTTTGTGTCGGGAGACCCAAAGAATATGGTTTGAAGATTGACAAAATCTATCTATGGACTAAAACAGGCGTCTCGTCAGTGGTACCACAAATTTCATGAGGTGATTCTCTCATTTGGTTTTGAGATGAATTCAGTCAAGGATTGTGTGTATCACAAATTCAGTGGGAGCAAACACATTTTCTTGCTCTTGTATGTGGATGACATACTGCTTGCCACTAATGATGTGGGTACCTTGTTGGAAACCAAGTTATTTCTCTCCAGTAATTTTGAAATGAAAGATCTTGGTGAAGCTTCTTTTGTATTAGGAATTCAGATACACCGAGACAGATCTCGGGGTATTCTTGGATTATCACAGAAGAGCTATATAGAAAAGGTACTTAAAAGATTTGGCATGCAGAATTGTAAACCAATGGATACTCCAGTTACTAAGGGAGACAAATTTAGTCTCAATTAGTGCCCTAAAGGAAATCTGGAAATTCAGGAAATGCAAAAGATCCCTTATGCGTCAGCTGTAGGGAGTCTAATGTATGCTCAAGTATGTACGCGTCCGGATATAGCGTTCATAGTTAGGGTTTTAGGCAGATATATGAGTAATCCAGGAATGGATCATTGGAAAGCAGCCAAAAGGGTCATGAGGTACTTAAGGGGAACAAAAGACTATATGCTCACATATAGGAGATCAGACCAATTAGAGATCATTGGGTATTCTGACTCCGATTTTGCGACATGCCAAGACAGTAGACGATCCACTTCGGGCTATGTATATCTGTTAGCAGGTGGTGCAGTTTCTTGGCGCAGTGCCAAGCAAACTCTTGTGGCTTCATCCACAATGGCAGCAGAATATATAGCATGTTATGAGGCATCACATCAGGCGACATGGCTGAGAAATTTTGTCACTGGGCTGCGGATTGTGGAAGGAATTGAAAGACCACTAAGGATATACTGTGACAATAAGTCAGCCGTGTTGTTCTCCAATAACAATAGGAGTACAGCAAATTCGAAACACATCGACATAAAGTTCCTAGTTGTTAAGGAGAAAGTACAAAGCGGACAACTTTCCATAGAACACTTAGGCACTAACTCCATGATTGCGGATCCTCTTACAAAAGCTATCACACCCAAGGTCTTTCATGAGCATACTGCTCACATGGGTGTTCTACAGTGTGAGGATCATTTGGTTTAGTAGGAGTTAGACGTGTATACACTTTTATGTTTTATGGAATTTCAGTATTATGTGTGAATACTTTGTATTCAAACTTCAGTTGATTAATCATTCAGTTTGGTATTCTGTCATTATGCTTTGTACAATAAGGTTTTATGTTATAATTAAGGATCTCACTAAAGTAAAGTAGGACCAGTTGAAAATTGACATGTAAAGACCATATTCATGTGATTTTCATGCTACACATTTCATGATGTATCTATGTCATTTGGTTGTGTCAAATTTGGTGATCATTGTTGAATTAGTCATGATTAATATGACGAAGTTCAATGTGGTTCGATACGGAGACGGGACTAATGGACGGGATAATTTGGGTATGCCTGTGACATAATGGTATATTAAGCGCGCAATAAGGATAACACGTATGGTGAATCATATATGTGACCAGTGGGAGATTGTTGGAATTTCTAACAATTTATGGGTCACAAATATAATTCTATAATTGTGTTATAGCCATTATGTATTTAGCCAATATATATAAAATTGTCTTATGGATTAATTTAGTGGCTAAGGGCATATGTGTCATGAAATATTATGAGTGTAGATACCTTCGGGCAATTTCTAGTTTGATGAAGGGACTGAATTAGAACATTGCAACTTAAGTGGTAATTGTTAATGTTACCTTTATGGGTTATGGTCCCCAGTTGTAGAGCAACGAGTTTTATTGAGTAACTGATGTTAGAAAGGTTGGTTTATGAGGATATGTGACTTAAGTCACAAAACCAACATATATATAGAAAAGAGAAAGGCATAAGGACAGAGCCCTCTAATTCTCACAAAACATTCAGGAACATCAGGAGCACTCTCGTTCTCTCTGGATTCCCCTCTAGCGGAGCGAACGGAAAACCACCAGGCTCTAGCAACCGGAACATCCTACAACCCACATACCTCGGAGCATTCGGAATGGCTAACCAAGATATGCGTTTTCTTCTTCACTATGAAACCAATTGGGGTTTTCTTCGGTCTGGATTAGGATTGTTCCATTAGGGTTTATGTATGGGCATAAACATTTGGTTTCGGAACAATGTCGTAATCATTCGGTTTCAGGGATACGATTAGGATTAATCGGAAATATCCAACACTACAATGTTATATGAAAATGAATGTTGGACAATAAAATATCAACAAGAGAATAAACTTCATGTAACAAATATGAAAATATTGCGTTTGACAAGATATGATTAGAAATTAATGTACGAGGAATAAAGATGGAATAACTCTTATTATTCAAAATACGATAGAATCGTGCTTCAGGTGGTTTGGACATGTGTGGTGGAGACCGGTAGAAACCCCATAAGGAGAATAGATTAAACAGAATCTAGTGTAATTCCTAGAGGAAGAGAGACCAAGAAAAGACATTGGAATAAATGATTGATTGTTGTTGTAATGTATTATTATTATTATGCTCTAGATTTGGTTATCTGATATGGACTAAAACTTGTGAAACATGTATGAAACCTTCACTAACTGGTACTAGTTTTTTATTTTGTTGCTCTAAATTCTGCATGTCCTTATGTTCCATATATCACACTGGTCAAGTTTTCAAACAAATAGTTTTCGCTACACCTTTTAGTAAATGTTCTGGTAGATCATTATGGGTTGTGTGCATTTTTTGCTCCTCACCTTGTTGACTTAATTCTATAATAATTGGATGCAAATATTTCTTGCTACAAAATATGATCACCTTCAAGGAACAAGGAAAATAGTACATAAATTATTTGTAGTTCTATATGTAACAATGTGCTTGGATGCTCACTTCGCACCCAAAATTGTCAAGCAAGGTGATTGCTTAAGTTTTGAGCTAAGTACCTTCACCAAAAGGTGCATAAGAGTGAAGAATACATAGCCAGAGATGTAGGAACCTCTATTCAAAAAGCTTTTTCCAGGTGTGGTTAATTGCTTATGGTGGTTGCTCTGTCATATAGACTCAATGAAATCTATCACTCTTCTTTTTTTCTTTTGGTAACTAACTAATCTATTTCCTACTTAATAAGATATGATATTAATAAGTATAAGCTAATATTTTAAAAGAAAACAAAAAATAAAAATAAAGAGATTTAGACCCACCCCCATTTAAGCGAAACCCGCACCCGTTTCTTCCATTATTTATTTATTTATTTATTTTACAGCCGAAATAGCGAAGCCCCTAGTAGCTGTACACTGAAACTCATATTGCAACTGTTTCTGCTGTTTCTGTTGAATATCCATATCATATTGCAACTTATTCAATTCAATCTCTCTATTTTGGAAATTCAATTTTGAAAATGTTTATGTGGATGCTTTCTGTCATATTTGTTTGCTTCTCCAATTTAGAGTTTTTTGTGTTGTAGCCTATATGTTCGATAAAATGTCAAGTGTAGTCTTACGATTCTTTTATATGTTCATGTAGAGTTCAATCATCTAATGATAAGGAATGGGAAGCAATTTATTGGAATTAGTTTCTAAGTGTATATATGCAAGAAACATGGAAAAGTTTCAGAGGGATGAAATTGATAAATTGTGAACTCAGCTCAATAGTCAATCCCTAAATGTTGATTTCGTCACAAAGGTTTTCCATTCACAACGACAAAACCAACCGGATTAATCAGTTTCTCAGGGGAAAAATTTTCTGCACCAGATGGGTCTCAAACTCTTCACAAGAGTTATTTTTTTGAAACCCTACTTCCATTATTCCCATTTCATTCACACCCATTTAGTTTCAAATGATTATGATGTTAGTGCTGTGTGTAATTCCTTTAGAAAAGGTTGGAATTGGGACATCATAACCAACAAGTTTGGTTCCTTCAAGTTAAGTGATTCGGTTGTGGAGCAAATACTTTTGGAGTTGAAGAATCCCAATGATGCAAAAAATGCTCTTAGTTTCTTCCATTGGTCTACAAAGAAGATGGGCTTCAAACATGGGACATGGTCTTACTGTGTAGTAATCCATATTCTTGTTAGGGCCAGGTTGGTTACTGATGCTCGAGCATTGGTCGAATCGGTTTTATTGAAAACCAAGGAAAGTAGTAATAGCATGAGGTTTTCGGTTGTGGATTCGTTACTTGATGGGTATAAGGTTTATGATTCTCATCCTATGGTGTTTGATTTATTGATACGGGGATATGCTAAATTGAGAATGGTTGACATTGCTTTCGATACTTGTCGTTATGTGGAGGAACATGGGTTTTCTGTTAGTCTTGTAAGTTACAATAATTTGCTTCATGTTGTACAGAAATCTGATATGTGTGCTCTAGTGTGGGATATTTATGAGCATATGATTCAAAAAAGGATTTACCCCAATGTTGTAACTTTGAGGATCATGATTAATGCGCTGTGCAAGGATGGGCAACTTCAGAAAATTGTGGATACGTTGGAAAGAATTGAGGGGAAGCGGAACTCTCCTTCAGTTATTGTCAATACCAGCTTGATTTTGAGAGTCTTAGAGCGGGGAGATATGGAAGAAAGTATGGTGCTTGTATTGGTTAAGAGAATGTTGCAGAAGAATTTGGTTCCTGATTCAGTTGCCTACTCGCTAATTGTTGACGCCAAAGTTAGATTAGGAAATTTGGATTCTGCATGGGAGATGTATGAAGAAATGGTGAAAAGAGGTTTCCATGAAAATTCTTTTGTTTATACATCATTTATCGGAGCATATTGCAGGGAGGGCAGAATCGAAGAAGCGAATGATTTGATGCAGGAAATGGAAGAAAGGGACTTGAAGCCATATGGCGAGACTTTTGATCATCTTATCATTGGCTGTGCTAATTTGGAACGATTGGAGGAGTGCTTGAGTCTTTGTGAGAAAATGTTAAGAATGGGGCTTATTCCTAGTTGTTTGTCTTTCAATAAGATGGTGAAAAAGCTTGGTGAGAGGGGGGAAGTGAAGCAGGCCAATGCAATGTTGACAGTGTTGTTGGATAAAGGATTCTTACCCAATGATATTACGTACTCTCATCTGATAGAGGGCTATGCCAAAAATGATAAGATTCAGGAAGTTCTCAAGCTATATTATGAAATGGAGTACAAGTCTATGTCTCCTGGATTATCTGTTTTCACATCGATCATTCAGAGTTTATGCCATTGTGGAAAGCTTGAAGATGCAGACAAGTATTTAAGAATTATGAAAGGTCGTTCACTAACGCCTAACGTGTCTATATATATGACATTGATTGGCAGCTACATGCAGAAAGGAGATAGTTTAAGGGCTCTTCATCTTCGAAATGAAATGGCTTCTTTAGAGTTATAACCTATATAAGATCACCCTTTCAGAAGCTAGTGCTTGTTGTTTCAGTTTAATGTTATTCCCTGCAATGAAAAATTGTTGAGTCGGTGATGCCATCTATGATTTTATGAAATTTTGCATCGTAAACCCAGCCACACCAAAAGAACAAAATGCTGCATCTTCGAAAGTTGTCATATAGTGTGGAATGAGCTGACATATATATTATTTCTCATTCAGGTGCTTGTCTATTATTTTCTCTTCTCATAATTGTTTCGGGATTTTTTTTTCATTGTGTAGAAATTGATGTTTATTTCCATGTATAATGAAGGGAGGTTTACAGGCTTTGGACATGTTGAGTTTGAAACTGTAGAAGTGGAATAGAAATTAAGCTTTTGTGAACTTGTTAGTCCGTGTGAATCATTTTGGAATTGCCGGAGAGTTATTTAAAGACAATCATACTTTGGAATGAACAATAACATAAACTTCTAATACCTACTAAGGGAAAAACTTTTATGATTAGATTTTATTAATGCATTTTCTCTATCATTTCCAGTATTATTATTAGAACTTATTGACTCCATTTGTTATTGAAGCAAATTGCTATACTGTGCAATGTACATGGATGTTGTCGAGGCTTTATCATTACTAAATATTGATATTGCTGCAACCTTCACTTTTGGTGAGGATCATCATCAGTTCATGGTTGGCTTGAAGTATTTAGCCTTGTCTTCGGAATCTAATGTTGGATAGGCGCCATAAACATCAACATGCATATATACTACTAATACACAGAGTACCATGGTATTGTGGATGGGAGGTGCATGATTATGCACTGAAAAGTGGAATCCTACTAATCAGCTTTGTAAAAATGCGTTGGACCACTACTGCTAAATATCCAATTTTACGATTTCCGTGATCTTATTCAAGACTTTCTTGCACATATCATATTATATTTTTAAATCACGCAATAGTACATCTTTGAACCTGTTCATTGCCTTATCTAACTAGGTGTTATTGCCACATGTATCATTTGACCCCATGTCTTTGCATAACAATTAGTGTTTTTAAGTAATGGAGGACTGTCATTGATATGTCTAGGTTTTCTGTTATATTTGTATAGATGACTGTGTTGCTATGCCTCTTGCATCATCTGTTTCTGTCCTTATGTATATCGAACCTTTGTTCTGTCCAAACAACAAAGACATATTGAACTGATAATCAATTTGCTTTTCCAAATAATTAGTCATAGGACCTTGAGTTAGACAATACAGAACTGTTGAGACTTGAGACATCCCATAAAAGTTGGTATAGCTTGGGAAAACTCAAAAGTGTGAAAATACTCCTAATTATAGTATATACTCTTTTGATTTAATACGTTCTATTGATTCATTTCAATGTTTTGTCTCACACCAGCATCTTCCCTATTAATATGTCATTTTCATTTTTTGTTCTTCTTTTACCAGAGGCATTGAGCCTTCGTTCTATTGCTGACATGTAACTCTTGTTTCAACCATGATTAGTGCATGGAAAATTTTCAGCAATGTTGCAAAACTCAGTTATTCTTTCAATCTGCATGGGTTTTAATGAGAAACAGTAAAGCAGAGGCTGCATTCTACATTTTATGCGCAAAGCTTAAACAGAGAAATGGGATTCGGAGCCCTAAGGAACATTATACGTCCTATCTCACTCTCATCAGTGAGAACCTTCACTTCACAAATATTCAGTGGCCCTTCAACGGCACTGTTTCGTGCTGCTTTTGTGTCTCAAAAGCCTGGTCTCTACTTCCTTCATCGTGGGGCATTGCTCAGCAAAGGCCACAGTGGCTTCCTATTTGGAATCAGTTCCACAGCTTGACGGACACGCGCTTACCCAAGAGACGACCCTCTGATAAACCCTGTCGAAAGAGGGCCAGCTTGAAACCCCCTGGTATGTGCATCCCCTTTTCAGTTATCTTGGTTTCATTTACGAATTTGATCTTACAATTGAAACTTTTTTTCTTTTTAAATGGTTTTCGGCCTTATGCTTGGGTTCAGTATACGCCTGGTGAACCCATACTTCCGAATAATCCCAATAGAGTAATGATATATTCTCCTACTAAATCCTCCTACTAATCCTCCTACCCACAAAAAAGTGACATAGTAATACTTTATTTATTAGTGATTGGTTTACAAGTGACATATGTCACTTTCTTGTGAGTAGGAGGATTAGTAGGAGGAGTTAGTAGGATGATATATCATTTTCCATCCCAATAAATGGAGTATCAGGAGAAGGAATGAAAAGAAACGCATGAGGCAGCGCTGTGCCTTTATAGTGGTGCGCACTCTCAATCACCTGTTACATTTTAGGCTTTGAGTCTTGGATGATTTATAAGTATTATTCAGTATGTTTTCTATTTATGTGTAATCACATGGGTACCTCCTTTTATTTATTCTGAAGGTGTTTCATATTATTACAGCCATCTTAGAAGATAACCTTTTAATTGGAAAAAATTAGCTTGCTTACAATTGAAAATTTGCTAGGTTTATTTATTAACTTCTAGGGAAATTACACTGACCTACCCTGAAGTTTGACTTTTACCTCCCCGCTTGATGAGTTCCCTTGTCCACATCACTGCTTGTTTTGAAAAGCTACACTCACCTCCCATAGAGGGAGGTGGCTGTGATTACACTTAGACTCACCTCCCATGGTCTTGGCTTTTGTCTTTGGTGTAATTTACTGTGAAACTTTTTGTATTGTATTATTATTCACTTGCCAACTTGTTTAGTGTTGTCTCGTTTGCTTTCTGGATTGGTAATATAGCTAACTTTGGCTCTCTAAATGCTCTCTCATTGAGTTAACTAACTTATATTGTCACTTGTATATCTGTATAGCAAAAATGAAAAATACTAATCCTCCACAAAATCTCTCACTCTCTCTTGAAGACATCTGCCTCCCTGTATATTCATTGATTGATTACTTTGGAAGTAGATGTTTGCTTTGTTTGAGGATTGCATGTAATCTAGCACTTCTATGATCTAGTTAAACATTATTTTTGAAAAACACAATTAATTCTATTTAACCAGATTAGTTGTGCAAATGTTAAATGCAACTATTTTAATATGGTGTAAAGTTATTTAGTTGCTATAGAATGTCAGGAGTACTCCATTTCCATGGTTAAAGCTAGGGGTGAGCAGGACCCGATCCTACTCGCTCACCCAATATGGCCCGATCGTGATCGAGTCTGAATAGAGTCGGGTCTCATCAAGTCTAGGGTCAGGTTCGTGTTAAAAAATTACTCATTTAATATTTAGGGTCGGGTAGGACCAAGCATGACCTGGCCCGACCCGTCTCATTGTCACTTGCTCATCATGTTTGTATGTGTCTCTATTCAATGTAATAACGATATCTCTTTGGTCGAAAATATCATTAATTCTCTAATTTGTTTCATCATATATACATAATTAACAATATATATACATATATCATTTTATATGTCAAATTACATATTCATAATAATAAGTAATATTCATAAGACTTTGTCTAAAATGTGTATGCATTATATTTAATATGGGTTAGGTTTGGTTTCAAAGGTTGACTCAGTTGACATTTAGACACTTAGAGTGAAACTAGCTTATGATATAGGGTAGAGTCTAGGATCAAAAAGCGACATTATCGACATTTAGGATCACGTAATGGACAAGCCTTATTCGGCCCAGCCCAGTCTATGCTCACCCATAATGTTATGGTTTAAAGGAAAAAATATCCCAAAAATAAACAAATTAGAGGGTTAAATGTTGTTTTATTATTAATTAAAAATAAATGTTATAATTTTATATTATAAAGAGATATAGTTTCAATTCATAGCCATTTTTGCACTAACAGAACCTGACATTCATCACCATTATCTAATCAAATATAATTCAACGTGCTTCCCTTTTCTCGTTCAACAAATTTTATTGAAAGTAGTTGAAGTCATGTAATACTTTGTATTTAGATTTCAAAACAAAAGCCCACACTTTCTGGAATTATCATCAATAAAATTAACCAAATATATAGGACCACCTAGAGATTTATAATCCAACTTGCAAATATCAATATGAACCAAATGAATAATATTTGGATTTCTGATAATCTAATCTCTTTACTTTTATTGCATTACTTTATTACTAAATGTGGGAAATTAAACTTAAAGTTGTTAACCCTTCAATTTTTTTATATAGTCATCCTTATATTGCTTGTTAAAGAAAATATTTTTGGAAAAGAATGTTTCAATAATAAGTTAACTAACATAATTCAAACTCTTTTCATTTCTTTGCATGCGGTAAACCAATTTCTTCCCTGTATCATGAGCATTCATATCTTGGTCTACATAAGCATATATTTGCTTATTCAATCCAACCACTTTCACGTTGATCTTCTTCCATTAACATTCAATTTTATTAACAAGGAAGTCACTAGTCTCACTCGGATCATACAAGTTTTCTCTGTCTACAATTTCAATAAGTATATAAAATATTATTGTTTCTCTTTTACCTGATCGCTTGTATGTTTTGTTTTCTTTTCTCTCTCTTAAAATACTTATGCTACTCTTCGGCAATGCGAGCTTGTAGCTTTTCAGGTAGCTTGTAAATTTTTGACTCGGTCAATAAGCTATTAGAATTGTCCGACAAACAAAAATTGAAGGGACCTTGTAGCTTTTAAAAAAAGAACTTGTAGTTTTTGAAAAATTACTTTCCAGAAATATACTTGAAGTACAATTTAGAAAATGAAGGTAGCTTTCAATAATTTGCTTACCAATTTTACCCTTTAATTTTTTTGTAAATTACATAGTTACCCCAACTAAAAAGCCTTATTATTTTTGTGATGCATAAATTATTTTCAATGAATTTTTTATGATGCATAAATAATTCATGCATTTGATTATTAGATGAATGTAAAAATTATTTTCATATTATATTTTTAATGATATATAGTGTCAACGACTAAATGATACTATATATTTATGCAACTTAAATGCATTTTTATTTCAAAGGACTAAAATATATTAAAATGAAACATAAAGAAATAAAATATTGCATATTCAATTATAAATAAAAATATTAAAATTAGCAATTTTAAAATTTGATTTTAAATTATCTATTTAATTACTACAATTATCAATTATTTAATTAATAAGTAAATAATATTGTATGTACTTTCTAATCACTTTTCAAATTTTAGTTACTTACAAAGTTAGTTTTGTCGAACAACTCTAATTAAATAAGCTACCTACATAGCTATAAGCTTCCCATTACATTCACAACTACAATTTCACAACAATAAGCTACAAACTAATAGCTAGAATTACTAACTCATAACTACAAGCTAATTTTGTTGAAGAGACCCAATGTATGATAGTTTGGATGAAAAGAACGGAAGGGAAACATATATTATCAGATAGCATCATCATCATATTACAAGAGGGAGACAAAGATATTATCAGATCCAACCAAGTAAGGGATAAAGAAACCAAGTGAGGTTGTTTATCTCATTAGACCAACAAGACCGTCATCATCAATAAGAAAAAGGAAGGGAGACAAAGGATCACATTGACGAAGGTCCCATTTAAGTTGGATCTCCTTAGTAGGACTACCATTTACCAGAACCGAGGTTGTTGCACTAGTCAAACATTCCATAATCCAGATCTGCCATTGTTGACAAAAGCCTAGTTGGTCCATCATATGATTAATGAAGCTCCAATAGACCGAATCAAAAGTTTTTTCAAAATCAATTTTGAAAATACCACATTGTTTTGTAGTTGTCTTAATATTATGAATAATTTCATTAAGAACAACCACACCATCCAAGATATGTCTACCCTTGAGGAAAGCAGACTGAGTGTTAGTGATAACCTTGTATAAGACTTTTTGAAGTATGTTGGCCAACAATTTCGCAATAACTTAGAGGCAGTCAATCAAGGATATAGGTCTGAAGTCGCCCACCACCTGAGGACTACTCTTCTTCGGAATTAAGCAGATAAAAGAGGAGTTAACACCTTTGGTGATTTTACCTTTGAGGTGAAACTCACGAACCATGCCAAAGATGACATCCTTTAGAATATTCTAGAAGGATTTGATGAATTTGAAGTTGTATCCATCCGACCCAGGAGTCTTCCCACTATCACAATCTCAAATAACATTTTTTATTTATGCATCATCAAAGCTGGTAATAAGAGCGGCGTTGTTTGAGTGATCAATTTTTCTAAAAGGAACACCGCCAATAATGGGTCGACTCAGATTATAGTGAGAGAATAATGTTTGGAAGTGGGTGAGGACACCATTTTTAATACCCTTGACATCTTCAATCCAAATCCCATTAATTTGGAACCCATGAATATTGTTGTTTCTCCTCCGAACATTCACGAGCCTATGAAAGTATTTAGAATTAGAGTCACCATCCTTGATCCATCTAGATCTAGATTTTTGGAATAGAAGGTTGTGTTACATTGTCCTTGTTTGCCAAAGATCTTCCCAGAGGTTAGAGCGTTTAAGAACATCATCATCACTAAGATCCACGAATTCGCCCTTCAGATCAATTTCAAAAAATTTCTGGGAAGCAGCGTCAATTTTGTTGTCGATAACTCTGAACTTCTCCTTGTTCCAAGTTTTTAGGATTATTTTCAACTACTTGAGCTTCTCCTGAATGCTTGTATCACAACCCATTTTTGTTCGACAAAAGTGACAAAGTCCTTATCTTTGAACCAAGCATTGAGAACCCGAAAAGTTTTAGGACCCTAATATTGTTTGTTAACAAAAAAGACAACAACATATTGATCAGAAACCAATCTTTTCAAACCTCTCTTAACTAAAGAAGGCCATTTTATAGCCCACTCAAGGGAAATAAAAAATATGTCAAGACGACTTAGGGTTGTGCCATCACCTTTAACTAAGGGTGGCAAATGGATGGTTTTGGATTTGGATGAAAATGGATGAATGAAAAGTCATCCATCAATCCATTTAAATCATATTTTATGTTATCCAATCCATCCATATCCAATGGATTTTAATCCATCCATATCCAATGAATTTTAATCCATCAAATCCATCCATGACTCTATTTTCATGGATTTGGATGGATTCAATCCAATCCATGACTTCATATTTTTACAATATGTTTTTTTTAAAAACATTTTTAAAAAGTGTTTTTCTAAAACACGTTTAAAAATGTGAACTTTTGAAGTTTTTATCCAAAACTTAAAAGAATAATAAATTTAAAAAATTAATTTTAAAGCTTTGAATGGCAAATCATATGGTTAAACTTAAACTTTCGGTCTTAAAACCTTCAAGTGAGCTTCAAGTTAGTGTTGTTAGAAAAATTTGACGTATATCATAAAATTCATATATTCTTTTTGCTATTTCTCTCACTCTTCATGTTTTTTTGTTGGTTACAAACATAAATTATATTTATCAAAGTTAAATTACATAATTGATAGATAATTGAAATATCTAATTGAAGAAAGTATAAGAGAAATAGAATTGGCAAGAAATGTTAAACAATCAATGCAATTTTATGTGAAGGCTAAGTAAAAAAAGATTTTATACCCAAAGTAAGATTACCAATAAACTTCTAGCAAACAAAAATGCACAAAATTAAAGCATATTCTCATCCATATTTAAGACTAAAATAACATAAATTTACAATATTGCATTAACATAAGTTTTAAGCTTAAAACTAACTAGTAACACAATTATTGTATATATAATAATCAGCAAATAATTTATTATTCCAACACCAACATCCACAATACTATACAACAAACAATATTCTAATGTATATATAAGGAATCAAAAGATATATCAATCAATTTTAAAGGAACATCAAAATTAAAATAAACTATTAGAAGAAACAAAACCTTCAATGGAGATGAGAATATATGAAGATATTGGAAAAAAACTCTCCATAGATGAAGTAAAAAAGCTTTTGTTGAAGGAATGTTTTTGTTAGAAAGGGTAATGCAACTTTTAAATGAATCATTTTTGTTAAAAAAGAGTTTGCACATGTGTTTTGAGAAAAAAATATTTTAAATTTTTATTTTTTTGGATGGATTGGGTATCCATTGGATATAATGGATGAGTTTGAATCCATCCATTATCAACATCATCCATTGGATTATATCTATTTAAATCCATTAGCTCTAATGGATGGATTTGGATGGATTTTTAACTTGGATGAATTTTGGATGAATTTTGGATTGTGGATAATTTTGCCACCCCTACCTTTAACTCAAGTAAAGCGCCTGCCAGGAAGTGGAAGATCCAGAAGGTTCATATGGTTGATAAAGCGAGTGAAGCCTCTCATTTCCTTTGAGCAACCATGAGATTCACAACCTCTTCTTTCCTCGTTGGACTAGACTAAGTTGAAATCCTCAGCGAAGCACCACAATTTGTCCAAGGAACCGGATGTCCCATGTTCAAGGTCAGTCCAAACATGTCTCTTTTCTTTGTTGTTGCATGGGAGATAAACATTAATCATGTGACATAACTCATTAGAAATCGAGCAGTTACCAATAGTCTCAAGATATCCTTTTCCACTTTTAGTGGAGATTTTTTAAAGTTTCTCCTTCCTCCAAATGTTGAGTAAACCACCAGACTTTCCAATAGAAGGTTGGTGGTCCCAGTCAAAATAAGAACCATCCCAAAGTTTTGAGCATAAGGCGGAGTCGATTGATTCCAGCTTGGTTTCTTGTAAATAGAGGAAATCAATATGTTCCATCCTCACCATGGACCGAACCGCTCTCTTCTCCACTACCACACCTAGACCCCTCACATTCAATGTAGCAATCTTCATTAATTAAAAGTTTTCTCCACCATCTTGTTGTCTGTTGCCATACATGCTCCCAAATTATTGCCTTTTTTGGGATTTTCCGATTTCGATATAGCAAGATGAATAATGTCTTCTACATTATCGGAAGCCCCAACCATTCCCAAGGCCTGTCCAAATTCCTAAACGGCCTTGGCATCAGTCTACAGAGTTATTGGGACAACTTATTCGGTCGGCTTCTTCAAAACCGAGATTACCAAGGAGTTGCGGCTTCTTCCACATGATCTGTTTATGGCTATTGGTTTTTTTGGTTGGTTGGATGGGGGGGGGGGGGTGTAAGGACCCGATTTTCATAACTCGAAAATTCTCTTTTAAAATCCTTATTCGTGAAAGTGAAGTGATTACTTTTGAAAGACATTACTCGAACAGTTTGGAAACTTGAGTGAATACGTTTATAAATTTGCAAGACGGAAATATTCCAAACACCCTTCATTTCAAAAGCATGTCATTACACTTCCGTTCAAATACATCCTTTATACAATTACACTTTCTCAAAATTTACCTTGAATACAAACATTAGATCCACTTCATTATACACTTACAAGAAAGTTGTTTATACATGAATTTCACTTTAACATGTTCTTCATATTACAAATATTTATCATATAACATATCAATTACATATTATCCACTACTCTATCATGTACTCTTCTCCGCAAGCGTCCAATGCGCTACCTCCACAACCTGAACCCAAATATACAACACATATAAGGAAAGACAGAGGGAGTAAGAACCAACTACGGCGACCGTAGCATGGATTTACATGAAGTAATGACATTAAAGTATTAAAACCACACACATCTAACATCAATCATGATATGTATATATCAATCAACACATATTATCCATATTCACCCTATAGTACACATATATCCCATACTATATGTGTTCTATAGTGTGCATACTTATTCATCGCATTTTATCCATATTCACCCTATAGTACACATACATCCCATACTATATGTGTTCTATAGTGTGCATACTTATTCATCGTATTTTATCCATATTCACCCTATAGTACACATACATCCCATACTATATGTGTTCTATAGTGTGCATATTTACTTATCGCATATTATCCATATTCACCATATAGGATGTACATCCCATAATATATATCCTATGGCATGCATATGATTTTCATTCCGTGTATACACTTTTCACATCCTTCACATTCAATAATAATTTACCCTTGATCTCATTCAACAATTCTGCACCGTACAAATAATCACCATACCCCATCGGGCAGGTCGAGTAATCCCCATACCACCTCGGGCAGGTCGAGTTTCCACATTACACTCACATCCATGTCATACACAGTCAACACAAGGCATCTCATTATTTTATCACCATAAATAACATACAACATCTTCATTGTCAGAAACATACATTTATCCATTTTAACACATTCACAGCTCATCACACATTCATTGTTACAACACACCCATACATGTTTATAACAATCAACTACTCACAACATACTCATTTTAATAAACATACTCATTCCATTTTAACACATTCACAACTCATCACACATTCATTGTTACAACACACCCAGACATGTTTATAACAATCAACCACTTACAACATACTCATTTATGCTTATGACCATAAATATCTCACACAGCGTCATTATCACACAACATAACCATTATCATAAACAAACCATGCATAACATATTCTTCATCATATACACATTAACGTTAGAACCATCTTTAATGACGGTGTATTACCATAAATGAGCATATAGAGTTTTATTCAAATAAACGGTTTTCCCCACACATATCTCCACTTTTATGGCTAATACATCCTCATGTAAGATAAAGACTCTCACATGGATTACAAACTCCCAAGAGAGTTTCTATCCGTTAATATGCTCCGATTCTTGAGGGAAATCGGAGATGACGACTCTAATGAAATACTCTAAGACCACAATGGTCTTCTCCCTCTCCTTAGGTTGCGTAAGCTCCGTTGCTCCGCAAAAGAGCCACATCTCCCTTCATCTCCTCCAACCTCCATTGTTGCTTTTTCACCTCCAAGCTTTAACAAATGTGTTACCATGAAGCAAGAGGAAGGTTTTGATGAGTTTTGAGGCTTAGTGGAGGGAAAAATGGTCCATTTGGGTGGAGCCACCGTTGGGAGAGAAAGGGGAAGAAAGAAAATGAAGATTAGGGTTTCTAGGTCCCCTTTTTCAATTTTATAGTCACAGTGATGAGTGTAATCGATTACCATATGGTCTAATTGATTACATCAGTTAAAAATTTAAAATACAAACTCAACGACTCGATGTAATCGATTACCAAACATGTTGAAATCAATTACAATGTGAAAAATACACATATCTGATGCTTTTAATATGTTGTAATCGATTACGAGTATAGTGTAATCGATTACATCATGTAAAATACACAGATCTGATTAGTTTATCAGCATGTAATCGATTACCAGTATTGTGTAATCGATTACACTGTTTCAGAGTGCCCAAAATTGTCATTTCTCGCCCAGGCGAGACAACTCTCTCTCAGGCGAGACTTCCATGACTGATACTATAATTTTAAAGATTAAAATTCGGGGTGTTACAGGGGGGGGGGGGTCGGCGTGTTAGGTGGTTACTATTTGGGTTTTATTTAGGCTGAGAGTTGTGAGATTGAGTGGTTTATGTGTGTTGGATTGTTTTGGTTGAGTGGGGGGTTCGGTTTGGATAATGGTGGGAGGGGGATGAGAGGTGTGGATTTAGTTGGAATGTGAGAGTTTCTGTGTGTAATTGAGACGGGCTAAGATGTGTGGGGGTAGTTAAAAGAGAGAGGCCAAGCTTGTCTTGTGGCGCCTCTCATCTCAAGTCTATTTCACATTCTTTTATCCAACATCTATCCAAAACCGAGCCTAACCCTTAAACAATCACCCACGGCCAGAAAACCAAACCAGCCAGCCCCTTACACAACAGAACCGAGACCTAGCCAATTAAGCCAAGACCTTGCCCTCTTGGCCAAATTCCCATACACTACATTTCCCTCGGCCAAAACAAAGGCCCATCACTCCAAACACTCTCAAACCCCTAAGCCAGCCCCTACAACCCATAAACAACAAAAAATAACCAAAAATAACCGAAAGCCACTAAAACACCAATTTTTTGGGCTAATTTCAAGAAAAACGATCTTCAAGGAAATACCAACCATAGGGAGGTTGCTATCAATTACTAATTAAAAATTTAAAATAAAAAAACATTAGGCTTAAATACAATGAACCCTTTCTAACTATATGTCACTTATGGTTAATAACCGAACAACCTGGCTCCGATACCAAACCATACATATAGACTCTAGAGAGAATTGTTTTGTCTAACACACCTATGCAGAGTTCGTGTTAACCCATAAATTGAATAATATAATAAAATGAATAATATTGTAAACCTATTTATATAACAACCATATTCATATAATTATATATGTGTACACCTATTTATATATACCTAATTATTTATTTGTATTGTATGTCATGTTCACATAATCATAATCCCATAATTCATGTTCCCTTCAAATGGAAAATTGTAGGAAAGTTACATTAGAGAAATTGTAATATGGAATATAAAATGAGGAAATTAGTTATATGGTTTTTGGTAGAAAATAGAGAATAGTGAAGACAAAATAGGAAACTTCAAATTACACCATATTGGGTGGTTATAATATATTTTTGTTTAATTAAGTAGTATAGATGTTTCTTCATAAAATGGGTTAAACTTATGTTAGCAAACCCTTATATACACTTGTTGTGTGAGACACACATGCATCCTAAAGAAATTAGTGGCCTATCATACATTTTGATATATTTATATCAAGAGTAAATTACACTCACACCCCCTGAGTTTTAGTGAAATTACACAAACCACCCCTCACTTTTTTGTCCTTACACGAACCACCCCTAATTTTGTACATATGTTACACTGACTACCTCTGCATAATATAAAAGTGTAATATTTTAAACAAAAAATGTAAGATGTGTGTAATTAATTAAACAAAATATTGTATATTATGTATAAAAATTCAAATAATATAAGAGTCATTGCGTCTTCATTATTTGGCTCGTTATAAAATAATATAAGAGTTATTTAAACATTTATTTGAAGTTATTAATGTACTTTTTACTGACCCAAAAATAATAAAGAAACATTCGCTTTTGTACTATTTGAAGTGTTACACAATATACAATATTTTGTTTAACTTAATTACATTCATCACACGTTTTTTCTTTAAAATATTACACATTTATAACATGCAGGGGTAGTATGTGTAATGTATGTATAAGTCTAGGAGTGGTTTGTGTAGGAGGGAGGGGTGGTTGGTGTAATGACAAAGAATTGAGGTGTGGTTTGTGTAATTTCATTAAAACTCAGGGGGTATGAGTGTAATTTACTCTTTTATCAATTATTATTTGAATAATTATATGAATGTAACATTTATGTACTACAGATAAAAGATTTATACATAATAGATTATCTTCTGCTCATTTATATTAGTTTTTATTTGAATAATAAAATATGATCAAACATAAATAATAGATGATAAGTAATAATTTACATATACTATCGGTACATTTTATTTTTCTAATTATATTATTATTTTGAACGCCTTATCCAACACAAGGTTTTATAAATCCCATCCCAAATAACAAATTAATTATATTAATATATTGGAAAACGATATTTAATTTTTTTGTAATACAATATATAAAGGAATGAAATTGCATAAAAAAATGTTAGGTGCAATTCAGTATTAACCCATTGAAACCCCATTAAATCTGGACCATAAAATAAAGCGCATTGAAACCCATTAAAAAACGGCTGTAAAATAAACCTCATTCAATCATTCTTGACATTGAATCACGGAAAAGAAAAAATAGATTAACATCAATAATAATAAATGTGGAAAAAGTGATATTCAGCACACAAACATGAAGGTTGAATGGGTAGGCAGAGACACAACCGTGAGTAACTGTGTTAGGCGGCTGAGACGTTGATATTAGTACCAAAGTCTTATTCCTTTTCCCGCTTATCTAAGACCAGATTTTATAAATCATATATCCCAAATAATAAATTAATTTGCATTAAACTGGAAGGAATCATAGGTGAATCACTGATTTGTACAAAATGATTAGAGAGTCGAAACGCGAAGAGTCAAAAAGCAAGGCACTTTGAACCAATTGAAAGCAACACACACGCGCTGTAATTATTTTCCTTCATTTCCAATGCAGCAGTCTCAACAACACTACAACTCTGTTACTCGTGCCATCATCCCCTTTAACCTCGCTTCTTCTTCATTTCTAACATTGCACACTTTCTTCTTTCAACTCGGAGGTTTCAAAGAGAATAAAAACAGAGCAGAGTCCGAACTATAAGTCTTCATCTCAATCCATTAAGTGAAGATTCTTTGCAATTAGGATTCATGATTTCATTTTTTATTCGTATTAGTAATTTCTATGTTTAAGTCATAATAATTTGTGTGTTTGATTGAGAGTTGTGTTACGGAAAGAGCTACTTATAGTCTAAATTAAGACATAGTGATAGGTAAGTGAGTCGGCCAATCCTAATTGTCTCCGACTGTTGTTTTTGACATTTTACATTCATATTCTTGAAATAATAAATTTGCTCATGGCCAGTTTCTCCCCCTGATATTTTATTATGGCAAAAGTGAGTTTTTGTGAAGCTAAATTATAGAGCTGCTCAAAAATCTGAATTTCAGTTTTGTTTGCAGCTTTTGTTTTTATTGTAAAATACCAACTAAATGACTGTATGAGTGTTATAACTTATAAGTGATTTTTAAAATAAAATAATCATTTTCATGTGAAAATACTATTAGCTGAGAATTCTACTCCTCAAGTCAAAGCCCCATCAAGTTGCAACATAAGCCAAATGACCGAGCCAGCCAAGGCCAGCAGCAGCGTCGTGACCGAGCCAGCCAAGGCCAGCAGCAGGGTCGTGACCGAGCCAGCCAAGACCAGCAGCAGGGTCGTGACCGAGCCAGCCAAGGTCAGCAGTAGGGTCGTGACCAAGCCAACCAAGGCCAACAGTAGGGACGTGACCGAGAGAATCAAAGTCAGCAGCCTGGTCGTGACCGAGAGTCACCAGGTCATCTGCTCCATCGTGGCCAAGCCTGACCATGGCACATGCCTAGCCAATGCCAATCCTGACCGAGACACTTCTAGGTCAGTGACTAGGCCCAGCCTCACCAACCTGCATCCTGACCGAGACACTTCTAGGCTAGTGACTAGGTCCATCCTCACCAAGTCCTGCACCAGTCTAGTTTGCTTGCGGCTTAAGCAACCAAGTTACCTACTTCATAATTTACATTTTTGCCATTGTAATTTTAGTTAAGTTAGTTAGTTTGTTAGCTTGTTAATCACTATAAATGATCAAGCTTAACTTTTTGTAATTAAATCAATTCATTCAATAAAAGAAGTCATTCTTTTTTTTTCAATCTCTTCATTTCCATCCTCATACTTTCAAGTTCTTTTCTTCTCAATAAGTGTTTAATCACTTCAAGGGAAGTTCTTCATTTTCTTTTATGGTATCAGAGCTCTTTTTATAAAGAGCTCTGCCAGATTCAAGATGACCTCACCAATTTCCTCAACAACTCTATCAAATCCATCAATGGATATTACTCAAGACCCTTACTATGTTCATCCATCAGAAAACCCAGGCCTTCCTTTGGTGACTCCTCTTCTTGAAGGAGACAATTACCATCAATGGAAAATATCTATGGTTATGTCTCTGATTTCCAAGCAGAAGCTTGAATTCGTGGATGGTAGCATACAGATGCCATCCAGGGAGGATCCTACCTTCAAGGTTTGGCAAATAGCAAACAATATTGTAACATCCTGGATTGTTAGGTCTGTTTCTCCCTCAATCTCACCAAGCATACTCTGGATTGATAAAGCACATGTGATGTGGGATGAACTCAAAGAAAGATTCTCAAGAGGGAATCTTTTCAGGATTTCAGATCTTCAAGATTCCATAACCAACTGCAGGCAGGGTGAACTTAGTGTGAACAAATACTACACTGAAATGAAAACACTTTGGGATGATTTAGAAGTGTTCAGACCCATCACTGCATGCACTTATGACAATGAGAAATGTAGGACAAAGGATAAGATCATTAGGTTCTTAAAGGGGCTCAATGATGCATATGCAAGTGTAAGATCTCAAATCATGCTTATGGAGCCACTTCCAAGCATGAATAAACTTCTTTCCTTGATAACCCAACAAGAAGATCAGATGAATGGTGTGGAATCGGAAGCCAAGACTATGAGCATAGGAACTAGTTGGAAGAGGAATGGAGGATCAGGTCAAAACTCAGGTCAGAATAACAAGTCTTTTACCAAAGGCAATTCATCACAATCCAGCAAGAGTCCTTGGAACAAACCAACCAATTCAGGGAAGTTTTGTACCCATTGCAAGAAGGTTGGCCATACAACAGAGACCTGCTACAGGATACATGGATTCCCTGCCAATTTTCAATTCACCAAGAACACTCAAGTGAATTCTGTTGCCTCTGGTCAAGATCAAGATAAGCAGAAGGATGATGATTCTATGTTTAGCTTTACCAAGGATCAATATCAAGGACTCATTGACATGCTGCATCAAAACAGTCAAAGGAATGGTGCCTCTAACACACCAAATGTCATCAATACTCTCTCCACTGCATCCTCACCTAAAGAGGAACATGAAGAAGGTAATCCTGCATCTCAATGGATCTTGGACAGTGGTGCCACTGACCATATTGCATTTGATATTTCTTATTATTCTGTGCACTATAGAATAAGACCTGTTAGAGTTAAACTACCCAATGGTCAGGAGATCCTAACCAACATTTATGGAACCATAACCATCTATGAAAACTTGACTATACATGATGTGTTGTATCTTCCTTCTTTTTCTTATAATTTGCTATCCATACCTAAATTAACATCTCAATCCTCCTGTATTTTAGCCTTTGATGCTTATTGCTGTAAAATACAGGAGAAAGATTCCTTGAAGATGATTGGTATAGCTAAGCTTTCAAAAGGATTATATGTGTTGCAAGGAGCCAGGCTTAGTCACAATGTAAACTTTTCCATTACTAATTATGTTCTTGTACCAAAGTCTAGTCTTTGGCATTTTAGACTAGCTCATCCTTCTAATTCTTGTATGGATGTGATTAAGAGTAGATTACCTTTTGCCAATTTTAATAAGAAACACATTTGTGACATATGCCATCAAGCTAAACAAAAAAGGCTCCCATTTCCCTTAAGCAACACTTGTTCTGAAAATATTTTTGATCTCATTCATGTTGACATTTGGGGACCCTTTCCCATAACATCCATACATGGATATAAGTATCTTTTAACTACAGTTGATGATCATAGTAGATACACCTGGATCATCCTTATGAAATCTAAGGCAGAGGCCTCTACATCTCTACAAAACTTCATCACCATGATTCATACACAACACTCATCCATCATAAAGGTTGTAAGGAGTGACAATGGACCTGAATTTTCTATGAAAGCCTTTTATGCTAACATGGGCATCTTACACCAAACTACTTGTATCTATACACCACAACAAAATGGTGTTTTAGAAAGAAAACACCAACACATCTTGAATGTGGCAAGGGCTCTTCTCCTTCAAAGCCATCTTCCCAAGGTTTATTGGTGCTATGCCATAAGACATGCTGTCCATATTATCAATATTCTGCCTACACCTACTCTAGCTAATAAATCACCCCATGATTTAATGCATAAAAGTTCTTTCAACTATCTAGAGTTAAAGGTCTTTGGCTATCTATGTTATGCTAGCACTCACAAACACCTTAGAGATAAACTTGACCCTAGATCCTCTAAGTGTGTGTTCATTGGTTTTCAAGAGGGAATTAAAGGTTACATTGTCTAAAATCTAACTTCTAGAACTATACAAATCACTAGGGATGTTGTCTTTCATAAGGACACATTTCCTTATGTTGCTACCCATCTTCCTACACCTTCTGATCCTTCTCATCTTGTCACCAATTTTCCTAATTATGCCTTCTATGAAGACATTTTACCTTCATCTTACACCTACAGTCATACTCCACCAGCCATTCCTGATTAGGCTTTCCCATCTCCCATCAATCAAGCCCTGCCACAAACCAGAAGAAGTTCCAGAACTCATAAGGCACCTTCTTATCTTCAAGTTTATCATTGTACCCTTCTACATAATAGTAACACCACCTCTTCTTCACCCTATCCTTTAGCTTCTTACATCTCCTATCATAATTTGTCCACTGCTCACAAAATTTCCATTCTATCTGTTAGCTCTCACTTAGAACCAAAGACTTATAAGCAAGCAATTCAATATCCTACTTGGCAAGAAGCCATTCAACAAGAGCTATCTGCCCTACAACAAAATAACACTTGGACCATTACTGATCTTCCTTCAACTCACAAACCCATAGGCTGCAAATGGGTTTTTAAATTAAAATACAACCCTGATGGCAGCATCCAGAGACACAAGGCAAGGCTTGTGGCCAAAGGATACACCCAAACTGAGGGAATTGACTATCTCAGCACTTTCTCCCCAGTTGCTAAGATGACCACTGTTAGGTTGGCCCTTGCTTTGGCTTCCATCCACAAATGGCCTCTCAAACAGCTTGATGTCAATAATGCATTCTTACATGGAGACCTAAAAGAGTTAGTCTACATGTGTCTACCTCCTGGTCTCACCCCTGCTATTCCTAATCAAGTCTGCAAGCTGCATAAGTCCCTCTATGGTCTTAAGCAAGCTAGCAGACAATGGTTCTCTAAGTTGTCTACTTTCCTCATTCATCATGGCTTCTACAAAACCAATGGTGGTCATTCTCTGTTCATCAAGTGGTCCTCTAAATGTTCTATCACAATACTTTTAGTTTATGTGGATGATATCATCCTATCTGGTAAAAATCCTCATGAGATCACACACATCACTACCTTACTTGGTCACACATTCAAGATTAAAGACTTAGGGGACCTAAAATTCTTTCTAGGCTTTGAAATTGCTAGAAACCACACTGGTATCTCCATTAACCAAAGGAAGTATGCCTTGGAAATCTTATCTGACTCTGGATTACTTGCCTGCAAACCCTCATCCACTCCTATGACTCATCATACTCACTTATATCATGATTCTTCTCCTCCATACTCTGACCCCCCTGCTTACAAAAGGTTGGTTGGTAGACTCATCTACCTCACCAATACTAGACCTAACTTAGCTTTTTCAGTTAATCAATTGGCTCAGTTTATGGCTAAGCCAACCACTGCCCATCACATAACTTCCATTAAGGTGCTCAAATACATCAAAGGCACCCCTGCTCTTGGTCTGTTTTATCCCAACACCTCTGTTTTGCAGCTTAAGGCTTACAGTGACAGTTGTAACGACCCAAATTCTACCCTTGAAAATTTTTCATTTATTTTAATCCTTTCTTACATATAGTCGTCACCTTCATTAAAAACTCTCAAGTATCTCTCTTTGAAAATACTCTTTACCCTATTATATTATCATACAAATTTATGTTGCGGAAAAACATAATTCATTCAGATAGCCTTTATCACATACGTCCAGTTATGGGTTTTCCAGAGTTATAACGTCCATAACTACATGTCACCATATTATCCTAATCAGATTACATTTATCCCAAAATACTATCAAATCAACTACAATATCAAATAGCAATAAAGACAATCGAGTAAATAAACACAAAAGCTTCCTAATTGAGCTTCATCCTCAAAATCATTCATTTACCTACAATGAGATTATCATAAACAACACACAAAACAAAAGGGAGTAAGTCATTAGTTCAAAACTAACATCACACGATAATCCACATTTCAAATACAATTAAGCATTGATATAAATCATAACCACAAATAAATAAATGTAAACGTTCATATATTCTTTCTTTCATTTCCACGTTATTCATATTCGTCCTATAGTATATATATATCCCATAATATATATTCTATAGCACGCCTACTACGTTCCTTCGAAACCTCATACTTCTCATCATTCATATCCACCCTATAGAATATATATCTCATACAATATACTCTATAGAATGCATACGACTTTCATTGTGACATTCTCAGTTCTCATCCTTCATATTCACCTTATAGAATATATATCCCATACTATATATCCTATAACATGCATATGACTTTCATTGTTCACATCTTCCACTTTATCATCCATATTCACCCTATAGAATATATATCTCATACTATATATCCTATAGCATGCATATTCGTTTATCTCAAATCTTTTTGTCTCATTGCTTATTCTCGCCATCAGGCTTACTCTTTACCACATCCGGTTCTACCACATCGGGTAGGTAATTTCTCAATGATCCACTACCACTTCGGGTAGGCAATTTCCCTTAAAGATCCACTACCACTTCGGGTAGGCAATTTCCCTTAATGATCCACTACCACTTCGGGTAGGTCATATACAATACCACATAGGGCAAGTCATACACAATACCACATAGGGCAAGTCATACACAATACCACATAGGGCAAGTCATACACAATACCACATAGGGCAAGTCATACGCAATACCACATAGGGCAAGTCATACACAATACCACATAGGGCAAGTCATACACAATACCACATAGGGCAAGTCATACGCAATACCACATAGGGCAAGTCATACACAATAACACATAGGGCAAGTCATACACAATACCACATAGGGCAAGTCATACGCAATACCACATAGGGCAAGTCATACACAATACCACATAGGGCAAGTCATACACAATACCACATAGGGCAAGTTATACGCAATACCACATAGGGCAAGTCATACACAATACCACATAGAGCAAGTCATACGCAATACCACATAGGGCAAGTCATACACAATACCACATAGGGCAAGTCATACACAATACCACATAGGGCAAGTCATACGCAATACCACATAGGGCAAGTCATACACAATACCACATAGGGCAAGTCATACACAATACCACATAGGGCAAGTCATACGCAATACCACATAGGGCAAGTCAAATACAATACTTCACTACCATTCCCGGTAGGATAACAATAACAGTCCACTACCACTCCGGGTAGGACACCATAACAGTCCGCTACCACTCCGGGTAGGACACAATAAATAGTTCACTACCACTCCGGGTAGGACACGATAAATAGTTCACTACCACTCCGGGTAGGACACAATGATAAACCACTACCTCCTCGGGTAGGGTAACAACCATAAACTTACCAACACGTTATCTCTTTCACATACCTCATTCACATAAGTGAGTATGAATTAGAGCCATTTATCCCTTACCTTGGTGAGCATTGGGGATCGGTTCCGAGTAACTTTAAAAGTCTTCTCCGCAATTTCCTCCAACCTTAGGATCTTTCCTCATTTCCACCAATAACAACAATGTTAGTCATTTATTCCAAATATCACATAAAAAACTTACTTTGCATCATTTAATCATACAAAATATTCATCATCAATATTCAACCATCTAAAACATGCATAACATCTCATATTTCAATATTTCCAAAACTACTTCAATACAAGTTTCTAAATATCAAAGCATACATGTTCATCTCATATAACAACATCAAAGCACTACTCATTATCCACATCTAACATTTCATCTCTTTCTCTTTATACTCGTATTCTCATTTTGGGGGGTTTTTGGGGGTTTTTCATGAATAACCCATAAAACTTTCCATTCATCAAATAACAACTCTAAACCAAGAGTTTACAAGATAAAAACAACATAAAACGAACTATAACTCTAAAGGATGAGTTTCCATGGTTTCTCATGTTTTGAAAATAAATCCAACATACCCAAAACAAGTTAGAGAGGAAGAAGAAGAGTTAGTAACAAGAGGTTTACCTCTTCTCAAGCTCCAAGATGAGTCCTAAGGCTCCTTGCTCTTGAAAAGCTCTCATTTTTCTCTTCTCTTCGAAGTTCTAACCCAAAAATGTGTTTTGGGTTTCTATTTTATAGACACTGCGATAAGTGTAATTGATTACAAGTATAGTGTAATCGATTACACTGTGTAAATAATAGAGGCATCGTCGCTATGTAATCGATTACCAACATGGTGTAATCGATTACATTAATACGATGTAATCGATTACCATAAGTGTGTAATCGATTACACATTGTAAAATCGTCGCGATGTAATCGATTACCAACATCGTGTAATCGATTACCAACATGGTGTAATCGATTACCAACATGGTGTAATCGATTACATTGTGTCAGATGTACATATCTGATGCTTTTAATACGATGTAATCGATTACCAGGAGTGTGTAATCGATTACCAGGAGTGTGTAATCGATTACACTGTGTCAGATGCACAGGTCTGATTAGTTTATCAGCATGTAATCGATTACCAGCAGTGTGTAATCGATTACACTGTGTCAACAGCCCAAAATTGCCATTTCTCGCCCAGGCGAGACAACTCTCGCTCAGGCGAGAATCCTCCAGTATAGTCCAGGATTTCACCCACCCAGGTGATCCTTTCTCACTCAGGCAAGAATCTCTCGATCAAGCGAGGCTTCCAGGACTGATACTATAATTTTAAAGATTAAAATTTGGGGTGTTACAATCCTCCCCCTCTTATAAGAATTTTCGTCCCCGAAAATTAAACATACCTCGGATAATAAAATCATCACCTAGACCTTAGGCACAAGAATATTCAACCAAAATCACAATTCGATTCTCTAATCCATTAAGATTACTTAATCAGTCACTAAGGGCATACACCACTAAATCATGATATCACCAAACCAATTCATGAACTAACTCTTCAATGTCCAAATGTTAAGATCTCAGCCTTTAATAACTCGAGTGCCATGGGAACTAATCCATAATTCAGACTAAAGATTTTTCCTATATCCATCAAGAACCATAGATCTCTAGCACCTATCCATCTATCAATCCTAACATACGTTAAGAATCCCGATAACACTCTCGAACTTCAGCGAATGTGGAATTCCTGATCTCATATCTATCTAAATGCATCTTTTAACATTCATCATACACTAGCTAGTTTCATCTCCACTCGAGACTCTAGCACAATTTCATTTTACTAGATCCACAAAATACTTACACAATAGAATTCTTAGTGTCTCATCCATTGTACACAATCAAACTATCCAGTAATTGTCTAATTACATAAAATATTTCTACCATCAAATCTTATCGTCTAAAGAAATTACCGATTTCTAGCCTCCACTGAAACCATAAAACCATTGATTCACACCAAAACTAGGTATTCTGTTACCAATCGGCAAGCACAAGTCGACCAACATTCAAACCTACAACTTGCGTTTGGTTTGGTCACCCCAATTCCGTTAGTAAATATAAACTTATTATCCCACTCGCATTATGTCCAGAAATACATGGGCGTCGTATATCACTAAACTTTTAATAACCTCATACTCATGCTATGTTTCACCCAAAACATTATTTAGCCACATGCTATGTTTCACCCAAAACTGATTTTCTCCAATATGACACTAAATCATTATTTAGCCACATGCTATGTTTCACCCAAAACTGATTTTCGAAAACGGTTTGAATCCACGACTCATGGCAACCACGTCGTGAAACAAGGTTCGCACGCTCATTTCGACACAACCCAAAACTTCTTCTCTCCTATGGTTACACCACACCCATACACCGCAATAACTGACGTTCACGAAACAACAACAACTTTTGCCGGTACACATTCAACGCAGACAATTTCGGATCACCACCACTATTTCATGTGTTGCCAATGTCCTACCGCAAAAGAACCGGTCATTCGAGACCAAAAGTTTCACGTCTATTCCATTGCATTCATCACATTGGCGGGGTAAGTAACTTAACTAGCCTCTTTTCTCGACTATCATTATAAGTCTTACCCTTTTGCACCCATATACATATCCATGCAACTAGATCTTAATTCTTCACCTCAACAAGTACACACAGTTAAACATAACACAATTTGTTGATCGCTAGTCCATTTCCAGGATTAAATCCAACTGGGACATCATCGCGCATATCAACACTATAGTAAATGTTCTACCATTTACCTCAACCGTACACTGAGACACTCCCGATCCAAAATAAGTTTTTTTTTGAGGTTCAACATCCCCGCACATAGCTTGGTGTTCAATACCAATATACATTTGTTACGGCGGGTACTCATCTTTAACAAAAAAATAAATTTCATAGACCAGAAGCTTCATACACAAGAATCAAAAATAACTTTTTCATACTTAATCGATTTTGGGGTACCAACCATAGGTCACCTCAAAATGATAATACATCTGATTAGTCAACATCCATGTAAACACATTAGTCGCAAGGACCTTTACGTAATTTATCCAACCTCTATTTCATTTTCGAAATATGAGTTTCACCTCTTAGCGTGCGCATACACACTAAGGCCAACAAAGGGAATTAACCTTTAACAACTCATAAGAGAAAACAAGTATCCCCGACTTAAACATTTTTCTTGTCAGTATACTTATTATAAAAGTCAATCATTCATAGACGAAAGTCCACTTTCCAAGACAAAATAAATAGTTCTTTCAAATCTTAACATCTCGAAATACTAACGAGTTCTTAAATACCCTCTTGTGACAATTACTGAATGAATATCGATCGCTTTTTCGAATGAGGGTCCTCACTCTCTTAGCCGACACTGACACCAAACCACTAGCTTGGTCAGAGATCTCGCACAGATCCCTAACCGCCACAACCTTGTCAGCACTATTCAATCACAACATGATTTGCTGACAATTAGTCCATCCCCAAAATTATATCTAACTGGGATAACGACAAGCTGACTGAATCTACGGTAAATATCACACCATTTACCACAATCGGACACTAGAACATAAACGTCGACACCACAACCAGCACAAAGATTGGGGTCGACGCGACCAAGTCGGAAGTAATGACTCAGTTTACAATTTCAGCCGATTTTCACATTTATCATATATAAGGGAGTGTGTCGCTCTCGAATCAATAACACTAAACAAGGAATACCTGTCACCATGCGTTTACCTCTCGCCGGATCATCAACACCCGATGTCCCTACGCCACTTGGGGTAACCATCCGACCGTGGTCCCTTGCCTCCCCAGCATGCATGACATTAGGTCTCCGATCCAGCTTGGGACAGAGAGCCTGGACCTGGAGCCACGCTCCGATTCAAATTTCGTAAGTTTTCATTCATGCCCTGAAGCACCTCTAACATCTGTGCCAAGAGATCATCAGAAGTATTCTGGCTCGTTTCTCTTCCTCTTTCAGCCATGCGTACCTGTACTCACGTACTTGTCAGTAGACTAATTTTATAACCAGACAAGCATCACATAAACACACAACCGTCAATGCTAACCAAGCAGTTCAAGCACATAAAGATCACAAAGAAGCATGTAAGGCCATATCCTAGGCCGCAGGATTAACTATGCTCTGATACCATATTGTAACGACCCAAATTCTACCCTTGAAAATTTTTCATTTATTTTAATCATTTCTTACATACAGTCGTCACCTTCATTAAAAACTCTCAAGTATCTCTCTTTGAAAATACTCTTTACCCTATTATATTATCATACAAATTTATGTTGCGGAAAAACATAATTCATTCAGATAGCCTTTATCACATACGTCTAGTTATGGGTTTTCCAGAGTTATAACGTCCATAACTACATGTCACCATATTATCCTAATCAGATTACATTTATCCCAAAATATTATCAAATCAACTACAATATCAAATATCAATAAAGACAATCGAGTAAATAAACACAAAAGCTTCCTAATTGAGCTTCATCCTCAAAATCCTTCATTTACCTACAGTGGGATTATCATAAACAACACACAAAACAAAAGGGAGTAAGTCATTATTTCAAAGCTAACATCACACAATAATCCACATTTCAAATACAATTAAGCATTGATATAAATCATAACCACAAATAAATAAATGTAAACGTTCATATATTCTTTCTTTCATTTCCACGTTATTCATATTCGTCCTATAGTATATATATATCCCATAATATATATTCTATAGCACGCCTACTACGTTCCTTCGAAACCTCATACTTCTCATCATTCATATCCACCCTATAGAATATATATCCCATACAATATACTCTATAGAATGCATACGACTTTCATTGTGACATTCTCAGTTCTCATCCTTCATATTCACCTTATAGAATATATATCCCATACTATATATCCTATAACATGCATATGACTTTCATTGTTCACATCTTCCACTTTATCATCCATATTCACCCTATAGAATATATATCTCATACTATATATCCTATAGCATGCATATTCGTTTATCTCAAATCTTTTTGTCTCATTGCTTATTCTCGCCATCAGGCTTACTCTTTACCACATCCGGTTCTACCACATCGGGTAGGTAATTTCTCAATGATCCACTACCACTTCGGGTAGGCAATTTCCCTTAATGATCCACTACCACTTCGGGTAGGCAATTTCCCTTAATGATCCACTACCACTTCGGGTAGGTCATATACAATACCACATAGGGCAAGTCATACACAATACCACATAGGGCAAGTCATACACAATACCACATAGGGCAAGTCATACACAATACCACATAGGGCAAGTCATACGCAATACCACATAGGGCAAGTCATACACAATACCACATAGGGCAAGTCATACACAATACCACATAGGGCAAGTCATACGCAATACCACATAGGGCAAGTCATACGCAATACCACATAGGGCAAGTCATACACAATACCACATAGGGCAAGTCATACGCAATACCACATAGGGCAAGTCATACACAATACCACATAGGGCAAGTCATACACAATACCACATAGGGCAAGTTATACACAATACCACATAGGGCAAGTCATACACAATACCACATAGGGTAAGTCATACGCAATACCACATAGGGCAAGTCATACACAATACCACATAGGGCAAGTCATACACAATACCACATAGGGCAAGTCATACGCAATACCACATAGGGCAAGTCATACACAATACCACATAGGGCAAGTCATACACAATACCACATAGGGCAAGTCATACGCAATACCACATAGGGCAAGTCATATACAATACTTCACTACCATTCCCGGTAGGATAACAATAACAGTCCACTACCACTCCGGGTAGTACACCATAACAGTCCGCTACCACTCCGGGTAGGACACAATAAACAGTTCACTACCACTCCGGGTAGGACACGATAAATAGTTCACTACCACTCCGGGTAGGACACAATGATAAACCACTACCTCCTCGGGTAGCGTAACAACCATAAACTTACCAACACGTTATCTCTTTCACATACCTCATTCACATAAGTGAGTATGAATTAGAGCCACTTATCCCTTACCTTGGTGAGCATTGGGGATCGGTTCCGAGTAACTTTAAAAGTCTTCTCCGCAATTTCCTCCAACCTTAGGATCTTTCCTCATTTCCACCAATAACAACAATGTTAGTCATTTATTCCAAATATCACATAAACAACTTACTTTGCATCATTTAATCATACAAAATATTCATCATCAATATTCAACCATCTAAAACATGCATAACATCTCATATTTCAATATTTCCAAAACTACTTCAATACAAGTTTCTAAATATCAAAGCATACATGTTTATTTCATATAACAACATCAAAGCACTACTCATTATCCACATCTAACATTTCATCTCTTTCTCTTTATACTCGTATTCTCATTTTGGGGGGTTTTTGGGGGTTTTTCATGAATAACCCATAAAACTTTCCATTCATCAAATAACAACTCTAAACCAAGAGTTTACAAGATAAAAACAACATAAAACGAACCATAACTCTAAAGGATGAGTTTCCATGGTTTCTCATGTTTTGAAAATAAATCCAACATATCCAAAACAAGTTAGAGAGGAAGAAGAAGAGTTAGTAACAAGAGGTTTACCTCTTCTCAAGCTCCAAGATGAGTCCTAAGGCTCCTTGCTCTTGAAAAGCTCTCATTTCTCTCTTCTCTTCGAAGTTCTAACCCAAAAATGTGTTTTGGGTTTCTATTTTATAGACACTGCGATAAGTGTAATCGATTACAAGTATAGTGTAATCGATTACACTGTGTAAATAATAGAGGCATCGTCGCTATGTAATCGATTACCAACATGGTGTAATCGATTACATTAATACGATGTAATCGATTACCAACATGGTGTAATCGATTACATTAATACGATGTAATCGATTACCATAAGTGTGTAATCGATTACACATTGTAAAATCGTCGCGATGTAATCGATTACCAACATCGTGTAATCGATTACCAACATGGTGTAATCGATTACCAACATGGTGTAATCGATTACATTGTGTCAGATGTACATATCTGATGCTTTTAATACGATGTAATCGATTACTAGGAGTGTGTAATCGATTACCAGGAGTGTGTAATCGATTACCAGGAGTGTGTAATCGATTACACTGTGTCAGATGCACAGGTCTGATTAGTTTATCAGCATGTAATCGATTACCAACAGTGTGTAATCGATTACACTGTGTCAACAGCCCAAAATTGTCATTTCTCGCCCAGGCGAGACAACTTTCGCTCAGGCGAGAATCCTCCAGTATAGTCCAGGATTTCACCCACCTAGGTGATCCTTTCTCACTCAGGCAAGAATCTCTCGATCAAGCGAGGCTTCCAGGACTGATACTATAATTTTAAAGATTAAAATTTGGGGTGTTACAACAGTGATTGGGCCTCCTGCCCTGATACAAGGAGGTCCACCATTGATTTTTGCATCTACTTGGGTAGCTCTCTCATTAGTTGGAAATCCAAGAAACAAAAGACTATTTCTAGGAGTTCCTGTGAGGCTGAATATAGGGCTTTAACCCTTACTTGGTTAACTTACATGCTTTATGACTTGCAACACCTACATATTACTCCTGCTACTATCTTTTGTGATAACCAATTTGCTATTCATATTACAACTAACCCTGTTTTCCATGAGAGAACAAAGCATATTGAGTTAGATTGTCATACAATTCGTGAAAAATGTGGCAGGTGCAGATGTCTTAACCAAGCCAATGGGTCCCAAGGATTTTTCATCTATTCATCTCAAGCTAGGTCTCCTTAACATCTGTGCCTTAGCTTGTGGTGGGGGGGGGGGGGGGGGGGGGGGGGGGGGGAGTGTATTAGCTGAGAATTCTACTCCTCAAGTCAAAGCCCCATCAAGTTGCAACATAAGCCAAATGACCGAGCCAGCAGCAGGGTCGTGACCGAGCCAGCCAAGGCCAGCAGTAGGGTCGTGTCCGAGCCAGCCAAGGCCAGCAGCAGGGTCGTGACCGAGCCAGCCAAGGCCAGCAGCAGGGACGTGACCGAGAGAATCAAAGTCAGCAGCCTGGTCGTGACCGAGAGTCACCAGGTCATCTGCTCCATCGTGGCCAAGCCTGACCAGGCCACATGCCTAGCCAATGCCAATCCTGACCGAGACACTTCTAGGTCAGTGACTAGGCCCAGCCTCACCAACCTGCATCCTGACCGAGACACTTCTAGGCCAGTGACTAGGCCTAGCCTCACCAAGTCCTGCACCAGTCTGGTTTGCTTGCGGCTTAAGCAACCAAGTTACCTACTTCATAATTTACATTTTTGCCATTGTAATTTTAGTTAAGTTAGTTAGTTTGTTAGCTTGTTAATCACTATAAATGATCAAGCTTAACTCTTTGTAATTAAATCAATTCATTCAATAAAAGAAGTCATTCTTTTTCTTTTCAATCTCTTCATTTTCATCCTCATACTTTCAAGTTCTTTTCTTCTCAATAAGTGTTTAATCACTTCAAGGGAAGTTCTTCATTTTCTTTTAAATACTAACTAAACCTTGACTTTAAGGGAAGAGTTGTTGATATTTTTGAAGGGTATGTTTTGAACACTATAAATTATAATACAAACAAAGTTACCATGTTTGACCTTTTTCTTGTAATCTGGCAGATGTCATTGTTTATTGGTAAACTTTCTAAGCACACACGAAGAGATGAACTTGAGTGTGTTTTCCGCATGTTTGGACATTGTAATGTTCAGCTGAAAAATGGAGGATATGGATTTGCTGTATTTGACTTTCCCGCGGATGCAGCAAAAGCATTGAGAGAACTCAAAGGTGAAAATATATGTGGGAATCGACTGAACTTAACTTGGTCCAGTAAACAACCTACTAGGAATTTTCAAACACTTGGTAGGGGTGGTAGAAACTCACAGCATGCAAGGAATTCTGACAGATCCTATAGAACAAGGAAAGTGTATTTCAATGGAAGGAGGAATAGAAAGATGGATAATGATGGAAGGATTGAATCTTTTGATGGGCCTGGCAAAGAGAGGGATCATCGTCATGATGATATTACAGATTGTGTTGGGGAACAAAAAGATCACAAGGGCTTGTCAGATAAAGGTGGTGGAGCTGTTCCTACCCCGAGGGACAAAGTTAGGATTCAAAATGCTCTAGAATTTGATCGGTATGAATCTTAAAGTGTGTATGACAGGAAGCTTGACAATGAAGATTATCATGTAGGGCACTGTAGTGGTTCACATGGAGTAAATGTCCAGAAGAACATGAGAAGAGCACAGGGTGGACAGGATAATAGTGTTGAAGTTGAGAATAAATCTGGACCTGGTTCTTGTGTTAAGCAGCAGTCTAGTGGAGATGCTTTATTATTGTGGCACTGGAGAGATGAGCGCAGCATCTCTGGTTCACAGCAATCTCATGCACCATTAAGGAACGAATCATTGCCGATGACGAAAGAAACTGATAGGCCTCAAGGAAAGGAGTATGGAGGAATGAAATAGAATCACCTCAAAGATCTGGAGTTAAAATATCAAAGCAGTCGAGCTCATGCTCTTTGCCTTCAGATGCATATCACTCACTCTCAAATTCTCTGTCATCCATGTCCATGCCAAGGTCTAGTTACCATGATGGATCGAGTTCAGTGTCTCCTAGAGGATGTTCCTCTTCTTCAAAGGTAAGATCTTCAAAATCTCAGCATTGTAGAGGCAAAAGTTTAAATTCTTGGAGGTCAAGGTCCCCAACATCTTTGCCTGCTTCGCTCAATCATTCTTTGCAATCTCCAAGTAAAACCCATCTGAATTCTAAACCTATATACAATACGGCTCTTGAGTCTGTGGACCATATTCAATCCAATTATACAGGTATCGCTATTAATGGAAATGTTGCAAGATACAATACTACAATGGGGGATGCCATGGAAAAGGACCAAGATATACAGAAGGACAATTGTGGGAATCATATTCTCTTAAACCCATCTAATGGAGTAACAAATTTAACTAAACCATTTGTTACTGGGGATTTGTCTCCAGGGCTAGTGAAAGAGACAGAGGGGATTTGTCTCCAGCTTCAGAGACTCATATCAATTGCCATTCTGGTCTTTCATCATTCATTTCCTCAGGGGAATGATTTAGCAATGGATGCCTTCAGAATCAGGAATTTGGCATTGTTGACAAGTATATAAGAAGCAGTAGTGGATGGGGAGAACTCAGTCTTGAGAACTCGTAATAGTTAATACTGCTGCTACAAATGATTCCTGCCTTTGGTATATTTTTCTCTGTAGGATCTCCATATGTTGTGATATTTCTTTTCACTATGGGCTCTCAATGGAATTACGATGTGATTATTCTGTAAATATTTTCAAGAAGTTTGCCCAGGTAATTATGTAAATCATACCATAGTTCTACTTATTTTCATGCCTGCTTCTAGGCTGACTCAATTATAGGGCAGTTCCCTTTATGAAATGATGACTTTTGTAACAATGGTTGTTTGCTGAATGTTTGAATAATGCTACTAATGCTTATTTGCTTGTCATCTTTTAAAAATTATATTTTTCCCAAACAATGGTTAATTTGTTTCTACTCTTATGTATTAATGCTATACTGTACGATTGTAAGTTCATGACTTCTATCATTAAGTTGACCTGGACAAGTGAGTATCACTAGAAAAAGGAACAATGACCTCACATACAGAAAGGCAAAGCGTAGCATGAAAGTATGATATCTTGAAGAAACTTGCAATAGTGTACTGTGTCAATTTCCTTTAGATTTTTTGTAACTTTTATAATTCATGATAATTTTAACTTCAATTTTTTTGTAGCATTTTTCGCAAGGGTTTTTACCTTGTTTAAAGTTTGTTGTAAGTAACACATTGGTATGTCACATTTTGGGCCATGCATGGCAAAGTGATCTTTCATTCTTCTAGTCTCTACTCATCAACCATCTCATTCTTTCTCCTCATCCTTGCACTAACCTTTTAGCAGATATTTTACTGCAAGGACTATTGGCCTATCTTTGACAATGAATTTGTTTAGGTGCTTACCCTTTACGCATATGCCCCTGTAGTTTCTGTTGAATTGGACATTTCTAACACTATTGGTAGTGGTTGCATACTTCTGTGTTAGAAAAAAAACATATACCTTACCCGTTTTTAGTGGTTACATACTTATTTACATGTTATTGTCTTGACAGCATCAAAAGGTGCATTTTGTTCATTATCATTAGCACTTAGGATGCTTGGGTTTTAAAATTATGTGAAGATAACCATGTTCTTGTTGTACTAATCGAAAGGTGGAGATGTAATTAGACTGCACAATCTGTATTGGAAAAATTATATTTATAAAATTAAACGTGTATTATTTATTAATTAAAATTTATTTACGTTTTAGATATTCTTTATAAGTAATTCAAATAATAAATCTATTTGACTCAGAATTCCAATTCTATCCATTAATTCTTTATTTCTTTTAAAAATAAATTAATGATATTCCTAGTCACTTCCAATTTTTCCATCTAAACAAACCCTTCATTTTCTTGAGTGAGTGTGAGAATCTCATTGCTCAAAACTCAAAGGCTATGGTTGGTTGGGGTCATAAAAGGAAAGATGGGGAGAAGAGTGAAAAATGATGTTTTTTTCATTGCTTGGTTGCATTGAAAAGAACGTAGGAATGAGAAAATGGTGGGATCTGTCATTATGTTTTTTATCTAATATTAGGAGTAAAACTCAATTAGAGAAATTTAGCCATGAATTTTTTCATCACTTACTCTCTATACATTTCAAAAAATTGTATTTCATATTAGTCATATTTATAAATATTGCTAATTTTCTAAAATTCAATATAAAACAAAGCAACACATTCATGTTAATGTTATTATTAATAACCAACAAGACGTTAATCTAATAATGTAAAGCCCCAATGTTGATTCCTGAAATAAACACTCATTATGAGAGTATTATGAAAATGATTAGTTCTTTATCATTATTGTAAATAAGTTATAGTTGTCAACTTGTCATAAGTTAGTGTTCTCATAATGATTTAGCCAGGAAAGAGTTAATTGCATGGCTATGAATTTAAAACACTACACTACCTTCATCTATTATAGCGTTGCATAGTTATGGAAATTACCGATTTAGTTCTTTATTGTGCAATGTGATAAGAGAAATACCCCTTGGACTAATAACAATCATGGCCATGACTGTTAAAGTGGTTATGAATAAGTTGATACCAGAGTGAAGTAGTTAGTGCTATACTGCTATTAGCTAGAGCAATGTTAAGTATTGTGGATTAATGATGTTGTAGCTCACAAGTTTGTGTATTTCACAGATGAGTTAATCCATTAACATTTATTCATTTTCTCAAATTCCTGATTTTAATGTGGCATTAGGACGGTAGGGAAGGAAATAGGTCAGGTCAGACCACACTTTCCTTAAACTGGCCAAACCTATATAGCATATAAGAGTCTGTTAGCCTATTTAAAAAAAATTCAAAGTCTAGGTCTGACCTGTTTAAAAGTCTGGTCTGGTCTACTAGCCTATTTAAATGTCTGTTATGATACAAAATTCAATACATTATGTAAAAACTAGAAAAAATTATTATAATTATAACAATTAGTGTGAAATTTTTTACATTGTTATCACAATTATTTTCATCATCTTCCAATGCTGTGTAATGTATTCGAATGATTTGGGTGTCTTTGAGGTTAGAATATACAAATAATGTCTTTTAATATCATAGTAAAATATGATATTATTCTAATATTTAACATGAGCTGAGTTATGTAATTAAGCCCAAGTCTCAACAATTAAATATTCAATTATTAAATAGCTTAATATCCAAGTCCTAATGAATTTAAATAAAAAATTTATTATTTAGTTTTTTGTACCTGTCATATGGAATACATGATTATGATGATAGAATTTGGGTGAATCCATATCTTCTTCCAAACAAGAATAATACAAGTCTCGTACAATCAAAGAAGGGAAGGATTTACTTACTCTAAGAGTAAGTGGAAAAAACCTACTTCATATCATAGTCATTCATTCTTGGAAAATATAATGATTTGAATTAAACAGTAGTTCTAAACCATTGAATTTTCCAAGAATAGATGACTAAGATGTGAAGTATGTTTTTTCCACTTACCCCTCCCATAAAAAAAGGAAAAGGTAAATTAAAAATGTGTCAATGAATGTCTTTGTATAATTTTATCTTAATTCTATTTGTTTGTAATTTATACTAATGGATGTCTTCGTAATTTTATCTAACAAAATATAATTAACATGATATTATTTGTTACTTTTCTTATGTTTGTAGAAAAATATATCATTTTTCTTCAAATCTACATAGTTCAATTAAAAAACTAGCAAGCAAAAAAGGAAAATATCCACAGTCTACCGGTGACGGGGAGATCCTCTATCTCACTTTTGATGTCTCATTTATATCATAATTTAATTAGAAAATGATATCTAATTAAAAATAAAAATCATGAAAATAAAAAATATAATTTTATATTACTTAATGAAATGTAATTGATTTAGGAGGATATAAAGACATGAATTTTCTACAACTTATGATTAATTTCATAAATGCATTCATATTTACAGGGGTGCAAACATGGCATCACTTCATCAATCAAACTATCTGATGCAGGATATTTAATTATGATGAAAACAAGTTACTAGTATATTATCTCTTTTGCTATTCAATGCCTCCCTCAAACGAGCACATTCTTCTTCATTAATGGAAAGTATAATTATTGGAAAAAATATTGTAAAATTAAAGTGTAACCTACAAATCTTTAAATACACAACTTCTCAATAGACTTTTTCCTTAACAATTGTCCTAGTTAGCAAAAGCATTATATTATGCACAAAGAAGGTTTATCAATCAGGCTTAACAACATAAAATACCATGTGGTTGTTCAATATGTGTTTTTTCATAAGAGAATATATTGAGAGATAAAAAATAAAAATACAAAAGCAAGAGGATAACAAATCCTTATGAACTAGAAAAAGAACAAAATGAAAATACTCTCAAGATGCAAAAACTAAGAAAGAAACATGCAGTGAAGCATATCAATCTTTTCGTAAATCTTTGTCTTCTAAACAGGCCGTGGGCAGAACACAAATAAGTTAGAAGAATTATTGTATCCTAAATGAACTCAAGGGATACCTATTGCCCTTAAAAAAGATTATAGCATTTCATCTTAGCCAAATAACCATGAAGCTAGGTCAAAACTTTTTGGCAACCTTTTACCACCTATATATATTCTCAAGCGGTTTATAATAAGGGTGTAACGATTTCATTTGGTTTGAGTTTCGGTTAATCAGTTCATTTTTTAATGGAACATGTTAATTTTTGTAATGTGTCTAAAAAAAATCTTGTTTAAGTGTTCAATAGAAAATCCTCCCTACTAAAGATCTACTATGAAAATATGTCGTCATTAGTTGTTTTTCTCTTTTCCTTTTTTAGTTTCTCTATTGCTTGTAGGTTTGGCATTTCATGTGTAGGATTTTGTTATTTCGCTCTAAATGGAAAAAATAATATCCAAAATTGTCTTTTTTAGATACACAACCCTTGAAATATGTGTTTTTACCCATGTTATAGAACTTCTTTAGTTAGGTTTTGTTTATACGAATGTATGAGAGAATCTTACTCTTCTTACTGACTATAACTTTGTTAATTTTTTGTCGATTTTGTGAATCGGTTTAGTTCTCGCAGTTTCGGAACCCATGGAACCATAAAAGTCAAACCAATTATGAAGAGTTACTTAAAAAATTAACTCGGCCATAGAACCGAATCGCGACAATTTTCGGTTTAGTTCGACTTAATTCTATCGGTTTTATGTTCAACCCGGAATAACTTACACCCTAGTTTCTGATGGAGAACATTTTCATTTCTAATGAAAATTAAATTAAATACATAAAATTTGTTAACATGTACGAATAAAATTACCATCGAATATATTTAGAAAATAAAAACAAATTTTGGATGAAATCAAGGTATCAATATTGTTAAAGAAAGTTGAGACAATAGATGAATATCAACAAAAATCAATTTAGTTTTATTTTGGGGAGATTGATTATGGAGGTATATACTTGTGTAATTGGATCAAGATCTGCCTTCTTGTACTGATGCACTTCTTTTGTGATTAATGGATTACGGCTTTCGACTAGAATCATACATCATCCACTCAGAATGCCGAGGATCAAATAGGTTGTTAGGAAGAGAATTGCTAAATTCAGTGTCATATAACGCTCTAAAAAAAGTGTGTATATTACCTTTATAATTAATATTTTTGCACCCGTTATATGAGATTGTACTCATACTACTCATTTATCATACTTTGATGCATTTTAGTTCACTTAATACAACGTGCACCTCCTATTCTTGGGTCCTAGATTTGCCACTGGCTATGACTATTGATGGAGAGATACCGATAGAACCAAAGGGACTTGCACATGGTCTTCATTCATTTGGAGAAGGAGTGTGATAAGGTGTCTAGGGAGATTTTGTGAAAATCTCTAGAGAAAAAAGTAGTTTGAATTGCCTAATTAGCTTGAGCAATCAAGAATATCTAAGATGTGGTCAAGAACATCGTGAGAATGAGAACACAAGATAGAGTCTCAAGATTTTCCTATTGTCATGGGACTACACCAAGGGTCAACATTGAGCCCCTACTTGTTTATATAGGTCACATGTGCTCTTAGTGATCATATTCAAGAGTTAGTGTCACAATGCATGTTTTTTGCGGATGATATTATTTTAGTAGAAGATTTGAAATATGAATTAAATGAGAACCTAGAAATATTGAGACAAACTTTTTAAAGCACTGCCTTTCGTATAATATAAAATGTATGGAGTGCAAATTTAGTAAGAGAAATACAAACCTTACTCCAAAAGTAAAAATTGGGGATCATATCATACCACATGTGACTAGATTTAGGTGTCTTTTGTTAATCATACAAGACGATGGGGAAATTGACAGAAATGTAAACCATATGATTCAAGTAAGTTGGATTAAATGGTGTAGTCCAGCAAGTGTCATATGTGATTAAAGGGAATCACTCACGCTTAAGGGAAAGTTTTACCTCACGACTATAGACCCACAATGTTATATTGGACTAAATGTTGGGTAGTAAAATGTCAACAAGATAAAAGACTTCATGTAGCTTAGATGAAAATGTTGCATTAGGTGAGTAAAAAAGTAGATAAAATAGAATTAGAAATGAATACACTAGGAAGAAAGCTGAAGTAGCTCTTACTGTGGAGAAGACAGGTAAAAGACCCATTAAGGAAAGTACATTAAATAGAGATTAGTTCAAAGTCAAGAAAAACTATAGCCGAAACAATTAAGAAAGACTTAGGAATAAATATTTTGTCAATAAACATTATGGCATCATTCGACTCTGTAGTCAACACTTTCCTAGCTGTGGAACTTATCCATCAAGAGACGAAGAAGAGGAGATTATGTGGAATCAAAATAATCTCCTAATTAAGGGTGGAAATATGTCAGACCTTCTATCACGGGCCTATTATCTAGCCTATATCAGACCAGACCAAACCTTTTTCGTAAACAGACCAAACTTAAACTTATCCAAAAGCATATTTAACTGAAATATGTCATTCTCAGTCATTTTAAAAAGCATATTAAGTCTAACAGGCCGACTTATACCAATATTTGTAGTTGGTTAGCTCTCACATGATATGATGTCCCTAAAAAGACATTTTCATCATCAATATCTTTATGTTTTTTGTCATCAATATTATTGATGATAATTATGTTAGTCAAAAGAATAATGAAGAATTTCATATCAATTGGATTACTAACATATAATACTTGTTGAACACTTATGATATTAGAATAAAAGGTTCATTTTTATATGATGACCTATTAAGATTCACCTCCATTAACTCTAACCCATCATTTTTATTATCAAACCAAAAACGGGCAACCAACACATTACATGGAAAAGTAGAAGTGGCTAACATAATTACGTTGTTACGTGTAAGGAACTGATAGCATGTAAAGTGGTAAGGAGGGAAGAAACATCGTTTATGGTTAATTAGTTCTTTACATAAATAGGATGCTATGCTAGAGAAGTCATGGATATGAATAGCTCAGAAGAAAACGTCAAATTCACTAGGGTGAAATGTTTGTCATATGAATAAAGAAAAAAAAATGTAATATTTATATATTATTTATGATAACAATTTATACACATTCAATATATCATCTATTTTATAAACTATAATATTTTGAAGAATTATTATTAAAAGTGAATGGTGAATAATTTATATACATTATATAAAACTTTTATATTATCAGTACATTCATTTTTTTACTCTAATAAAAAACTATAAGACAACTAAAACATTTGATGAATGATAATATTAATTCACTAATTGTTTCAACTGGCTGAAGTGACAACAATATCATGTTTTGGTGACCATTACAACCACATGATACTAGAATTGTAATATTATTTGGAATCATAATAATATAAATGTATTGTACCTCACCACAACCACGTAATACCATGTTTAGATTGTATTAAATTGCATCAAAGTTAAAAATATATTAGTCACAAAAAATTTCACCATAACTAGCTCCAATAACCTTAATTACAGAGCTCACAACTATAGCCGCAACCATAATTTAAAGGGAGATGTGCACTTACTTCAAGAAAACTTATTCCATATATTAGTTATAAATTTTAGAGAAATCTAATTCTTTGAATTAATGAATAGATTTAAATCATTAGATTTACATGTACTTACTCTTGAAGTAAGTGAATCATTTATCTAATTTAAAACCATCCCTTTGACTGTAATCTAGTTTGAGTCTTCGGCTCCTCATCCTTGATGAATGCTCTCTCTCTCTCTGCTGCCAACATTTACAAATTACACTTCTTGAATTGATGACGCTGACATCATTAGTGCCCTGGGTTGATGTGCCTTGATGCCATTTGCATGTTTCGGATCTAGAAAGAGTGAAATTAAAATTAAATTAAATGGAGATGAACCCAAAAAGGGAAAGGAGATATGAATGGTAGGTTACCTAAAAAACAATAATGTTATTTATACACTAATAACCAAAACAATAATGTTATTTATACACCAAATATTGATTCATTGTTCACGTTTTTTTATGGTAAGAAAATGTAAAATGATAAAATTGGACATCTTGATTCCTCATATTTTCTTTTCAATATATATAACACTTTGGACATCTTGATTCCTCGTATTTTCTTTTCAATATATATAACACTAGTTAGATACATTTGGATTGATATAACATTATTCTATTTAAGATTTAGTTTGTTTCATTTTATTTGAGTTTATTTATAATTTATGTTTATTTTATTAGTTATTATTTGAGTTTATTATCCTATCGTTTGTAATAACAATTTTTGTTTATATAATAAATTGTTTGGAGTAATTCATACTAGTAGTTGAGTTTGACCAATTTTTACTATTCCTAAACTTCTACATTGTATTAGAGTGATTTAATCATTTGTGACCTGATCCATCACTATTACATATCTCTTTGTTGTGTTACTTTTTCGTTAGTATTCATTCATTTTTTCTCAACCTCGATTTCATATTACATGGAACAATTAGCTAAATAAACAAATACCACTCCAACACATCAATTCAATTTATTTCTTATTTTGTTTATGTAAAAGAATTTGCAGAGACAATCATTCCTGCATATGAAATCTACTTGATGAAATATTGTAGTGACTTTTGTCCTTAGTGATTATTCTCACTGTGATTATATTGTTATATTTCTATTTCCACTTACAATATGATGATATATTTTTCTCCAATTGAAGAATTCTATTGGCGCCTATTTATCACAGTGGTGAATTATATTAGTTGTGTCTATCATTTTCATCAACGATCATTCCAATGCTCATTACATATGAGTTTTTTGCATTTCATAACATATTTCAACGATTTTTGTGGAACCCATATAATTATTTGATAATTTTCATTTTGAAAGAAATTATTTGTAACAAGCTTAAAACTTACTAAGTTTTAGCTTGAGGAAACATGTTAGATATATTTGGATTGATAGATTATTATTTTAATTTATCTATAGTAAGCTTCAGGTTCATTTTATTTAACTAAATCCTAGTTAATTTATCTTGTTTGAGTTTATCTATAGCTTATGTTTATCTTGTTAATTATTATTTGCGATTATTATCTTATCGTTAATAACAACTTCTTTTTGTATAATAAATTATTTGAACTATCATAATTATGTTTGACCAATATTTACAATTCCTAAACTTCTTCACTAAAAATATGCCAACTTGTAGATATGTGTGAAGAGGGATGTCCAACATTCTCCTACCCTTCTGACTTATAAGTACCCCAACCATAGTATCATGAGTGTAGTCTTTAGAAACTTAATCAAGTTTGGCTAAGGCTTGGAACCCTATTTGAAGTCATTCTATTTTTAAATATTATTTTTAAGTATTAGATATAAGTAATATGATATTGAATTAAATTAAAAACTATTTTCCCATGAATATCCTTGTGGTTGAGCAATACTGCTTACTTTCTATTTATTTATTAATTATTCTAACTTTAATTTGTGGTCCATTTTAGCTGAAAATGGTGTAAATGGTGTTTGATGCAAGAGAAAAAATGTGTACAATGAGTGAATGAGTATTATATATTGTTAGTCTATTATTAATTCTTCCAAAAAAAATAATACAAATGAATGGTAAATGTTATAATGATTGTATACAAATATTTACATCAGTACATACCCACTATCCAAACATATAAGTGATCATGGACATAGGAGCTATTAGCAAACCCAAAGAAAAGAGTAATGTTATATCCTCCTACTAATCCTCATACCCACAAAAAGTGACATATGTCACAAAATCATACTTTGTTTATTAATGATTAGTTTACAAGTGACATATGTCACTTTCTTGTGGGTAGGAGGAATAGTAGAAGGATATATCATTTTGAGTGGAGTAAAAGGTGCATTTATCATATGAACTAAAAATATCTCCCTCATTATTCTCAACGGTTTCAATTACTCTTGCATTTATGTGATTTAAATGGTCTTAATAGAATCGTCTTTTTCTTCAATGCTCAGAACTACCCAACCAACCCTCTACCATACCTTAATTCACTTAATTAATTACCCTTTCTCTTCCAAACCTATACAACAAAAGTTTCTTATGTTACACGACATACATTCAAGCCATTGCTCTCATTATATTCGTGGATGATGGTCTAACTTGCATAACAGTTTTTGAATGTATATATACAGCAAAGAAACTAGTGGTGAACCTAATTCCAAGACCTAATTCCATCTTGGAGAGCAATGATACGAGTCATGACTGAACTATTATATTCATTAATCATGTGACTAAAAGTATTTAAAAGTAATTATTTCAATTTAATTAAACAAAATCAATAGCAATTAGACTGCATTAGTAGTGAACTGTTTTTTTTGCTTTGAGAACAGAAATGAATGTGATGAGTTGTGATGGAACTATTAAAATTCCATTAAATTCATTAATCATGTGATTAAAAGTATTTAAAAGTAATTATATTAATTTATTTAAATGAAATCAATAACAAACGGATGCATTGGTCTAAACTAACTTCTCATTTCGAGAATAGAAAGAAAGGTAAGATAGGTGTCTTGACCAAGCCACTAAAATTTCATTAAATTCATTAATTATATATGTAAGAAACTATTTAAAAGTAATTATTTTAATTTAATTAAATGAAATAAAAAACAAAGAGACCACATTGATCATGGGCCGATACTTCCCACTTTGGGGACAGAAATGAAGATATAACACGAGTTATCACCGAAAAGTAATCATTTTATTTTAATTTAATAAAATTAATAGCTAAGCCACTATATTTTGGGTCTTACATTTGCACCATTTTTATTTACATTTTAATTTTTGAATCAAATATCTCAATTTAATTTTATTTGGTTTGTTTTTGGGTGAAAATGATTTGTGGAATGAAGTATGAGATGATAATTTGCATGATCTATATATATATATATATATATATTAATATATACTTATTAAAAACATGCACCGGAAAACAAATGTTTACTCTTGAATAGGAAAACATCGGTGAGGTGAGCATAGGAGTTATTGACCTTGTCTGGGGTCTTCAAATGATGACAACTTTTCAAACCGGTCCCTACCTGACCTAAGGCAAGAGACGATTTATCATCATTTACGACAAGTTTAGTTTCAACAATCTCAGTTGTAAAATGAGATCTATCTATCTTCTTAGATTGTTCTCGTTTTAAACATGATTGCTTTCAGTCGAATTCAATAATAGTGCTCTTAAAATTAACAAGCAATTGATGGGTGCCCTCAGTAATGGATCATGAAATGCATGTGAAGAAAATACTTTTATTTATACATGATGTGCATGAAATGAAACGCTAATGTCGAGCACATATTATTTCAGAAATACATGGCATTCATCTTAAGAAGCATTTGATTTATTTACGGATGCATGACTGGTATGAGAGTGTGAATTTGGAATGCATGAATATGCATATATTAACAGATGCATGGAAGTGTATGAAATGTAGTTTAAGAAGGCGTGTGATTTTTTTTGAATGTGTGAAACTATCTGGAAATGTAATCTAGGATGTTTGAGATTTGGAATGTGTGAGAATATTTATTAAATGTTATTGTTGAAATGTTTGAAATGAGTTGTTTTTGTTTTTTATGGTAATGTACAAAGAGATTTAAGATGATGTATGAAATGATATGGTGAGATAATTTGATTAGAATGCATGATATAATGTGTGTAATGCAATGTTTGATATTTGAATGATATTGTTTTTACTAAACATATGAATTGTTGAATATTTGAATAATGTATTTTACTTTCTTGATAAAATGTATGTATAAATGGATGGATGAATGGTATGAACGAATATAATTTGTAATGATGTCAATACACTTTTGTATAAAACGGATCTTCTCCTGTACTAGAGGATCCAGTACAGGTTGGGATTGTGACATGTGTCCTTTCACATTTTTTAATGGTATAGATTTAATGTTATTTTTAATTAAAAAATAAGTTTTAATCCTTAAAGCAATCTGGGCCTCATATTTCAGTACTTGAGGGTCCAGTACTGGAGAGGATCCCAACCCACTTTTGTATGCCCCTAGGGTCAGGAATCCTAGTTCATGCAACAAAGCCATCCGTACAAATTTTGATGTGCCAAGATAGATTGACACATGTCATACAATTGAAGCTCACATTAGTTAAAGACTATTTGCCCGATCGAGGTTTTTATTATGATGCAAATTACCCTTAAGACAGTAAGTCCAACCAAGAGCAATTCTTTTGCATGCAAATGTGTCATCTTTATGGCGTGAGAATACCAAAGTGCAATGTTATCCCTCACCTGTCTGGCTTGAGTAGCGATATGATCACTTTATTTAAGAGACAAAAAGTCCTAATTCATGAGAAATGATGATGGGTGAAAATGACCATATGCTTCTCGTGTCATACACAAGGTACGCCTTATCGAGTTTTTGAAATGTCTAAAAAACACAACCCTGTGGAAATCTACTAATGTATGTTAAGGTGGACTTTATGAATGCTCTATACATCTAAAAATCATCATATTTTATCCATATTCAAAGAAAGGGAAACCAAATATCATACGCTATAAAAGAGAAGAGACTAACTCCCTGTATGACTATATTTTCTTTTTCTTTTTCTTTTTTCGTTCCTATTGGTTTACCAAAATCCAAATATATTTACTTTAAGCAATTATAAAGAAAAAAATTGGCATCCACTACTGATATCATTTCAAGGATCCTAAAAGCGTGAGGACAACTGATTTTTCCTTGTTATATAGATAGTAGATACTATTCATTATTTTAAATTATATTCCACAATCACAACAATTGTAGCCCCAATATTGTGATTTTGGAAGTCTATGGATACATCTACATTTGTTAAAACATTGTTCCAAGACTTCTAAAAAAAGTCAACTAATGTTATATTTCAAGTATATTGAAACTTCGCAGGTGGTCACTGCTGTGGTCTGATCTGGTTGATGAGTTTTACAACAGCCTAGTACAGAGGATGTGGATGCTGTTACACAGTGAACTTCATATGCTGCTATTGTTACCAGAAAGACTTAATAATAGTTGTTATTTGAAAAATGTAAATAATTATGAAGAATTATTAGGCTCTATTTCAATTATCAAAATTAAATGATAAATAGACATATTTTTAAGCAAGTAATTGTGTGACTATTAAGTAACTTTAATTTCAATCATTATTTATATATGAGTGTGTGACTGAGTGTATTATTCTTACAATTTTTATACGGGAATTGTTATTATTTTCATCTGTATTTATATGGAGGCTAATAAAAAAAACAACATGAGTTATGATTAGATGAAACAGTAAATTTGTTGAGAAAGAGAGAATATAATCAGGATAAACTGAGGCTGATTTGATTTCAACTAAATAAACAAACTACAAAGGGCACCTCAGGTTAAGTCCAAATACATTGTTGTTGATTGAAGATAGAGTCACATGGATACTCCTAAGTATCTTCCTATATATAACTAGAATAGTGCTATTTACGCTCCACTCTTTCTCTCCCTCTTTGCTTAGACAAAAAATTGTGATTTCCTAACTAGAGGAGATAGAGAAAAATGTTTAAAAGTGGAGTGCACGTAGCACTACTCATAGAAGGGTTAATAAAACTAAGAAAGATTAAATTAAAGAAGCTAAAAGAGAAGATCTTGAAAAGGAGATTCCTAGAATTAAAAGAAAATGCAAGGTAGCATAGTACTCTAGTTCCTCCTTATGTTTTTGTTTTTGTTTTTGTTGTTGTTGTTGTCGTGGATGAAATCAAGCAAAACAGTGCTTTTGCATTTAGGACACTTAGGGTCATCCTCAGAAAGCATCACATACATAAGGCAGCTAGGGCACCCTACTAGCACCATTGAAGTGGCTTCAGGGCTGTTATTGGAGTATTTGTCTTCTTGGTTGAGCTCAATGGAGACACAAGAGGTTGGCGGCGATGTCGGCGACGGCGTCACTGATCGGCTCGGAGACTCATTCCTCCGGTTAGCCCTTGGTAGAGAAAGGTTCAGCTTCAAGTCAAGCTTTGGAGTACTTCCATTTCTGCGACTCATGGTTTGGCCTTTTCTTTCTGCTAAGTACCTTTACCTGTTTTGACATAAACCATTAAACACAAAAAGAAACAAAGAAAGGCATAAAAAGGGTCCAATTCCGTAACTGAAAAAGATAGAAAGAAACAAGAGAAAATTAAAGTACAAAAGAGACTGCACAAAATATAATAGGTGCAGCATGATCATTCACTACTTATTAGTTACCCACCTTTCAAAAAAGCTTGGAGGAGGGAGTTGAAGCTATATATTATAGAAGAGATGAAAAAGAATAACAAAGCTTGGAGCATTAGAAGCTCCAGCAACAAGAAATTGATGTGTTTTAGGGTTGAACCTTGGAGGCCATTTTATATAAGGAAAATGGAGAGAGTGATTTAAGGCTTAATTTAATTGTGGGAGAGAGGTGGAAGAGGGGTATAGTGATGAAGTTAAAGGAGAGAGAAAAAGAGTAATGGAATGGAATTGAATTGAATTGAATTGAATTGAAGTATTGGGTAGAAGAGTGTAAATTATGACCAGGAAATGTATTAATTGTTTGGAAAAATCACAAGCAGTATGCAGGAAGAGGAAATTTGTAGTAAATATTGCAATTATAAAGTGCAGGTTTGAGGACCTTTCTTTCATTCATTGCTTATATGAGGGTCGGTGTTCAATGGCTTTTAAAAACAAAAATCCAACCCACCAAGAATATTTAATAGGAAGCATCATATATTTTCAACTAGCAGCAATGGAAAATCAAATGCTCCAATTACTTTAATTATTATTCAACAGTATCCCCAAGAAAAAAAGAAACATACTTTATGTTAAAATTTATATTAGGAGTTAGGTGAGGCCACCCTCATTAGATTAAATTAATTGAAACGGTGGTTGCTTGTTTAATGTTTAGATGCTAAATTTACTTTAGGGATCATTTTTATTTTATTTTTATATTGCTCTCTCATTAGATCTTCTTCTCATGCTACCTGCATATTTCAAATGAATGACAAACTCGTAGCATACAGCAGAAACCTCTCTCTCGGATTGTAGGAAGAAAGAAAGAAAAATTATTTCTCTTTTGGATTGACCATTAGGAGTCCCACATTGAGTAGAATTACAAACTCAATGTGATACTTAAGCCTAAGCCATGAGGCTCTCTCACCTAATAGACTAGTCTTTTGGGTTAGATTAAGTTATATTATCGAATACTGATAGGTGAGTGAAGCCGCCAAAAAGAGAAAGGGCTACCATTGGGTCAGTGTCGATAGAGTGAAAGTCGTCGTGGACGTCAGCCCTTAAAGGGGACGGCAATGTTAGGAGTCCTACATTGAGTTTCTATGAAATATTTACTATTTTTTGTAATGAGCTCTTATAATAGGCTTTGGCACTCTTTTTATATTGGAATAAACTAATAATTCATACATAATGAAATTAAATTAACAGTTTGTAATTAAGGAATATTACAATATTAAGTAAGGGTAAATATATAATATTGTAGTATAATTTTAAATATAAGAAGTTAACTAAATTAGCTATTCATATTCGTGTGTCTAAATTGGTTGAAAATATCTTCTAATACATTAAATAAAAGGCTTCGGTGTTTTAACCCGGTGGTTGAGCTAATTATGGAAATAGCTTGATTTTCATGCTTGGCTAATACTATCTAAGTCTTTGTTGTTATTTTGCTGAATAAGTTCTCACTTGCTCTGGGAAGAAAGAAGTACAATATATGAGTTCTTCACTCGACAGACATTGCTAGATCTCATTGCCTTTAGCATAGGGACCATTGGAAGGGTGCATTATTTCACACAATATGTATCACTTCATTTATCATGAGTTGTGATTGGTTGAAAAATATATTTAAATTAAAAATTAATTATTAAGTATTTTCTGACTAATCACAACTCATAATACATGAAATGATACAAATTATGGGATAAAAGATGTGTTTCCCAATTAGACCATTGAATGTTTCCAAAACATTATTGCCATCACCAAGAAATGAATGGTTTTATTGATAATTTCATTCATGGTTTGTTAATGGAGCAAGAAAATGCTGATAAGCAGCATTTACTAGATTCGACTCCAATTGTGCCCAGAGTGGCTGCATTTATGATTTTCGTTTTATTTGCTTTGAATGGTTACTCAACTAATTCTCAATAAAAATGGTCACCAACTAAATCATCAAAAAGATGAAATAACCACCATATTAGTCATTTAGTTAAATTCTATCTTGACAGAAAACTATGTAGTATTTGAGTTTTGAGTTTTGTCCATTATCACTAGAAAATGAAATCATTCTAAGAAGTATTGAGTTTTATCCATCCTTTATTCATAGTTAAAAACGTCTTACCTTTTTCTTCTTAAGAAGCTTTGATTTTATAAATCAAAGTGGACTAACTTCTTCTTTAAAAGAAATCCACCAATTTTAATGAAGTTATCATCATAATTAGCCAAGCAATCATTGTGCTAAGAAGTGCCCATGGACAATCCAAGTATCCAAGCTTGACCGAGCCAAGGTGTCCTCGTGACCTTGCTAAACATGCAACCCTGACCGAGGCAAGCTACGCTTATGACCGTGCCGAATATGCAATATTGGTAAAGACAGAAATGCTTGTGACCATGCTAGAAGGGAAGTTGGCACATCAGACGATGCGCATCCAGTGTTATAAATTGTGGGCCGCATCACGTGATGTGGCCGCAATATTGCGGTGTGATTCCAAATCACAATAATGTAACCGCACCGGGCCGCAACGCAACCGCATCGGACCGTATTTGAATCGCATCGGACCGTATTTGGACCACATCGAATTCAAAAATATTGTTTTAATCACAGAATAATTCACACCCAACGGCCGCAATTTACATCGCAACGGTCGCAATGACCGCAATCGCAGTAACCGCAACCTCAATTTAAAACACTGCGCACCAAACAATGACCCTGAGGTACATCAAACAATGACCCTGTGGGGCATCTGGTAAGAAACCTTGGCACATCAGAGGCATATCAACAAGCAACCTTGGCGCATTAGACAAATGGACTTTGGCGCATCAAGGCTAGACTTGGGGCGCATCAAAAGCACCAGCTAGGGCGCACCAAGGGCTAGTACATGGGCCATATTGGGGCTCAATTTTTCATTGACTTAGGCAATTTTGATGATACTTCTAGAAGAATGGTTTTGTGTAAAATAAGCTTTTAGTTAATTTGTGAGTTAGTTAGATAATGTTTGTTAATTTTAGAATGATTGCTTAAGAAACAAGCAACCCTTGAACATGTATAAATAAACATGTTGTAACTCATTTGATAATTATCACACAATGGGGCACCATATAACAAGTGTTTGTGCTGCCGCTTGGGAATGCAGATTTTTAATGATCTGTTTGAACAATCTATAGGGTTGTTTAATAAGACAATAATCATCAATGCTCTCTTCTAACAATGTTTCGATGCTCTTTATGAATGGTATCCTATAGAAAATTTCTTTGCAACTTTTCGGTGCTCTAAGTTAATGGTCCTTCACTTAATTTTGTTTGGGCCACCAGATGTATTGGGCCCTACGGCTAAGCCTATGGCTGGGCTAAATAGCCCATATATAAATTGTAATATATTATATCCAAAGAAAATAAAGGTACACTATGTTATAATATTAAAAACAATATAATACACAAGGATGAAAAGCTTAAATGCATATATTAATTTTGGGATAGAAAACACTTTGCAAGATATCACATATTAAAATAATTGTGTATTCTATTTTTGTATAAATCGATTAAATATATGGTTAATCGATTATCTGTGTAATTCTGGAAGACTTAATCGATTAACAAGATAGTTAATTGATTAAATATTAGTTGTTTTTAGTTGGTTAATTGCTAGTTAGACAATATATAGTATATAAAGGTTGATTCGTGTAATCTTTGTAATTCAATTCATTTTTCATTAATGAGAAAGGTTATTCAATTCAATTAATTTTTTTATCACTCTTTGTTCTTCTTCGACTTTCTTTTATTTCTCATTCATGTCTTTCTCATCTTTCTTATTAATCAAGAAAACTATCTTTTATGGATCATACCAAACTTTAACACACATCGGACACTATCATGTTCAAGACATACATGGCTCAAGAGGAAACCATGTCTAATCTTACTTTTGCATCGTAGTTTATATTTCATATTTACATTTTCTAGATCTAAGATATTATAACGGGTAGAGTCCTATAGATTTGTGCATCTCATTTCATTGATTGAATGAGGATCATTGTATTGTTACCGATATCTAAAATCAATTAACTACTGCATGGTTTTTGACAGATGATATGTATGGAAAGGATAAAATCTCACCACTTCTATATGGGATGGATTTTCCTTCATAATTAACGTTGGAAAAATATGTCAATAGTCACCATCTTTTCATGCAACAGACAAATTAAATGATAAACAAGAGAAAACAATAATAAATGTTGCATAGAAAATGTAAAGTGTTTTATAAAGATGATCAAAAATATCTTTTAAATAATTTTTTATAATATAAACTACTGAAAGTTTAGTCAATCGAATAATAACTTCATATCTTTAAAATAACAATTTAAGAGAAAATAAAGGTTTTAATTATTAGTGTTTTTCAATTTCATTATGTTTGGAGGGGTTTTCAACACGGGAATGATTTTTTCTTAACAAGATGATTTTCTCTATTCTTTTCGTTTATGTGCTCATATGATAGCAACCCACCAAGGCCCATCATCCTGGATGACCTAATGGGCCTAGGGGGAGCCATAACTCGGGTTAGGGCCAAGAAAGCCCAAGGCACACTTGACCAATTAATATTGAACATCCAAGCATCAACTGGGCCAAGTGACACCACGAAGCCCATAACGTGTCTCACCTTAGATGACACTTCCCTTGAAGGCCACAGCCAAGCAAGGGATGACTAAGGGCTTGTTTGTTGTCTTGATTTAAATAAGTGGCTTTAAACCACAAGCTTTTATTTTTAAGTATTTTCTTAATTTATTTTCAGATATTAACTATGCCTTTTTATGTAGGAAGTAGCATGGCCAACCTTATCCAAGCCCAAGCCACGCTGGAATCTGACCGTGGAGCTGACCTGGCCTAGGCGCCACATTTTCCGCACCAATTTGGAAGCCACGACCAAGTCTGACAAAGCAGCTGACCTGGACTAGGCGCCAGATTCTCATCCATCTGACCTAGCCAAGACACGCCACTTGGCGCACCATTTGGAAGGTTAGCCAACAAGCTGACTCAGCTGAGGCTCCTTATTTTCCGCTCAGGCCATCAAGGCCAGCACTAGTAATGGCGCCTACCATTTATTCCGCCCATGCCTTCAATGTGCTATTTGAATTTGATTTGCCTACAATAAAGACTCGGCCAAGGCAACATAATTCCCACATGGCTAAATTCAAACAAGGGATTAAAGACACCCACCAAGTCAGCCACGATATTTTAAAAGAATTAATCAAGGGAGACAACCATCCCATATTTTTATCCTACGCCTTGAAGAAAGCTACAACACGGCCAAGCACATATCAAAGAGTTCAAATTCAAATAAAGAATTCAATGGCCACCTTATTTTCCTCCTCGACCTAAATGAAGAATAAAGAGACAAGACCCTTAAGTTTGGCTAGGCTTAACTCCAAATCCTATGGCCAAATAAATCCATTAAGGTAAAATGTAAGGACCCGATTTTCATAACTCAAAAATTCTCTTTTAAAATTCTTATTCGTGAAAGTGAAGTAATTACTTTTGAAAGACATTACTCGAACAGTTTGGAAACTTGAGTGAATACGTTTATAAATTTACAAGGCGAAAATATTCCAAACACCTTTCATTTCAAAAGCATGTCATTACACTTCCGTTCAAATACATCCTTTATACAATTACACTTTCTCAAAAGTACCTTGAAATCAAACATTATATCCACTTCATTATACACTTACAAGAAAGTTGTTTATACATGAATTCACTTTAACATGTTCTTCATATTACAAATATTTATCATATAACATATCAATTACATATTATCCACTACTCTATCATGTACTCTTCTCCGCAAGCGTCCAATGCGCTACCTCCACAACCTGAACCCAAATATACAACACATACAAGGAAAGACAGAGGGAGTAAGAACCAACTATGGCGACCGTAGCGTGGATTTACATGAAGTAATAACATTAAAGTATTAAAACCACACACATCTAACGTCAATCATGATAAGCATATATCAATCAACACATATTATCCATATTCATCCTATAGTACACATATATCACATACTATATGTGTTCTATAGTGTGCATACTTATTCATCACGTATTATCCATATTCACCCTATAGTACACATACATCCCATACTATATGTGTTCAATAGTGTGCATGTTTATTTATCACATATTATCCATATTCACCCTATAGTACACATACATCCCATACTATATATGTGCTATAGTGTGCATATTTTATTCGTCCAAATATACTCATTTCTCATCATTCATATTCACCCTATAGGATATATATCCCATAATATATATCCTATGGCATGCATATGATTTTCATTCCGAGTATACACTCTTCACATCCTTCACATTCCGTAGTAATTTACCCTTGATCTCGTTCAACAATTCTGCTCCGTACAAATAATCTCCATACCACATCGAGCAGGTCGAGTAATCCCCATACCACATCGGGTAGGTCGAGTTTCCACATTACACTCACATCCATGTCATACAAAATCAACACAAGGCATCTCATTATTTTATCACCATAAATAACATACAACACCTTCATTGTCACAAACATACCTTTATCCATTTTAACACATTCACAGCTCATCACACATTCATTATTACAACACACCTATACATGTTTATAACAATCAACCACTCACAACATACTCATTTTGATAAACATACTCATATCCATTTTAACACATTCACAACTCATCACACATTCATTGTTACAACACACCCATACATGTTTATAACAATCAACCACTTACAACATACTCATTTATGCTTATGACCATAAATATCTCACACACCATCATTACCACACAACATAACCATTATCATAAACAAACCACGCATAACATATTCTTCATCATATATACATTAACGTTAGAACCATCTTTAATGACGGTGTATTACCATAAATGAGCATATAGTGTTTCACTCAAATAAACGGTTTTCCCCACACATATATCTTCACTTTTATGGCTAATACATCCTCATGTAAAATAAAGACTCTCACATGGACCACAAACTCCCAAGAGAGTTTCTATCCGTTAATATGCTCCGATTCTTGAGGGAAATCGGAGAAGATGACTCTAATGAAATACTCTAAGACCACAATGGTCTTCTCCCTCACCTTAGGTTGAGTAAGCTCCATGGATCCGCAAAGAGCTCCATCTCCCTCCATCTCCTTCAACCTCCATTGTTGCTTTTTCCTCTCCAAAGCTCTCTAATGTTCCATTAAGAAGCAAGTGGAAGAGGTTTTGATGTGTTTTTGAGGTTTAGAGGAGGAATGAGTTAGAATCTATGGGGAGCCGCCGTTGGGAGTGAAAGGGGAGAAAAGAAAATGAAGATTAGGGTTTGTGAAACCCTTTCTTTTCTTTTATAGCTGGGCACTCTCGCCCGGGCGAGAATATCTCGCTTGGGCGAGAAACCCACGATATTTTAAGTTTCCAGACACGGGCTCTCTCGCCTGGGCGAGATTCTCTCGCTCAAGCGACCCATTCCTCGCTTGGGCGAGACTCCCAGAATTTCCAAATTCAAAACAGTGATCCTCTCGCTTGGGCGAGATCCTCTCGCTCAAGCGAAAATCTGACAGTATGCCCCATTCTTCAGGACTGTTACCTAATTTCAAGGAGGATAAATTTGGGGTGTTACATAAAACCGTATGACTTGGCAAGGCAAATGCCAATGTCCAAATACATTCGGCATGTGCTTGATATGCACATTCACAATAGCTTTTAATTTCAAATTTCAAATGGGAGCCTCACGGCCAGCCCACATACTATATGTAAGAATCATATACATGAAATGAAGCACCTTGAATTTTATGCAAAAACATATTAGTGAGAATTATCTCCTAAGTTTCTTGGTTGAACCAAAAGTATTGTTCTTATCAAACATCCTTGTTTGTGGCGAACTTCCTTTAGGCTTATCAAACAAAACCTTGTTTGTGGTCCATCCATCTTCTATCTTCTTCATCTTCTTTTATCCTTCACAACCTCAAATAACCACCAAACCCCGACCTCAGAAACCCAAACACAATCCAACTGAGCCAAATACAAAGCCATGGCCTAAACACAACCACAAATCTCACCGAGACATTCAAGCCTAAATACTTAACCACTCTCGGCCAAACACTCAAACCCACACCTTAGCCTAAACACTTAACCACTCTCGGCCAATAAAACACCCATACACAACCTTAAACTGCCGATAACCAAAAGCCAACCGAAACTCACATAAAACAACCAAAACAATCAATAAAAAGTCTTCTTTGTAACACCCCGAATTTTAGTCTTTAAAAATTAGAGTATCAGTACTGGAAGCCTCGCTTGATCCAGAGATTCTCGCTTGAGTGAGAGAGGTGCATCTGGGAGGGTGAAATCTTGGGCTATACTGGAGGATTCTCGCCTGAGCGAGAGTTGTATCACCCGAGCGAGAAATGGCAATTTTGGGCAGTGTAATCGATTACACAGTCCATGTAATCGATTACATGCAGATAAAAAGCATCAGATATGTGTATTTTACATGATGTAATCGATTACACAATACATGTAATCGATTACATGCAGATAAAAGCATCAGATATCTGCATTTTACATGATGTAATCGATTACACAATACATGTAATCGATTACATGCAGATAAAAGCATCAGATATGTGTATTTTACATGATGTAATCGATTACACAATACATGTAATCGATTACATGCAGATAAAAGCATCAGATATGTGCATTTTACATGATGTAATCGATTACACAATACATGTAATCGATTACATGCAGATAAAAAGCATCAGATATGCGTATTTTTCACGTTGTAATCGATTACACCATGTTGGTAATCGATTACAACCCGATGACACCTCTTTAAAACAGAAACCCAAACACATTTTTGGGTTAGAACTTCGAAGAGAAGAGAGAAAGGAGAGCTTTTCAAGAGCAAGGAGCCTTAGGACTCATCTTGGAGCTTGAGAAGAGGTAAACCTCTTATTACTAACTCTTCTTCTTCCTCTCTAACTTGTTTTGGGTATGTTGGATTTATTTTCAAAACATGAGAAACCATGGAAACTCATTCTTTAGAGTTATGGTTCGTTTTATGTTGTTTTTATCTTGTAAACTCTTGGTTTAGAGTTGGTATTTGATGAATGGAAAGTTTTATGGGTTATTCATGAAAAACCCCCAAAAACCCCCAAAATGAGAATATGAGTATAAAGAGAAAGAGATGAAATGTTAGATGTGGATAATGAGTAGTGCTTTAATGTTGTTATATGAGATGAACATGTATGTTTTGATATTTAGAAACTTGTATTGAAATAGTTTTGGAAATATTGAAATATGAGATGTTATGCATGTTTTAGATGGTTGAATATTGATGATGAATATTTTGTATGATTAAATGAGGCAAAATAAGTTGTTTATGTGATATTAGGAATAAATGACTAACATTGTTGTTATTGGTGGAAATGAGGAAAGATCCTAAGGTTGGAGGAAATCGCGGAGTAGACTTTTAAAGTTACTCGGAATTGATCTCCAACGCTCACCGAGGTAAGGGATAAGTGACTCTAATTCATACTCACTGATGTGAACGAGGTATGTGAAAGAGGTAATGTGTTGTAAGTTTGATTGTTGTTACCCTACCCGAATAGGGAGTGGTTTATTGTTGTTACCCTACTCGAAGAGGTAGTGGTGGACTGTTATTGTGTCCTACCCGGAGTGGTAGTGAACTGTTTGTTGTGTCCTACCCGGAGTGGTAGTAGACTGTTATTGTGTCCTACCTTAAATGGTAGCGGACTGTTATCGTGTCCTACCCGGAGTGGTAGCGGACTGTTGTTGTGTCCTACCCGGAGTGATAGTGGACTGTTATTGTTATCCTACCGGGAATGGTAGTGAAGAATTGTGAACTAGACCTACCCGATGTGGTATGGAGTATAACACTAGACCTACCCGATGTGGTATGGAGCATAACACTAGACCTACCCGATGTGGTATGGAGTATAATACTAGACCTACCCGATGTGGTATGGAGTATAACTAGACCTACCCGATGTGGTATGGAGCATAACACTAGACCTACCCGATGTGGTATGGAGCATAACACTAGACCTACCCGATGTGGTATGGAGTATAATACTAGACCTACCCGATGTGGTATGGAGTATAACTAGACCTACCCGATGTGGTATGGAGTATAACACTAGACCTACCCGATGTGGTATGGAGTATAACACTAGACCTACCCGATGTGGTATGGAGCATAACACTAGACCTACCCGATGTGGTATGGAGTATAATACTAGACCTACCCGATGTGGTATGAAGTATAACTAGACCTACCCGATGTGGTATGGAGTATAACACTAGACCTACCCGATGTGGTATGGAGCATAACACTATACCTACCCGATGTGGTATGGAATATAATACTAGACCTACCCGATGTGGTATGGAGTATAACTAGACCTGCCCGATGTGGTATGGAGTATAACTAGACCTGCCCGATGTGGTATGGAGTATAACTAGACCTACCCGATGTGGTATGGAATATAACAGTAGACCTGCCCGATGTGGTATGGATGATGAACTAGACCTGCCCGATGTGGTATGGATGATGAACTAGACCTGCCCGATGTGGTATGGATGATGAACTAGACCTGCCCGATGTGGTATGGAGATGTAATTTGATCTACCCGAGGTGGTAGGAGATTATAGTGTGAAAGAACTCGGTGAATACGATTAATGATGAATACGACATATGAGAAACAAGGACGTTAAGAGCGAAAGTCATATGCATGCTATAGGATATATATTATGGGATATATATACTATAGGGTGAATATGAATGTTGGAAATGAAGACGTTAAGGATAAAAGTAATATACATGCTATAGAATATATATTATGGGATATGTATTCTATAGGATGAATATGGATAACGTAGAAATGAACGAAAGAAGAGATGAATGTTTGCATTTACGTAATTGCGTTTATAATTTATGTTAAAGTTTAATCGTATTTGAAATGTGGATTATCATGTGATGTTAGTTTTTAAACTAATGACTTACTCCCTTTTGTTTTGTGTGTCGTTTATGATAATCCCATTGTAGGTAAATGAAGGACTTTGAGGATGAAGCTCAATTAGGAAGCTTTTGTGTTTAATTACTCGCTTGTCTGTATTGCTAAGTGACGTTGTAGTTGATTTAATAGTATTATGTGATGACTGTAAATCCGTTTAGATCAATACGGATATGTGTAGTTATGGGCTCTATAACCTTGGGAGACCCATAACTGGTTGTATGTGGTAAATGCTATTTGAATGAATTATGTTTTTCCGCAACATAAATTTGTATGATAAGAAAATAGGGTAAAGAGTATTTTCGAAAATGATACTTGAGAGTTTTCAATGAAGGTGACGACTGTATGTAAGAAATGATTAAAATAAACGAAAAATTTTCAAGGGTAGAATTTGGGTCCTTACATTCTTGACTCATAAGCTCAACTTCAAGCAAAACGATCATACAAAAATACCAACCCCCACAAGGAGGTTGCTATCATCATATTTAAGTGAAACACAATTCAGTTATGTAGAGACATGTGACTGTGTAGTTGAAGCATTGTTTGTGTAATTCAAACATTGGCCATGATTACCATGACCAGGTTGTGGGGCACTCATGTATGCGTACTTGAAGTGTGGTCTAACATATGACCATGTGGACAATGTTGGACTTGCAGAACCAAAGGTTCTATTACTTACAAGAAGAAGAGAAAGAAATCGAGAGAGAATAAGAGGTTTTTGTGAGTGAATGAAATCTTTCTATTATTGCAATGGTTTTAACTAGTTTTCCAACTGATACATTCTATTTATAGTAAGTAAACTTAAACTACAAACTAACCCTTCTACCCAACCCATTTACAAAGCTCATTAAGTCTAGATTATGAATTACATTCAACACATTGTCTACCTTAATTCAAACAAGCTAGACTTAACATACTCCGATTTAACTCATTTGCTTCTCAAAGGCTTCCTTCTTCAATGTCTTGGTTAATATATCAGCTTGCTGATCTGCAGAGTTGCAGAACACAAGCTTCAGATTTCCTTTTTCTACTTGGTCTCTCAAGAAACGATACTTGGTGTCAATGTACTTGCTACGACCATGTGAGACTGGATTTTTAGCCAAATTGATTGCTGACTTGTTGTCTATAAGCAACACCATTGCATCACCACAACACACACCAATCTCCTTCAAAAGAGATTGTAGTCACAATCCTTGACAACCACCCAAGCAAGCTGCAATATATTCAGCTTCACATGATGAGAGAGCCACTACTTTTTGCTTCTTTGAGCTCAAGCTAACAAAAGCTTATCCAAGCTTAAACAAGTACCTTGTGGTGCTCTTTCTCTCATATTTGTCTCCACTCCAGTCTGAGTCTGTGTAGCCATACACAGTTCTTTGTTTGTTATTAAGGATGGCAATGGGTATCCGGATCCACGGGTACCTGCTAAAATTACCAGCAACGGGTCGGGTCTGGGTCCATATTTTGGACCCGTGGTTAATTGAGACCCGCAATTTTAAGACCCGCTGTTAGATGAGTCTGGATCCGGGTAATGAGGTACCCAGACCCGTGGGTATTCGGACCCGCTATTTCTTCCTAAATCTATATGTATATAGCAATAATTATAATATCATGTTAATCTATATTGTAATATTATATTAATCCATAATTATAACATCATATTAATTCATAAGTTTGATTGCTATGTTGTTAAAGTATGTTTTTATATATATGATATAATGTTATGTTAATTAAAAAGTTCTTACTACATGAATTTTTCATCCTAATGTTGGAGTTGCTTTTAATGTTTGTTTGAGTAAAATAAGTTGTATTTAATAATCAAATTAAGTTGTGTTTAAAATTTTAAATTAAGTTTTATAATTTTTATCTTCTTGATTGTCTAAATAACATATAAGATTGTAAGAAATAAATATACAAGTGCATAAATTAATTACAATTAATTTTAATATTTTTGAATTTATGGTTACTCATTGATCCGCTGGGTACCCAAGGACCCGCGGGTAGTATACCCAGCGGGTATTAGCATAGGTCTGGGGCGGGTCTGGGTCCAAAAAAGAAGCAACAGGGCGAGTCCGGGTAAGACACTACCTGGACCCATCCAAACCCATTGCCATCCCTATTTGTTATCTAAGTTGTTAGGGAATAATATACCAAAGTCAATGCTTCCCTTGAGGTACCTTAGAATTCTTTTCACAACAATCAAGTGAATATGCCTAAGATCTTCCATGTATCTACTTACTAGGCCAACACCATAGGTTATGTTTGGCCTAGAATTGCATATGTATCTCAATGATCCTATCATTCGTCTATAGGTAGTTGAATCCACAGCTAGATCATTTGAGTTTCCTTTGCAGAGTTAGTTTCCAGTCTCTACTGGTGTGTTTGATGAGTCACAACTAAGCACATCAAACCTTTTTCAATATGGCAATGATGTATTTCTTCTGATGCATCAAAATTCCTATGTTTGTTCTTACAAATTCAATCACAAGGAAGTATGATAGTGTGCCCAAGTCAGACATTTCAAACTCTGACTTTAGTTTGCTTTTGATGGAGTCTATCTCTTCATTTATGCATCATGTTATCAAAAGATCATTCAGATACAAGCATATGATTATTGATGCTTCTGTGGGTGTGTCTTTTATATAGATCTCATGCTCACTGATGCATCTGTGTAAGCCTTGCTGCAGCAGAAAGCTATCTATTTTTTTGTTCCATGCCCTGGGTGCTTGATTCAACCCATAGAGTTCCTTGTGAAGTTTGTAGACCTTCTGTTCTTGACCAGGAACCTCAAAACAAGAGGTTGAGTCACAAACACTTTTCTGTTTAATGGACCATTCAAGAATGTTGATTTTACATCCATTTGACTTAGACTCCAATCCTTTGAGCTTGCCATAACTATCACAAGTCTCACTATCTCCATCCTTGCTACTGGTGCAAACACTTCATCAAAGTCTGAGCCATGTTTTTGTAAGAAGCATTTTGCAACCAACCTAGCTTTATACTTAGCCATTGTTCCATCTGGTTTCAACTTCACCTTATACACGCACTTTACTGAGATTGCTTTCTTTCCTTTGGGCAACGTTGTAAGTTCCCAGGTGTTGTTCGTTTCAATTGAATTAATTTCCTCCTTCATAGCCTCAATCCAACACACTTCCTTAGTTGCTTGTTCAAAAGGATAGGTTTCATCTCAACTAGTAGTTCCATGTGCACTAACTCTCCTTCTGTAGTGATTGAGGTATCAGAGAAGACCTCATTGTCCCTTAATCTTGATGGCAACTACTCTTTATGTCTCTGTGGTCTTTCAGCAATGTTTGAATGAGCCTCTCTAGTTATACGCTCCTCCACTGTTCTTTAAGCAGCATCAATATCCATCTGGCTCACCTTGTCTAAAGATGCATTGCTTGCTTTGCTTGAGTCCCAGACCCATGATTGAGTCTCATCGAATATAAGATCTATTCTATATGTCATGGCCTTGGAATCTGGGTTGTAGACTTTGTATGCACCTGTGGAATGATATCCTAGGAAGATTAGCTTTTCCCCTTTAACATCCAGCTTCTTTCTCTTATTGTATGGGATGTGTCTATAGCAGATTGACCCAAAAACTTTGAAGTTTTTCACACTTGGTTTAACACTTGACCAAGCTTCTTCAGGAGTCACTTTCTTCAACCTTTTTTTTGGGCATCTGTTTATTATGTGTGTTGCAGTAACCATAGTTGCACCCCGAAATTTCTTGGGCAAATTCTTTGTTTTTAACATACTTCTTGCCATGTTAAGAACAGATCTGTTGACCCTTTCTGCTGCACCATTATGTTGTGGAGTATAGGGAGCAACTACTTCATGGATAATGCCTTCTTCATCACAGAATCTTTGAAACTCATGGCTTGTTTATTCTCCACCTCCATCATGTCTTAATAGCTTCAACTTGTTGCTACATTGCTTCTCAACAAGTGCCTTGAAGCTCTTGAATTTTTTGAAGACTTTACTCTTTATTTTCAACAAGTAGATCCAAAGCTTTCTTGTGAAGTCATCCTTGAAGGTCACAAAGTAGTTGTTTCCTCCAAGTGATTGAACTTCAAAGGGTCCACACACATCAATGTAAACTACTTCCAATGGTTTTGTTGTTCTTGATGCTATCCGAGTCTTGAATGAGTTCCTTGATTGCTTGTTTGTGACACACTCTTCATACAATCCAAATGGAACCTTCACATTAGGTAGACCAGTTACCATTTTGTCTTTGCTTAGTAATTCTAATCTTTTGAAGTTCATATGACCCAATCTTTGATGTCATGTCATTGTTTTTTATGCTATGGTATCTAGACACTTGTCATCACCAAGATGAATGCCAATCTTGAAAGTCCTATTATGTGAGAAATGAGCTTTCAAGATGAGTACCTTTCTCCTGTTGAAAATCTTCAACATTTTGTCCTTCATTCTCATGATATAGCCTTTTTCAAGTAGTTGACCCATGCTTATCAAATTGTTCTTCATTCTTGGCACATATAGTACATTTGAGATGTATGAGGCTGTACCATCTCTCTTATAGATCATGATTCTTCCAATTCCTTCTGCAATGATAAAGCTATCATCTGCAAATTTCACCTTTGTCTTCACTGAATCATCAAAGGTCATGAACCATTCCTTATGTTTAGTCATATGGTTTGAGCATCCTGTGTCTAAGTACCAACTGAGCACTAAGTGCATGTTGAGATTGTTCTGTCTAATTGCCTATCCACGAATTTCTGATCATGGGCTTCAAGTGACCCTGCAACTCATCAATCTTGAGGATTTCCAAATCCTTTGATTCCTCAATTGTAACCACTATATGATCAAACTTAGCAGAGAGTGTTCTAAGGATATTCTCAACTATTCCTTGCTCAGGCATATTCTCATCATAGCTCCTCATGACATTGGTTAAGGCACGAATTCTTGTGAAGTTAGTCTGCTATGGTTTCTTGTTCCTCCATTTGCAGCAGCTCAAATTGCCTACGCATCATCTGCAACCTTACTTTCTTCACTTTTGTCCCACCAGAATAGCACTTATCTAGGATTTCCCAGGCTTCCTTTGAAGATGTTGCAGCAGAGATCTTTTCAAAGTTAGTTTGATTCACTCATTGGTGTATCAAGAAGATTGCCTTGCAATCCCTTTTCTTGGCATCTTTGAATTCTATTTTCCCAGCTTCAATGGAGTTATCATCTATTCGATGAACTCTTTGTTGCACAACATCTAAGCGCTCTTGAAATCCAAAAAATAGCTTTCATCTGTATGCTCCAGTGATCAAAGTTCTTCCCATTAAGAATGGGAAGATTCATTGTGAATCCATTGGAGGTTGTCATCTTCTTTGATGGATGCTTCTTGCTTGAGATTTCTTGGACACCACCACAGGTTCCTTGATTATATGGCTCTTGATACCACTGTTGGACTTGTAGAACCAAAGGTTCTATTACTTACCGGAATAAGAGAAATAAATCGAGATAAAAGGAGAGGTTTTTTGTGAGTGAGTGAAATCTATCCATTATTACAATGCTTTTAACTAATTTTCAAAATGATACATGCTATTTATAGTAAGTAAACTTAAACTACAAACTAACCCTTCTAACCAACCCATTTATAAAGCCCATTAAGTCTAGATTATGAATTACATTAAATAGACAAGACATATGTTGATCAACAGAGATACACGACTAGATTATGTATGAGCCCATAATCATTGAATGACACTCTCCATAGAAGTAATAAAAAACAACACAAGAATGGGATATGAATTATGTTTACCAACTTTTAACTAAAATTAATTATTTGAACATGTTAAAAATGATGTCAATAATAGTTAAAAATTCACATAATTATGTCATCTATTTTTCAGCATAAAAGTTTTTCAAATGGTGAATTCATCTTCGTAAAAAACTTGAATGTAAAGATGTTTGAGAAAATACCAAGGAACATTAAAGTATTTCCTTGGCTTGAAATTTCTAGAAGAAAATCTGAGATTTTTATGAATCAAAGAGAATACGCTTTAGATATTTTATCTCATGTTGGGTTACTTCGATGTAAACCCGCATCTACTCTAATGATTAATAAGACAGAGTTTTACCAAGATTCTAGTGATTCCTATAATGACCCTCGGCTTACATAAGACTTATGGGCACAATTAACTAGCATACAAACACAAGGCTAGACATGCCCATCTCTATTCATTACTATGTTGCTTTAAAAGTCCTCGAATACATTAAAGGTGCTCTTTTTTAGGTCTTTTTTATCCTATCGACTCACTTTTACAATTCAAAGCCTATGGTGATAGTGATTGGGTATCCTACCTATATACTAGAGAAGGTTTATCACAAGATTTTGCATTTATCTTGGCAATTCTATAATTTCCTAGAAATCCAAGAAACAAAAACTTGTTTCTACGAGTTCTTATGAGGTTGAATATAGAGTAATGACAATAACTACTTGTGAAATGAATTAGTACAACATTCCTCATTCTCTCATGCTTTACTATATTGTGATAATCAATCAACATTACATATTTCATCTAATCCTGCTTTTCATGAAAGAACTAAGCTTATTGAATTAGATTATCATATTGTTCGTGAACAGTGTACTAGAGGTTTGGTTAATTCTTTCTGCCTATTCCTTCATATCTTCAATTGGAAGATGCCTTAATCAAACCTTTAGGCCCTAAAGATTACTCAACTATCCATTCCAAGTTGGGTCTCTTCAACGTATGTGCTCCATCTTGTGGAGGGCATTAGCTCATAATAGTAATATATAGGACCTAGCCAGTAGTAGGCGAGACTGTGCCAGAATGACTAAGTCAACGCACCAACTGACCGAGCCATCATGCCAAATAGTGTGCCAAGTGACCGAGTCCTCGTGCCAAGTGATTGAGCCATCGTGTTAGACAGTGTGCCCAGATACATTCCAAATGGTCAAGCCAAGCGTCTAAATGACAAACAGGTGAACCAAAAATCCTGATGTAGTGGGCCAACACCCATACCAAAAGTTTGGGCACTAGTGCACCTCAGCCTGGAGATCTAATACAAGGCTAAATTGTGTGTATTACAAGCAACCATTGTAGAAACCAATTAGTTGAGTGATGACATGTGTGCATAAAAGTTATAGAGTTAATTAGGAAGTTAGTTACTTTGTATTTTATATAAATTTCCATTAGTTATTCATTGTAAATCAATCAATTTTAACTCTCAAAATTCAGTAAAGAAGCAATCATATTCCTCTCCTTCATTCGATTCGCTTTCCTTTCATTTCCGTTACATATGGTTGTTTTGTTTCATGTCCCCAATCTCGCTTGTGACATGTTATTAGTGTTTTCTGAAAATTATTTTAATATTAAAAATAAAATGAAAAGTTGCAGTATTTGAATTCAAGATTGAACATGGAAATAGGAAGGGTCACATATGTTCTGTCAATTTAAGTTTGCTATTGATATTAACCCAATTTTTCTCTCCTTGGTAATTCTTTATGAAAAGTTATTTTATTTCACCTTGTTGTTGGTCTATATATATAATCATCTACACATGGTGAAGTGTTGGGAATGCTTGAAATTTGTTATTAGATTAGTTCCACATCGCCTAGTATTGGAATAGAGTAGAATAATCAATGTTATATATTAGACTCAAGTCCTTATTGTAATGTGCACCAGATATAAACACTAAATAGAAACACTCCATGGGCAATTGGGCCTATGGGTGTGATAGGGTTTGTAATCCTTATTTTCTAATAATATCTTGGCAGCCGCTCAGCGCTCCCGGAGACGTACGCACAATTGGCCGAACCCCATTACCAAATTCTTTGTTTCTTCTCTTCTATTTATTCTATGCACTTTATTTGATTGTTTTTTGACCAACGCTGCGCAACGATCGCTTACGTTGCACCAACAATTGGTATCAGAGCCAATTGGCAAATGGTTCTTAACCCAACTAGATAAAGGCAAAAGAGAGTGAAAACATGTTGGTTAGACAATGTGCATCAAATGTACTATGCAAAGGTACTATGCAAGGATAAATGAGATGAGTTGATGGAGAAGAAAATATGGCGAAACTATGGTGGGGGCGATATATGTGTTGATCCATAATCCTAGAAGTCCATGTATTGGATTAAGATCAAGGTGGAAATATGGACTCAGATATTGAGTTTGACCTTGAGACAGGTGCTGGCTGACTTTGATGCAGGGTGTAACATGGGCATTGGTTTTGATGCAATGTGTAACACGAGCATTGGTAGAGATGCAAGATGGGACATGGGCATTGGCTTGGATGCAAGGATGTGACACGTGCATTGGTTAGCATTGACGCAAGGTGTGCGTTGTGGGTATACTCCTTATGGTGGAGTATGATAGTTCTTTTGAATTATGATTGTCGGGCTAGACAATGGTGGTAGCGATTGAGGCTTTCCAATGAAGCTCCAAGTTTGAGCTTGACTGAGTATTGAAGAGGACGGTTGTTGGTGAACTTTTGTGTAGAGGTTTCGTATATCGAAAGACTTCCTAGCAATAGGTGGCTAGGCGGCATGTTCCATTAGATGGGGTACGGGAATGTGCACTAAAAGTTTGGAGAGCTAGGCTCTTGTTAACATCGTCAAGGATACTCAGAAGGTTTATACTGAAGGGGGCAAACTCTTATGTGGAGTTGTTAGAGAAGATTATGCATTGAGCAAGGTGAAGTCTGATATTCGCTAAGGTGAAGAATTTTGTGTAGATTTCCTAACGAGCGAGATATCCGTCTATTTCAATCAAGGTGGAGATTGTTGATATGCTTGAAATATGTTATTAGATTAGTCCCACATCGCCTAGTATTGGAATAGAGTAGAATAATCAATGTTATATATTGGACTCAGGTCCCTAGTTGTAATGTGCACCAAATATAAGCACCAAATAGAGACACCCCGGGGATGTAGGCACAATTGGGCGAACCCCGTTACCAAATTCTTTGTTTCTTCTCTTCTATTTATTCTATGCACTTTATTTGATTGTTTTGTGACCAACGCTGCGCAACAATCGCTTCCGCTGCGCCAACATGAATAAATAATTAAATTCATAATTTTTCTATCATGTTGATCACCTTCTTTTCTCTATTATCCATAAAGAGAGTTAAAGAGACCATTTTGTGTAAACCACCAATGTAGGTATGCCTGTTTCATATTACCTTTATTGTTTTCTTCTTCGTTATGTGCCATGCACCATATACATACATTCTAACAATATTGCTACAATAGAAGATAAACCCAAGAGCAAACCTTAGTCAAATATAATAGTCCTACAAAATAAATATCAAAGGAATTAAAAACGGTATCATTCCAAAGCAGTCACAGACCACAAAACTGCACTCCAAAAGATCATTTCTCATCACTTTTGCTTCCTCTACATAAAAACCTTTTCAAAATATTATATATCACTTGCACAAGCATACCAATCGAACCTATCACATCCTGCCAAACTGTAAATACCACGGAACATGTAAGAAAAGGATGATAAGGATTTTCTTCAGCCCAACCACACAGAAACACAATCTACATCAACCTGTACATCCCTCTGTATCAAATTATGTCTAGTAATGATGTTATCACATGTTTTAAATTGTGGTTGCGGTCACGATCGTGGTAACAGTTGCAGTTAGTACGATATGGATTGCAGTCGTTGCACTCAGCATAGAACCCAGATATTATCTCGTACCGTTGAGGAGAGTACAAAATTGAAATGATAACACCTACCAAAATTAAAATTTAACACTATAAATTTTAAATAAATAATTTTAAAATATTAAATATTTGTTCACCTCATATTTTAGTATCGGAGGTTAAACCAGTTAACATACGAAAGAAATATCTCATGTTCCAAAAAATGAAAAAATAATAAATATTTTATTTTTTAATTGATTTGTCATATTTTTATTAGTACGAGATATGATTTAGAATAAGAAATTTGTGTTCCCCACAAGAGCAAATATCCTTCCACCTAGCAGGAAAAATTCACACAATGATAAGAAAACAAAGAAAAAGGGCCTAAAAGCCCATAAATTGTTGTAACAATATCAATTAACTAAGCATTATCATCTCTAAGCAGCCGCCACATCCATTCAGCTAACAAGGCCAATTAAAACAAATTCAAATTATTTATCCCAAGGCCTCCTTCCTTATGACTAAAAATATCTACCCAATTAACCGAAGCTATCATTCTTGTGAAAATTAACCTTTAAACTAGAAGTCAATTAATTTTTTTTTGTATAACTAAGGATCACATCATTCTAAGATTAAGAAACTAATTTTTTTGTGATTGTCTCTCCCAACAATTGTTAAAAATTGAACTTTCACTTTTTTATTTGAAAATCTAGTGGGATAATATACCATTAGTCTAACGCCTTGTTCCAAAAGCCAAAACAAATAAAAATTAACTTAGATTAATAGAAGAAGCATTCCCAATAAAAATTGTGTCATCAACATACCCATGCAAAGAATTATAACTACCCAAAATTATCAGACCTGAAAGCTACCCATAAGTTCATATGCCACAACCAAAAATAAAAAGGGAGCGGAAGGATAACCTCACCCATATGACTATAATTGACAAAGACTAAAAGGCTGCCAGAAAATATTACATGCCTTAATCCATTTTCCAGAAAACTAAGCCCAACTCAGTGAGTTATAGGCTTTCTCAAAATCCAATTTAAAAGTAAACCAATTATTCTACATTTCCGATTCACTTCCCGAATTATTTCTGTTTAACCGGGTTTAGTACAGTTGAAATAGAATTTATCTGGTTCAAAACGATTTTTATCCTTCCCAGAAAAAACTTTCTTCACACATACATAATGGGAGGAAAGAAAACTAGTATTTTTATCATACATTTTTATCCTTCCCAAAAAACTTTCAAGTTGATTCAGCTCCAAGAACCTTTTGGTATTTTCGTCACACATACATAATGGTCTCAACCCATCCCTTTAAATTTATCACTTCTATTTTGTATGTTATTTACCACTTTCTTCTGGGAGGAAAGAAAGCTAGCATTTGTCACAGTTGGGAGAATGCAGAAATGAAGGATATCTAAAAATAATAATGGATGAAAAAAATATAGAAAAGTCAATATAACTTGTACCTAAGATCACATATTATCCAAAACATTAAAATAATAGATTTATTGATCCATTTACTTATAAAACTTTCAAATGACTTAAACTATTTCAATTTATAGAATGCTATTGCATTTGAAAAATAGTTAGAGATTTGTATAATACAAATTAGAGTATAATTTATGTCCATACTTCTTTTATATATACGGTTCATAATATGTGACTGTACTTTTTATATTTATATTTATGTTTAGAAAATAAAGTATTTTCTCGTACCAATAGATAAGTTATCACATATAGCCACTAAAATTATGACATGTGTAATATTTAATTCATTTTTATAAAAATATTTCTAAAAACTAAAAATTAGGAACATAACATGAATATTCATGACTATTATTTTTTGTTTATTTCTCTTGTTTGAGACAAGTTATGAATATAGAAGATCGATACTTTACCGTGAAAATAGTTGAGACGGAGTTGTAAATAATAAATTATTGTGAGAAATAAGTAAAATAAACTTCCATCCGAGATTTAATAATTGGTTCATCGTCCTAATCTAACTTTTGATTTTATGATTGATCAATATAAACATCAAAAACTCTGAATTGGGTTAATTTTTCCTCAACAAATATGTTCTTCGGCAGAAGAAAATCTACCTAATGGAGAGATAGTTGGGGAGGTAACAAAACCCTACACTTTTCATTACAAAATTAATAAGCATGGAAAAAGTGAATTATTTTGTGGATAATTTATTTCTTAGTATGATGAGATAATTTATTCTAGTAAGTGAATATGTTAAGATTAATATAACTGCAAAATATGTTATTCTAAAATTCTATGTAAGATCCACAAATTAAGAGAAATTACAGCGGGCGGGAGTTTATATTGGACATTGGCTTATGGCCACGTATCGGATTACAAGTTATCTATGTTATTTCTCTATGTCAGTTCTATGTGTCACTAATTACAAATTGATACATCAATTAAAGTTGCACCATAATAACTAATCAAAAGTTAACAAAGCATAAGTGTGAGTTTGTAATTAGTGACACATAGAAGTAACATAAAAAAGTGGCATAGACAATTTGTACATTAAACATAATATAATCATTATATTATAATGCACTACAGGAAATCAATATTAGACTTGCATGCCTACAATTAAATGATGTCAAACCTTGATTATACGCATCTTTTCAATGAGCCAAATCATGGGTACATGTCCTGATCCAATATAAGTTTCATGACAAGGTATTACTAAGAACATTGTGACCTATCATGGATAGTGATACCTTCCTTGATCACGATTTCCTATATGGGGTTTTAAATAATGGTTGGTGATGTGACTATGTTATATTTATTTTGGAAAATTGTGGGAAAATGAGGTCGATTAGACTACAACTATATTACCATGGTGGAGTACAATTTCAAACACTTTATCATGTTAAGATTCAATGAAAGGTCTTCATTACGGACAAAGATCCTATATCCCAGGATTCTCCTGTTCCTATGTCCCTAACCAATCAAATTTCATAAAATAATATTAAAATATTAATTTCTGATTTTGTTATTTATATTTTACTTGAATGATTTTTTTTATTGGCTTAGTACACCAAATGGGACATAAATGGGGACTTGTGATTCTCATCCCTTCATTACCCACTACATGAGAGGATATTATTGGTTGACACTAAAAATATTAATATTTGAATAAAAATAATTATATTAGTTTTCAAAAAGTGAAATATATAAATTTTTAGTGATAGTGCATGTAATCTTTAATTTAATATATAGATTAGAAAATTTCATTATTGGCTATAGTTTTCATTGGTCAATCAAAATTATTCATTATGAGAAATTGCCAACCTCTTGGTTATATCTTACACATGTCTATCATTGTTCCTTAATAAATTTTATTTTATTAATGATAAAAAAAAGGTCTATCATTGTTGATTGACTTGCCATCTGTCGTGCTAAAATGCATGTTCTCACTATTTTCTTTGACTCATCGCATTGGTCACATTTGAAATAATTGGACCACATTGGGTTTATTGCGCCACTAGTCATGTTAGTCCCCACCATCACTCATAGTCTTCAAATACAACAAATTCTACCTATCAAGATGGCTAGTTAAACCCGACTCTCCTGGAACTAATCATGCGGATAATATATTCATCATAAATGTCCAATGACAATGGAAATGTTAGTACATCTAATAAAGATATCCGATCTTAGATTCTATCAGTGCTGATGAAAATATGTCATGCTAATTAAAAAATTAAATATTTATTGTGGTTGTTATTTTTGCTTTATCATCATTAAGTCGAGATAGCATATGAAACAAGATCTGTTACAGATATATTTATATTTTAATAAAAACACACACCCTCAGCTTCCTATGAAAGGAAAGTCTAACATAACGGCCACTACACATTTGTGCACTAATATCAAAGTTAATGGTCCATGTACAAAGACAAGTATGCCTCATGTATTGACTTAAAGATTATGGTCCCCATTAATTAATTAATGGTCCAACTTTATGAATGTATCATGTCTCTCTCCATGCAATTTAATGCTAAAAGAAAGACATGGATTTTGAATCAACATCAGCTATTGGAGAGAGGAAAATGTATAAAAAATAAAAGAAAAAAATAATATGACGTAACACGTTTATACTTTATATATAATGTTATGATATTTTTAACCTTAAATACGAAATAAAAAATAATAATTTATCTCTTCATTATTGAAAATAATTATTTTTGGTGGATTTTATAAAAATATCATCTAGATAGTCACAAATAGATGAAAAATAATTAGGTGATAATCATCATAATCAAATCTTCATCATTAATAATATGTTAATGATTTAAATTCAAATAATTTTATTTCAAAGTAATTACGAATGAAGTTATAAGTTGGTCTGATGGTTAGAATGAAGGATTTAAGAGAGTCGTAATTTTATTTCAAATTAATCATGAAGGGAGTCATAATTTTATTTACAAATTAATCACTGAAATAAACTTTTGAGATATTTTCCAATATATAGACCATGCCCAAGCATCATATAAATGAATATGATAGCATGGCAGATTTCTAACCCATGCACAGCTACCATTTACCATTCTTCATGTTAAAGGATTTAGCCAAATAACATCTTGGTGCGGATATTACAAAATTTGTATTCAGGTTTTGGCTTTTACATGTAACCCGATTTCTCATCATTTGCAGAACCACATTAAACGTTTCAAGTTTTCTTACCACAAATTAACTGCATCCCATACGTTTTATGGTTTTGTATTCTACATTGACCATTACTAAAGAAGACAATTTTATTTTTAAGTGTAATTTCAGGGGTAAAAATATAATATCAATGTAAATTAAAGAACATAAGTATCATTGTCATTCAGTTTTTCTTATGCATTTTAATATAATTGTCTTCTCCGATATTTGAAGGGAGTTTGATTCTAGATCAAAAGGTCATTGCTGATAAGTCAAAACATGATGGAGAGAATATATAAGTATATACGTGGAGGAATAAGACACAAGAGAAGTTGATTGTATTGGAAATTGAGAATGAAAAATAAGAAAAGGCCAAATGCCCTCTATAATTATGTGTGTGACGACAACCTGTTCTTAAACAAAAACAAAACAGTTCAACCTTTTGTAGAGCAAAAAATGTGTCTGAATCTACCTGGAAGCTGAGCTTAGTTTTGTCTTTTAAGTTATGGAAAAGATACAATCTAAATAAAGAAACCAATGCATAAGATGGAACATAAACATATAGAAATAAAAGGTTGTGATAAACTACCTAGTTTCATCTAAAATATTAAATCATCCTAAACTAATTATCTTAATCACAAACGTGATTGATTTTGGTCTAGTGGTATAAAAATTAACTGAATCTCAGGAATACCAAAATGTTAAGAGTTCGATTCCTGTGAGCGACACTTGTTAAGAGAGACAGTCACACAGCTCAAAATAAATTAGTTCTTTACCAAAAAATGTGATGAGACACCCATAATAGTACCAAAAAAAATAATAATCTTAATCACGTGATTATAATTTCGTAGAATAAATTAATTTAAATTTAAGTCATTAATATATTAATGATCATAATTTAGTTGATATTCTTAATCTTAAACCATATAGTTTCTCTCCCAATAGAGAAAATGGAGCTTTGTAATTTTTAATATTATTTGATTAAAAATAATTAAAATTTATACCGTTAAAATAATTCTACATATCATATATGTAATCATCTACGTCTAGTATTCGAAGTACCTTACTACTCAAGATATGTTGATATGATCTCTGTCTAAGTGAGAGAGTGTTGATTATTAATGCGTGTGGGAGTGATGAAGTGTGAGGAGGGGATTCAAACACGACTGTCCAAAAAAGGCTTTTGTTGCTTCTCAAATTGGACAAATCTTATCCCTTTTGGGAAGGTAAGGCATCTATGAATGGAGATCTGCTGTCCCAAAGTCTGTCCATATTTCTTGTCCCGGCGTCTATACATGTTTTATTCTCTCATCCTTCACTTTTACTAATTCTTTATTGTCTTAAATAATAATTCACAATGCACCACAATCATCATCTAATGAGAGTAACTACAAATTTGACTAAAATTAGAACCGCAATTTAAAGTAGTGCTGGTGTTTCGTCTCTCTGTCATTTTCATATATCTTTTGGTAGCTCCATTCATCAAATAGTTCCCACAGTTTCCACCTCAAACCCATAATTATTACGCCTATTACAATATCAGAACTCTTCCCACTTTCTCTTTTTTCTGTGCCATATAAAATCGTCAAACTTTTCTCTCTCACTTTTCTTTTCTCCACAAAGAGAGATAGAATAATGTCCATAAACCACTACTCTTCAGAACTTGCAGAACTGTGGTTGACTCAGCAACAACAACAACAAAAACAACATCAACCCATCTCAATGGAACCAATCCCAAACCCTTCTATTTCTAGGCCCCACCACTACCATCATCCTCAACCCACATGGTTCAACCCTCACTCTCAGTTAACCCACAACAACCAAAACGACGACGAAGAACATGACAACAGTAACAACGCCACAACGACCACCACATCACAACAAGGAGCGGAGGAATACGAGAAGGAGTACATGTTCGAGAAGCCGTTAACGCCGAGTGACGTCGGAAAACTCAACCGTCTCGTCATCCCAAAGCAGCACGCTGAGAGATACTTCCCTTTGGGAGCGAGTGGTAGTGGCGGCGACTCGGGCGAGTGCAAGGGCTTGCTTCTGAGTTTCGAAGACGAGTCAGGTAAATGCTGGCGGTTCCGGTACTCGTATTGGAACAGCAGCCAGAGCTATGTTTTAACTAAAGGGTGGAGCCGTTACGTTAAGGACAAGCGCTTAGAATCCGGCGACGTAGTTTTATTCGAGCGTCATCGAAGTGATGCTCAACGCCATTTTATCGGGTGGAGACGCCGCCGGAGAAGTGAGGGCACCGCGCCGGTGCATGTTTACAGGGCGGGACACGGTAAGAGTAGTGGTGATGGGAGTGAGGTTGGTGGTGTGGGCATGGGGTGGACCAGAGGGCTCTATCCTGCGCATCGTTATCCTACGCATCAACACTTGCCATACCAACATAACTGTCTTCATGCAGGTCTTTATATTAATCTCTTTTCTAATAATATTGAATATGTTCATCAGTTTAATTTTCACTGCACCCATTTTATATCTAAATACTGTGAAAGTATATCTATATCTACTTATTATTGTTGGTTGTAGTACATAAGTAATAACATATAAAAGTGTCAAATAAAGAGTGGAAGAAGTTGTAGTTTTCCCTTTTGTTTTCGAGGTAAAAATGTTATTAAAACGAGTGGTGTGATAAGCGGACCGGACCAGACGATTTGATTGCTGACTTTGGTACTAATAAGGTGTAAGGGTCTACTAGATAATAGGAGTAAAGAGTTTCCGAAAGAGATTAGTTCCTTATCAAAAAATTGAAAAGATATTGATGGCAGTACCCAAAAAAAACAAAAGCTTGCAGGTTCATCAAACTAGGCGGTGCCGTTTTATAGTTTGTTTCCTTTATTTCATCTAGTTTTTAAATTACTTTTGCAATTGCACTTATATTGAGTTTATCACACTTACTGAAAATTGTGGAAAATGAAGGCATAATTACATTCGTGATGTTATTATGGAGACTTGAGAAATTGCAGGATTATGATTAAATTGCGATTGCATAATACAATTTAAATTACTGGTTCATCATCATCTAACTCAAAATATTAATGCATTTTTTTGTTTGTTTTCATAATTAACTTAATTTTTTGTAGGGTCCCAAGGTCAGAACCAAAGAAGACCAATGAGAAATATTTACAGTTCAAGGGTGCTTAGGTTGTTTGGAGTGAACATGGAATGTCAACCTGAATATGATTCAGGACCCTCCGAACCTGAATGTTCATACAATATCCCATGAACTCAGGGTACATATACCCTACAATTATATCAGCATTATCAATCTTATTCAAAATCCTCAACCTCACTTGGTAAGTCAACAACCACATTACTAGATCGATATTCCACCCATTTGATCGATCGAATTCTGGTAGAGTATGAATGTGGAAAGTGGAAGCCTCGTATACTCAGCTGCAGTATCAATGTCCCATTTCTGATGATAATAACTTAGCAATCTCTATTATGATCTAGGTGGAGTTAGAATCATTTATGCCAAAGGATTCCCTTGCTTTTTTTTTGCTAGCTTCAGTTGTAAGATATACAATTATGTATCCACATGATTAATTTTAATTATTGCTAATCAAAGAATTAATGTTGTCATTGACAAGGAAAGAATTGTTATTGGTCTAGTGAGATGCATGCAAAGTGCCAATTAGGTTTTTATGTTTCTTATTTTATGCACTTTTGCTCTTTGTGTAATTGGATTTATGTAATTAAACAAATTTGTCATATTTTATCCGTAAAGAGAAAGATTATTTTAAAATTCTCAAGTTATTGTCTGTTTGCACTAAATTCAGAATGTAAATGTATAATTTCAATAAGGTGATTTAGAAAAGGATAAAATTGAATACAAGTGGTTGATAACAATTTCAAGTGATAATGTGAATAAAGATGTGGATTCTTGCAATTAATAATTTGTAACCATGATACAATTTAGAGTAAATTATAAAGATAATTACACTCACATCCCCTGAATTTTAATCAAATTACATATATCACCTCTCCAGCTACCACTGCATGTGAAATAAGAGTGATTTTTTACATAAAAAATGATAAGTGTAATGAAGTTAAACAAAATATGATATATTTTAGAGACAAATCAAAATAGTATACGAGTCAATACATTTTCATTATTTTTTGTTCATTAAAAAATGCATCAATAATTATAAGGAGATATTATTTAAATCACTCTTATACGATATTATAACGAACAAAAAAAAAATGAAAATGTGTTGACTCGTATACTATTTGGACTTGTTTCCACAATATACCATATTTTGTTTAACTTCATTACACTTATCATCATTTTTTATGTAAAAAATCACACTTATTTCACATGTAGGGATAATTTGTGTAATGTATGTACAAAAATCATGAGGTTTTTGTAGAGATAAAAAATGGAGGAGTGATATATGTAATTTTACTAAAACTCAGGGGGCGTCAATGTAATTTACTATAAATTATACTAATATCCTTTGGGATGTAGTGAAATAAAAAAAAAACCATCATTTTTTATACATATACAAATCACCCTTATTTATATACATATATTACACTAACTATCAGTGTAAGAGAAATAATAAATAAGTGTGATCTTTTAAACAAAAAATAGTTGAATAGTGTAATTAAGTTAAACAAAATATGGTACTATCGAAACAAATCTAGATAGTATAAGAGTCAATGTTTCTTCAATATTTTTGATTCGTTACAAAATGCACCAATAGTTCTAAGGAATTATTGTTTAAATCAATCTTATACTATATTGTAATAAATCAAAAATAATGAAGATGTATTGACTCATATACTATTTGACAATGTTATTAAAATCGTACCGGTTATCAAACCGGTCAGAGTACTGATATAGTGGTACAGTGGTTCAACCAGTGGTTCAATAATTAAACCGCATGCCGATTAAATCGGACATACTTGCTTATATATATATATATATAAACCTATAGCAAAAAATTTCAAATAAGTAGGTAATCAAATTTATAATTCATATTCATAATTTACTCCAAATTTACACAAACAAACAACATTAAGTCTTTAATAAAATCAAAGTCTAAAGTGCAAAACATATATTAATCCAAAATTATCACTTAACAAACGCAAAATACAAATAAATGACACAAGTATTAATCATTGAAGTTGAAGAATTGGTGAAGAATTGAAAATTTGAAATTTAAAAAAAAAATTAATGTACCAACCGACTGGTTTTCACCGGTTCTATTGCATATGCGGTATAATATACGTACCGTACCGGTTAGGGGTCCGGTTCACCGGTTTTCCGGTTGAACCGGCCGGTACGATACGGTTTTTATAACATTGCTATTTGGATTCGTATCTACAATATACCATATTTTTTTTAACTTAATTACATTTATCACATTTTTTGTTTACAAGATTATACTTATCTATTATGCATGCGTAGTCAGTGTAATCTATGTGTATAAATTAAAAAGTTTGTGTATGTGTAGAAAATAAATGGATTGTTTACATAATTTTACTAAAACTCGATAAATTTGAGTGTAATTTAATTTAAAATATATTATATTAATGAATGTAATATGTAACCTATGTGGCAAATCATATCAAATACATTGTATATAGATATAGAGGTTTGTAACCCAATAAATAAAATAAAAATATATTCTCTGCAGATAACAAGTCCATAACCTCATTTGAATCAATTCAATCAAACAATGAAAGTTTAGACAATGAATTTTGAATCAATGAAGTTACAAATCCACTAGAAAATCTATGCACTGAGCCGAGGGATGCAACAGACAAGGATCCTCTATCTCTTTGTCTCTAACCGATCAAACTTCACAAAATAATATTAAAATATTAATTTCTGATTTTTTTATTTTTAATTTTAATTGAATGAAGCCTTATGATTGGCTTGGTACACAAAGTAACATGTGATCCCATCCGAATGCAACATCCTTGATCCACGACTGAGAGTTGCCCAATGAAACTATTTGGTAGGGCTTGACCTCTAACTACCAGCATGGATGTCATTAACACAATAATACCTTAGTATTTACTTAACAACATCCAATCCAACCATGAAAATTCATATGTACCTCAAATTCACGCTTCCTATCGAGAAAGAAAATCATTTGTAGGCTCTCAAAAACTCTCGTGACAGTGTTATATCACATTTCCAACTCTTCATTAAAGGAGATGCAATAGACATTAAAATCTCAGAAAAATAATATTAAGCAAGTCTTCAAAGGGGCAAGATTCATCTTTATAGTGGCTTCACTATATTAGAATTGCAAAATAATGCTTAAAATTGTTATTCAATAACGCTTTCGGGCACTTATACGTGAGCAGTACAATGAAATGTTAGATTCAACAGCGCTTCAAAAGCGCTAGAAAGTATGCATTCAATAACATTCACTGAAGTGTAGAATCTAACAGTTTCTACAATCGGTACAAATCAAGATCTTTTTAGAGTTGAAAATACTATAATCTCAATGAATAATATGTGAAGAAGAAGCTCCCATGGAAAAATGCTAACAAGCACACAACATAGAACACTTAACAAAGTGCTTTGAAGAAGATGCAAAACCACAAATGAATAATACCTCTAGAACTTTATTGAATAAGAGAATACAAATGAATAGTAAAGCATCCTATTTATAATCTACAAGAAAAAAAAAAGAAAAACATAAAAAACTGATTTTTGAATCACATGCCAAAAAAGGAAAGTTGACTTAAAGTAAATGATTTCTGCTTGGGCTCTCTTTTGGGCTTGATGAGTGTTCAATATGGTTAATACGACCCTCAAACGAGGCATATAGATGTTGATGATGCCAAGTTTGGATAGATTCTTGTGGAAAGGTAAAGGTGAAAGTGATTTGGTGAACATGTCGACAAGTTGTAGAGTTGTAGGAATGGGAAGAAGATGAATGATATTTTCTGCAACTTTTCACGAACCACATGACAATCAATGTCAATGTGTTTGGTTCTTTCGTGAAAAACCGGATTTGCAGCGATGTGTAATGCAGAGGTGTTGTCGCAAAAGATGCTAACAGGTTCGGGATGCTTGATGCCAAGGTCCCTGAATAGAAATAGCAACCATTGTTCCTCACAAGTAGCCATGGCAAGGCACAGTATTCAACCTCCGAGGATGATCTTGAAACCATGTTTTGCTTCTTACTTTTCCATGATAAAAGAGCAGAGCCTATGAAGAAGCACCATCCTGTGATGGATTTTCTTGAGTCCAAGCAAGTAGCCCAATCTGAGTCTGAATAACCTTGAATTATTGGATTGTTGTGGCTTGAGAAAGACACACCTTGGCTAGGTGAAGCTTTGAGATAGTGAAGAATACGAGTAGCTTCTTGATGATGTAGATCTGTTGGAGCAGTGAGGTATTGACTAAGGGTGCCAACAACAAAAGAGATGTCTGTTCTTGTGTGAGTAAGGTAAAGCAATCGTCTCATTAGTCTTCTATAAGATGTGATGTCTTGTAGAGGAGTGCTTGATTGAGAGTGAAAAGTGTTGTTGTAATCCATATGTGTGTTGGTAGGTTTAGCTGCAAGGAAACCTGTGTCTTGTAAGAGATCTATAGTGTATTTCCTTTTATAGAGGCTGATTCCATGCTTAGATCGTGCCACTTCCATGCCTAGGAAGTACTTCAAATTTCATAGATCTTTGATGCTAAACTTGGTGTGTAAAACAGGTTTGGTATGCTTGATTTGAGCTAGGTCACTTCCTGTCAAAACTAAATCATCTACATAAACTAGAATGGTTGTGAAGCCAATGTTAGTAGTTTTTGTAAAAAGAGAATAATTAGCAGTGCATTTAGTATAACCTATTTGGAGTAATGTGTTGGTGAGCATGTCATGCCATTGCTTGCTAGCCTGCTTGAGGCCATTGATGGATTTTTCCAGCTTCCAAATAAGTGAAAGATATATAATGATGAGACCTGGTGGTGGCTTCATGTAGACTGTTTCCTTGAGGTCACCATGAAGAAATGATGTGTTGATGTCTAGTTGGTGAAGATGCCAATTGTATAGAGCATCTAGGCATAGAAGAAATCTAATGGTGGTCATTTTGACCACTGGACTGAATGTGTCCATATAGTCAATCCCTTCTCTTTGGTTGAATCCTTGAGCAACTAAGCTAGCTTTATACATTTCTATGGAGCCATCTGCATGATGCTTGATTTTAAAAATCCATTTGCATCCTATTGCTTTCTTGGTATGAGGGAGAAGTGTCATAACCTAAGTGTGATTGTTGCTAAGGCACTGAGTTCAGCATTAATGGCTTGTCTCCGACGGTTATGTATTATGGTTTCTGCATAAGTAGTTGGTGTTAGGTCAAGAGATATGGTAAGGGAAAATTGTTTGTGTTTGGAAGATAAGTTGTCATAGCTAAGATTGTTGGTTATGGGATGTTTTGTGGTTGTAGGTAAAGGTTTAGACTTAGAATATAAAGACCAATGATAATCTTGTAGATAGGTGGGTGGGTTTCTGGTTCTTTGAGATTGGCTGGTTTGTGAAGGAACAATGAGTTGTGATGGGTTATTTTGGTAAAGAGGGGCTTCATGTTGAATGTTAATGGCTTGAGGTTGGTAATAGGAGAAAATATCCATATGAGTGATGGGCAAGATGGGTGTAGATGTGTGTGTAGGAGAATTTCTAAGCATTCCAAAATCAGATAAAGGAAATATATGCTCAAAGAAAGCCACATTTCTAGATATAAACACTTCATTGGTCTTGGCATCAAGTAGAACAAATCATTTGATGCCATCTTTGTAACCCAAGAAAATACATTTTCTAGATCTAGGATCTAGTTTAGTTATAGATGCTATTAAAGTAGAGACATAACATAAGCTACCAAAAACTTTTAAATTGGTGATATCAGACAAAGTATTGTATAGCTCCTCATAAGGTGACTTATTCAATAAGAAACGAATTGGTTGTCTGTTAATTAGATGAATACCATGTGAAACTGCATAATTCCAAAAGCAATTAGGAACACAAGACTGAAAAAGCAAGGCTCTACTCACACCAAGTATATGTCGGTGCTTTCTCTCAACAATCCCATTTTTTTGAGGGGTTTCAACACATGAAGTTTGATGTTGTATGCCTTTTTCATGATAGAATTCCTTCATTAGGAATTCTCTGCCATTATCACTACGAATGGCTTTTATTTTGTTGTTAAACTGATTTTCAGCATAGGACACAAATGCTTTGACATGTAGTGTTGTTTCACTTTTCTGTTTCATAAAGAAGATTCAGGTAAACCTGGTTTTGTCATCCACTACTGTCAAAAAGTATTTGTGCCCAAATGTTGAAGGTGTTGATATTGGTCCCCATATGTCCATGTGAATCAAGTCAAAAGGTGTTGTGCTTTTGGTAATGCTAGTAGTATTAGGTAATTTCTTTTGCTTAGCTAAGTAACAAACTTCACAAGGTTCTGCAGTTTTATTGTAAGTAATGAAGGGAAAAACAGATTGCATAGTAGCTAATTTGGCATGAGATAAATGTCCTAATCTAGAGTGCTAAAGATTACAATCATCATATCTATTGTAAGCATTTACATTGTGAGGTTGTTTGTAGTTCTTGTTCAAGTTAGTTAGCATGTATAATCCTCTGCTCAACCAAACTGCACCAATCATCTTCAAGGAGTAAAGGTCCTGAATTTGACAATGATTGGTTGAGAAAGTTAATGTGCAGCTTGTAACGACCCGATTTTCTACCCTTGAAAATTTTTCATTTATTTTAATCCTTTCTTACATACAGTGGTCACCTTCATTGAAAACTCTCAAGTATCACTCTTTGAAAATACTTTTTACCCTATTATCTTATCATACAAATTTATGTTGCCGAAAAACATAATTCATTCAAATAGCATTTACCACATACAACCAGTTATGGGTCTCCCAAAGTTATAAAGTCCATAACTACACATATCCGTATTAATCTAAACGAATTTACAGTCATCTCATAGTACTATTAAATCAAGTACAACGTCAATTAGCAATAAAGACAAGCGAGTAATTAAACGCAAAAGCTTCCTAATTGAGCTTCATCCTCAAAATCCTTCATTTACCTACAATGGGATTATCATAAACAACACACAAAACAAAAGGGAGTACGTTATTAGTTTAAAAACTAACATCACATGATAATCCATATTTCAAATACGATTAAACTTTAATATAAAATATAAACGCAATTACGTAAATGCAAACATTCATCTCTTCTTTCATTCATTTTCACGTTATCCATATTCATCCTATAGAATACATATCTCATAATATATATTCTATAGCATGCATATTATGTTCATTCGAAGCATCGTTCTTCTCATTTTTCATATCCACACTATAATATATATATATATATATCTCATACTATATAACCTATAGCATGTATATTACTTTTATACTTAACAATCTTCCTTTCTATCACTCATATTCACCCTATAGAATATATATCCCATACTATATAAGCTTCATAGACCATAAGCTTCATGCACAAGAATCAAAAATAAATTTTTTATACTGGATCTATTTTCGGGTACTAACCATAGGTCACCTCAAAATGATAACACATCCAAATAGTCAACGTCCATGTAAACACATTATTCGCAAGGACCTTTAGGTAATTTACCCAACCTCTATTTCATTTTCGAAATATGAGTTTCACCTCTTAGTATACGCATACACACTAAGACCAACAAAGAGAATTAACCTTTAACAACTCAAAAAAGGAAGTAAAGATCCCCGACTTAGACCTTTTTCTCGTTAGTATAGTTATTCTAAAAGTTAATCATTCATATTCCACCTTCAATGAAACCAATATCAATTACATGTCCATAGAACCTTGTCAATTTACTCTTCAAGTTATTACTGGAATGGATAACATTCTATTTTCATTATTCATGCATCAAGGTACAATTAACCAAGCATTAGCACTTATTCTCGAAAAATATTTTTTTTCCCCATTGTCATACCGAACATGTTACGCACAAATTCCTCATTTCATTCATAGAAAAAAAAATCAATTTTCCAAGAAAATACATAGTTTTTCAAATCTTATTATCTTGAAATACTAACGAGTTCTTAAATACCCTCTCGTGACATTTACTGAATAAACACCGATCCCTTTTTCGAAGGGGAGTTCTGACTCTCTTAGCCGACATTGGCCCCATACCACTAGCATGGTCAGAGATCTCGCACAGATCCCCAACCGCCACAACCCTGTCAGCGCTATTCAATCATAACATGATTTGCCGACAATCAGTCCATCCTCAGAATTATATCTAACTGGGATAACGACAAGCAGACTGAGTCTACGGTATACATCACACCTTTTACCACAACCGGACACTAGAACATAAACGTCGACACCACCACCAGCACACAGATTTGGGGTGGACACGACCAAGTCGGAAATAATGACTTAGTTTACAATTTCAGCCGGTTTTCACATTTAACACATATAAGGGAATGTGTCGCCCCCGAATCAACAACACTAAACAAGGAATACCTGTCACCATGCGTTTACCTCTCGCCGGATCATCAACACCCGATGTCCCTGCGCCACTTGGGGTAACCATCCAACCGTGGTCCCTTGCCTCCCCAGCATGCATGACATTAGGTCTCCGATCCAGCTTGGGACAGAGAGCCTGGACCTGGAGCCACGCTCCGATTCAAATTTCGTAAGTTTTCATTCATGCCCTGAAGCACCTCTAACATCTGTGCCAAGAGATCATCGGAAGTATTCTGGCTCGTTTCTCTTCCTCTTTCACCCATGCGTACCTGCACTCACGTACTTGTCAGTAGACTAATTTTATAACCAGACAAGCATCACATAAACACACAACCGTCAATGCTAACCAAGCAATTCAAGCACATAAAGATCACAAAGAAGCATGTAAGAACATATCCTAGGCCGCATGATTAACTATGCTCTGATACCATATTGTAACGACCCGATTTTCTACGCTTGAAAATTTTTCATTTATTTTAATCCTTTCTTACATACAGTGGTCACCTTTATTGAAAACTCTCAAGTATCACTCTTTGAAAATAATCTTTACCCTATTATCTTATCATACAAATTTATGTTGCGGAAAAACATAATTCATTCAAATAGCATCATTTACCACATACAACCAGTTATGGGTCTCCCAAAGTTATAAAGTCCATAACTACACATATTCGTATTAATCTAAACGAATTTACAGTCATCCCATAGTACTATTAAATCAACTACAACGTCAATTAGCAATAAAGACAAGCGAGTAATTAAACACAAAAGCTTCATAATTGAGCTTCATCCTCAAAATCCTTCATTTACCTACAATGGGATTATCATAAACAACACACAAAACAAAAGGGTGTAAGTTATTAGTTTAAAAACTAACATCACATGATAATCCATATTTCAAATACGATTAAACTTTAATATAAAATATAAACGCAATTACGTAAATGCAAACATTCATCTCTTCTTTCGTTCATTTCCATGTTATCCATATTCATCATATAGAATACATATCTCATAATATATATTCTATAGCATGCATATTATGTTCATTCGAAGCATCGTTCTTCTCATTTTTCATATCCACACTATAGTATATATATCTCATACTATATAACCTATAGCATGTATATTACTTTTATACTTAACAATCTTCCTTTCTATCACTCATATTCACCCTATAGAATATATATCCCATACTATATATTCTATAGCATGCATATGACTTTCATTGCAACCTTCTCATTTCTCATCATTCATATTACAATTGCACGTTTACCTTTCCATTACCACTTGGGGCAAGTCATACACAATACCACATAGGGCAAGTCATACACAATACCACATAGGGCAAGTCATACACAATACCACATAGGGCAAGGGCAAGTCATACACAATACCACATAGGGCAAGTCATACACAATACCACATAGGGCAAGTCATACACAATACCACATAGGGCAAGTCATACACAATACCACATAGGGCAAGTCATACACAATACCACATAGGGCAAGTCATACACAATACCACATAGGGCAAGTCATACACAATACCACATAGGGCAAGTCAATGCCACGAAGGCTATACAATACCACATATCAAATGATAACCAGTTTACTCTATTATCATAACAATAATGCTAATACATTTACCTTTTCCATCAAATCATTAACTATGGAAACACGTCTCCCTTACAAACCTTTTACCTCTTTCACATACCTCATTCATATCAGTGAGTATGAATTAGAGCCACTTATCCCTTACCTTGGTGAGTGTTGAAAATCGGTTCCGAGTAACTTTAAAAGTCTCCTCCGCGATTTCCTCCAACCTTAGGATCTTTCCTCATTTCCACCAATAACAACAATGTCAGTCATTTATTCAAAATAACACATAAATAACTCGTATTTCATCATCAAACATATAAGGGGTTCATATATATTCCAGATCTCTAAAACTACTTCAATATAAGTTTTCAAACATCTAAACATTCAAGTTTATCTCATATATCAACATTCAAGCACAAACTCATCATCCACATCTAACATTTCATCTCTTTCTCTTTATACCCATATTCTCATATTAGGGGTTTTTGGGGTTTTCATGTGTAACCCACAAAACCTTTTCCATTCATACAATATCAACTCTAAATCAAGAGTTTACAAGAGAAAAACAACATGAAACGAACCATAACTCTAAATGATGAGTTTTCATGGTTTCTCATGTTTTGAAAATAGATCCAACATACCCAAAACAAGTTAGAGAGGAAGAAGAAGAGTTAGAAACAAGAGGTTTACCTCTTCTCAAGCTCTAAGATGAGTCCTAAGGCTCTTTGCTCTTGAAAAGTTCCCTTCTCTCTCTTCTCTTCAACTTCTAACCCTAAAATGTGTTTGGGGTTTCTATTTTTAAATAGCAGTCGTCGGGTTCTCGCTCAAGCGAGAATCTTCAGTGAGCAATTCTTGCTCAGCGAATAGATGTAATCGATTACCATATGGTGTAATCGATTACATCAGTTAAAAATGCACATATCTGATGCTTTTAATATGTTGTAATCAATTACGAGTGTAGTGTAATCGATTACATCATGTAAAATACACATATCTGATGCTTTTATCAGCATGTAATCGATTACCAGGACTGTGTAATCGATTACACTGCCCAAAATTGCCATTTCTCGCCGAGGCAAGACAACTCTCGCTCAGGCGAGAATCCTCCAGTATAGCCCAGGATTTCACCCTCCCAGGTGATCCTTTCTCGCTCAGGCGAGAATCTCTCGCTCAGGCGAGAATCTCTCGCTCAGGCGAGAATCTCTCGCTCAGGCGAGAATCTCTCGCTCAGGCGAGAATCTCTCGCTCAAGCGAGACTTCCAGGACTGATACTCTAATTTTTAAAGACTAAAATTCGGGGTGTTACACAGCTTAGTGAGGTAGTGAGCCTAGATATAGATATGAGATTGAAATTAAATATGGGCACATATAGGACATTAGTGAGATAAAGATCATTAGAAAACAAGATTGTGCCTGAATAATTTGCAATGACATGGCTGCCATTGGGTAGGGTTATGGAAATAGGATTAATTCTTAAAATTTTGATAGAATCATAAGGAATAACAGACATGGTTTGTTGCTCCTGAATCTAGCACCCAATGACTTGATTTGATTAGGTTTTGTGTTGCAGCATAATTCATAATTTTGGTGCAGCAACATAATTCATACTTGAGTTGAATTTTTCTGAGGTAGAAGCAGTATTCATTTGATTTGTGTTGTGAACAGATTGATTCATTGATTCTTGAATCATGTTCCTTAAAGCATCATGTTGTATAGGTGTAAAAACAGAACTTGAATCTGATCTTTCTTCCTTGTGTGTCATTCTTTCATCTGTTTCTTGAATATCTAGTTAAGGATCAGCTCCTGAATATGAGTTGATGTTGTTGGAATTGGATGGGTAACTTGGAGGAAAACCATGCTTCTTATAGCATGTATCTATTGTATGACCTGTCCTTTGGCAATATGTGCAAGTCTTTTGTTCTCTTCCTCTCCCATAGGAGCATGATCTTCCTTGAGTGTTGAATCTGCCATTATAGGTTCTTCTAATGCCTTTATCTCTTCCTCTTGGTCTAGTCTCATAGTTGTTGTTGCTAGATAGATTGAGTGATGTTCTTGGTTTTTCAGTCATCACCTTCCTCTCTTGTTGAGCTAAAAGGGAAAAAACTTTGTTGATTGAAGGGAGTGGATGCATGAGCATGATTTGTGATCTGACTAAAAAATATTGATCATTCAATCTTCTAAGGAAAGAGATCACATATTCATTCTCCCTATAGCCTTTTATGGTTGGTAATAAGTTGCAGTGGTATTTAGTTTCACATGAGCATGGTGGTATGGGTATATGGTCTTCTAATTGCTGTCATAACCCCTTTAGTTGAGTGTAGAACTTATCAATAGAGGTATTTCCTTGCTTAATTGAATGGATTTCACCAATCAGTTCAAATATCCTAAAGACATCACCTTGGTGATATCTTTCTCTAAGGTCATTCTAGATTTCTTGAGCTGTGTTCATCCATAGAACACTTTGAACCATTGATGGCTCAATGGATTGAGTAAGCCAAGACACTACAAGTTTGTTACATCTATTCCAAACTAGGTTCAAAGGATCATGCAGATTCGGTTTAGGCAATGTTCCATCAACAAATTCAAATTTGTTTTTGGTTTGGAGAGCCATGGTCATTGCTCTAGACCATTGATGGTAATTTTCTCCATTTAATTGGCAAGAAACAATAGTTGTTCTTGGGTTCTCATTTGGATGCATATAATAGAGGCTTGTAGGGTCAAGAATTGGATTCACAACTTGATTTGTCATAAGGTGCAGAAGAACAAGAAATATACCAAAAGCACGAAAGAGATAAAGTTAAAAAATAGCACGAGTGAAAAAACAGAAATGCAAGTTACTCACTTTGATGGCGTAGCAGAGTCACCCTCTTGAGGGTGCTCTGATACCATGTGAAGAAGAAGCTCCCATGGCAAAATGCTAACAAGCACACAACATAAAACACTTAACAAAGTGCTTTGAAGAATATAAAAAACCACAAATGAATAATACCTCTAGAACTTTATTGAATAAGAATTGAGTAAGTGAATACAAATGAATAGCGAGCATCCTATTTATAAACTACAAGAACAAAAGAAAGAAGAAGAAAAACAGGAAAAAAAAAACTGATTTTTGAATCACATGCCAAAAAAGGAAAGCTGACTTAAAGTAAATGATTTATGTTTGGGCTTGATGAGTCCATATTAAATTAGAACTACAATGGACAACTTTAAAATTAGGGTAAAAATTCTTGACTCCAAGATGACATTGCTAGTCATGTCATTAACTATTTCTCATCCCTCAATGCTCAAGGAAATGACTACACTCCTAACAACTTGATCAACTCTATTGTTTCTAGATTAATTTCCAATGAAGATAATACTCTTGACATCAATCCCAACAACTGAAGAAATTAGAAAAGCAGTATTCAATATGAATGGGATGGTTATCCTGGACGAGATAGATTTGGGTGGTGTTTCTTCCAACATTTTTGAACCATGGCTAGATGAGATGTTTGCAATGTTGTTACTCAATTGATCTAGCCAATTTGACACAATTGAGGATTTTAGATCCATTGTTGTGGTCACAATGATCTTTGCTCAATTGAGATTGTACTCTATTTATATAGAGCGTTACTTCCAAACAACAACCTAGCATTGACATTATTACATCCTTGACCCATATCATAGAGGTTTGACATATTTTTATGTTAAATGTTGACTACCTAACTCAATATTCATCTTTTATTTAGTTTAGAATCGACTATGTTTATCATCGGTAAGATAAAGGAGGTTTAACATAAATTTTATCAACATCATTTATTAATAATTTGTAACACATGTTAATAAAAATAATGTAGGGTCAATTTATAAGACATGTTAATTATAATCACAAATTTGTATTTATTATGAATGTATATGTTTAAATTTAGTAAATAATTTAGTTAATCTGTATTTATCTATGATGCTGTTTTTTGTTACTCGGGATCAAATTACTTTATTTGATAAAATAGAAATTAAATTAAAAACTGAATTTCGAATAATCTAAACCCACTTCATGAATTTTGTACAGAATTTTGTTCTATAACATCCACATCAATAACTTCCTCACTTGTCCTCTTACTTCAGTAGCCTTCTGAATTTGTGATTAAGCAAATTTTATTTTAACTCGTATTGGAGATGGTTTACCGCATTAGATACAAATGAATAAATTTTTAATCAACAAAATAATTTAGTAATTAACTAAAATAATTTAATTATTTTACTTACACGTATTGTACAATGAATTTAGGATACTTACCTGCAATTTATGGCTATTGATGTGTTAAGATTTGAAATATTTTACTGTTTTATTTTTATTGTTTTAAAATTAAGGTTAAGGTCCGTAACCAAGTTATTTGTTTATGGTAAGGTTCCATCTCAAAACCAATTGACAATCGAGAAGTAACCCAACGGGTATTTAAACCATTCCCGAGACAATGAGGTAGGCGATATGAGACTTATTTCCCAACAGTTTATTCTTTCCTTTTTAATTTTTTTAGATTTAGAAAAAAAAATTCAACAACATATTTTTAATTTAAACAATCACATAATCTTATGTTAATTTTTTCCTTTTTAAGTTTATATTTTTAGATTTATTTTTGTATCCTTTATTTCTAAATCTTGGCATGAGGTAACTTTGGATTTTGAGGATTATAGAAAAACCATGAGGATAAATATGTAGCAATAAAATGGTTCATGTTAATAGAAGTGGTATGTTTAAATATAAATAAAATGGATTATGATATTCTCGTGGAGATATAAGTATATATTTTATTTTTATTTCTAATGAAAAAGATGTGATTTCATTGTAATTAAAGGAATATATGTATCATTGAATATTGCATTTTTCTTTTTGAATCACTTATCTCTCCATCGGAAGTATCTCAACTCAAATAAAATACCTTTCAATTTTGTTTTTTAAATATTTAAATATGGATAAACTAACATATCAGTGGCCATAGAGTAGAATTGAATATATATCAACTTCAACAATATATAATTTCAACTTGTCTATGTATCTAAATCTCATATAGCACCACTTGACGTGTAAAATCACTCTTGCACCCTTTTCTTATGGATCTTCAACCCTCTTACCAAATCAAATTCTAATGAACTAAGCTTTTTACAATGAACAGAGAATTGAAATATGCACTTCCTTTTCTCATCCTCTTACTATCTTCCATATTCCTTTACACCATTGTGGCCCCTTTTGATAGAAAATCTCTCTCTCATTTAGCTTTCTTGTCATTTATAATTCCCAATAATTTACAAAAATCTTCATCACTTAATGCTGCACCCTGTGATTATTCCAATGGTCGTTGGGTTTGGGATGAAACTTACCCACGTCAAGTGTACAATGAGAGTTGCCGGTTTCTTGATCCCGGTTTCCGGTGCCGGAAAAATGGTCGAAAAGATGAAGATTATCGTAAATGGATATGGCAACCTCATGAATGTAACCTTCTAAGGTATGTGACTTATTTTTTGTTTATGCAAACTTTGTAGTATCATGTGCTTCACACTTTTTTTATTTGTTCTTGTTTTTGTTTTTTTCATTAGGGTTAAGCTCAGTTTCTAACTCCAACTATATTTATCAATTATATACTTTAAAATGATTGCAGTATATGTATTTGGATATTCCACTTTTACTTTGGAGTGTTTGCGGTGTTGTTATTTGTCATGTTATATGTGTTTTTGCATCTTAGGTAATTAGATATGTTGTATGCATTGTTAATAGTGTTTGTATGTGTTTTCTTAATAAGGTGTATTTGCGAGTTAAGTCTCATACCATATGAAAGTGAAATGAAAGATTTGAGAGTAGTTTCACAAATTTAATTAATAACTCTAATCAGTTGTCCATCAATAACCAACTTGTAAAGATAACTCTAATCTATTGTTGATAAGAATCAGTCAATAAAAGTGGTGATAGGTTAAAAAAAGATATAGAAACATAGCTGGAACTATAACAACTTGTGGATCCTAGATCCTAATTTCAAGCATGAATTTTTTATATTAAAATTTATAGTAGTGTTTATTTATTACTTTCTTTAAAAGAAAATGGTTAAGTAGTGGCACTTTTTTAAAATAATAGAAATGGTTAAGGGTGGTCAGTTAGTGGCATGCATTACTTCAGACGTGTGATATTATATGGTTGTGGCATAGAATTTTTTAATACATTTTTAGAAACTTGTTATAAAGAAAGAGATGTATATTAAGATGTTCTTTCTTTTTTCTTCTATAAAAATAATGTAAAAAGTGAGACACAAATAACATTGTTGTATTCATTTTCTGCAAAATTATACTATTACCTTGTTAGAGAATAATCGGGAGAACTGTAAGTCATAAACTAAAATTGATTAGTCCTACATATGAGAGGATCTAATTATAACTTCATTTTAAATTTCTGATCATTATTACATTTCATGTGATTATAATCATTGTAATCGTTTGTGATGTGGATTGTGGTCTGTGTTAGTGTGAATTTTTGTCATTAAAAAAATGTTTTCCAATTCGATGCAGCTCAAATAAAGTTCGATGTATTTACATTGCGTTGCATTACTAATATGGTCCAAAATTTGAAACAATATGTTTATCTATCATAACATGACTTTTTTAATTTATGAAGAAATATAAGATTCTCTTGAACATGTGTTACAAAACTAACAAAAAAAATGTGTCCATATGAAATACAATTTGGTCATGTCATATTATAGCATGACATCATATAATAGATAAACAGTTAGCATTGTCTCCATATGGTTCATGATGCTTCTCGCAGATTTAATGCCAGTGACCTCCTAGAAAGAACTCGCAACGGACGCATTGTGTTTGCAGGCGACTCGGTCGGAAGAAACCAATGGGAGTCTTTACTCTGCTTGTTGTCACAAGGTGTCTCCAACCTGTCTACAATATATGAAGTGAATGGAAATCCTATAAGCAAACATAAGGGTTACCTTTCCATGATGTTCCAAGAATACAACATGACTGTAGAGTACTATAGGGTTCCTTTCCTTTCCTTTTTAGGTCACCCACCACTAAATTCATCTACTGAAGTCCGAATGTCTATTAAGCTTGATGCATTGCACTGGTATTCCAAAAGCTGGGAAGGAGCAGATGTTCTTATTTTCAATTCCGGACACTGGTGGAACAAGGACAAAACTATCAAAGCGTACGACCACTCCTACAACCTTTTTTCTCTTGAAACCAGATCATCTCCGACACCTCACATTTTAGTATTGGACTCTGCAGTATTAGAGAGGATCTCGATGCTTTTCTCTTTGTCGCTAATTGTTAAACACTAGTACCGACTAATCTAGAATGTACTTTGTACTTTTGCAGGGGTATATATTTTGAGGAAGGAGGGAAGGTAAATATGAGTATGAATGTGAAGGAAGCATTTAGGAGATCCTTACAGGCATGGAAATCATGGGTACTGAATAGTTTAGATCCGAAGAGGAGTTTCGTCTTCTTTCGGGGTTATTCATCAGTTCATTACAGGCAAGTATACTGATACAGCCTAAGAAAGTACAGATTGTACCAGAGAAATGATTCCCATTTTACACTTTCTCATGCCTTGAATAGTGAGAGATCTCCCAAAGAGTGAAGCTAAGTTTGGAGTGTACATTTTGATAAAGTGTCTTAACTCTACTTTGAAATTGTAGGAATGGCACATGGAATGAAGGTGGAAACTGTGACATGGAAACAGAACCAGAAAAAGACCTTACAAAACTTGAAAAAGAACCATATTATAACACATTTATATCCGACGTTGTCAAACAGATGCAACATGGGAGCTGGAAAGTCCAGTTTTCGAACATCACATATTTTTCTGAGTTGAGGAAAGATGGTCACCCTTCCAAGTATCGGGAACCCGGCACTCCACCGGATGCACCTCAGGATTGTAGCCACTGGTGCTTACCCGGAGTGCCAGACACGTGGAATGAACTTCTCTATGCCCAACTACTCTCTGCGAAATTTGGAACCAACTCAGAGAGTGGAGAACAAAGCTAATCCAACTTCTGAGATCACAAAGAATGTTAAGTTTAGCTAGCTGTACAAAAATCTACTTTGCTTCGGGATCATTTAACTTCATCCACTTCCTCATCTGGGTCCACATCAATGGCTGTCATTTGCTTCAATTTCTCAAGTTGCCTCAACAGATCCAACCTTTCTGGTGCATAAGTAGATGGAATCTGAAAGAAAGAAGACAACAAATTCTTATGATGTGATCATTAGAGAACCAACATTCTGAACAAGAAATATAAAGAAAATAAAGCAGCAGCAGCAAGCCATGATGTACATACCAGAGATGGTACATATCTCTGAATAGCTGCCAACATGGCTGCATGACCAATGGCAGTAATCTGTTCAAAATAAACATTGTCCTATTTAGTAAGTTACACTGGATCTATAGCCTATGGAAAGAACCACATCGAATATTGGGAAATGATAGTTTAGCAGTTACGGCATATTAATAAATAGCAAGAAATTTGTTCTACTTGTATCTTGTTTCTTTATTTTCTACATGCAGACACTCTTCTTTATCATTTTTTTCCCAATATTTATAAGAAGTGGCAAAAGTAAAGGGGGGGGCGGGGGGGGGGGGGGGGGGTTTAACAATTCAGTTCAAATTTGGCAGTCAGATTCATGGGGAAAAATTGGAGGAAGCCAGAATCTGAATGATGTAGGATTGGGAATTAAATAAATAAAGTAACCATAGATTAAAAATATAAGTTAGAACAGGATGGGGTCATATAAACTCTTATAAATGTTGTGGCTGCACCTAACTCACCCCAAAAGCAAACTGAAAGGGTGAGGGATGTCCAAGCATTTATGTTCCTACCTCTTCCCATCCCATGCAGACTAGGTCTAAGTCAAGTATCTGCAAAACCATCTATCCTAAAGTCTACTTGGCTCATACTTGGCCTACCTCTGCCAACGCAGCTCTAGCTGATCCAATCTGGCAGTCAGCTATGCAGGAGGAATATGACGCTATTATGGGTTTAGGAACCTGGTCCTTAGTGTCACTTCCTCCTAATAAACAAGCTATTGGTTGTAAGTGATTTTTTAGAATAAAACAAAATCCAGATTGACTAGTAAATAGATATAAAGTTCGATTGGTTGCAAAAGGTTTTCATCAAAAACAGGGTGTTTATTACAATGAAAGACTATTCCCTGTAGTAAAACCTATGACTACAAGAGTACTTCTTACTCTTCCATGACCTATAACTGGCCTCTCCAACAAATGGATATTAATAATGCCTTTCTCTGTGGCAGTCTCACTGAAGAAGTCTACATACAGCAAACCGATCGGTTTTCAACATCATGATAGATTTCTAGTGTTCAAACTCAACAAAGCATTATATGCTCTCAATCGGGCTCCTAGATAATGGTTTGAAAAGTTTAAGGAAACTCTTTTCAATCTTGGGTTCAGTTCCATCAAGTGTGGTAGTTCTTTGTTCATTCGCAATTCTACTACCTATAAGTTGTTTGCTCTTGTGTATGTTGCTGATATTGTCATCACATGATCCTCTCTACCTCATGTCAGGGCTCTTGTTCACAATCTCAATTCTGCCTTTTCCCTTAAGGATCTTGGTAATCTTGATTACTTTCTAGGCATAGGAGTTAAGTTCCTAAAGGACAAGTCTATACCTCTCAATCCAAATGTATCAGAGACCTTATTGAAAAGGCTCACATGACTGGTGCCATGTTTGTCAACTCTCTTATGATTTCTAACTGCAACTTCACAAAAGAATCATTCTCTATATAGATCCATAGTTGGTTTTCTACAATATGTTAACTATTTTAAATCATTCTCTATATAGATCCGTAGTTGGTGTTCTACAATGCTACAATCCCAAGACCTGACATAGCTTATTCTGTCAATAATGTTTGCCAATTCCTCTAAACCTCTCTAGAAGAACATTGGATTGTAGTAAAAAGAATACTAAGGTATCTTAATGGCACTTTGTTTCATGTACTTCATCTACATCCACCTTCACCATCTGCACCTTAATTTCTTATAGGTTTTTGTGATGTTGATTGGCCAATAGATTGTGATGACAGGAAGTCCACATTAGGAGCTTGTATTTTTGTAGGGCCATATCTTGTCACATGGTGGTCTAAAAAGCAACAAACTACTTCTAGATCCAGCACAAAGGCTGAGTACGTGAGCTTAGCTTTAATTGCTCAAGAGTTTATGTGGGTGCAGTCTCTCCAATCTGAACTAAAACTCTCCTGGATTGCTCCTCTATTACTACGTGATAACCTAAGTATAGTAGCTATGGCCATATTGAACTTGACTTGTTCTTTGTTCGAGACAAGATTCACAATACGTCTATTCAAGTCAAGCATATACCAGTCAATTTCAGAATGCATACATTCTTACAAAGCCCTTGTCTCCAACAAAATTCATGTTTCATGAATCAACTCAGTTTATGATCCTTACACTCTGACAATCCACCTTTGACTTCAAGGGGGTGTATTAGAGTAAACTGAAGTTGTAAAGCCAGTTGTGTCAAATGGGCTGTGTAATGTTAGAGTTAAATTGTTGAGTAAGCTTTCAGTGAGTAATTGTTACAATTAGCTTGTTTAGTAAGTTTTAGCTACATAACAGCTAGCCACGTAAGCTAGGATTAGATATCTCTATAAATAGAGATACTCCCTCATTGTACAGTTAACTTTCAATAAGAAAATTTGCAACCGATTTAGTTACAGTCTCTCTCTCTCTCTCTAGCTTATTTCTCTCACAAGCTCTAATACCATCATGTTAATGGTGTTGTTGGTCCAGATAACCCTAAAAGTTAGCTCAAAGTGTGAGGATTGACCAAGCCTTATAAGGACTATATATTTGATCATCGCTTATCTGATGTGGGATCTCAACAAAAGGTATCATAAACCTTCATCTACTAGCATAAGCTGACAAGAGTTGGTCTTGACATATCAAAACTCAACCTCTATAAAGACTAATTGGTTGAGTCTTGTTTCCCACATTTATCTAAATAAAAAAAATTGAGTTTTAGCACATAATAAAAATAGGCCTGTACATTGTTCACACTTAAAGCCCAAAGGGCTCTTATTGTTATCATGGATGCTGACCAAGTAGTGCAACGTAAATTTATTTTTTCTATTGGTCCAGTCACATGTTCAAGAGCTAAGAAGATTGAGTCTTTAAGTTTCTATTAGAAAAACATATATGAGGCTGAATTACATTATTAAGTTGTGAAGGAACTTGAAATGGATGGCTGAAATGCTTAATTATATGTACACTTATTCTCGGTTGAAAACTAAATGTCCAAATAAAATGTTTAATGTGGAGCACCTTCTCATTTAGGTTATTTATGTTATGTTTTATATTGTGTATCTTTTCATTAGTGGTCAGACCACTTAATAAGGAAAACCAAAAGGCACTCAAGTTAACTCATAAATAACATCACTAAATCGTAATCAACACGAGACTATAGCTTTTCACTTTAGTTTCAGACCAAAACTAAGCACACTAGCCACCTATTTTAAGATTCTTCACAACTCAGACACTGTAATTAAGCACAAAACCACATCCTTCTCTGGGGAAACTAAAGATTCCATCTTCTAGCTCTTCAACATGTGATTGGACCAATGGAAGAAATAAATTTTCTTTGTACTGGTTGGTCAGCATCCATGGCCTTATCATCTTGCCCAAGGTCAGGGTGGGCCTATTATAGATGCAACAAAGCTATGCATGATTGGCTATAATACTTTGTTTTCTTTACAATATTTTAAACTTGCTAGCCTGGGAGTGAGGGTTAAATGGATCAGGTCAAATTGAGCTGTATTCAGAAAATGGAATGATTTAGAACCCTAACCTATTTCCAATAGGATCTCGGTGATTAATTATTTAGCTGCTTAAGCCAGGACAGATAATTCAGAGAACAGCACATGTTATGCAAATATAATAAATGGGAAAAAAATCTAAAATGTCAAAAAGTTTTTCAACTCACAGGAAGCAGCATTAAAATAGCAATTGGAACAACAGAAGCCATGTCAGTGAAGGTTCTTTTAAGTGTTTCCTTTTCCTTCTCAGTCAACTCATCCCCTATCAGGGACCTTCTAACCAAAACCATGGCAGCAGCAACATCGATACCTAGAAGTAGAGTTCCTTGCCAGATATCCTGATTATCAAGTAGAAGACTTCAGATCTAAGAGGGCATAGTAAGTATTATCTAAGACGGTGTACAAATATTCAATATTGGCAGACAATTTTGTGTAGTAGAGAAGATATGGGAACAAAAGTAAGTAGTTGATCTAAACAATGCCATGGAATGGTGGTGCAGATGAAATCACAGATCAAATTGTTAGAATATATAAATGCATCTTAGAATAAGAATATTTATTGGATACCGAGATATAGAAAGAATACTAATATTATGAATGATTATCTCTATGATTTGTTTTTAGAAGATCTCTTAGAATTGAGATTAATTTATTTTATCTTTTATGATTTGTTTTCTTATTTAATTAGGAGTCTATATTAGTATATACATAGAGGTTAGTATTATGTCTTTTGTATCATATTATCATCACGTCACCGTTTTATCATCACGTCACCGTTCACAATAATACCAATATAAGTTCATATTTTGAGCATTCCTTTTTTCTCTCTCCATGTCTAAACCCTTTAATTTCAACACAAATAAACAAATATAATCTTTCCAAGAAAGAGAAGCATCAGATTAAATCATACCATTCCTGTTTCTTTTAATTTGTCCAAAGATTTCTCCATGATACTTTTTTTCATCTGACTACTGACAATTTGCACAGCTTCAGTATCACCATTGTAACGGGCACCCCCATCAATAACCACCAATTCCTGTAACAACAAATACAATGTTTAATCTAAAAGAATGGTCAAGGGAAAAATAAACTTACTGCAAAGCACAGAAAGAAAAGAATAAAGTAGTCGATACCAATCACCATGCAGGCCTAGTAAAATCATTGGCAAGTACGGAGCAAAGGTGTCAAATTCAATTTTTTTAAATCCCAGTAACACTTAAAAATTCTATCAAGTTTGATATCCTTGCGTATGTGGGTGGTCTTTGTACCATGAGCTGATACAAACACCATATATCAATAGAGAGTGACCAGAAGAATACAGAAAAGATGACATAACGATAACCAAGAAAGTTGGTGGAGAAAACCAAGTATGCAACCCAAACCATATGCAAAAGATAGTTTAAAAATATCTGGATGTTATAATTAGCATTTAAGCTGAAACCTGCGAGGAAATTGGTAAGAAACAACCTTATACATAAAAAATATGATAGAATGGGAATAGACATAAGGTTGTGGAGCAGTTAACGGAGGACAAACAATGCAGTTTCTAAGAAAAAGATGTATACAATACAAAACCATAAACTTGTAACTTAAAAGTCGAGCGAATGATTCAGAAATATAGGGCCAATGCACAAAGCTTCCACCTAGTATGGGCTGATAAGGTAGATATGTACACAGCTTTACCCCACAAACGGAGAAGATGTTTACAAGAGTGAATGATTCAGAAATACCTCATTATTTTCTGATTGATAGGCACTTATTTGAACCCGTTCCTCAAGTTCTATTAGCTCATTTCTCAGGTATTCAAAGTGGTTGATATCACTGGATTCTAGTTCAACAGCCCCTAAATTAGGGGTAGATTGCCCAATATAACTTTCCTGCAAATAAGATAGTAAATCCATGTTCGTCAAAGCTATACACAGGCCTGGTTCGAAAGAGTACAACTTCAGGCAAAATAAATGATGTAAGAATATAGCATTTTGATATCACAATTTTATTTTGAAATTAATAGATGACCAATTTTTGGGTATTGGGTGAAAAATAAAAAAGACAGTTTATTTGTTGTTCTTGCATGGGTAAGGAGTCAAACTACTGGCAGAGCAAAAGCAAGTATAGGAAATTGAAATTTTAAGAATCTAGAGATAGGCTTCCAGAGTTCCATTTTCACTGCTGCAACTACTCTCGATTTCATTGTCTCTCTCACTAAATCAACCAGAAAAATTCAGCCTGCCTCACACTGGAAAATCTCCAAATATCTAATGTACTATAGAATATCTTCATAATACATTAGTAATTTCTTACTATATCTGTAGATTGTCTTAAAAGCTAGAACATGTTGTGAAATCAATTAATCTAAATAAGGAAGCAATTTCAGGAGTCATTTTGTATTGCATTATAATTCCTAATTTGTTTCTTATTTAACTTTATTACTAGGCCTAGGCCTGTAGTAGTAGAGTGTACTGATGCTTTATCTAATTACTAATATAAATAAATAGAATCGTTGTGTTAGTATTTTACAACTTTTGAAACTATATGGAAAAGAAAAAGTAATCATCAAAATATTAAATTATATTAATACTATTGTGATTGATGGTGTGATAATATTGTGATACAAAAGACATAATTTTAATCTTAATTTATACTAATATTAGACTCCTGGTTAAATTAGGAAAAAAGATAAAAGATAAAATAAAGCAATCTCAATCCTAAGAGATCTATTAAATACTCTAAATAAATGTTAAGATATAATCATCATAATATTATATATTCTTACTATATCTAAGTATCATCTAAATATCCTCTATAATATAATTTAAGATATTCTAACATACTCTCATATATGGTGGAAAGATAACTACGATGAAGGTAGTCTAAGGCTAGAAGCCTAGAACAAATGGTCTTAAATCATTAATGACAAATGCAATCTTCAAATGCCATGAGTCAACAAAGGTTAATCATCCATTGCAGAAACTATTCCAAATCAAACCATATTAGACAAAAGAAAACAATGTTTAACCATTTATGGCAGAAGCTATCTCCAAAATTAACCACAATCACAGAAGCAAACAATGCTTAAACATTAATGGCACATCTCCAAGCTTAACCACAATCGACATAAACAAACTAACAAGAATAATGATCACACAATAGGCAACACCAAACAACAAGGACCGAGTTTAAGGATTGATCTTCAATAAGGAAGAACTGGAGAGCACCACCAACCAAAAACCACCATCTTTAATATGGAAGAACTAGAGAGCACCACCAATCAAAAACCATCATGTTCAACAAGTACTAACCACATCTAGATGACGATGGATCTTGTTGAAATTATAGGGTTTAGGTATACGACAATAACAACCAAGCCTTTACCTCACTAGGTAGGATCAACTACATGGATCGAACAACGCCATAATGCTTCATCATAAATCATGTCCATTGAAAAACATTCATCTCTAAGTATTTCTTTATCATTTCCCTTATGGTTTTTCGTGGTCCCCTTTCCTCTAGGAATTAGACTAGCTTCCATTTGATCAACGCTCCTTATGGGACCTTCTACTAGTCTGATGATATTAAATTGCATTAATAATATTGTGAATGATGATATTGTGATACAAAAGACAAAATACTAACCTCTATTTATACTAATATTAGACTCCTAATTAAATAAAAAAACAAATCATAAAAGATAAAGTAAAGTAATCTCAATTTTAAAAGACTTCTAAGATATTCTAAACAAATATACGATATAATCATCCTAATGAGATATACTCTCTATATCTAAGTATAATCTACATATTCTTTATAATATAATTTAAGATTTTCTAAGATAGTTTCATATATTCTATTGACATCACATTATTATAGTCAAGAATTTTTATTCAATCTCTCTATTCCCTCTTTTCCTCCTTCCCTACCAAAACCATACAATTCTAACAGTAATATTTGGTTCTGATTGGTATTGCTTCTCAATGGATGCATTTTGCTACTCTCCTGTGAAATGCAACAATTTTTTTAAATCTATAGTAAGCTCATAATCTACTGTTATTTATTCTGTTCTTCATTACATTTAATGGAAGGAAGTCAATAATTGCTCTTAAACAATCTTTTCCTGTTTAGATTTCTCAAATTTTACATTAGAAGCACCTTAAATTGCTAGCAATATTATAATGTTTAACTAAATTATACTGCCAACAAGATTTACATTTGGTAGATAAAATTGTCAGTAGGCAACCTACTTTGGTGATCTTTACCTCTCGATAGCCATAAATGCACACCAAAACAAAAAACCATACTAATGAAAAAGCATCTCAACCATGTCACACATATGGCCTTCCCACTATATAAAGTGGTGATGTCATAAGGCACCTGATGTGGCAACCTAGGTGGAGGCAGGCAGCAAAGAGGTTCAACGCCTCAAGTGGCCTGAGGCAAGGGTGGCTCCATGATGCAACTGAAAAGCCTCCACTTCTAGATGTGGCGAAGCACCCGTATCCCGCGACTTCGGCAATGTGACTCAGCTATCCTCCCAAAAACCCTAATAGCCAATGTGTATCTAAGCATAAGAGATTGTTGCTCTCATCTATCTGAAAAATCTAGTAACTTATTTTAAATGATGAGTGCACTTTAAATTATGCTATAAACCAAATATAATCTTTGGTGATCCATCAACAAACATTCAACTATTATGCTCATTTCAATAATTCAGACAAAAGACATCAAATTAAAACATAATCATCAAAGAGATTCAATTTCAACAAAACCGATATACATATATTTTTTCAGAAAGGGTATGTTAGGATGGAGTGCTTTGCATAGAAAAAGGAAGGGAAACACAGAATCCTTGTATATACAGAAGTAAAATATTTCAACAAAAAGGACTACTAATTTCAATCAAAGGACATTAGTAAATGAAAAAGGACAATTGTAAAAGAGTTGAAGAGGTTTGTCAGAATCCTTAAGGATTGACCAAAATAAAATATTTCCTTGTATATATAGAAGTAAATGCTATAAATGAGGAAGGCTAGTTGTCTCATTTAGTATTTATTGTATAGGAATTACCTGTGTGTGCAATAGTTTAGGAATTTCCTTTACCAAATTTGCATTCTATTTAACAGCAATTGCTCTTCTAATGAAATCATAAGAAACAGTTTTGCTGACATGGTATCAAAGCCGTAGCTCAATTTGTTTCCGATAATGGACCAAAAGATGTCATTTCATAGGTCAAAGGTAACCCTTCGTCTGATATGACAGACTTCTATGGAGAGGGTATGTTGGAAGTAAGTCTTACATTGCCTACATCATTGTATCAAGAATAGTTTAAATATCTGTTGGGCTACTTCTCCCATTGTCAATTGGTTTTTGACATGTTTCTAGGCCTGCATTGACAATTTTTCAAAGATGCACAAAAAACCCTGAAATCCAAAAATGTTTGATGCACAAAAAACTCCTTCCCAATCAGAAAATTTGGATGCTATTGAATTGCAAAATAGTCAACGCAGCCTGCGTCTCAATGGAAAAACTACCTAAAATGGTCTTATCTTGTCCAAACCTTTATAAAAGGAAAGGGGAAATTGAGTCATCTCATTGAAAAGCCCCAAAATCATCGGTCCCACGTTTGTAGCATGAGACAAGGCTGATGCTGTTGTAATGTCTTGGTTATGGAACTCCATGACACCAGAAGTGAGTGATGTCTGCATGTTTATCAAGAAGTCGAGGAAGTATGGGACCACTGTAAACAAAACTATTCTAAAGTCGGTGGTGCTGCTATGAGATCAAAATGAAGATTGCCGCTATAAAACAAGGGGACCGTTCAGCGAGTATGCTCAGACGTTAAAAAATTTATGGCAGGAGTTAGATCACTATGAACAATTTGTAGCAAAATGAATTGAAGATGCTGATTTATTCAAGCTCTATGAGGAGAAGGGCATGATCTATAAGTTCCTAGCAGGATTAAACAGTGAGTTTGATCCTGTTAGAACTCAAGTGCTTGGGAAGGGTCTATCCTCCCTCAATGAGTCGATGGTTGTATTTCAGACAGAAGAAACTCGTAGAGGAGTAATGTTAGAGTCTCAATCAACCGAAAGTTTTGCCTTGGTTGCTCAAACCAAGGGTAAGAAGGTTGGTCAATGGTAGTTCTCTCAACTTGGCCATGGAGTAGAAGGGATGGAGAACCTTAATGTGGAATATAAAGCTTCCTTATGGTGCATCTAACTATAAGAAGCCTCGGCACACTCAGAAATTTTTTTGGAGACTTCATGGTAAACCTCCTTATCTAAACTGAAATTAGGCAGCTATGGGAAATCAAAGAGAAAGGCAAGCACAAGCCCATATGGCACACGTAGGTTCTATAGAGGGCAGCTCCTCCATTGAATTTAATACAGGAAATTAAGAAACTAAGGGATTTCCTGGGTACACTAACAAGAACCACTGACTCAGGTAACTGCTCCTTAGCATTCTTAGATAATATCTCTCAAGATTATTGTATAGGCTAACCAAAACATGTACATAATTATAATTAGGCCGATTATAATCTTTGTATTTATTAAATTAACTCCATATATTTCATGTTAAATCGGAGTTTTTCTGTATTAACCAAGAGTGTCCTCTCACCTCGTGGGTAAGGAACTAATTCCTTTTGGGTCGTGTTATTACCCCTCTTCGCAAGTGTGGCTTTTAGGGATCGAACCTATATGATGGAAGAAGAAAAGGAGATAAAAAATAATACGAAATTGATATTAAACTTATGTGATGATGATTTGTTGTGGTGATTAAACAAAAAGCAACCCTACTAATCCTACATATACTTAATATTGAATCACTGTCCTAATTAAATGAGATCTTCTAAGATAAAAAAGTATATTATCAAATATTCCTCACATTCTATAACACTCCCCCTTAAGTTAAAATGTTTACCAAGGTTGTTACTTAAAAACGATACATTCCGCCTCAAGCAAAAAACATAAATTTGAGCTATATGAAAACAATGGTTGGGAAGCCTAATCAGGGATGGTGGAGATGTCGGAGAGAGTTGCTAAAAAGATAACTTGGCAAAAGAACTAAAAAATGATATTCATTACAGATATTGCTCGGTCCATAAACTTAAAACTATTAAGTATGCCATTTAAACTCTTGAGGAAGCAAGTCTGCTCAATGCTAAACTTATACCAATTAGGGGGAGCCACTCTCGAATCCAATAAGATACAGAAAACTAAATGCAAAAAATGAGTTACCTGACAGTTACCAATCCAGATATCTCTTTCTTAGTCAAAGGGTGTAAAGTGAGTCAGATTCTAAATTCATCTTAGGAAGGGCATTAGAATACGGTGATTCATATCTTGAAATGTATTAGAAGAGCTCCAGATAAAGGCCTTGTCTATAGAGATAAATGTCAAACTTAGATTGTTAGATGTTCACCTATTGGTTGAGCAAGTTTTCCTACTAATAGAAATCCACTTCTAGATATTGTGTATTCATTGGGGATTATCAAATATCTTGGAAGAGCAAGAAACAAATTGTGATTGCAAGACCAAGTGACGAAGCATAATATCAAGCCATGACCTTAGCCACTTCAAAACTCATTTGGTTAAAATAGCTACTTGAAGAGCGTCAATTTTGGCAACTTTAATCCATTGTTTCATAATAAGAAGATAGATTATCAATTTAGTAGAGAAGATCCATTGGGAACATTCACCTCAAACTTTGTCATTCAAATGATAAAGTAGTAGATGGTTTCACCAAGATTTTGAGAAGTCTCATATATGTAACAAAAACATGGGGAGTAACCTATTATTCCAGCCTAAGGGAGACTGATGAATGCAAATAGTATTTGGCTTTATTGTATATATCAACAACAAAAACCTAGCCTTAAACCCACGAGGTGAAGACGACAACATGGATTGAACGATGTCATAATGCTCTATCATATATCATGCTCATTGACAAAGTATTGATCTTTAAATCTTTCCTAATCGTTCTGCCTACGGTTTTTCTTGGTCTCTCTACCTCTACAAATTGGACTAGCCTCCATTTGATCTATTATTCTTACAAGAGTTTCTCCACACATGCCCAAACCACATACAACACAATTCTACCATCTTTTCTATAATAGGAGCTATCCCAAATTTCTCCCTAATGCATTCATTCTTAATTCTATCGTGTCTAGTATATTCATTCATCCAACGCAATATTCTCATCTATGCTATATATTGAGTTTATTCTCTTGATGAAATTTTAATGCCTAACATTCAGTCTCATAACATTGCAGGCTTATAGTTATGCAGTAAGTTTTCCCCTTAAGCTTGAGTGGCACCTTTATATACATATGACACCTGATTCACTCCACCGTTTCATCCACCCCGCTTGAATTCTATAATTTACATCTTCCTCAATTTCCCTGTCATGTTGTACGATTGACAGAAGATGCTTATATTTAGTGACCTGTAGTATGGTATGATCTCCAGTCTTTACCTCTAAAGTAGTGTATGTTCGTCTCTTGCTAAATTTAGACTTCATATACTTTGAATTATTTCAACTTATAAGCAAGTCATGTACCTCTAAAGTTTGTCTCCACATTACTAACTTTTCATTTAATTCATGTCTTGATTCCCCAATTAAGGTAATAATCATCTGAAAAACATGCATTATGATATCGGTTCTTGGATATGTTCAATAAGCACATCTAAGACCAACATAAAAAAGTAGGGGTTCAATTTTGACTCTTGGAATAGTCCTATAGCAATTGGGAAATCTTCTGAAACACAATCTTGTTTTCTTACACTGATCTTAACCCTTTTTAGCTTCATTGTATACCCTAATTAAATTATGTAATTATGGTAATTAAGTTAATTGCAACTTTGTATTTATTAGTTATTACATCAACTATATATTTTAGCCTCCAGTACCTAACTTAGACAAAACATTGATGTCTATTCACTCAATGCCATCATGTATTGTTTCAAGGAATTAATAAAGGAAGTGGGTGGGCAAGATGAAGGTGTACCTGTTTCAGAGAATCAGCTCTCGCTCTAAAAGATGCTGCAAAGAACTCGGCTTCTTTCCTAAGTTTTCGTATTTTTTCTAGGTCAGAACAAGCTGCTTTCAAATTCTCTTTTCCAGAGCTAGAGCTGGATACATGCAACTCTTGAAGCAACTTTTCGAGTCTTAGCACAGCTTCTTCAACACTTCTCAATGCCTAAAATTAAATTCCAAAGAGAAAGCCTAAACAACATTATCATGCATTAAAATACAAGGTTTGGGATCTATCTACTACAGTACGAAGTAAAATATTGATAAGTTTAGGGAAGAAGATTATTCAAATTATACAACAGTGAAGCAGAAAGGATGACAGCATGGATACAATTTTAATATGGCAATGCATATTACATATTAGGAGAGAGTAAGTAATCAATAGCACAGCTATATAGCAGCTCTATGTGGTGCAGCGGAGGTGGTTCCACTATGCTATTCCCCGTGGCGTCGCAGATCGAATAAGTGATTGAGGTGGTCCACAAGGATGTTTAGCTTCTTATACTATCCAACCTAGCCTCATCTATTAGGCAGCATGAAGCTGAACAACAAACACAATATTAAAAACCACCTGGATAAGCTTATTCTATCTAATTAATGCACCGATGTATGTGAAATTACATCACATGTAGTGCCTATTTTATATGTAATTCTTAGTTCAAAAAGGAATTTTAATTCATCTTTCATTTAGTTTTCGCTTAGTTTGCGGTAAGCACGGCTTATTTGATCTTTTTTCCAGATTCTATGATATATTGGCTCGAGAGAGGTGAAATCATGCTATAACAAAGAACCACGGCAAGGCCATGTATGATGTCACGCCCATGGATTTTGCAGAGGTGAAACAGATTAGAATTGGCCATTAGAGATAAATACACGACTTGACCATGTTGGACACCAAAAGTGTTTTGTCCGTAGGAGAAGTGGAGAGTTGAAGCCAAAATTCAAAAGGAAACACAACCAGGCCCTGTTACACAAAGCAGCTGTTTTTCGAGCAGAGAAGAATTAGTAGAAGGAAAATTTGCGCAAAAGAGTGCGGCTAATAGCATGAACTATGTACCCCAAGACAGAACATTATCTAATCCTGGGTAGCACACCTTCATAATTTAAATTTTGATAAAAGTGCGAATAATTAGGATTGGATATTCATACATGTCAATTTGGTACCCCTGATTGTCAGTACTTTCTTTATCTAATTTTCATGTTTAACAAAGTTGGAAGCAGCATTTGAGTCAAAGTCAAAATTTGGAAGTGAGAATCAAACCTCGTCAAAGGAAACTGATTCCTTTGTAGTTGACTGAATTTTGGATCTAATTTTGGCAACTGTTCTTACAGTATCATCATCCAATGTCTTCTTCCTGCATACGTTTTACGAAGATATGAAGTGACACGTGTTACAGAACGAAAAAATGGTTATAAAAAGAATGTTTTTGTACTGTAATATGACAATTAACCATTTAACCCCATGTCCATTACATACGAATACTTTTTCTGAGTGGATATTTGCCCCCCAAATCTTACTGACAGGGTATTGATACATGAAAGCAAAAAGTCATCATACTAGAGAATTAGAAAGGTGACACAGTAACACTGTCATGATCAACCTGTAAGCTTATCTCCTAAGGGAGTGTCTTGGACTTCGACAAGATACATTTCTATACTACAAAGATGTGGCTCAGAGGTACGTATACAGAGATAACGCTTTAAACACTTGAGTAACAAGAGTGATTTCATTTCCCCAGAGGACATACGAAATATGCAAATTTGATAATCAGTCCCCTGTCTTCAAGGTTGTTATCCTAGCCTACATAGTCAACAATTAGTCTTCCAATTGTAAGCTCCTCATGCATTTAGCCACTGTTTTGAAGGGTATTAACATGTCACATTCACTTTCTCTTCAGTCATTTTGATTATTCAATGGAAGCAAATTATCAACCAAAATAACAGCTGTAGTAGGATAAACCCATATAGAACAAAAATGTCTATTGTGAAACCTAAATTAAAGTCTATGAAATGCCCAGATGTCTCGTATTTAAAGCTAGTTACGCAGACAGGAACATCCAACATGTTACAACTCATCCAAACTTTTAGCAAATGACTTCAAAGTTTCAGATAGCATGACTGTGAGTGAACTATATTCAACTACAACTTGCAGTTACTACACCAGTTTCTTTCATTTGTTAAATTTCATCTATCACATTATTCAAGATCTTTATTTTACCCTAAAAACTGTGTTTTGATACGATAATTTTAATGTTAATGAATATGCACATGCACCTACTGAATTCAAAAAACACTGTATATGCGGACTTTGCCTCACAGCTTACTTTATCATTCCAACTTCTTCCCTGCAATCCATCAACTTCTTGTGCCTAAAACAAAAGAAACGTAAAAGAATTACTTAACCGAAAAGGTGGTATTTTATTAAACATTTAATATACAAAGGTCCTATTACCCTATTGACAGAAACTCAGCTGCTTTCACATTTGAGGGGTTGTCCAGCCATGTACCGTATTTAATAAAGCTCTGGATCCAGCGGGAGCAAACATCAAATACTTGCAGCACTGCTTCAGAATTTGGAGGAGCATCTTCTTTACTTATATGTGTATGTAACTGTTTTGTAATGCTTGTAATTCCCGGATAAAAAGGAAGCCATTCTAACTCTTCACAAACTACCTATGCAGTTAAGGACTTTTCCGATGAAATAACTTAATAATGAAGCATATCAGTTGGACGAATGAAAATAAAATACCAACCTCTACATACAATTGATACGAACTAATGGATGAGAGCTGAGGGTAATATAAAATACTCCCTCCAATAAGATACCTGCTTTTTTTGGGATAAAAAACAGAAGTATACTAGATGAGAAGAGAATAGTACAAAGAAGATAAGATATCCTCAGAACAAAAAGAAACAGCTACACTAGGAGAGCTATGCCATATCATGAGGTACATGTTCACAAATATTTATATTTATATAAATAAACAAATGAATAAAAGATCATACAAAGCAAAAATAAGGGTACAGAAAAAGTTATTAAAATTACAGAAATTTGATGGAAAAGGAAAATGGAGAAACTTTGAAAAATTGCTATTTTGATGACATGGTGTGCGTATAGTTACTAAACCCTATAATAAAGCTATTATACTAATCATCTAGGTCAGTACTAGTCTTGTACAACTAGAACATGCCCAGCCCAAACTGTACCAACATAACATGACTCCTGAAAGGCTAAAACAATAAGAAACCTAATATTCTATGAAAAGGGGTAACATGTAACAGAAGTTGGACCTGATCAAATCTTCAATTGGCTCATCTAGAGTATTAAAACCATTTGCCAAAAGGAAGGACCGTGTACTTCTGCCTAAAGCAATAAAGAACCCAAATATAGCCAGATCCTTCTCCAAAACCTGCAGTACGCAAACTTTCACTTGAAGCTTTCCATTACATGAACGAAAAAGGATTTAGCTCTACTATACTCAACTCAACTTATTTCATTATTCTTTTAATTTTATTTACATAAATTTTCTCTCTTTTAACTTTTTAACAGAAAGTAGACTTAGTTCAATTCTTAAGTATATTGTTTCCCTAAAAAATGATACTTCTAGTCATTATTAAATATATTTCTGTTTCAAAGCTCAGCAAAATAACACAAATTTCAGGAATACAATTGTCAGGAATTGCAGATGTCAATATAATTAAACTAAAATCCAAACAGAAGACCATGACCACATTGATGAATGAGAATTGGCAAAATACTGCATTTCAAGCACATAGTATAGATCCCAATGTGGCAGCTTAGCTGCAAGTGTAGTAATTTCAACTGAATATCAATTGTATAAGTTCATTTCAACATCCTCTGTCAAGAAGGGCCAAAACCAAGTTGCGCTCAATACTGCAACTAACTAACCTCAATACTTTCCGAAGTTGTCAATCTTAACCATATTTTCTCCTTAACAACAGCTTGCTGCAGCTGCCTCTGAGCAAGATTTACCCAGAAAACAATCTCTTCAGAACCCCACTCAATATTTTCCCTACAAGCTGCAGCTCTGGGACCAAAATGAACAAGAAATTTTCTGTGCAGATCAATATCCTTTATAGAATTATAAGCTTGGCGTACAGGAATTAAACCAACCAGCATGTCCATCAAACTACAGTTTATCTCGGTGGTGATAGAAAAAAGTTGTGAACAAGAAATTTTTGCCAGACCAAGTTTAGCAATTGCAGCAATGCATGTTAGTACCAGCAGAAGAAGTGACAAGTCACTTACAATACTTGAACCAATGTTTTTTCCAGACCTGGAAAATCAATCAAGAGATCATTTATGCATGAAATATTTTATAAAACGGGGCAGCCCGATGCACAAGACTACACCTAGTGGAGTCTGAGAAGGGGATAAACATACACACCATTACCCATGGATTTGAACCCGTGAATTGAGGTCACAAGGCAGAAACCTTAATGTGGCAATAAGACTCACCCTCTAAAATATATTATAAAGGAACATGTATTGAGCAATAGAAGATAACATCTCAATATACAGAAATGTTAAGAGCAAACTTACAAAGAAACAGCAGCAGTAAAGCGTCCATCCCCAACAAGCTTATTAACAAAGGATGTCCCTACTGCTGGAACTTGCTCAGACCAAAACCATTCATATGCTTCAGGCTGTTTCGCTGATAATTTTTCTCTGATTAAACTTTCCACAGGAGCAGATAGCCTTAGCAAGCTAGATCAATGCAACATTTGAACAAGTTTTAGGCCCAAAAAACTACAGATAAATATGAAACTTTAAAGCTAAGCAAATAATGAAGGAAATAAAAAATACAACCATGAAATACTACAATAGCAGTGAATCAAAGATTGGAACACCATTAAAATTGTTTACAAGTAAACAGACATTTTGTGTATGGTTAGTGTTGAAATTACAAGGTTTAAGATATGAAAGGAGAAAAATAAATGATTAAGATAATAAATTGTATTGAAAATATTGTGAATGATGATGTGATGATATTACAATACAAAAGACATAACAGTAACTCTTGTTTATATTAATATTAGACTCCTAACTAGCAACAACAACAAAAACATAAAAGACAAAATAATATAATTTCAGTTCTGAGAGATATTCTTAAGATACTATAAACAAATATAAGATATAATCATCATAATATAAAATATTTTGTCTATAAATAAGTATCATCTAAATATTTTGTATAATTTAATTGAAGATATTCTAAGAGAGGAGAGATTCATTGACTCCAAGAGTAAGTTTTTTAAACTTACTCCACATCTTAGCTATCAATTCTTGGGAAATCCAATGGTTTGAATTAGTAGTAGATCTAAACCATTGGATTTTCCTAGAATTGATGGCTAAGATGTGGAGTAAGTTTTTTTAAACTTACTCTTAAGTTTTTTTAAACTTACTCTTGGAGTAAGTGGATCCCCACCCATTCTAAGATACTTTCATATATTCTAATACTCCCCTCAAGCTAAAAGCTTACTAAGCTTTAAGCTTTATCCAAATAATCTCTTTAAAAAAAGGAAGCAACAGCAACAAAAACCAAGCTTTTATCCCACTATATGGGGTCGACTATAGGGATCGAATGATGACATAATATTCTATCATAAATCATGTTTCTTGGTCTCTAATTCTTTCTTTGAAAATGAAAATAATCAAAATAAACATGTGGACTCTTCCAAGAATGGCTTCAAAGAGTTGCAAACTTGGCTAAATCTGCAATTAAGTTGGAGGAACGATAGCTATGATAAAGGTAGTCTAAGTAGTTGGAACAAATGCTCTAAACCATTAATAGAAACTAAAATCTTCAAATGCCATAAGGCAAATAACTCTTAACCATCCATGTCAGAACCTATCTCCAAGCTTAACCACAATGAACAGAAGAAAACAACACTTAACCATCAATGACAGAACCTATCTCCAAGCTTAACTGTCATAGACAAAAGTAGCCTAACAAGAATTATGGTTGCACAACATGCAATAACAAACAACAAGGACCAAATTTGAGGATTGATCTTCCATACGAAAGAACTAGAGAGCACCACCAACTAGAAACTGCCACCATTTAACCAATAATCGGGGCAACATCAAGAGATTAACACAAAAACATAAGCACTAACCGCAGCTAGACGATGATATATATGAACCGTACAAGATTTAAGATGCTTCAACAATTCTATATCCAACACTCTCCCTCGAGTTGGAGCATACGCATCTAACCTATCACATATGGAGAAAAGAGAAAACCAAAGGTGGAGATGACAATCACAAATCCAACAAGAACAGTACAGATTGAAGTTTTAACAAAATCATGCACCAATAACAATAGATCCATAATAGGGAGATAAAATTGTCGTGCAAAAAGGAAGGTAGAAGGACGATAAAACAACAGCGAAAATGATAAACCTTGAAAGTGGGATGACAACAACGACTAAGAACAAGTAAAAAAGAAGATGACAACCAGAAAACCAACTAGCAAAATGATCACTAGCAATGTGATTAATGATTATGCACCATATGTAGCGCAAGAGGAATGTCACAAGATAAAACTTTGGGATGATTTAGAAGGCATAGTCTAGGGAACGCCTTTAAGAGAAAATATTTTCTTAGGAGGGGATCATAGTAGGCATGTAGGAAGGGAAACTAGAGGATTGGAAGGTTTTCAAGGGGCTATGTCATAGGGGAAGCAAATATGGAAAATAAGACTATCCTAGACTTCTCCTCAGCTTTTGATTTTACAATAGCCAACATTTCTTTTAGAAATGAGAGAAACATTTTATCACATATAAGAGTGATGTTACACATTCTCAAATCGATCTCTTTCTTATAAGTAAATAAGATAGAAAGTTTTACTTAGACTGCAAAGTCATACCTGGAGAGAGCTTGATGACCCAACATAGAGTTTTGGTTATGGATGTAAGAGTTATGAGTAGAATGAAGAGAAAATGACAAGATGAAGGGGAGAGAATGTAGGAAATGCTAACGATATGTGGTAGGAGACGGCCAAAAGAATCAGGGAGATAGCAAATGAGATACTAGGTGAATCTAGAGACTTTAGAACAAAGGATAAAGAATCAGGTGGTGGAACAAAAGTATATAAGAGAAAGTTAAGGTGAAAACGGAATGTTATAAAGCATGGTAATTCTGTAAAAATACTGAAAGTTGGGAAAAATACAAGATAACTAAGAATCAAAATAGGAGAATAAAAAATCATACCTTCAGGAGTTGGTGGTGAAAGTAGCTTTCAATGGTAGGACCAAATAATATACCTATTGAAGTCTGGAAGGTTCTAAGAGAACAGGGCATTTGTTGACTCAAATTATTTAATGAGATAATGAAGTCTAAGAAGATGTCAAAAGAGTTGAGGAGAAACATTTTAATCACTATGTATAAGAACATTGGGGACATACAAAATTGTTCAAACTATAGGGGATTAAGCTCATGAGCTATACTATGAAGCTATGGCAGAGTATAACTGAGCAGAGGTTGAGCCAAGAAAACATAATTGTGAAACAAGGGTGTCTTACTTGTTGCTTCATTCTTACAAGTTCCATTTGTGAAAATAAAAATGTACATATCTTAAAATTACAAAATTTTATATTAACGTGACAATCAATAGATGGATACAACACACTTCAGTGATATAAAACTTACAGTAATCATGTAATGAAGATTTTAATGGTCATATATTAAACACTTCTTTGCAAAACAAGCTCAAGCATAGATTTTGATTTTGATTTTCTTCAGATAAATAACTGTAGCAAGTTTTGCAATAAAGAGCAGATTTGATTTTACTCAACAACTTCTATTTACCTCTGACATGTTTAATGCAAAAGAAAGAGATGAAAGTGAACCAAAAAGCAAAGAACCAACCTACCTCCTTTGAACAAAGACATTGCCATTTATGTCTATTCCATCACTTCGGGATGATACTTCACTTGCAGCATGCAATAAAGAGAACACAGCCGCCTGAGAAATTAATGCAACCAGTTTCTCAGTACTTCATAAAATATGGGAACATTAAAAAATGAAAAGCTCAAATTGAATATGAACAGTGCATAGTAATCGTTCTCATAGAAAAGGTAATAGAAAAAACACTACTCAAATACATTTATGATAAACCATACATGCATCAGCAATATATACTTAACATCAAAACAAATGATGTTCATTTGGATTATATTTTTTCAAAGGGAAATAAAGAAGTAATATGATTCTAGATCAACAAAGAGAAAATACACTAAATTACCCAAAGCTAGTGATTCAAGTGCTTGTCGGTAAAAAGGGCTTCTTGAGAGCCATAGAAATTTTTCCTTCAGTTTATATAATAATTTTAAATTTAGCCCTCCAAATTTGTTTTATCCCCTTTCATGGTACTATTTTCTATCAAAAAAAGAAAATTGATAAGGCAAGTTATGAGGTCAACTTGTTAGATAGAAAAGAATAAGATAAAGCATTGTGAAGGGCCTCCTACTATTGGTATTATGCCATCTATCCAGACATGAGAAACAGAAAAGAGGAAGGAGGGCCAAGGGTCGAAACAGAGATGAGAGTGAAGGAAGCTGCCTGGATGGGCCTAGCAGAATGTACATGTGACAGCTGGAGAGTGTGGGAAAGGATACTGCAATCATGAAGGAAGAGATGAATATTATGGGGAAGTAGATGATGGGTAAATCACTTGGGAAGTTTTGAGGTCGCTTAGGCCAGGACAGATATTTCCTATCTTTTCCACTGTTTTCTGCATTTCTCGTTCTCTGTAATTGGAGCTTGCTTCTTCTCCTTTTCCAACTATTTTTCGTCATCATACCAGTACCTATCACATTGCTTCAAATATTGAAACAAAATAGACCTAATTACGAACATTTACAAACGTGGTAATGACTTTAAAGTGTCATACCGACTAGTCACTACGGGATTTGCTTACAGGAAAGAAAGAACTGCAGCTCTGTAATAATTCCTTTCAATAAAAAGTTTTTAACAGTCAACAGGAAAATCAACCATTACTTTCTTGCCATATTGGTGCATTGTCTTTCTGTTCTTCTAACGAGTGTAGCAGACAATTTTAAGTTATAAAAACGATGTAGTGTTATTGATTAAAAAAAACGATACACACAGTGCCACTAGATAGAGCATAATGATTATGACTGGAAACAAGAAATGATACTATGCCCTATTAACTGTGATGTCTGTTCTCCAAAGTACATGTTTGAGTGTGGATAGCTTCTTGAATTCATTAATTATAATAGTTGAGCCTTTCCAAATATATAGGAGTTTGGAAAGCTTAAAGCAGCAAGTTACCTCCTCTAACTAACTAACTAACAGAAAGTAACTGTCAATGATAGGTGTCACTGCAATTACCACTTTATATCTCTAAGCCACTATTCTTAATTCTTATTCTCTAATAATTGTGCATTGCCAAATATTTGTGCATTACGATATAATTGTGCATGTATTTTGTCAGAATTATACATACAGTCACACTTCTTCCTTTTACAATTTATCTACCATGACTATCGCAAAGGTTGTCTATCAAAATTTCATATTCACAAATACATGTCATACCCATACATGATACCACCCAAATAGTACCACCGTCAAACAAAAAGTCTGGCAATACCTGAAATGACAGTGTCTTCACCCATGGATTTTGGTCTACCCCAAACCAGGCTGTTGAAAACCAAGATACACTTGAGGACGATTTATGCTCTTTAATTGCCAACTCAAAAACCCTGGCTGCATCATATAAAGATTGTACAAGTCCATCACAAAAGTCTTCATCTTCCAGTGAACTATTAAGTTTAACCCTCATTTTTTCAAGGTCAGTGATGATGCTAGATTGGGGACTCCCATCGATGGTCAAACCATCATCAGCAGAGACAAATGGGAAAAGGTGAGCCGCTCTTCTGGGTTTAGAAAATGTTAAATGATATTTCCTACAGCCCACCAATGCATGATCACCATTCGATAACAAAGCATGTCGTATTAGACGTCCATTTCTTGAATTAACCCATTTACTTAGCAATAGGCGATGCAAATCTGATACTTTTCTGCCTGTACAAGGGGAACCATTCAAAAGCCAACAATTCGAAGAGCTGCCAAATGAAATGCAATTATAAACAGAATGCTATATTCGGAGAATCAAATAAATGTGAGAAGAGCAGTAGTTCAACCATAATATCTCTAAATCACAGTAAAACTGCTAACTTAAAACTATTTACGAGCCTTCACCTAAAAGCTTAAGCTTTAAGGAAAGTTATTGATTGACACTAACCTACATTAAAGTCTGTCACGACTGAGGATTACACTAAGACCTCAAAATAATTACTAGTTACTGCATTGACCCACAATATATTCTCGTATCACTAAAATGCCATCATACAATTGTGGCCTCTCTAACTTGACAACACTATGTAAAAGGAACGAGACTCTTCTCCAGTAAGGGAGAGAGGAGTGATTATTTTCTTTGAGCTTTAAGGGTAAAAATGTAATCTAACTTTAGATAAAAATGACACAAATGTCAATGTATGTTGTTTCTCTTTTGATATTCCACAGCACTTCCCTCTCCCATACTGGAGAGGAGTCTCACTGATGTAAAATGGCAGGTGGCCCAGTGCACGAGGCTCCACCTAGTGGGATCTGAGAAGGTATATGTAAACAGTCTTACCCTTCCGGGGAAGGCAATTTCGAGGATTTAAACTTCAGGCAACAACCAATATTCATATAATTATTAATTCAAGAACTTTATAAGTTAAACATATCTATCTTTCTTTAAGTAACCAACAAAACAAAATTAAAAAGGAGTAAAATTAATTTAGGCGAATGCTATATATGTCAAAGACATGTTTCAAGCGATATTATTAAATTAAAGTTAAGTTAAATTAATCTATCCGGAAAACATAGCGGCCAACATACTCATTCAGCGAACAATATTAAAAGGATTGAAATACTAAGAACGAATAGTGAGAAATGGAATCAATGACCTTAACGATAGAAAGATGTTGTTGTTGTGCAATTTAACTGCCATGTAGTTAGTGGATGCAAAATCAGAGAGAGAGAGTGAGAGTGAGAAATTGAGCTTCGGTTACGGAAGAGAGAGAGAAGAGTAGAAAAAGTTGCGTAGCGTGTTCCCAAAAGAAGAAATGGAAAGAAAGGAAGATCATAAAAGAAATGATGATGTGGCAGAATGGATGCGAGAAGGATATATTATTCCAAAGCAAGTCCTTAAGCCTCGGACCAATCAAAATAAATAAAAATAAAAAAAATCATGAATGTTTGATTTTTTAATTAAAATGACATACTCTAATTAGTCAGATACAAACTTTGCATATGACACCATATCTTTATCCCAATGGATGCTTTATCCGTATACGTGAGAAATCCCCAAGTTTACTTTCTAATAAATTTAAATTATCATTTTTATCCCAAGTTTTGAAATATATAGTCATATTAGTCTTTATGGCATCATTCGTATAAAAATGTTAATAGAATTGTTGGTGTGACACGTTATGCCAAACGTAAGGTTTCCATGCTGTAAAATTTTGTCAACTCAGCAAACCAACTGTATTTTTCGTTTTTCTTTAAATAAGACATCAATCAGCCCCTCCAAATTTTCGAAAATACCATATTTAAACAAAATTTTAAACATTTTTCACTGGTATATATTTACCCCCAAATCGTACTCATTCCAATGTGAAATTCCATAGAAGATAATTTTACTGATCGTAAACCATAATATTGAACAAACTCAAGCTTAATATTTTAATGTAAATCGAATGTTTTATGCCTTTTGTAGAGCACGTAATATGGAAAGTGTAATGGAAACACTTGAAAAGAAAGATGAATTAGCAATGAGTCCTTTGAAATTAATTTTTAGTCCCTTGAAATTTTCGTAAATACCATATTAGTCCCTATTCGAAACAAAATTTTGAACATTCTTCACCCGTAAATCCTCATCCCAAATCCTACTCATTCCAAGGTGAAATTGCATAGAATAGGGATTTACTAATTGTAAACCATGCATATTAGCAAACTCAAGCTTAATATTTTAATGGAAAGTGAATGGTTTGTGCCTTTTGTAGAGCAAGTGAAATGGAAAGTGTAATAGAAGCACTTGAAAAGAAAGACGAATTATCAATCAGTTCTTTGAAATTAATTGTTAATCTCTCAAAATTTGCGTAAATACCATATTAGTCTAATTGGACATTCTTTAACCGTAAATCTTCATCCTAAATCCTACCCATTCCAAGGTGAAATTTCATAGAACATGAATTTATTGATCGTAACCATTCATATTGAAAAAACTCAAGCTTAATATTTTACTATAAAGTGAATGTTTTGTGCCTTTTGTAGAGCATGTGATATGGAAAGTGTAATGGAAGTACTCGAAAAGAAAGATGAATTAGCAATCACTCCTTTGAAATTAATTTTTAGCCCCTCAAAATTTTCGCAAGTACCATATTAGTCCCTATTCGAAAACAAATTTTGAACATTTTTTACTGGTAGATCCTCACCTCAAATCCTACTCATTCCAAGGTGAAATTCCATAAAAGAGGAATTTACTAATTGAAAATATTCACTCTAGTGGAATGTTTAAGTAAGATCCAAAGTAGTTGAAATGAAGAGTGATATAATAGATTTTTATTTCTTGAGGAAAATATTTACAATTAGAGGTTAGCAAAGAAAACCCTATGAGTATGCTAGTTTTTCCATTATAAAAACAACTATGGTTCTTACTATTTGGGGGAGGTAAGGGGGTACATTAAATTATGCTTACCATTGAAAGATTGAGTTTGAGTTTGTCCAACATGTACTGTTCACAATCAATGAATTTCTATTATATGGAATTTCACTCTACAATGAGGATATGGTGCTTAAGAAAATTTTGAGGGACTAAAATGAGTTTTTGGTCTCTCATATTTTTCGACCTTATTAAGTTTGTCTCAAATAAATTTAAATTACCAATTTAGTTCCCAATAATTTCAATGTGGATTCACGTTAGCCTTTCGCTCATACCACCAGTTAACATTAATAGCGTGTTTTACATGGACCGCTAACTACTGAGTTGCGAAACGTTTTTCATCCAAGTGGGCGTGTGTGACACGTCACTATATGACGTGCAATTTTTTTAATTTTTTTTAAAACGACCTAGTTTTAGGTTTAAAAAATGTAAAAAAGATTTAACCCAAAAAGACGTGGTTTTGGATTTCTTATTCTTCCATCTGTGTTTTTCTCTTCCGGTATCCCTGTTTCTTCTTCTTTCAACCCTAATTATTTCAAAATTTTCAAATAACTTCACTCTTGTTTGTTGTTGCGAAAAAAGTTAAACTCAATTAAATCTCAAATTTGATTTCTCATATGTTTTATGTATTACAAAAAAAATTACATTGAGAACAACTAACTAGAAAAAGGAAAGTGTAGTAAATTAGGGAAATTGTACAAGTCTCCAATTATTAACCATAAACAAATGAGTCCAAAATTTACACCATATTCTCATATAGCGAGAGACCTTCAACAAAAAATTCATTCAACAAAACCAATTGACAATGAGAGGAGTAATTCAACATGTATTTAAATCATTCCCGAGACAATGAGGTAAGCGACGTGAGACTTACTTCCCAACATGTCCCCTCCACATAAGTCTGTCGGACTAGGCGAAGGGTTACATTTGACCCATAACTAAATGACATCTTCTGGCTCATGACAATCGGAAAGAAGTTGAACTCTAACTCTCATACCATGTTAAGGTTTCATCTCAAAACCAATTGGCAATTAGAGGAGTAGTTCAACCTGTATTTAAACTATTCCATAGACAATGAGGTATGCGATGTAAGACTTACTTCCCAACAATATCATATTTCTATCAACTCCTACTTATTATCATTTTGGGCATCAATGTATGATTTCATTCTACTTTTACAATGTCATAATCAGAACCATCAAATAGGAGTGATTAGTTGATTATTTGTCCTTCCACATTAATTATATGTTGATTGTACTTCATCTACACTTACTAGATGTTCACCATGATTTGTGATACCAAGTTACCAACAAAAAGTTGGAACAAATAACATAAGAAGGAGGTTGAATTATGGTTCTTAAGTTCTTGTAAAATAATTATTTATTTATTTTTTCACAAGTACTTAGCTCTTAAATTAAAATTGTTTCTAAAAGTTTAACTCACAACAAGTTATCCCACAATACCATACCCGAGTTCGGGGTAGGGTATTAACAATACAAAACCCGAACCTGAAATTTGAACTCGGGTAAAACCTGAACTCAATTACATCGGGTTTTCCCCGTTAAATTCGGGTTGGGTTCAGGTGGATACCTACGGGTTCGGTTTTCATTGTCATCCCTAATCGAGAAGTATGTAATGTAAAAACTCAAAGTGTCTTGAACCAAGTTCAGAAGTTCAATGAATGTGTTAGTTTGATAATTATTTTACAATTTAAACTTTGTGTGCTTGTGGTGTTCTTAGTAGTTTCCAAATATTCTACTATGTATGGAATTTCATCTTCTTCTTTTACAAAGAGGTTAGTGAACAATATTTATATTTTCAAGATTACTAAGTTTGTCTCACCAAGAAAAATGCATTTTAATAGGAATAAGATATTGAAACATTAAACATTCGCATGTATAACAACTATTTGAAACAAATCCAAATGAATGAATATAGTAAAAACAATTAAAAATCTTGAATGTGGTTTCAACCAGTCGCACTTGTTTTAGATACGCGTCAAAATAAAAATAAGGAAGAAGAAAAAAATAATGTTATTATATGAATAATCAGTATACAAGTAAAACTTAGCATATTGTATTTGATAAAGAAAATATAATCCAAATTTTAAATTGCATATGATAAAAGATTCAACAACAATAAGAAAATTGAAATGAAAAGAAATCTAAGTAATACTGTTACCACCAGCCTTGAACCTATCCACCTTGTAGTTAATAAAAAGAAGGTTGAGCAATTCGTGCTCAAGAAAACAATATCGAAAAGAGAGAGAATCGTGATGGAAAAAATTCAAAGGTGAATAATAATTGGATTGAATGATTCAAAGTACAACAAAATATCTTCTTATACAAGTAATTTTATAACTAACTATTGATTTCCTAACTAACTTTTATTGATAATACATCAAATTAATGACTTTATTCTAGATAGCTTGGATGTTATTCTTTCTGATTTGGGTTTGGTGAGAAGCTGAAGCTGTCCTACGCCAATGTGCCACTACCGCCGGCTCCTTGTGCCAATGTGACAACATAGCCTGCGCCAATGTGGTCTGTGCCCATGTGCGTGCCAATGTGGCCTGTGCCCATGTGCGTGCCAATGTGGCCTGCACCAAAGTGCCCATGCCTCAAGTCATTTAGCTTGTGCAAGTCATGCCAGTGATCGTGCCTGCTAATCTCGCCAGTGCCAATCTTGCCAGTGCCAGTTCCATTGCCTGACCCGTACTTGTGCCAGAGTCCAGTGCCAAGGCCTGTGTTGTCTAGCTCGTGCTTGTGCCAGAGTCATGTGCCAAGGCCAGTATCTGGCTCATGTCATTCGCCTTGTGACATCTTTTTTTCTTCTGAATGTTAGCTGTCATTCTACAAAAGAACCGCACAGATAAATTGAAAAGAGTGAAGTATGAAATCATACACCAATCATGTTAGAACAGAACATTTCACAGCAAATGCATGTGACACTGGAGATACTACAAAGAAATACCATCATGAACTCATAGTTTATTCCAAAGGAAACTACCAAATACTTCCTACTATTTGATGAATGAGGAAGTGTCGGTAAACAGTACAATTTACTCATAAAAGTGAATATCCAGAGTGAAGAATAAAAATAGGAAACAAGCTAATATGGTCATCAAAAAACAACTATTCAGAAGACTAATCAAGCACAATATGCAGAACATAGAGAGTAGTCTTCAATGCAAATAATCAAACTAAGCCCAACCTTGTATTTTTCTGTTCCCTCTTCCTTAAGTCTTATTAACAGTTTTCCAAACAAATGAACCATGAAGATCATGTCCTTTCACCACACTAATAAAGCATAATAATTAGATAAATTGCAAAGTCATTAATCCTTATCAATGGATCAGGAATTTAGGGTTCAGATTAAAAGAAAGAACTTTTCATGTTTGAGAATAATAATGAGAAAATAGTTGAGGAGTAAATAGTATACCATACATGATCAAGCAAACTATAATAATATCAAGTAAAACAATTATACATTCCTATATAACAACAAGTAAATTTGTCAAATATAAATGAAATTATAATATTGGAGTGTAGTTGCAAAGAACATGTTAAATTCTTGGATACTAAAATAAGAATGTTTCAGTTAAACGCAGAGATACTAAGCTTGTGTAACAAAGGATGGTCCACAATTGCATGATGCAGTTTCAATGAAACCCAAAACCTTTAACGTATGGAACCAAATTTAGAACCTTGTTCACGATATCCTAAGAGAGAAACAAAGTTAAGATGAGAAATCAAATATTATAAAATGAAAACAGAAAAGCACATGAAATGAGTGAAGGAAGAAGAAGAAGGGATTGTTGTATTAATAATCAGCGCATAGACATAAGAATGCGAATTTGATGAGTTCGCTTAGCCTCTAAAGCTTCCTTCGTGTTTTGTAATTTTCTATTATTTTCGAGAAATAAATGAGCCTCTTTCTCTGCTTTCTTTATCATACACGACAGTGGTGTGGGCGATGATGAGGGTGTCACCGCCGGCAAGGATGAGAGTCCCGGCAACGAAGGCGGTGGAGTGTGTGGTGGAGATGGCGGTGGTGAAGATGACGGTGAGTCTTGATATATAATAAGCATCTTTGATCGATTGAGAAAGAAACAAGTAAATGAAAGAATTCAATGAATGAATGAATGAATGGAAATAATATTAATGCTATATATTGCCACTTCACGCGTCAGAATTAAGCAATCACATTTCTCAACGTTCTTTTCCCGGTTAAAGGCGGTAACCCTATTTATTTTTTCTTTTCTTCTTATTATAATTATATTTTACTCATTAACATTTATTATTATTATCCTATTTCAACAATGTAATGTTTTTCCATAATTTATGCATGAGATTAAAGAACCTTTCTAATTATTGAAATATTCAAATGCGATGTGAGAAGGGGTTAATTGTTTTTTTACCAACTTTCTTTTAAAATTAAATATTTTTATAGAATACAACGAATTTTAATCATTAGATAAAAATTTAGACGATTGATTCATTTGGTTTTGATACAAGTACTTTGTTCTACTAAGACAAGTTAAAAAGATGTTTGATAAAAATTATTGGTAAGATAAAGAAAAATTCTCCAATTATAAAGCAATTTGTATAAACTTGAATAAGAGGAGTTAAAGAGATTCCAACAATTATAAAGCAATTTGACTCAAGTTTTTATAGCAATATCTTAAAGTTATGTGATTTCTTGGCAATATCATGATTCCACTATATATTTCAATATTGATTAGAGTAATAAATATCCTTTACACACATAGCATATCAAAGCTTAATACAAAATAATGAATTTTGTTAAAAAGAGTTTTATGGAATAGCTTATAGTAAATAAGAAGTTAAACTATATAAGAAGCCAATATGGAGTGAAAAATATGTGTAATAAATAAAGGTATAATCTAAAAACTTATATTGAATAATATGTAAAAATTAAACTATGGAAAGACATAGAACTGGTGGAATATAAATGTCAGTGGATATGTGGTTTTTATGACATGTTAAATTTCTATATTCAATCGAGAAAATAATAGAATTTGAGTACATGTATATTACTATATAAAAGCAAAACTTAGGGAAAGAGCATAATAGTAATTGAACTTGAATAATTTCTATATTCAACTTTGCCATTAAACATTATAACTTTCTAAAATCTAAAAAAAATTCTTAACTATGGATATCCTCTAATTATCACACGGTGATACTTATTCCTTCCGATTATAATAATTAGCAACTTTGATATTACTATAGTATAAGGGACATACTTAGCTACTTTTAGTTTAAGAAATGCGAAAAAACTTGCTATTAAAATGCATATTTGGTTTAAATTTGGGAACAAGTTTACCAATAAATGAAATATAAGATTGGATGGAACCTCACCCAAAGAGAGTAAGTCATTTAAGTTTTCGTCACTTTCTTAGTTTATCCCAATCGAGTATGTTAATCAATAACTATATGGTAAATTATTTGTTGTCTTAGAAATTGAAATTTGAGATTCACACTTAGAATATTTGGGAGATTTGATGGTCGGTTTTGGTGATTTAGTATTGGAAATTAAAAGTCCAGATTATCTGAATAAGGCCTATATGTAAATGAGTTTATTGAGGTAGTTGAAGAAATTAAATGATTTTATTTGCAATGACTTTTTCAGTTAACTCAATTGACTCACTTAATTAGTTGCTTATTTTTGCTATTTTAACCATGTTTTTCAATGATACTATTATTCTTATTAGATTAAATAAATGAAATAGTTGTTTATAGTAGAGGTGTCAAAACGGGCTACCCGGGCGGGTTTGAGCTAGCCCATATCGGGTTCGGGCTAAAAAGCCCGGATACAATTTATGTATATCAAAATGTAGCTCAAGCCCGCCCTATGCGGGTTACGGGTTGTGGCGGGCCGGCCCGCATAATATTAAAAAAAATTATTTAAATTTTAACATATTTAATATATATATATATATAAATATATCATTTTACATTAATGTATAAATTTTTTAACACAATTGTTATACTCAATGCAACCAAACTTATAGATATAATGTTATGTGTTTGAGCTAAGACATGATGTTAAGTCTAAGGATATGATTCATAACATAACTCATTCATTAAATATTTTATTTATATTAGACTCTCAATCTCTAACATAATATAATTTGTAACTTCACTTCAATATAATAAATGGATACAGTAAAAAATAATATCACTTTGGTTTATAGTAATGATAGTATAGACTCAAATTTAGAATGAATTCTATGTGTCGAAATATAACTATCATCATAATATTTATTTACTTTGTGTATGAATATCTTTTGTATGCTCTTTATCAACACTTTCATTGTAAACTGTAATGTTAAATTTGGTTGTGTTGAGTTCTCTACGGTAAACAATTAAGTTGTTTTTCAGTTTCGTTGTAAAAATTATTTTCTTTATTATGTTTTTGTTGTAGAAGTTAAATCTAATTAAATATACAATTAAAAAAAGAAAAATAGAATCTATATGATTTAATATTCTCAGTTAATTTGATACACTATTTTGCTAATGTCCTTAAAATGATATTAAGCACAATAGGAAAAATAATATAATTATTAACTTGATAACATTATTGTAATTTATAAATATTTATACTATAGACATTATTCTATTTTTTATTCAAAGTTCATAACACAATATTTAGTATATATTATCTATTTTTTTATCACAAGTTATTTTGTAAAATAATTTTCATCTTAAGCTTATTACTTAGCCAAAAAGTCCCAAAAAAAGTTTTAAAATAAGAGAAAACGGGTAGCCCGAACACGGTTTTAATATAGCCCGGCCGGGCCGGGCTAAAAAGCCCGGATTCATTAAAAAGTGTCAAATTTAATACCCAAGCCTTACAAAATTTCGGGTTGTAGCGGGACGGCCCGTACGGGCCCGCCCATTTTGACACATCTAGTTTAGAGTAAGGGTACATTAGATTCATTATTGGGCCTAATGGACCTCTTGTTATCATCTTGTATATAAGTAAGGTTTCCCTTACATTCAATAATAAGATTTTCTCATTTCTATCATTTGTTACAGATTACAACTTCTCTCTAAACTCCCCTCTCTCTCTCTAAAACCGTTTTTGGTTTCTCATATTTCTACACTCCTTCATCTTCTCCTTCATTACATGGTATCACGCCATGGCAGATCCTACTACGAACACTGATACCTGTCCTTCTTCACCACTGATTTCTCCTTCCGCTGCTTCGTCGATTAATGCGGTGTCGCCCCGCTAGTTCTTCCTTTGCCGTCGGTAAAGTTGACGGAGACGAACTATCTAGTCTAGAGGTGTTTCATACTGGCAAGTTTAACATCAAATCGTGCAACTAAGTTCATTTTAGGAACTGATATTCCTCATAGGTTCCTCAATGATGATGATAGGCTTATAAATCGCATCAATCCAGCTTACCTACGTTGGGAGGAGCTGGATCAGACGATTTTTTCTTGGATTAAGAACTCGTTGACGGAGAGACTTCAACCTCGTGTCATTAACTATGTTCATGCATGACAGTTATGGGAGGAACTTGATGCTTTCTGTAATTTGCAAACAAAAGCTCGTATTAGACAAATTCGTTCTCATCTTAGATCTATTTCTCAAGGTTCTACTTCAATTTCTGCTTTCCTTTCGAAGATCAAAAACCTAGTTGATGCATTGGTGTTCATAGGTACGCCTATTTCAGTTACAGAACATATAGATTACATTTTAGATGGATTAAATGAAGAATTTCAACCTATAATTGCATCTGTTGAGAGTCAGTCTGATCCTCCTACTCTTCACAATCTGGAATCATTCTTGTTGACGTTTGAATCAAGGTTAGAAAAGCATAAAACCAAGGCAATCTCATATGCTATTTCAGTTAATGTTGCTACGGATTCTTCTATGTCTTCTAAACAAGTTTCGTCTCAGTCTCGTTCTGAATTTCCTTATAATAATTCCATGACTCCAAACAAAAATGATGTGCAATGTAATTTCTCTCCTAGTTATGGTAATTCTGGAAATTATCGTGGAGGAAGAGGACGTCGTGGAGGTCGTTCTTGTGGAAGCAGGTTCTTCAGATCTTCATCAGTTTACTGTGACTATTGTAATAGATATGGTCATGATCTTGTTATGTGCTATTATGCACCTCCAAATTTTGGTGATACTCTTGCTCATGGAGCTAACTTTGGGATGTCTGGATCCTATCAACCACCTCCTCCTTTGTCACGTCACACTAGGAGCTCTTATCCTTCATCCATGTATCATCCAAATGGAAATTCCATATATCCAATTCACTACTATCCTGATCATTCTCCTGATTTCTACAATGGTTCTACTCGGTCAACCAACTTGGCTCATCACTATCCTGAATCCTTACTTGGTCATGGCTCCAGTTCATGGCAACAATCATAATTTCAACACTTATGCAATTACAGCTTGTACTGACCACAAGGATCAGCCTCCTAAAAGAGACAATAGGCTTGTTACATGATTTCCTGACTCCAGTGCCACAAATCACCTTACAGCTAATCCTTCATTGATTCATGAACCAATTGAAAAGTTTGGTCATGAATAGATTTATATGGGTAATGATACTGGTGTTTCCATTTCTTCTGTTGGTCACTCATCTTTTACATCTAATTTGCTTCCTCATGTCTCACTTTCCTTAAGTAATCTACTTTGTGTTCCATCAATTACTAAAAATCTTCTTAGTGTTTCACAATTTACTAAAGATAATTCATGTTTCTTAGAATTTTATTCTAATGTTTGCTTTGTGAAATCACAGGCTACTAAAGAAGTCTTACTTCGCGGGTCTATGACCAAGGAGGGTCTTTAGGTCCTTCATGGTCTTCATCATCTGTCTGGTCACAATACTTCTTCTCTTGTTTTGAATACTAATTCTGATAATTCTGGTTGTATTGGTTTGCCTTTCTCAAACTCAGTCTCCTGTAATAAACCTAGTGTGTTTTCTTTATGGCATTCTAGGTTAGGATATGTTCATGAGGCTATTGTTAAAAATGTGTTGAAACATTGAAATATTCCTCATGTTAATAAAACGATTTCTAATTTTTGTTTATCTTGTTCTTTGGGAAAATAACATAGATTGTATGCTCCTACATCTAATATTGTTTATCATGCACCATTTCAACTAATATTTGTTGATTTGTGGGGTCCTACACATGTTTATTCAGTCTCAGGTTTTAGGTATTACTTTTCCATAGTTGATGCTTATTCTAAGCACACTTGGATTTTTCTCTTGAAGCAAAAGTCTGAAAATCTCACTGTGTTCAGTACTTCATTAAGTACATTCACACACAGTTTAATCACTCTGTAAAAGCTGTACAGAGTGATTATGGCGGTGAATTTAGACCCTTCACTGAGTATTTGAAATCTGTGGGAATTGTTCACAGAATTTCTTGTCCTCATACTCATCATCAACAAGGGACTATTGAACTTAAACATATATACATAGTTGAAACATGTCTCACACTTCTAGCTCATTCTCATCTTCCTATGACATATTGGGATCATGCTTTTCTCACAACTGTTTTTCTTATAAATAGACTTCCTTATTCTACTCTTGGTCAAAAGTCACCATATCAAATTCTGTTTGGTCATTCTCTAGATTATTCATAACTCAAAGTTTCTGGCTGTGCTTGTTATCCACATCTGAGACCATTCAACAAACACAAACTTAGTTTAAGAAGCTTAGAGTATATTTTCTTGAATATTCCTTACATCACAAGGGATATAAATGTTTGTCTAAAGAAGGTAGAGTCTACATTTCCAAAGATGTTGTTTTTGATGAGTACAATTTCCCCTTCACTCAACATTTTCTTGACTGTTCTATTTCTAATGGTAGTACTCATGAGTCACCTATTGCTAATATTGAGGAACCTATATTCAGTAAACCAATTGTTGTTCCACCAGAATGCACTCAATATTCCTGTTTGGCAGGAAGCTATGCAAGTTAAGTATGATGCTCTAATGGCTCTAAATACGTGGACATTGGCTCCTCTGCCTTCTCACAAAAAAGCTATTGGATGCAAATGGGTTTTCAGGGTCAAAGAAAACCCTGATGGTTCCATCAACAAGTTCAAAGCTAGACTAGTTGCAAAAGGGTTTCATCAGAAGCATGGTTTGGATTATAATGGAACCTTTTCTCCTGTAGTCAAACCAGTCACTATCAGAATCCTCTTGACATTAGTTGTTACATATCATTGGGAACTTGAACAATTGGACATAAATAATGTCTTCTTAAATGGCTTTCTCGAGGAAGATGTTTATATGCAACAGCCTATTGGATTTCAAAACATTGACAAAACTCTTGTATGCAAACTTAACAAGGTCATTTATGGCCTCAAATAGGCCCCTAGGCAGTGGTTTGAGAGACTTAAAGCTTTTATGCTCCAACTTGGATTTCAAGTAAGCAAGTGTGATAATTCTCTATTTATTCACACTTCTCTTACTTGTCAACTCTATGTGCTAGTCTATGTAGATGATATCATAGTAACTGGTTCTTCCTATTCTCAAGTCAAGAAAATCATCTTTATTCTTAGCAATATCTTTGCCTTAAAACAGCTTGGTCCTTTAGATTACTTATTAGGCATTGAAGTCAAACATAGATCAAATGACACACTTTTTCTATCTCAGTCTAAGTACATAAGAGATTTGCTTGACAGAGCAAATCTTTCATCTGCCAAGTCAGGCATAACTCCTATGGTGAGCAATTGCAAGCTTACTAAACACAGGACAAATTATTTTGAAGATCCCACATTCTACATATCAATTATAGGAGCTCTACAGTATGCAACTATCACTAGACCTGATATTGCTTACAGTGTAAACAAAGTTTGTCAATTTCTTGACAAACCTCTTGTGTCACATTGGACTACACTTAAGAAGATTTTAAGGTATCTTCAAGGAACAAAAACCTGGGGCTTAACAATTAATAATGCCAATGCTACTCATCCTAATACTAAGACCAATACTGGGGTATCTTTAACTGCTTTCTGTGATGCTGACTGGACATCTGATATTGATGACATAAAGTCTACATCTGGTGTCTGTATCTATCTTGGTCCAAATCTTGTAACTTGGTGGTCTAAAAAGAAACACACCATTTCTAGATCAAGTACAGAAGCAGCATACAGAAGTCTTACCCTAGCTGCTCAATAACTTATGTGGATTGAGTCTTTGTTAACTGAACTGCATATCAGCTATGCCACTCCAACTATTTTCTGTGATAATCTCAGTACAGTGGCCATGTCACATAATCCAATTCTCCATAACAGAACAAAACATATTGAACTTGATCTCTACTTTATTAGAGACAAAATCCAGAATAGTACTCTTACTGTCAAACACATACCCTCAGAGTTTCAAATAGCAGATATCTTGACCAAGCCTCTTCCCAACATTCAATTTGTCACATTGAGAAATCAACTTCAAGTTCAAGATAAAGACACAAAGTTTTTACAAGTTTTTAGTTTCGCTCTCCCACAAATTCAGGGGGGTATATTAGATTAAATAAATGAAATAGTTTTTTAGAGTAAGGGTACATTAGATTCATTAAAGTTGATTGTGTATTGGGCCTATTGTTATTCTAGTGAGACTAGTATGTTGATTTTTTATTTTGAGCACTTTATAGATTGAACATGTGGTGAAATAGGTAAATGTTAGCTCTTCCTATGATGGAAAGGGGGTTAGAACAAGGAGTGATTTATTTTCTGTCCATACTCACACCTATTTATGAGTACTTCTACATATAGTAGATATTTGTGGGTACCGAATATGTTTTCAACTTTAATTATATATTTTATATTTTGTAGTAATTAATATATATGACAATAATTAATATGAATAACAATATATGTATATAATAAATTTATCATTATAGTTAAATCATTAAGTTTTATTATTAAATAAAAATGGATAATATATAATTTTAAAGTAGCACAAAATTATAATATATATTTATAAGCATTTAATAAAAAATAATTTTATAATTACACGGGTTGCCGCATGGTGTGTATCAGGACAACTATACTCATATATGATCTATTATTGTAAGTATCAGTTATGAGTATTACTTGAGGGTACCTGCCGATTAGACATTTTTGTTATCCTGAGCTCTTCCACCAAAAGGTTATGACTAGATAAACTAGCTAAGATGAAATTAATATTGGTCGTAACATTTTATAGGTTCAGTACAAAGAAAAACATGAGGGTATTTAATAAATGAAAATTTTACTTCAAATATAACTGAAAATGAAACTTCAAAACAAATCATGATACAAAAAAATGAGTATCCATTATTTATAAAATGAACTTAATTATGTAAAATAATCTACACTTGCTTTTCAACAAAAAAAAATATATAGAAAAGCAAATCTTATAAATGTTCAATGCTTTTCCATTTAGCTACTTAATGATGAGAAGGCATTTTCCATTTACAGCCTGCATCAAATCTTATGAATCTTACTGTTAATGTATAAGTCAGTCTTCTTCATCTTCTGAAGTTGGTTCACAAGATAAGTTTTTCACAATGGTGACCTCAAAACAATTTGTCAACTTACTCAATTTTCTTAGGTAAATTCCCCAATCGCATTTTTACAACTAATTGCACACATTTTTATAGTACATTGTTAGCGTAATACCATTTTGACTTTTTAGGAGGTTTCATATTTTTATTTTTAATTTAGTTTCTTTGTTTTTTACATGCCTATGCACCAATTGCTACATTTATTTGTAGGGGATTGGACCAATTGCAAAAGGGAAGTCAATAAGTGATATTCTTGAAAAAGAAGATGATGAATTTGAATGTGTATTTCACTTTCTAATACTATGTTCAATCTTCACAAGTTCCACATTGAAAGTTTTTGTAAAAACCTCACAAGTCTCATATTGAAAGATGTAAGAGTAGTAACAAAATCTCATTCTATAAATAGAGGAACCAACCAGTGGATCATCCTCCATAAGCTAACATGGTTGAGGATCCACTTGTGGTCGTGTTAACTGAGGTCATAATGATTTGAGGAAGTGGGTAGATACTGGTGCATCCCGCCATGTCTGCTATGATCGTGCTATGTTCAAAACATACACGAATGCTGATAACAAGAAAGTGTTGCTGGGAGACTCTCACACCACTACTGTTGCTGGAACTGGTGATGTGGAGCTGAAGTTTACATCTGGGAGGACTCTGATTCTCTAAGGTGTGATTCACAAGTCCCACATTGAAAGATTTTGAAAAAATCTCATAAGTCCCACATTGGAGGATGCAAGAGTAGTGACAAAATCTCATTCTATAAATAGAGGCCTCCCCATCATTGTTGGAATAGAATTGGCATGGATTTGGAATTGGCACTGGAAGCCATATTTTTTGGTGTATTCGAGAACAATTCTTACAGTGCAGTTAGAAATCGTATAACAGAGAGTTGAGCTGTTTTATCCTGGGGACGGCGTGGTTGATAGTCTGCTTGCACCTTGAGGCAGTACCACGAAACGTCTTAAAGAGAGCGACCTGGTCGTGACTCAGCCAATAAATATTATCTCGTGTCATTGTTGCGGGCTACTGATACAACAGTTGTATTCTATTTATTTTTGTTTTTGCAGCAATCCTTACCAGTTACTGCTAACTATGACCCGGACTATGTGACATATCATACTCACGCTAAATGGTCGGGTTCTACCATGCACTTTGATGATGCCGCCTCTAATGAGATGTCTTCAACTGAGCAGCAATTTGAAGAATGAATCACAATTGATCTTATTTTTTTGTATGTTTTTTGGATGATTGCGCAATTCTTATCAATGACTGCATTTTTTCTACTATGGTCCGTCTACATGTGGAGAACGTGTGTCTATTGTTAGATTATTTCAGCAATCAAGTGATCCATGTGTTTAGAAGTTACTAGTTTGAATTAAAGTGCCTAATGTGATGATGGTTGGCAATTAATGAGTCAAACTAGTGGGAGTTATTACTAACTCCCTCCCCTCTCACTTCATAGGAAGTTTTCCATGATAGAGGAGGAGTTACAACTCCTCCTACTCCCCTTCTATAAGAGAGACACTCACATATCAGAAATGCAATGCTATTTGCTATCTCATAATCAGAAACACAAAGAGAGAACTCAAAGCATTAGTGGCTGCATTAAGGAAAGTGTAGTGTCATATAGAGAAGGAAGGAAACTGAGTTCCTAATCATCAAGGAACGCATAAAGGGAAGGCGGAGAGGTGAGAACGAAGTCAACCAGAAAGTGCACTAGAAGATATATCGCTATGGAACCAGGTATTTCTCGATCTCTTTATTTATCACATGTGAATGTCATAATGTCAAGATCCTAATTAAAGGGTTCTTATGAACCATCAAATGCTCATGAAAAGTATTTTATAAAACTCTAACAATTGGTATCAGAGCATTAGGTTAGGGACATTATGACATTCCTTGTATTCATGAAATTGAGTGATGTATATTTCTGGAAGTGTATTCATGAAAGTATAATAGTAGAAGCATATGTTGATGGCCAATACGTGTTGAATTTGCATTTATTCAATGGCTTTACAAAGGCATTTTGCTATATTTATTCAATGATATTGGATATATTACATGTTTGATTTTGGTTTGATTTTGGTCCACAAAACACTACACTTTTTTTGTTTGGTGGAACCATGATTTTAAAGGAAACAGAAACTATAAACCTTGACAAACAAAGATGATTTGGGTTCGTAATGGAACTAGGATGGTTCTGTATGTATGTTGCAATTTGCAACTCCTTTAGCTTCCATTCATGAAATTGAAAATTGTGTCAATATTAATTTTGTTTATTGTTCATTATATGATGCATATTTTGATCACCCAAAGGTGGATCATTTCATGTAACTAAGATTATGATGTCATGAGGATAATTATTTGGGTTTGTTCATTAAATCATAACGCATATCTTGATCACCCAAAGGTGGATTATTGCATATATTTAATGACATTAAAGTTTTAATCATATTTGTTTGTGCTTGTTTATCCAAAGATAACATGCATGTTTAGAAAATATGATTAATTACCCATTAAAGAATAATATGAGACATTATTATTAAGGTTTAATGCATTTAAATTTTATCCAAAGATAAATTAAGTGCATTGATAAAAGTTTAGTTTGAATCCATAAAGGTTTATTCAAAGCACTAAAGTGTGAGCATGTCTTATTCCAGCTTCATTCAATGCATTCGCCTTAGGCAATGGATGTGTCAAGTTCAACGGACTGAATTACGCTGATTGGTCCGAACAGATCCAGTTCTCACTGGGTATAATGGAGTTGAACTTAGCCATCATTATGGATGATGTGCCAACCATAACTGAGAACAGCTCGGAGGCAGACAAGACTCTATATGAGGCTTGGGAGCGGTCAAACAGGTTGAGCCTTAGTTTGATGAAAATGTCAATCTCTGACAATGTCAAGTCAAGCCGTCTATGCCTAAGACGGATAATGCAAGGGAATTTATGAGAATGATCAAGGAGTACTCCCAATCAGACATTACTGATAAGTCTGTGGTGGGAAATCTCATGACAGAGCTGACGACCAAGAAGTTTGATTGGTCGCAGCCTATTCATGATCATGTAACTAGTATGGCAAATCTGGCTACAAAAATGAAAGGCATGGGAATGGAGGTGACAGAAGCATTCTTAGTACAGTTCATCATTAACTCTCTTCCTGTTGAGTTTGGCCAATTCCAGGTGAATTATAACACCATAAAGGAAAAATGGAATTTTCAGAAAGTTAAGGCCATGCTTGTTCAGGAGGAAGGAAGGTTAAAGAAAATTAAGAATGACTTCATTCATTTAACCATTAAGGAGTCAGGTAGCACTAGCAGATTCAGGCCAAGTAATAGGAACAAAGGAAAGGGGAAGGAAAATATTCCCATTAAAGATGGGAAAATCCATAAAGAGATGAAGTGTTTCTTCTGTAAGAAGAATGGACACTACAAGAAGGATTGTCCTAAAAGGAAGAAATGGTTCGAAAAGAAAGGGATTCCTTTCAATCCAAACCCAGGAAAGTGAGAAGTTTCTCTACATGGGGAACAGAATGAAGGCACGAGTTCATGGAATTGGAACATATAGATTGATCCTAGATAGTGGAAACTATTTAGATCTAGAAAAGTGTCTTTATGTTCTTGAATGTGCCAGGAACTTGGTTTCTGTTGCTAGATTGGATTGTATAGGATTTAATTTTAAGATTGAACATTCTGGTTTTAAATTGTATAAACATTCGTACTATTTTGGTTCTGGTACTTTAATGAATGGTTTATATTGTTTCAATCTTGATTTTAAATTTAAGGAATCTTTATTTAATGTTGAACATGAAGTAAGTAGCAAGCTTAAAAATTTTAATAATAAGAATTCTACTTACTTGTGGCATAAAAGATTAGGCCATATATCCAAAGAAAGGATAATGAGGTTAACTAAAAGTGATATATTACCTTTTTTGGATTTTGGCGATTGGGATGTTTGTTTAGATTGCGTTAAAGGAAAGCAAACTAAACACATATCAAAGAACTCAGCCACAAGAAATAGCAAACTTCTTGAATTGATACACACAGATATTTGTGGTCCTTTTGATATTCCATCTTGGGGTGGTGAAAAGTATTTCATCACTTTTATAGACGACTACTCACGTTATTGTTACCTATATTTGTTGCGTGAAAAGTCTCAATCATTGGATGTCCTAAAGGTATTCATTGATGAGGTTGAAAGGCAACTTGAAAAGAAGGTTAAGGTTGTGAGATCTCATAGAGGTGGTGAATATTATGGAAAATATAATGAGAATGGACAATGTCCAGGACCATTTGCAAAGTTTCTCGAAAGTCGAGGCATATGTGCTCAGTACACTATGCCCTATACACCGCAACAAAATGGTGTGGCTGAAAGGCGGAATCGTACTTTAATGGAAATGGTTAGATCAATGTTGAATCATTGTGATGTACCTTTATCGTTGTGGATGTACGCATTAAGGACCGCTGCGTATCTGCTGAATAGGGTTCCTAGTAAGGCAGTTCCTAAAACTCCCTATGAGTTATGGACTAGAAGGAAACCCAGTTTGAGACATCTCCATGTTTGGGGTTGTCCAGCAGAAGTGAGGGTGTACAACCCACATGAAAAGAAGCTTGATGCAAGAACCATTAGTGGTTTCTTTATCGGCTATCCGGAAAAGTCAAAAGGGTACAGATTTTATTGTCCTAACCATAGTACGAGAATAGTTGAGTCTGGTAATGCTAGGTTCATTGAGAATGGTCAAATCAGTGGGAGTGATAAATCACGAAAGGTGGATATTATAGAGACTTCAGATAAATCTTCTTCACCGAAGATGTCTCCTCAGGTTGTTGTTCCTCTAGTTAATTACCGTCTAATAACTCTCAGAGACAACAAGGTAATATCCAAAACCCACATGATGAACAAATAGTTAATGAACCGATTAATGAAGTCATTAATGATCAAGTGATGGAGGAACCGCAAGAAATAGCATTAAGAAGGTCTGAAAGGCAAAGAAGACCAGCTATTTCTAACGATTATATTGTATATTCACTTGAACATGAATGTGACTTAAGCATTGATAAGGATCCAGTCTTGTTCATACAAGCCATGGAAAGTGACAATTTTGAAAAGTGGCTCAATGCAATGATCGAAGAGTTGAAATCAATGGACGATAATAAAGTTTGGGATCTAGTTGAGTTGCCTGAGGGTTCAAAACGAGTTGGCTGTAAATGGGTCTTTAAGACCAAGCGTGACTCGAAAGGCAACATTGAAAGATATAAAGCTAGACTTGTCGCCAAAGGTTTCACTCAAAAGGAGGGCATTGATTATAAAGAAACTTTCTCTCCAGTTTCTAAGAAAGATTCTTTAAGAATTGTTATGGCTTTGGTGGCTCATTATGACTTAGAGCTTCACCAAATGGACGTAAAGACCGCTTTTCTGAATGGTGACTTAAACGAGAAAGTTTATATGAACCAACCCGAAGGGTTTGTGACCACAGGAAAGGAAAATCTAGTGTGTAGATTAAATAAGTCAATATATGGACTAAAACAAGCTTCCAGACAATGGTATATAAAGTTCAATGATACCATTACGTCATATGGGTTTGTAGAAAACACTGTTGACCGGTGTATCTACATGAAAGTTAGTGGAAGCAAGTTTATAATATTAGTCTTATATGTTGATGACATTCTGCTTGCTACAAATGATAAAGGATTGTTACATGATGTAAAGAAGTTTCTCTCTAATAATTTTGAAATGAAAGATATGGGTGAGGCATCCTATGTGATAGGAATAGAAATATTCCGTAATAGATCACAAGGATTGTTGGGATTGTCTCAGAAAGGATATATCAATAAAGTATTAGAGAGATTTAGAATGGAAAAGTGTTCCGCAGGGATAGTTCCAATCCAGAAAGGGGACAAGTTCAGTGAAAAGCAATGTCCAAGGAATGATTTGGAACGTAAGGAAATGGAATCTATTCCCTATGCATCAGTGCTTGGGAGTTTAATGTATGCTCAAACATGCACTCGGCCGGATATCAGCTTTGCTGTTGGAATGTTAGGCCGATATCAAAGTAACCCCGGAATGGACCATTGGAAGGCTGCAAAGAAGGTTCTAAGATATTTGCAAGGCACTAAGGATCACATGCTCACGTATAAAAGGTCAGATCATCTTGAGGTGATCGGTTATTCGGATTCAGACTATGCAGGATGTGTGGACTCAAGGAAATCTACATTTGGGTATGTCTTCTTAATGGCTGGAGGAGCCATATCATGGAGAAGCGGTAGACAATCCGTAATTGCTACGTCCACCATGGAAGCTGAGTTTGTGGCATGCTTTGAGGCCACAAACCATGCATTGTGGCTGCGGAACTTTACTTCAGGGCTTGGCATTATAGACAGTGTAGCTAGGCCGCTGAAGTTTTATTGTGATAATTCTGCAGCTGTCTTCTTCTCTAAGAATGACAGATATTCCAGAGGTACCAAACATATGGATTTAAAGTTTCTGTCAGTTAAAGAAGAAGTACGGAAAGAGAAGGTGTCTATAGAGCATATTGGTACCGATCTAATGGTAGCGGATCCGTTAACTAAGGGTTTGTCGCCCAAAATTTACATTGGCCATGTAGAAAGGATGGGCGTTATAGATAAGTCCTTGTTAATGTGATAATACCTGATGTATATATACATGTTTAGATGTTTGCTTATTATTGTATGACACATTTGAATTCAATGAAAGTTTCATTTCCGTAATTAAAGTTCAAGTTATCCATATTAAAGATTGTACTTGTATGGTTTTAATGAGATAACTTAGTGAGTTTTCGAAAGGTAAATGAAAACTCAAATTAAAGTTAATTGAGTTGAGTTGGTTGTGATACATGGAAGGGATCAGGTTGCCTCACATAATTTGTGACCGCCATGATTCAACCATTTCAATTCAATCAAGGATGGTGATTTGTAAGGTTCAATTAAAGTGCGCAATTAAAGTTATGAATCTTCAAGTCATCACATGGACCAAGTGGGAGATTGTTAGATTATTTCAGCAATCAAGTGATCCATGTGTTTAGAAGTTACTAGTTTGAATTAAAGTGCCTAATGTGATGATGGTTGGCAATTAATGAGTCAAACTAGTGGGAGTTATTACTAACTCCCTCCCCTCTCACTTCATAGGAAGTTTTCCATGATAGAGGAGGAGTTACAACTCCTCCTACTCCCCTTCTATAAGAGAGACACTCACATATCAGAAATGCAATGCTATTTGCTATCTCATAATCAGAAACACAAAGAGAGAACTCAAAGCATTAGTGGCTGCATTAAGGAAAGTGTAGTGCCATATAGAGAAGGAAGGAAACTGAGTTCCTAATCATCAAGGAACGCATAAAGGGAAGGCGGAGAGGTGAGAACGAAGTCAACCAGAAAGTGCACTAGAAGATATATCGCTATGGAACCAGGTATTTCTCGATCTCTTTATTTATCACATGTGAATGTCATAATGTCAAGATCCTAATTAAAGGGTTCTTATGAACCATCAAATGCTCATGAAAAGTATTTTATAAAACTCTAACAATTTTGTTAATTTTTCAGTTTTTTTGGAATCATAAATGTTTATTTTACCATCTTCATGTTTCTAAAGTTTTGCTTTTGTTTTACATTATAAGTCATTATTGTCACTTTAATATATTTCAAACTGGTTTATTTTAATCATGCATAAAACCAACTAATGGACCCTTTACATGTTTGTTTTATGCATATAATCCAAATTTGTTGTTGAAGTATCAAGCACAAGTTAATATGGAGTGGTGTAATCAAAATACTTGAATCAAGTACTTATTCAAGTACATTCATAAATGAGTACATTCAAGTACATTCAACGACTACTAAAATTGAAAAAGTTGATAATATGTGATGAAGATCCAATGACACACAAGTATTGTTTTGAAGCACTTCACAAACTCTTACACATATTATGAGGTGCAAAGGTAATGAAAAATCAAGTTTTTGTGCAAAAGTTGTTTTCTTTGTAGGTGACTTGTGACAAATACTACCAATAATTACAAGAGGAAGTCCTTCCAACATTATCAATACAACAATAAATGCGTCATATATTTGGGATAACTGTGAGGTATTAACTTTCAATACAAAATATGCATATAAAAAATATAACAAATCAAACAAATGAAGAAAAACTTAAACAATTTGTGCAAGGGAAATGTATATAAATAAAGACATGGTAGTCGAGTGTCATTTTCATTTTAAAATACATGACATGTTTTAAATGTAACTAACTATTAATATGGAGCTTAATATATATATATATCTTTCTGTTTTAAATTCTAAAAAGTTGGTTCTTAACCATGAATAAAAATAAATCAATGTCATATAAATGCACGAACAACTTACTAGTGTATAAATAAAAAAATGGGGTCCATTACATCAACCCTGGAAGAAGTGTAAAGAAGCTAATTTTGGTGGCTGTGAAAAAATACAAAAGGCGAGGCAAGATGTTTTGTTCACCTACATGGTGCTTGTCCTTGGAAGGACATTCATTTTGTATTAAAAATAACACTAAATTAAATTGAACGTATGTGTTCAATCATTTTATTTTAAACTAACATTTTTTCTCTTTCATTTTTATTTCACTAAGTGAATGTGATTGAAATACTAACAAAATTGTAAAAAAAAATTAACACAAACTTGTGTTGAGACTGTATCAAAGATATTTAAAATGTTTAGTCTGAAGATCTATGCAAACAATATTTGTTAATGTAATCATTAGTGGTTATAATGAAAACTTGTACTCCTAAGAAACTTAATGTATCCTAAGATGTTGGACGAAGGATTGAGTCAATGTTTTATCTCTTTAACTCATTTTATTTAAGCTTATATAATTTCTTTCCAACTTAAAAATTTTGCTTTGTGATTCCAAAAGAGTTTTTTTTAACATCTTTTCAATAAGTCTTAATAAGACGAAGTAATCGTCTAAAAATCAGATCAGACAACTATTTGAATTTTATTTACATGATTAAAATTAGTTTTATCATGCCAAGAGGTTTGTTTTAATTTTTATTACTTTTGTTTTAATAATTATGAAGGTTTTTTACTTCTTGTGTTCCTATTTTTTGATATTGGGTGTACCATTCTTATATTATTTCATTCCTTCCCAAACTTTTGATATTTAATGTTATTTGTACAATTTAAGAAATTAATAATTAACATAAAACTTAAACATATTTTATTTAAAGTAATATCATTTAATATATATTGAAAATTAAATTAAAAATAAATTTAGATATATTGGCTAAAAAATATAAATAATAAATAAGGGTATAGTTGGAAAGTAAATTAAAAATATTTATTGCATTTATAAAATGTCAAAATATTTATTATAAGATAAAAAATGTTAAAAATATAGAACTGATGTATAAATGTGATTGGATGTAAGAATTATATAATATGTTAAGATTCCACACTAGGAGAAAATAATAGGAATATAGTATGTTTTAAAGGGTGAACATTTTATGTCCCAAAAAGTTTAATATTTCATGTACCACTACTTATAGTTAGTTAGAAAAATACTTAATTATTAATTTTTCAACTTAAATATATTTTTAAACAAATCACAAATAACATATGAAGTGATATAGCGTAAATCTTGGTTATGTGACCCTTTTCAAGCCATTTTTTAGTAAAAAATATTTATTTTAAAATATCATTATAGTGATTAAAATTCGTTGTATTCTATAAAAATATTTAATTTTAAAAGAAAGTTGGTAAAAAAACAATTAACCCCTTCTCACATCGCATTTGAATATTTCAATAATTAGAAAGGTTCTTTAATCTCATGCATAAATTATGGAAAAACATTACATTGTTGAAATAGGATAATAATAATAAATGTTAATGAGTAAAATATAATTATAATAAGAAGAAAAGAAAAAATAAATAGGGTTACCGCCTTTAACCGGGAAAAGAACGTTGAGAAATGTGATTGCTTAATTCTGACGCGTGAAGTGGCAATATATAGCATTAATATTATTTCCATTCATTCATTCATTCATTGAATTCTTTCATTTACTTGTTTCTTTCTCAATCGATCAAAGATGCTTATTATATATCAAGACTCACCGTCATCTTCACCACCGCCATCTCCACCACACACTCCACCGCCTTCGTTGCCGGGACTCTCATCCTTGCCGGCGGTGACACCCTCATCATCGCCCACACCACTGTCGTGTATGATAAAGAAAGCAGAGAAAGAGGCTCATTTATTTCTCGAAAATAATAGAAAATTACAAAACACGAAGGAAGCTTTAGAGGCTAAGCGAACTCATCAAATTCGCATTCTTATGTCTATGCGCTGATTATTAATACAACAATCCCTTCTTCTTCTTCCTTCACTCATTTCATGTGCTTTTCTGTTTTCATTTTATAATATTTGATTTCTCATCTTAACTTTGTTTCTCTCTTAGGATATCGTGAACAAGGTTCTAAATTTGGTTCCATACGTTAAAGGTTTTGGGTTTCATTGAAACTGCATCATGCAATTGTGGACCATCCTTTGTTACACAAGCTTAGTATCTCTGCGTTTAACTGAAACATTCTTATTTTAGTATCCAAGAATTTAACATGTTCTTTGCAACTACACTCCAATATTATAATTTCATTTATATTTGACAAATTTACTTGTTGTTATATAGGAATGTATAATTGTTTTACTTGATATTATTATAGTTTGCTTGATCATGTATGGTATACTATTTACTCCTCAACTATTTTCTCATTATTATTCTCAAACATGAAAAGTTCTTTCTTTTAATCTGAACCCTAAATTCCTGATCCATTGATAAGGATTAATGACTTTGCAATTTATCTAATTATTATGCTTTATTAGTGTGGTGAAAGGACATGATCTTCATGGTTCATTTGTTTGGAAAACTGTTAATAAGACTTAAGGAAGAGGGAACAGAAAAATACAAGGTTGGGCTTAGTTTGATTATTTGCATTGAAGACTACTCTCTATGTTCTGCATATTGTGCTTGATTAGTCTTCTGAATAGTTGTTTTTTGATGACCATATTAGCTTGTTTCCTATTTTTATTCTTCACTCTGGATATTCACTTTTATGAGTAAATTGTACTGTTTACCGACACTTCCTCATTCATCAAATAGTAGGAAGTATTTGGTAGTTTCCTTTGGAATAAACTATGAGTTCATGATGGTATTTCTTTGTAGTATCTCCAGTGTCACATGCATTTGCTGTGAAATGTTCTGTTCTAACATGATTGGTGTATGATTTCATACTTCCTGTGTGCATTTTCTCACATAGCCTATGTTAACTTTTAGATATGGTCATGACTCTTTTCAATTTATCTGTACCATTCTTTTGTAGAATGGCAGCTAACAATCAGATGAAAAAAAGATGCCAGACATTGTATTTCGCTTTAGTGCATATTATTGGACATATAAGACAACTGCCCCATGATCAACCAACTTGGCACAAGCAAGGCCAGTTGGCACATGACTCTGGCACACGCACGAGCCAGTCAACACAGGCCTCGGCACGGGACATTGGTACAAGCACGGAACACTGGCACAAGCACGGGTCAGGCAATGGAACTGGCTCAAGACATTGGCACTGGTGAGATTGACAGGCACGATGACTTGGTCACTGGCACGACTTGCAGAATCTAAATGACTTGAGGCATGAGCACTTTGGAGCAGGCCATATTGACACTGGCGAGATTGACAGGCACGATGACTTGGTCACTGGCACAACTTGCAGAATCTAAATGACTTGAGGCATGGGCACTTTGGAGCAGGCCATATGGACACTGGCGAGATTGACAGGCACGATGACTTGGTCACTGGCACGACTTGCAGAATCTAAATGACTTGAGGCACGGGTCAGGCCATATTGACACAAACATGGGCACTGGCGAGATTGAGAGGCACGATGACTTGGTCACTGGCACGACTTGCAGAATCTAAATGACTTGAGGCACGGGTCAGGCCATATTGACACGAACATGGGCACAGGCCACACACACATAGGCACAAGCCACATTGGCGCAGGCTATGTTGTCACATTTGCACAGACTATGTTGCAATCTATGGTATACAGCTGATTTTTTGTTACAACCTATGGTTTAACAAATTTACCTGTTGTTAGATAGGAATGTATAATTTGTTTACGTGATATTGAAGTTTGCTTGAGCATATATGGTATACTATTTACTCATGAACTATTTTCTCATATTCCATTGATTATTCTCAAACTTGAAGAGTTCTTTCTTTTAACCTGAACCCCACAATCCAGATATGTTGATAAGGATTAGTGATGCTAACTTTTCAATTTATCTAATTGGTTATTCCTTTTTTTGTTGGCATATAGGTGTAAAAGGTATGTCTTCGGAGAAACCCATGTGAGCCACGTCTAGTAAGAAAGATTGCAACAAGGTATAATATTGAAATTATTTTTGGAGTTTTGTTGTTTTCAGTTTGTTATTATATTTCATTTTAAGGTTGATGAACTTTGGTTTGCGAATTAGAAATATTTTCCGGAAGAGGGAGAACAGAAATGTTGGGTTGAGCTTGGTTCGATTGTTGGTTGTTTTTTTATTTAAACCTTTCTGAAGTTTTGACCTTTATAATGTTAAATTGACCTGGTTAAAGAATTGGGTTTTTTAAGGGAGATGCACCCTGGTTTGTGATTTAGTATTATAAGGTTAAGTTAGAGAAATGTGAGGTTGGTCTTAGTTTCATCGTTGGGTGTTTTTTATGCTTAACCTTATAAAATTTGATCTTATACCTATGTTTAAACTGTGCAAAGCTCAATTGTCAACCTTATAAAATTAGATCTTATACCTATGTTGAAAACTGTGCAGATTTCAATTGTCTAATGTTCACATTAAATTGAATTCCTTGTATTGGAGTTTTTTCTCACTTTTTTATTATGCTTAATTACTGTGGTGAACGAAAATGATTTTCATGGTTCATTTGTTTCGAAAACTGTTAATAAGATTTAAGAAAGAGGGAGTAGAGAAATACATCGTTGGGCTTAGTTTGATTATTGGGTGTTTCAATATAAAGCTTTATAAAGTTCGGATGTTATAGCCTGTCATCTTGATATTTGGTGGGTGTTCAGTTGGTCTAATGATACATCAAATTGAAATTCTAGAACTTGGAATTAGTTACATCTTCAGATCAATTTTTAGAGTGGAACTTGACATTATATGTAGGTAGGGCAACGAGGATTCATACATGTTGTTGACTTGAGAAACATGTCTTATTATTAATTTTTGGTTTATTATTTTTGTTTCTTGACATCCATAATTGTTTTGACAAATTTGCAATGGGGTGATGTTTTGCATTAAATACTGCTTTCAATGTTATGTGTATTTTCCTTGATTAGTTTTCCGAATGAGTTGTTTTTTGATGGCCATATTAGCTTGTTTCCTATTTCTATTCTTCACTCTAGATATTTACTTCTACGAGTAAATTGTACTGTTTACCACCATTCATCATTCATCAAATAATAGGAAGTATTTGCCAGTTTCATTTGGAATAAACTATGAGTTCATGATGGTGGTTCTTTGTAGTAACTCTAGGGAATCACATGCACAACATAATTGGTGTATGATTTCGTATTTCTCGGGTTCATTTTCACACACACAACCTTATCTGAACTTCTAAAGATGGTCGCGATTTTTCAATTTATCTATACCATTCTTTTGTAGATTGACATAGCTAACACTCATAAGAAAAAAGAGACCAGACATTGTATTTCACTTTAGTGCAGATTTTTTTAATAATAATCCTGTTTATACCAGATATTTTTTGCTGTTTTATATTATCTAATTTCAAATGGGTTTGTGTGAATTTTCATTATAGGTGATATATGGTGTAAAATCTGCTTCATGGGACACTCCATGCTACTACCATCTATATTTGAGCAAGGTAATCAAAATTTTGTTCTTGGACATTTTGATCCATGTTAAATCTGGTGATTCATTTGGTGAATCTGAGTTATGATGCTTTAGATTTTGCAATGTGTATTTTTATATTTTGCTTGATTGTTTGATTTTGTTAATTATCAGTATCTAGCATAGTTATTGATTTGGTCTATATTTTGGTGTGCTTTTGCAGGATGATAATGTGCTGATGAAATTAAAGGAGCAGTACCTAAATGCTATGAAGAACAATAGTGATAGATAATGTTTATGTTACTTAAGATTTTTAGGCATTCAAGGTGGCATTTCTAATGAATTATGGATGGCTTTGGGGTCCTTTAATTTCTTTACATGTCAATTTTTTTATTATGTTGAATTTTCTATCATATGCGATTTAAAATGGGGAGGGATCCACTTACTCCAAAAAACACTTACTCTTCATCTTAGCCATCCAATCTTGAAAAATTCAATGGTTTAGATATACTCACCAATTCAAACCATTGGATTTCCAAGAATGAATAGTCATGATGTGGATTAAGTGTTTTTCTACTTACTCTTGGAGTAAGTGGATTCCTCCCCATTTAAAATTGGGATTATATTTTCTTTAGCAAATATGATATGCTAATTTTTATTGGGTCCACATCAATGCAAGATTCATTACTGCAGCCAATAGGAAAGAGTGCTGTGAAAAAAGCAATCACCTTTTTTATTATAATAATATTATTTTGAAATGCTTTAGTTTTTTGATGGACTTTCTATTTGTGTATAGACATAAAAGATGATATGTAATTGTAAAATATTAATCATTTAGTATGTTGTCATTTTCTGATTATACTTATAACAATATTATTTTTACTTTTTTCCTCATTAGATGAGGGTGTGATTTTGGCACTCAAATAACCACACTCCAATTTTTAACTTTTATTTTGTGTCCTAAATTACCTTTATTTAACTTTCATTAGATTTTATCATTTTATTATTTCAATTTTGTATGCATATTCAAAGTCCATTAGATGTTTGAGAGGAAAAAATATATCCATATGAGTTTTTACACCGTAATTGAATCATTTATTATTCATCTTTAATTTCACAAATAGTAATATAAATGAATGGTGGATAAATTTTTACAGCATCATTGTATAATCTACTATTCATCTTTAATTTCACAAATAATAATACTTCACTAGATGTTATTATACAGACTCCACTTCAATGACAAATAACGTTATATAAGAGTTCTTATGATTTGTTATCTGGAAACTAAGAAATAATTAAAGCATACACTTAAAGACGGTAACTTATATTTAATCATTACAAATGTGAGATAAAATAATAAGGTGTTACAACCAAGAAATTAACCAAACAGAAGATAAATACACCAAATATTTAATGTTAAGATTTTTTAATTGTTATGCTTCACTTTGTGTATTTGTTAGTTCCTTCCAATTCAATACAGTTTTAGTTTTTCTTCCTATTATTGACTTCTTGAAGGGCAACCTCTTCTCCAAATAACAAGAGTGTGAATAGCTTAGGCAACCTTATCAACTATGAATAATGATTGATGGAAAGACAAATATTTGATCTTACTTGTATTTTCAATGACAAAAATGTTATTTTATTATATATAAAAGGATAAAAATGTTTTACCATATTATTGTTTTCTTTGTTTTTTGCACTACTTATCTCTCCATTAATAGAGACGATCTTACTCCAACTATAGTAGGGTAAAATGGATCAATCTAATATTAATTCCCACCAAATTATGATAACCTAAAACAGATGCAGTTAATTTTCTTATACCCTCAACATTCATTATAGTAAAAAGGAAATAAGTTGGTAATCAGGGGAAATATATAGAAAATATATATGAAGCTTATACGATTGGATTAATACCTATTATTTAGATATATTTATAATAGAAGAGATTATTATAGTGTAGAAAAATATATTCAAACAGTATTTATTAGTAGTTTTTTGTTTATTATTATTGTAAAACTAATACATACAAATTTCCAAATTAACATGTTTTATACAAAGCGTATAATATATATATCTTATCAGTATAAATATTTATACACATTTAATATATCATTCATCATTCATTTGTATTACTTTAGTTGAAAAGTCAATAATAATTAAACATAAATGATAAATAATATATGATAGTTTATAAAACTCATATACAATTAATGTATACATTTTTTTCTCCTGTAATTAAGTAGGTCAACCATTCTGACATTGACTTATTTAAACATATTTAGCAAGCTAACCCATTAATTTAATGTGGTTATATTATATAAAGGGTGGGAATCTACTTACTCAAAAAAATAAGTTTTTTAAACTTACTTCATATAATAGCTAAGATGTGAAGTAAATTTAAAAAACTTAATTTTAGAGTCAATAGATCTCTAATCTTATATAAATTTTCAACAACCAAATGGACCACCTCATGTAAGCCATAATTAATGAAGGGGACATAAAGAAAAATGTTCACCTGTTCCTAATCTTATGATATCATATTCCTTATTTTGTATCGATCACATTTTAATAATAAATATAAAAAAATTATTTTTTATTTTAAAATTTTTATTTTTATTTATGGGACAATATTTCGGTAGTATGAGACAAGAAATGGAACACACTTATTAATATGTCATCTCTATCCCGTGGGTAGTATCTTTAGACCCTATTAGGTATCTACTTTTTGCATTTTTATGTCATAGAAAAAGACTTTTTCTATATAGTTTTAATATAAAAATGCTGCACCTTTAAAAACGTCTAGCTTGAAATTATCCTGAATTAAATATTTGTATGTAATATTTAAATACACTAATAATAATAGTAAGAGTGACTGTTACAATTTTAATATAAAAAAATATGAATTCACTTAGTACAAGAATAAAAAACTTCCTGTATATTTTAGACACCAATTATAAAGAAATTTAATAGTTTAAATTAGTGGTAATATGTGCATAAAAATGACACGCAACTTGCTCAAAATATAAACTATTGTATTTCCCTTAAATGAGGTAGGATGACACGCAACGTCCTCAAATTATAACTTTTTTTTTGTAAATGTTTCACATCTTTAAAAGAAAAAAGCTAGAGATGACTTCCGTAGAAAATGACTTCCCTAGAAAAATCTACACATATATTTATAAAATAATAAAGTAGGTACTACATTATTAATCATTAATATATACAACATGATTATCATTTCATTATTACTACTCACATGTTGTTTAGTGATTAAGATCAAGATTTTTGTCATTGCTAGTCAATGTCCTTGATTCTCCTATTATAACAATCGTTAAACCTGTAAAGGAGTTATTGACCATATAAACAAAAGATTTAAACAAAATCAAAGTATAAACAAATTTGTTAATGCTAATATGAAAAATATGTGATTGTCTAACAAATTTGAAACTATCCCAATTTTCATATTCAGCATTGTCTTGTAGTGAGTTGGAAAAGACTATTAAGGAATCAATACATTTGTTAACAAGGGAAATTAAGCAAAATAATCTACATGGCTCAAACCCTACGCATCTCTCATATCTTCATAGGAATGACAAAAATACCTGAACCCGTGGGTACCCGTCAAAATACTCGCAACCGGTACCCATAAAAATAGCTCATGTGTGGTAACGGGTATCATTAACCCGTCTCGCGGTACCCACATATATATTTTAATTAAATATTTAATATTTATTTAATATTATATTTGTTTATTTTATTACTACTTTATGGGTACGAACACGGATATATATTACCAGTGCCCTTGCCTTCCCTGTATCTTCATATGATGTTTGATATCATATTAAGTGGATAGAAAGAAAGAGTAAGTTTGGAAATATCAAAAAAGTAAAAAAAAAAAAAAAGTTGGACTTCATTAATACTTTAAAGATATAGGAATAGCCACGTCTAAACCAAAATTAATGGTTTAGGAAAAGTTCCGAGGATGGATTAGGAATTAGGAAGAAGAGAGGGAATCTTATCTACTCAATCTCTACATTAATTGCCTCTACCACCATTCATTGCCACCTAATTAAAGCATATATTAACTAAGAATGAACATCATCTCAAACATTGTCGGACATAGGGATGACAATGAGTATGAATGAGTTTGGGTAGTGCATTATTTAGACCTGTCTCGTTGTTTCATTTTTGGACCTAGACTCGCTTTAGACCGTTCTAATACCAGTTTGGTATACTACTTGTGGGTCATTGGGTACCCTGGAGATTCATGAGTACTCATAAATTCAAAAATATGAAAAATAATTGCAAGTAATTTAAGCATTTGTTTATTTGTTTTCTACATTTTATATGTTATTTGGACAATCAACAAGAGAGAAAAAATTATAAAAATTAATTTAAAGTTTTAAACACAACTTAATTTGACTATTAAATACAACTCATTTTACTCAAACAAATATTAAAAATAACTTCAATATTAGGATGAAAAAATCATTTAGTCTGAACTCTTCAATTAACATAACATTATATCATACATATGAATTAACAACATAATATTATTGTTTAACAACATAACAATCATTTTTATGAATTAATATGATATTATAATTATGGATTAATACAATATTACAATATAGATTAACATGATAGTATAATTATGTTTATATACATATATATTTAGATTTAGGAAGAAATAGCGGATCTAGGTATCCACGGGTCTGGGTATCTCATTAACCAGAACTAGACTCATCTAATAGTGGGTTTAAAAATCGCGGGTCTCAATTACGCACAGGTCCAAAACATGAACTCAGACCTAACCTGTTGCGGGTATTATTTGCAGGACCTGCAGATCCAGGTACTCATTGTCATCCTTACTCAGACAAAATAATAATGAAACAGAAAAATAATAAACTTTTAATTTTTTTAATTAAAGTTACATATTAAGTATTTTAGGACAATGGGTCCTAGCTACAACTCAAAAAAATGATTGTAATGATTACATGATTTTTTGAATATGTGAGCTTTTGGCATGATACTTGTCATTAAAGAAATAATTATAAAAGAAATTATTTGATGGAGTAAAATTGTTAATTGAATGTCATGTATTGAATAGAACCCTAAATATAAGAACTTGTATAGGCAACTAAACTTGTTTTATTTGTAAACTTTGAGGTTGTTTGGCTTATGCCTGAATCCTGATCCAAAAAAAACTAAACTTGTTAGTAAAACATATGACTATGTATTCATTGGGCATGTTATTACTAGCGAAGCATAAAAAATTTATGACATGGACACACAAGTAATTGTCGAATCAAAAGATACTAACTTCTATGAAAATAAAATTTCCCTTTAAATTGAGAAAAAGTGAGGGCACTTCAGTTAGTCATATTCCTATGGTTAAGATAAGTGAAAATAGGAATAGAAGCTATAAGAGATAAAAGAGTAAGAGTTTATAAAGACTATGAGCCAAATTAAGTGACTTATACATTAGAGAAGGATCCAATAAACCCCACAAAATTTTATATAATTGGATGTTAAATTATGGGAAGAGATCATAAATGATTAGATGAATTCTCTAAAATCTAAGAATGTCTCATATTTAGTAGACTTCCCTTTTGGAGGAAAACCTATTGATGTAAATGGATTTGAAAAAAGAAATTGAAATCTCATGGAAATGCTGAAAAACATAAGACTCGTCTTGTAGCCGGTGGCCTTAAGAAAGAGAGAATACATATTATTTTGATATTTACATTTGTCGTCAAAATAAGCTCCATTTGGGTATGAATATCACTTGTTGTGATTCATGATTTATTGGGGTATACCAAGTGGGTGTTAAAAGTACTTTTTATAAAATGGTGAGTTGGATGAAGAAATCGACATAGAGCAACCTGAAGAGTTTGTAGTCAATGTATAAGAAAATAATGCTTGCAAGTTAGATAAATATAAGTATGATATTAATGAAGCACCTAAAAAATGACATGAAATATTTAGAAGTTTAATTGTCTCGAATGACTTTAAGGTGAATGAAAGTGACAAATGCATCTATTAAAACTCTAAAAATGACATTTGCATTATGATATGTTTCTATGTAGATGACCTACTCATATTTGGTTTCAACATTCATGTTATGAATAATGTGAAATTATTGTTGTCTAACAACTTTGATATGAAAGAGTTCGGAGAATTGAGTGTAATCATTGATATTAATATTACTAGCTCAAAGAGGAAATTTATTTTCAACATGCAACCACACCATATCATCCAAGTGCTAAAATATTTAAGAACACTCATAAAGGCGTAAGACAATCTAAGTATACTAACATCATTGACAATATTTGGTGTGCTACTTATTGTACTAGATATGACATTACTTATGTCGTGAGAATATTTTGCAAGCTTACCAGTAGACCTAGTATAAAGCATTGTCACGCTATTGAGAGAATGATGAGATACCTCATTACAACCAAAAACTTTGAATTACTTATAAAAAATTCTTATTGTCATTGAAGGATATAGCGATGAAGATTGAAACATTCTTTCAAAATTTTCCAAAGCGACAATTGACCATGTGTTTAGAAGAAATGTTTCATGAAGTCAAAGAAATAAATCACATTGACTCGGTCCGCTATGATATCTGAGATGATAGCACTACTAACAAGCGCAGAAGAAACTTGGTTAAGAAGCTTACCGCTAGAGATTCCTATATGGGAATATTGATAATGTTGTGTTGATTGAATGTGTCAGTACCATGATTATTACAAAAATTGAGAACCTTTATTACTACAAAAAGAAATGAAAAATATGTCGTAAGCACAATTATATGAGAGAGTCACACTTGATTGGAGTTGTTAGAGTGAATCATATATGCACAGATGAGAATCTAGCAAATTCTTTGACGAACTGACTCATCAAAGAGAAAGTCCTAAAAACAACTTAAGGAATATCAATATTGCCCTTGAACGATGAGTAATTCATGAATGGATATCTCAAGAAATATATTCAATGGGTAATAACAAGTCGTGAACAATATGAGTTGAACATACTATTATTAATTAAAATATGATTCTTGAAGTAATAAGAGGTTTAGTTAATAAATGTGCTAATGAGATCTATGCTCTATTCGGAATGGAGTATCTAGGCTAGAGAAGTACTCTTGATACACTCACTTATATAAAAGTGAAAGTAGAGATCACTTTGTACGAAATTTTGAACATAAATTTATAGAGCACTCACTATAATAAGATAAGTGTGCATGACCTTTGATAGACACACTTTTAAAATACACATTTGAAAATGTTGTGTGGTTTGATTTTAGAGACAACATTCAAGATTACGAGCCACTCTAGCAAAATCTGAATCTTACTCATTATGCAGAGGTTGAAGTCAAGAGACACATGTCGCGACCCGATTTTTGGTTGGAATACCGGCTCTGCGACTTAGGATAGACGAACTCGATTTCTACCTCTCCCAATTGATTTGGACTCGCCAATACATTTTAGCGGATAAAACGCAGAATACTACCTAATAAGCCCAATTAGAATAATTTGGTCTTTAAACAGAGTTTCGAGCTCGAGAATTGATTATGGATCGAGGAAGATATTAACATCACGTCCGTCCATATTAAAACGATATTATCGCTAATATCATGAACTTTTATACCCTTAAAAATTATTTAATAAAATTCAATAACTTAAACGAAATGTTTTTATTTTTTATTTTTGTGTGACAATAGTTTATCTTGCTCCTATGTTTTCCTAGGTGTAATAGGAAAATCAAGACTACATAGTTATGGTTTGGAAGTTGATTGATATTGATTTTTTTGACTTAATTAGAATTTTATCTACTTTTGAAAAAGATGAAGCAACATAAATTATTTTCCGCACCACATCAAATCTTAGAAATGATTTTTGGAATATAGTTGAAATTTTATCATCTTCAAGATAGACGAAGCAGCAGAAACTAATGTCCGAATCACGTCAAATCTAAAAAGAGTTTTTAAAAGTAATTTAAATCTTATTTTTTTAGAAGTAATTAAAATTTTATCCTCTTCAAAATAAATGAAGCAGCGGAAACTAATATGTGCACCAAATTAAATCTCAAAGAGATTTTAAAATCGTATCGAATAGCTAAAAAAGAATTTAGATTAATTGTATCATTAGGATCCATTTTTGGTTATTTTATTTTTATACAAAAACATAAGTATAAATTAAATAAATTGTGAGAGTAATTTCCTAATTCTTAGTCTAGGTGTTAAACAACATGGAATATATAAAAAAATGAATAAAAAAAAACAAATAATAAATCAAAACAACAAAGAAATATTAAAAAAAAAGAAGGAAGAGATAAGGGGTAACATAGTTAACCTCATTTCTTCCCCCAAATAGGGATGACAAAAATATTCGACCTGTGGATACCCACATAAATATTTTAATAAAATATTTTATATTTAATTATTATTATTTAACATTATATTTGTGTATTTTATTATTATTTCATAATAAAATTTAGTGATGATACTACAATTATAAAATTATCATATACATATCATTTTATTTAAATAATAATTATTTTATATATATTAATTATTATAAAATATATAAAAATATAATTAAAATAATTATTTTTTACATATTAATTATTGTAAAATATATAACATTACTGTGCTTGTCAGGCCCCGTTGCCAACAGAAATTGAAGGAGTCATCTTCCATTCCCTCTGTTCGATTCAAATGGAAACCTTCGCTATGAAGGAGGGGACATCTTGCAGTGGTTCCTACTCCGGGAGCTTCTCCAAATAGATAATGATTTTTATCTTACTTTCTATTATAAATATTATATTATATGTTTCGAGTGAGTTGGTATGTAAAAGCTTACTCAACTAACCTATTTGGATATAATTATAATAGAAGAGATTATTATAGTGTAGAAAAATATATTCAAACAATATTTATTAATAGTTTTTAGATTATTATTATTGTAAAATTTTACAAAAAAATTTCCAAATTAACATGTTTTATATAATGAGTATAACATATATCTATGGTTAATATAAAGATTTAAACACATTCAATATATCATTTATCATTTATTTATATTACATTTTGTCAATAAAAATTAAACATAAGTAATAGTTAATGTATGAAAATATATAAAACCGATACATGTATATAATTTTTCTCCTTTTTATAATTAGGTATGCCAATTGCCAACCTTTCTCACGTTGACTTTTTTAAATATATTTTGTATGGAGAGGACCACTTAGTGTGGTTATATTATTATATCAATTTCAAATGTGTTCCAACAACCAAGAGGACCACTTACTGTAAGCCATAATTAATGAGGAGGATATAAAGAGAAATGTTGTCTCATTGGTTAAAACTTCTCTTCATTAATTGAGAGATAAATTACTTGAAAAAACATAAAATAAAATAATACTTATATTATTCTTATTTATATTATGATTACATTTTTATATTTAAAAATCAAAGGAAAAAAAAACTTCTTTCTTTATTACTTAAGAGAAGTCTCACTCTTCTTTATGTATGGACATATTTCACCTTCCTTTTTAAAAGTGTAGTATCTTTCGACACTATTAGCTATCTCTGACTTTTTGCATATTTTATATCATATTCCTAGCTTACCCTTTTTATTTCGTTACTGGTATAGAAAAAGACTTCTTCAATTAATATAGTTTTAATATAAAAATGTTGCACCTTAAAAACAGCTAGCTTGAAATTATCCTGAATCAAATATTTGTATGTAATATTTAAATACACTAATAACAATTGTAAGAGTGACTGGTTACAATTATAGTATATAAAATAAAAATGCAAACAAGATCATCCTTAAATGAGGTACGATCACATACAACGTCCTTAAATTATAACTTTTTTAAGCGAAAAAGCCAGAGATGACTTCCCTAGAAAAATCTACACATACATTTATTTATAAAATAATAAAGTAAGTACTATATTATTAATCATTAATATATATAACATGATTATCATTTCATTATTACTCATGTTGTTTAGTGATTAAGATTGAGCTTTTGTTATTGGTAGTCATTGCCCAATGTCCTTGATTTTCTTATTATAACAATTCTTAAACCTGTAATGGAGTTACTGACCATATGAACAAAAGAGTTAATCAAAATCAAAGTATAAACAAATTTGTTAATGCTAATATCAAGAATATGTGATTGTCTAACAAATTTGAAACTATCCCAATTTAAAAAGGGAAATTAAACCTTCTCAATCCTTATAAAAATAAACAAACATAGAGTAATCATTTTTTCATGAATAATAAAATGAGACCAAATAATCTACATGTCTCAAACCCTACGCATCTCTCATATCTTCATATGATGTTTGATATCGTATTAAGTGGATAGAAAGAAAGAGTAAGTTTGGAGATATCAAAAAGTCAAAAAAAAAAAATCGACTTCATTAATACTTTAAAGATATAGGAATAGCCACGTCTAAACCAAAATTAATGGTTTAGGAAAATTTTCCTAGGATGGAATAAGAAGAAGAGAGGGAATCTTATCTATTAAATCCCTACGGGTGTCTTTGGTAGAGTAGAAAGAGATGAGAAAAAAATAGAAGGAGAAAGTTTAAGGAGATTAAACTTCTTTCTCTAGAAGAGAGTATGAAGGGAAAGAAAATAAAAGTGGTGGGACCTACCAACTTTTTATTTCTTTTATAAATTGAGAAGAAAGTTTAGAGTTGAAAAAATAATTGCATTTTTCTATAATACATTTATCTTTATTATATGGTCATATTATCTATAAGGGGTAAAACTGTCTATTTAATAAAAATATATTTCTCTCTTTGCCAATTCTTTCATGTTTCTTTCCTACCAAATAACTCTTACAAGCAATTCATTTTTCTCTATTTAATAAAAATATATTTCTCTTTCTCCCAATTCTTTCATGTCTTTCCTACCAAACAACTATTACAATCAATTTATTTTCTCATTTATTTCTCTCTATTTAAACTCTTTCTTTTTATCTTCCCTCTTACTATTTTCTCTCTTAAATCAAACAAAACAATAAACATCAATTGGTCCACCACCAATCATTGCCACCTACATACCAACTAACATTGAAGATCATGTTATATTTTTGAAGTACTATCATTTATATTTAAATTTTAATTTTTAATATGTTGTCAAAATTTGATATATATATATATATATATATATATATATATATATATATATATTCTCATATCAGTCTTTATCTAGGAAAGCATGTCATCTTTATTAACTAGCTACAGCTCATAAAAGAAAGCTATTATAGTTTTTAAATAAAAAATGAATGGATTTGAAACCTGTTCACATTCATCCCACTAAGCCCGTCTATAAAAGAACCAATTCCGTCCAAACTCTTTAAGTATAACAAAATCTCTATTCCTCAGTATCATCGAAAAACACTGAGTAATAATTTAGCCTATTCCCATAATCGTGGAATGAAATTTAAAACACTGCATACCCCTATGACTTGCACTTCCGGCGAGCCCAAGGCTACCACCACCGAAAACCACGGCGGCGCCACTACATTCTCTATCATTCAACCAGAAGTGATAGAAACCCACATCCTAACGCGGCTAGACGGCCCCACCCTAGCCTCCGCCGGAACCACCTCTTCCCAACTCCATGCCCTCTCATCCCACCACCACCTTTGGGATAAAGCCTGCTACTCCACGTGGCCGTCCACAAACACGCCACGTGTCCGTGATGTAATCTCCACCTTCCCAAATGGCTCTCGCTCTTTCTTCTCAGACTCTTATCCCACTTTCTCCGCTTCCCAAAATAACTTCACTTCACCGATTAATCTGAACGACATACCTGAACTGATCTCAGCCGTTGATATTTTCCACCGCGAAAACCTCATATTCTCGAAGGTGGTTGAGACTGAAACCAACACCGATTTGTTCCGATTCTCTCCATTCAGACTCGACCTCATTGACAAAAAAGACGCCGTTAAGATTCCGGTAACGAGTGACACGTGTCATGATTTTGGCGAAGAGATGATGCTGAGCTGGATTATAATTGACAGGGTAGGGCGGCGGGCGGTGAACGTGTCCAGCAAGAAGGCGGTGACGGTGCAACGAAACAAGATAAACGGGGAGATGGAAGCTCGGTTTGTGACGGTGGTTGACGGAGGAGAGGTAGGTACGTCATCGGAGGTGGCGCTGTTCAGCGTGGTGGTGACGTGGGGAGGGGTGGTGGGAGAGGAAATACAGGTGAGGGAGGTGAGTTTGCAGATAGAAGACATGGAGGGAATGAATTTATATGGGAAGGACAGTTTGGTAATTTTGAAAAGGGCATTGGAGGGTAAAAGGGGGAAAGCAAAAGATAAGAAGGAAGAAAGTGATAACAAGTTTGTGAAGGAAGGGGAGGTGAGAAAGGAAGGGAGGTTGGATATTCTTTTTGTGGGTCTAGCATTGTTGTCCTTTGTATGTTTTTTAGTCTCTTTCTTATGATAAAGATCCTCTAATTGAGAGGTTAATGGAGTGCAAATCCTTAAAAATATCAAAGAAAATTTAATATGTAATAGATACATTTTTATTTTTAAGTATGAGAAGATATTCATTTATTTTAAGAGTCCCTAGAATTGATGTTTAATATGTGTAATAAATTTTTTAAACTAACTCTTGAAGTAAGTATTACAAAATAACATTTTTGTCATTAAAAACATAAGGAAATTGAAATATTTGTATATTCATTAGTAGAGATGATCATTATTCCTTTGTTATGTGCAAATTAGTGTTGCTACTTACTTGTCCATATGTTTACATTTTTTTGGTACTACCAATGGTATCCACAACTTTTAGTTAATGAACTAATCTATTTCGGAGTGTGTGACTACCCCTCCCAACAAGTGTCACTCCCAGTAATCGAGCTCTTGATCTTTTGGTCATCTTGAGGATCTAGTGAGGTCTTTACACCACTAGATCAACGCCTTAGTTTGTGCACCGTGCAATATGTTTATAGTGTAATATTTATGCACTATCAGTTACTAGTGTAAAGTTTTGTACACTTTCAATCACTCACCATTCATTTCTATTACTATTTTTAATAGTCAATAATGATTGAAATGAATATTGGATGAGAGACTCCTATGGTATAAAATTTCTGCTCAATTAGTATATATGTTTACGTTTATGTTGTTTCACCTTTCTTGAAGTGAATAATTTTGTTTAAATATATCTTTGAGATTAGATATAGTGTGAACATTAGTTTTTATTTTTCACATTTCTTAGAGTGAGTAAAGTTTTAACCATTTTTCAAAATATATTTGATATCGGATATGTTGCGGATATTAGTTTATGATATTTCACATTTCTTGGAGTGAATAAAGTTTTAATCAATTTTTAAATATCTCTTTGAGACTGGATGCAATGTAGACATTAGTTTATGTTGTTTCACTTTGTGAAGAGAATAATGTTTTAATTATATTTTAAAATATCTTTTTCAGATGTGACACGGTTGAAAAATTAGTTTCTATTACTTCAGTGACAAGTTATATTTTTTAATCATACAAATCAAATTAATCAAATTTTAAACTTAGAACTACGTATTCTTGATTTTCACATTGCACATATGAATATATAGGAGCAAAATAAACTATTGTCAAACAAAAAATAAAAAAATGATTAAATAAATAAATTCTCAAGTGTATAAAATAAAATGTTATTATCTAAGATGTCATTTTATGATGGGCAATAGCCATATTATTGATACAATGAGATGTGATGTTTTACCTCATAGATGTTATAGTTCATAGCGTGCTTGCATAATTTTTGAAAGTATCACAAAACTTCTTAGGGAGAGTCACTTACTTTACAACTCAGCCAATAATATCTACGTGGTATAATTACTATTTTAATTTGGTAACACAAATTTTAAAAACATTCCTTTTTGTCATGCCTAGGGAAGAGATTATAAAAAAGTCCCATTTTATAATCTAGTTTAAAGTAGTATGGTAATATCTATTTTTATATTCCTTAAGCTATATAGCTTCCAAATAATGGCCACGGTATGGAACTCGTGAAAAGCACTACAATTGCCATGCACATCAACCCACTTTTTATAGCACAAATTGTCTATGTCACTTTTATGTGCTACCAGTTACAAATTGACACATTAATTAAAGTTATACTATAATAACTAACCAAAAATTAAAAAACATAACTATGAGTTTATAATTGATGGCATAAAAAAATAACATAGAAGAGTGACATAAACAATGTGTTATTTCCTCACAAAGTGATATCAGCAATAAAATAAATTTCTTTACGTTCAATTCCCTACGACTTCCTTTGCCAAATTGGAGAGACAATAATTGATGCTTTTAATTAATTAGCACAAAACTCATGCGGTACCTTAGCTTCATGATTACATGAATTCAATGACTCATTCATGAAAATTTTCATCTTTAGAGTCAAATAAATAGTTTTCTTAAATAAAAATCATATATATTCCTACAAATCTTTACATAAAACTTCATTTTTTGTTTTTAAAAAAATAGTTTATGAATGATATGTCTTACTTTTTTTGTGTGTACTCAAATTTTTAGTAAGATTTTGTATGAAATATATCTATTATTGGGTGGAGTCCAATAACCTGAAAAGTGATGGAAGAGAGTCAACTATGTCAACCGACGCATCCACCGTCCACAAGTAAATTGGGTGGAGTGTGTTTTTTTTATTAAATTTGTTGCGAAATTTCTTTTGAGTGTAATATTTATTCATTATTAGTATAAAGATTTACACACAATTGATATATTATCTACAATTTATTTATATTACTTTTTTTAATAATTCAATTATGATTAATAATATATGATTGATGATGAACTAATCGTATATAAAACTCTTATGTAATATATCTTATTAAAATTAATTAAAATAGCTAATTGGGAATTTACTAGAAGAATTGCTATAGACTTGGGAAGGAACAGACAAATTGAAGACACACAAGTTCTTTTAAGAGAAAATTAATCCTTGTCACTAATGTTAATCAAATATTTCTTATTAAATATTCTCATTTCTAATAAATATATTGTCTCTGAGAACTCAGTATTGAAATATAATAGAAAATATATTTTCTTAGAATAAAACAATTATGGCTCTTGCTTCAACTACAACTTCAATGGTGATCACATTTTTGGCTTTGAAAATGAAATGTTAAAAGGTATATACAATATATAGTTATATAATGTTATGTAAAATAGGCTTTGGAGATGAAGTTTATATAGGAAGTACAAGAATTCTGACTACGTTGTCAGCGGTATACGGGGTAAGTTTAATGGAAGCAAAGGGAGTCCTTAGGAAATCATTTCCAAAAAAAAAATGAAAGTTAAGACTTGCAAGACATGCTAGCAAAGTTTTAAATATGTGCTCGCCCACAACTATAGCTTCTGATTTCTCAAGGTTTTCAGAGTCGCCGAAACCATGTTAGTCTGCAATTGTAACTATATCAATCGCAATTGTCCGAAATGTCAAGGTTTTTGAAATTTTAAAAACCACTATTGAAACCATTATTTAAAACCTTAATTGCAAGTATATAGGAATGTGTAGTGACCTTAAAAACTAGGTCAAACAAATAAGATTTTATTGTTGCACTAGGTCAAACATGGGTGGAGTGGAAGCGATTATTGTGCAATGTTTGCCACAATCAATCAAATAAATGACACAATGATAAATAGAAGAGAAGAATATAAAATAATTTTGTTAACAAGGTTCCACCAATTATGCCTACATCTCCGGGCTACCAACATGGGTGTAACTGTTCAATTTGGTTTTTTGTGCAATTCAGGAATTGAACTGACTAGAAGGCATTTCGATTAATGTTGAATATTTTATGTAGGAACAAAACTAAACTAATCATGCATGTTTTGGTTTGGTTCCATGATTCGCTTGTTTAAAAAAAACCTATATTACATCAAATTCTATTCCATATGATACCAATTGTCTATTTCAATTATCACTTTAGCTAACAAACTAATATTTAGGCTCCAAAATAAAAAACACAATTAACATGTATAAAATTGCATAACACAAACCAAAACAAGTTATATCTAGAATTTTAACAAAAAGACTAGTATAATGAAAATGATGAAAATAATTCAACATTAAGTGAAATAGTGAAAATAATTTAACATTAACCAAACTGAAATAATGGAATAATTATAATAACTAATATGATATTTCCTTTAGTCATATATCAAATAATGATTTTTTTAAATATGAGATTCAATTTGGTTTGAGCAATTCCTGAATTTATGTAATTGTGAACCAAACCAATCTTAAATGGTTCCTTCAAAAAAGAACATAACAGAACTACGAAATTGAACTGAACCACATTTTTAAGTTCAGTTTCATACAATCCCACTAGTTTCATGATTCAAACCAAAATTACTTACACCCCCTAGCTACCAATATATTAATAAATATTAGAATTATAAGCTATCATGCTAACAATGGGCCCAAGGCCTATAAAATATTGTTTGGGCATGTTTTATAAGAATAGACTTGAGTGCAATGTATGACATTGATTTCTCTAATTCCAATACTAGCAATTTGTAACTTTATACAATAATATATTTTAAGCATTTCCAATAATCTCTACCTTGATTGAAATAAATGAATATCTTTCCTCATAGAAATTCTATATAACGAACTCAACTTTAGTGAATATTTAACATCAGCTTGCTTAATCTCTATTTCTCCTTAGCAGCTCCACCAAATAAGTGCAACTCCTCCAAATAAGTGTTTGCTCCCATTCAAAGTAAGTATTTTTTAGTATCCTTGATGATATTATTAAGACCTCAACTCTTCAAACTTGTAGTGCAGCTTCTCCAAACCCATATGGCCATCCAACCACACACGTCTCCTCGCTCTCCATTTCTAGGAAGCATTTCGATATTATGAAGGCTCTATCCCATCGTTCACCAACAATCGCTCTCTTCAATACTTAGATCGGTTGAATCACATAGCTTCCTTGTAAAGCCTCAACAACCACGATCATTATATATACCGACATTGATAGTTCAAAGAATAATCATATTCCACCTTAATGAGTATAACCACATCACAAACCATGCACCAATGTCAACCAATGCGCGTGTCACACTTTTGCGTTCAAGACAATAATCATGTCACATCTTGCAACTCTATCCATATTACACCATGCGTCAAAGTCATCTAGTGCTCGTGTACTCTTGTATATCTGCTTGTAATTAATATCCTTATTCATGACGATATGAAAATGCCATAAGGATACACCACTTCGCATCTCAAATGAGTTCTCACTCTCTAATAGCTAGAGAGGTATTTTCAACATAAGTCTCAGAGTGTGATGCAGTGAGAGGGGGATTTATGCGGATTTATGCTTGTTACAACACTAGAGTCCCCTTTTAATAGTAAATTGAGTGTTTTAAATCATTGTTACAAATAAAGTTACGTTTAAATCACTATTACAAATAAGTCATGTTTATGGCAATTGTGTTTTTATAGTTCCATCACTTTTCATATAAAAGAAAGGAATCAAACTCCTCTCTTGTATTTGAGAGGAAAATTGTAGATTTTACTCTTGATTTTAAGTAGAGAAATATTATATTATATTTAAAGTATGAAAGTCTCATATTATTTTTTTAGTTTTGTTGTACTCCCCTCTAGACAAGAGAGAAGAGAGAGGATCCTAAGTTCTTCTAATTATTTATTTCTAACACAAAATAGAGGAAGATGTAAGATAGAGGGACTGAAAAAATAATTAAAACATGGGCTCAATAGAATGATAAGTAACACTCCACAATACATCTGCCCAAATTAATGCAAATACTCAAATTGGCACATCAACATTTCAGGAATGAAAATGAATCTCAAAACCTGAGGAAGAAAGACTTAGGAAACAGAATCAACCAAAAAACAACAACAACTTATGCACCTGCATAATTGTTTCATACTTTCCTAAGTCTTTTTAAGAGCCAAAGCAGACATAATAATCAACAATACAAAGATAACCACAGCAACTAAGGAAGACACCACTGCACCACTGGTCTGAGCACAGAAGTCTCCAAATTGGTTGCAAATGGCTAGCCAGTTTGAGTCTTGATTCCCGTTGTGCACCAAGTAAACGATGGCTGCTGCTGAAGCACCACTAGCAGTGGCCAGAGTAAGGAACACCTACAATTCATGTTTTAACAAACACATAATTTTTTAATAAAATAAGTCATGTGATTGTTTATACACTTCAGAGTTACGTTGTGTTAACCAATCTAGACTACTAATATTGTATGAGTTAAGACTACATACATCTACCATCCTTAGACAATACTAAATGAAAACTTCATGCACTGGGGTGCCCTTTTTGGTATTGTATCAAGTTATTAGTCTAACGTCTCAATAACGGATTGTTCTATGTACAACTTATCACATGTCACTAGAAATAGTTGTCTGAATCAGAAGTTTAAATTACATTTAACTTTGGCCAATTTATAAGTACTAGAGATCTTACAGTGTCTAGAATGATGAGGAAAAGCCTTGGTCCAGTTGCATGGGGGCGTATGATGGATACTATAGAGAAAGGTAGAGAAAGGACCAGGTACCCACCCACTATTGCCATTGTGATAACCAAAAACCTGCATTTTAATCGTTAAGCATTCATAATATATCTATAAACAGTGTTTTAAATTGTGATTATGGTTATTTGTGTTTATCAGTATCGCAGGAAAATGCGACCAATGTGGTCGAAATTTCAGTCAAAATACTATTGTTGAGACTCTTTAAACCACAACATATCGGCCATCTTTACGATTGTGAATTGCAATTTAGAACATTGTCAATATCAAAAGAGGAAAGTTTTTAAAAGGAGGATATAGAAATGAAATAAAGTGACATACTGGAAAGCAGAGAAGCTATCATAACTGGCTTGAAACTGAAAGAACTGAGTGAAGAAAGGAAGAGTTTGATCACTGGTTGCCATTGAAACAGCAGCACCTAAAGAAGCAGCTATGGCACCTAACCTTAGAATGAAATCCATTATAGCTAAACCTTTCTTCATTCCTCCTGATCTTGGGTTTCCAAGTACAACTGTTTTTCCTTTCACAATGTTCCTTGACTCTGGGACAATAATAGTGGTTGACATTTTAGTCTTTGAAAACAAAAAAGAAGCTATATTGTAGTAATATTAGAGATGGAAATAGTTAATTGATGGTAGAACTTTATATAGAGAGAATGGTCAACGTTCACATTAGTAGAGTTGTTATGATGCATGCCAGATCCACTTCCATGCTCTAGTACAAATGATTTTTCTACAACCAACAAAATACACTACTTTCTTCATATTAACCAATGAGAATAATGTATCTCCTGGTATAAGGAGATAAGTTATCTCCTCCAACCACTAAAATCGTGAAATATGTACCATTTAATCATTTTCTATAAAAATATTTCTAGAACTAAACAAAATAATACACATGTCATTATTTTACTTGCCGGAGGAGGTAAGTTATCTTCTGGTACGAGGAAATACTTTATTCTATAAAGTGATATATAAGTATAGACTAATGATTGTTTTATCTTTCAAAATATTAAGATACTCATTCAAAATATTAAGACTTTTTCACATTAGTGTTGCAGGTGCAACCTACTATATTCATAAATGTTTTGCATGAAGTAATGCAGTACGCTATTTTTGGCTCCTTATTCATCAAAACATCAATATTTAAATGGCATAATGGAAAAGCGATATGAAACAAGTTGCTATTTACAATTTGAGTTCAGAATCCAACTATTGCTGCTACGGTTAAGAAATTATGTAATCTGTTAACTAAATCACATAAACTCTCAATTTAATTATTCCAATATTAGTTAATTAAGAAATTAGGTCTATTCTAATCAAGTTAGTTGAAGCAGTTTTGAATAGAAATATTGGCTAAATTCAAGCATGAGTTAGTCACATGATTAAGATAAAAAATATCGGAGAGATCTCTTTACTTCAAAAGTAGGTGAAAAAACATACAATAGTTAAGATCTACCTACTAATTTAAACTATTAGATTTTCCAAGAATGAATGAATATGATTAAAGTATGTTTTTTTCCACTTAGTTTTGGAGTACGAGATCTCTTCTCAAAAAATATAGCTGAAATAATATGATTAAGATAAAGAGTAAATTACACTCACACCCCCTGAGTTTTAGTGAAATTACACAAACCATCCCTCACTTTTTTGTCCTTACACGAACCACCCCTAATTTTGTACGTATGTTACACTGACTACCCCTACATAATATAAAAGTGTAATATTTTAAAAAAAAAAACGTATGATGTGTGTAATTAATTAAACAAAATATTGTATATTATGTAGAAAAATTCAAATAATATAAGAGTCGATGCGTCTTCATTATTTGGTTCGTTATAAAATAATATAAGAGTTATTTAAACATTTATTTAAAATTATTAATGTATTTTTTAATGACACAAAAATAATAAAGAAACATTCGTTTTTGTACTATTTGAAGTGTTACACAATATACAATATTTTGTTTAACTTAATTACATTCATCACACATTTTTTCTTTAAAATATTACACTTTTATAACATGCAGGGGTAGTCTGTGTAATGTATGTATAAATCTAGGGGTGGTTTGTGTAGGAGGGATGGGTGGTTTGTGTAATGACAAAGAAGGGATGAGTGGTTTGTGTAATTTCACTAAAACTCAGGGGGTGTGAGTGTAATTTACTCTTATATAACTAAATTAAACTAACTATATAATTAATAAGCTAATGATGTATAAATATAAAGTATTTGTCATCACATACCACATTAGTTAGACAAAGGTATAAAGAGATTAGTGCATGTCCTATAGGCCTAACCGTAAAACAAGTAAAACTCTCGATTTATATCCTCAAATTTTTCTTAAAAATAGGTCCCAAAAGTTTTAGTAATTTCTAATATAGCAAAATCATGCATACTTAAAATAAATATGTATAATGTAAACATTGAAAAAGTCATCAAAATAGTATTAAAATATTAGAGCTTGTTAAGTTTCCCAAATAGCAAATATAAGGGACTCATCTTTTTTTATAAGGAAATGCTAGTTATTTGAAGAGGATTGATTCTCTTTGGATTAAGGTGGTATGATAAAATTGAATTTCTCATTCGAGGTTTCAAAAACTTATGATTGGTCAAAACACTTTTTATTTTAAAATATCAATTCAATTTATTATGTTTTAGTCGATGGCATTTTTTTTACTTTGACACATGAAATGACATGAGAATTGACAAATGCAAGTATGTAGATTCAGACAATGAGGAAATAACATAATATTTTGTAGAGAGACTCTTAAAATGGTGGATAGATTTAGGAAAGATTTCAGTAAAAATGGAACAGGGGATTGGTTATCTAATGGGGTAAAAAGGATGATAGGTGATATATTGTAGCCATCAAATTTAATGTCCCATTTGTCATTTGTTACGACTAGTCATAAATATATTTAATTATTAAATTTTAATTTTAATATATTTTTTCAACAAACCATAAATATTACTGACATATTTTGGTACAACATATATGATCACATATAGTACAAGTAGTGATTCTGGCATGATTATTGTTAGGGGTGAGCAGGACTTGACCCTACCCGCTCACTCGGTATGGCCCGATCATGATCGAGTCTGGAAAGGGTCGGGTCTCATCGGGTCTAGTATCGGGTTTGAGTTCAAAAATTAAACTCAATCAATATTTAGGGCCGAATAGGGACCAAACATGACCCATCCCGAGTCCCGACCCGTCCATGGTCACTCACTCATGATGTTTGTATGTGTCTTGGTTCAAATATATACAGAGTAATGGTACTTTTTTGGTCGAAAATATCATTGATTCTTTAATTTTTTTCATCATATATACATGTTTAATAATATATACATATATATTATTTTATACGTCAAATTACATATTCACAATAGTAAGCAATATTTAGAAGATTTTATGTTAAATAAGTATATGTTATATTTAATCGGGTTTAGGGTCGAGTTCGGGTTTAAAGGCTGACCCTATGAATATTTAGGGTCGGATTAACTCCGGGTCTAGGGTCGGGTCCGAGTTCAGAAAAATGACCCAACAAATATTTAGGGTCGGGTAAGGACAAACCTTAACCCTGCCCATACTCACCCCTAATTATTGTAGTTGTGATGATCTCTATAAAGTTAGGAGTCCAACTTTTCTCCAGTATTATAGAGCCGAATATTGGAATATTAGGATAAGTTTTTTATTTTTTTATTGAAGAATAACTTCAAATCATATCCATTAAAGATTTATTTGTTCCATATCGCAATCTACATCCATTTATTCGCCAACATAATTGGATCCTCTTTAAGATGGATTGGAGAATCGGTAGAGATGACAATTGGTACTCGGATCTTCGGGTACCCGTAAATAATATCAGCAACAAGCCAGTCTGGGTCTATGTTTTGAACCAGTGGGTAATTGAGATCCGTAATTTTAAAACCTGTTGTTAGATAAATCTGGACCCGGGCAATGAAGTAGCCAGACCTGTGGGTATCCGAACCCGTTATTTCTTCTTATATATATAAAGATTTGCTAACATGATTTCACCCCATTTTATGAAAGATCATGTTAGCAGTGTATACCATAATATTGTGACAAAGGTTTCTGTGATGGTTTGTTTCACGTTGAGGTTTTGAAAATGAGGGTAGGAGATGTTTTAAGAAGTGGTAATGGTAATTGGTGGTAGTTAGAAAGAGAAAGAACACTTGCAACATCATGAAGATGAGGTGAGAGAATAAGGATTTTGTTAATTTTAATTTTAATAAAGGTTGTTTACTAAAATAACTTTGAGAGAATACTTATTTTTAATTAAGTGAGTAAGGATATTTTTGTCATAATATTAGGGTATACATTGCTAACATGATTCTTCATCAAATGATGTGAGATCATGTTAGCAAACCCCATATATATATATATATATATCAACATAATTGTAATATAATATTAATCAATATTGTAATATCACTTTAATCCATAATTATAATATTATGTTAATTCATTAACATGATTGTTATGTTGTTAAAATATGATGTTATGTTAAGCAATCATATTGTGTTGTTAATTCATATATATGATATAATGTTATGTTAATTGAAAAGTTTTTACTAAATGAATTTTTTATCTTAATGTTAAAGTTGTTTTTAATGTTTATTTGACTAAAATGAGTTGTGTTTAATAGTTAAATTAAGTTTTGTTTAAAATTTTAAATGAAGTTTTATAATTTTTTTATCTTGTTTATTATCTAAATAGCGTAAGAAATAAATATACAATTGCATAAATTAGTTATAATTATTTTTAATATTTTTGAATTTACGATTACCCATAAATCTGTTGGGTGCCAAGGACCCACATGTATTAGCACAGGTCTGGAGCGGATATGAATCTATAAATAAAACAAAAAGTAGTATGAGTAATACACTATCCGGACCCATCCAGATTCATTCTCATCCCTAAGAATTGGTGTGCCTAGTGTGCCTAATAAGGTATGAGACTTCCTTTGGAATGTGCTGCAAGGAAGGTTGCCACGGAGGATGAAGAATGGCAATTATTATAAATGTTGATAGCTTGATTTTGTAAATATTTTCTAAGCGTGTGTTTGGTATAAATTAAGTTTTTAGTTTCAGTTTATAAACTGTGAGATTATAAACTGTTAGGTTATAAACTGTTAAGATTATAATCTGTTTATGTTTGTGTACTTTAGCCGAAAATTGAATATAAACTAATTTGTTTTGTTTGGATAAGGTATAAAAGTTGTTTTTTACATAGCAAATTACAGAAAATAATATGAAGTTATTTGTTTATGTTATGATTATTTTGGTTGTTTTTTACACTATTTTTAAATATTTATCATCATATATTTTTACTTTAATTTTGTAATATTGCATAACAAAGACTAAAAAAATATTAAAAAAACACAATATAAAAATTAATATTAATATTAAAAAACAATATAAGATCAACATAAACAAATAACTTCATACATAGTTAAACATAAACTAAAAAAATAAAGCAAATCATGATTTTTAATATTGCATAATAACAAAGGCTAAAAAATATATTAAAATAAAATACAATATAAAAACCAATATCAATATTAAAAACAATATAACACATAAATAAATGGAAGTTACTAAACTTAAATTACATAATTCACAAAATAAATAATACATAAATGTTAAGTTTTATACAAAAGTTTTAGGGTTTATTGAGTTTATACATAATTCACAAAATTTTAATATTATACAACAAAGTTTTATACATAATTCTTTGTTCGTGTATAGATAAAAGAAAGTGTTATGAGGAATTATGAGGTTGGATTGTGAGAGAGAGGAAAATTAGAGTTATGAAATTTGGTGGTGATGATGTGAAGAGTATGATGTTTGGTGGAAGATTAAAAAGGAGGAGAGAGATAAAATTACGATGAGGTAAAATGGGAAATAGAAAAATTGAGAAAAAATAAGCTAAAAAAAATAAATCAACTCATAATTTTGGAGTTTATATTTTTGGCTTATGTTTTCAGAAAAAAAACTGAATTTATAAACTTCATTTGGTTGTCAAACATACATAATTTATATTTTCAGCTTATTTTTCAAAAAAATAAACATAAACTACCATTTTTAAATCTTGTCAAACATGACCAAAGTAGAAACAGTATATAATGTTTACTTTCCTATAATGGGTCACCTTAAATAACAAAGTGATAAGAAGAATGTTGACCACATATAAATTAAGTTTTTTCTTAAACTATTATTATCTTTATGTGATTTCAATTCACTTTTAAAAAAAAATTATTCTGTTGTCTATTTTATAAGAATTTAACATCCAAGTGGAGGACATAATAAGCTTCAACATATCTTAAGATCTCCTATAAATGCTCAATAGTGCAATAATAAATGGGAGTATAATGAAAAATTTAAAATCCAAAAACAGAGCGTTTTGGAATGAAAATTTATAACTTCAACGGAATTTTATCTTCTATTTAAATAGCAGCCCAAAGAGAGGATTGTCACTTCTCATGAAGCTCGTAGGAAAGCACATCATGATTCGTTATTCTCAAAACTAGAATGTTTAAGTCCATTATGCTAAAAACAAAGTGTTTACTAGGTTTCCATTTTGGTGTTTTTATTTGATGTACATAATAACAAGAAATTTGAATCCAATGTATAACATTAATATTCTATTCTATTGTAAATATAGGTCATGTGAGACTAATATAATAACATATTTCAAGCATCTCAATAATCTTTATATTGATTGAAATAAACGAATATCTTATTCCTTAGGAAATCTAGATAATAATTTTCACCTTAGCGAATATCCAGTTCCACCTTACTTAATGTCTAATTCTCTTTAACGACTCATCCACATAAGAGTTTGCTCACCTTCAACATAAATCTTTCTCAGTATCCTTGACGATGTTACCAAGAGTCTAGCTCTTCAAACTTGTAGTGCAGTTTTCCGAACCGCCATCTAATAGAATATGTCGCTTAGCCATCTATTGCTAAGAAGTCTTGGAGCTCCATGAAAAGCCTCAACCACTATCGCCATGGTCTAATATGACAATCATAGTTCAAAAGAATTATCATGCTCCACCATAAGGAGTATCCCACAACATATATTTTGTGTCAATGCTAACTAATGTTCGTGCCACACTCTTGTATCCAGGCAATGCCTATGACACACCTTGCATCTCTACCAATGCACGTGTTACACATTGCATCAAAGACAATGCCCATGTTATACCAACATCAAAGCCAATCAACGTCTCTCTCCTTTTGTGAATTTGCTAGCAATTAATATCTTTCAATACGATGTCGTAAACATGTTATTAGGATATCTCACTTTCATATCAAATGAGATCATCATCTCCAACATCGAGAGAAATATTGTCAGCACCTGTCTCAAATCCTAACTCAACACCTGAGTCCTTATCTCCACCTTCATCCTAATATTGTACATGAACTTCTTGAGTTCTGGATCAACATATATGTCTCCCCATCACAGTTCCATCATGTTTTCTTCTTCAACTCATATGGTTTATCATCGCGCAGTACTTTGGACAAACCTTGTCCACCTAACATGCCTTTGCCCTTTTCCCCATAATTTGGCATAGGTCAAGAGTCATCTACCAATTGGCTCTGATGTCAATTGTTGATGCAACGTAAGTGATCGTAGCGCGGTATTGGCCACAAGCAATCAAATAAAGCGCATATAATAAATATAAGAAATTAAGATATTGTTAGAGAATAATGATCACAAACTCTAGTACACCTACGAGCCCAAATGATCATCTTGTTTTTCTATTTGATGCACATAATAACAAGGAACTTGAGTCCAATATATAACATTGATATTCTACTTTATTCTAATGCTAAGCAATGTAGAAATAATACAATAACATATTTCAAGCATTCTCAATCACAAGAAAAAAGAGGTGAAGAAGATGAAGAGAAGAAATTAAACAAAACGATTAGCGTGTCTTAAAATCCATGTAGGACTGTCCAAAAGATGCTACATGCTACATGAGCACTTAACATGACAGGTAAACAATTAGACTTAATGGAGAAGGGGTGATAAAAGGATTAGCGTGACCTAACATCTAAATTATTGGAGACTAAAATGACAATTAAAATTTTTTAGGGACTAACTTGGTACCCACGAAAAATATGAGGGACCAAAATGACAAGAATTGTGCTTAGTACAGCCAATTTTTCATATTTTGCAGGAACAACATTTTCCATATTTCGAAGGAACAACATATCCAAAATTCAGCTCGATCAATGAATGTGGTATCACCATTTACTCGGACTACTCATGGTTGAATCCTTTCTTTTGTCCGAAACTTATCTTTTTGCAATATTTTTTTTGGATTGAACATGCAAACTGGTTCAGAGGTGATACTTGACCATTTAAACAAATTTTAATAATGCATTATTATAATTTTATTCATTTGAGTTGTTTAAGTCGTTAAAGAATCCTAAAAAGAGTGTATAATATATTTTTAATTTGACATTTAACAACATATTATAATTTCATTAATTAGAAGAATATGATAACATATGTTCCACCCCGGTATCCGAACCGGTTAGACATTTGCCATCTCATACGGTCGTGACTGATCGTCGAGCAAATAAGATTCAGCCTATGTGACTGTTGATCACGTTTGGACGGTTGACCTAGCTAAGGGAAAAGAGGATAGTTACAAGACATGACCTAGTCAACACCTACAAACCTCTACCACAAAGCCGAACACACCGTTTAAAAAATTTAGGATACTCTCTGCCACGTGACAAGAACAAACCTAATATACGTCTGCAATAGTCTGAGAAGGTGACCCACTTTAGATAAAACATTATACAAGTCAGAACACAGATAAAGCAACTCACATCACTTTGGGAGAATACATGGCAGGAAGACTCTCATGATTAAGGCACCCAACCCACTCTAGAGTACCTTTCACTCAACCTCTATATAAACAAGAAATACTTCTCATAAGGAAGACTACTTACAATCATATATTTTCATACTACTCTCACTCTATCTTCTCTCTCAATATCTTTATTTATACTGACTTGGGCGTGAGAGCACATTTTCAGGTACCCACCCAAAGCGATCCAAGACGTTTACTCGGATACAACATGAAGATCAGGATCCAGCCTACCACCTCCATACCAAAGAACAACATCCTTTATGATACTCAATCAATGGGAAAGGCTATAACCGAAGGAATGATATTTTGAATAGGAGAGGATATCCAAACAAATTAAGCACAATGTTCAAAAGTCTACATATCGGAATGTTATGATAAAATATTGCATCTTAACAAAATAATACAACGTAGTAATCACTTTTGGCCCTTCACAACAATATACCTAAGCAAGATTTAGGAAACAGAAGAAAAAAAACAACAATAATACAAGTAATTCAAGCTTCAACATCGATCTTAATTTCAACGCCCTCGAAGAGCCAAAGCAGACATCACAATCAACAATACAAAGATAACCACAGCTACTAATGATGAGACCACTGCTCCACTGGTCTGAGCACAGAAATCTCCAAATTGGTTGCAAATGGCTAGCCAGTTTGTATTCTGATCACCATTGTGTGCCAAGTAAACTATGGAAGCAGCTGAAGCTGCACTAGCAGTGGCCAGAGTTAGAAACACCTGAAATTCATAAACACATTCAAAGCTTATTGTTATATTATGGAAATATTAATAATCCTAAAGTTTTGTTAGCAAGTTTATAACTAGTATTCTAGTAATTAACATTTCTGGTTGTTATATGATATGGTAGAAGATAAAATGCTTAATAATTACCTCTTGCATCTATCTTAGACTGTAGTTCTATCTATTAGTTTAATGCGGTTACAACCAACCGGGGTGAGTAGGATCCGACCCTATCTTGGACTGTAGTTCTATCTATCAGTTTAATGTAGTTCAATATGACAAGTTGGTCACTCCTTCGTCATATTTATATCTGTCTCTATTCCATTGTATAGAGAGTAGAGACATCTCTTTGGTCTAAACTGTCAAAGATTCTCCAATTTTTCATTATTTATACAATATTAACAATACATATACACATATAATTTTATATCTCAAATTACATGATTATAATAATAAGTAATATTGAAATTTTTTTATTTAAAATAAGTATGAATTATATTTAATTGATCTAGGGTCAGGTTCAAAGGTTGACTCGTTCGACATTTAAGGTCAGGTTAGCTTCGGGTCTATGGTCGGATTCGGGTCCAAAAAATATACCGAACAATATTTAGGGTCAAATAAAGGACAAGTCTTATCCAACGCGACCCATGTTCACCCTTAGGAACGAGTGACTTAGCAAAATAAATTATATTGTATCAACCACCATGTTTATGTGTATTAGGAGAGTAGAGATCTTACAGTGTCTAGAATGATGAGGAAAAGCCTTGGTCCAGTTGCATGGGGTCGTATGATGGATACTATAGAGAAAGGTAGAGAAAGGACCAGGTACCCACCCACTATTGCCATTGTGATAACCAAAAACCTGCATTTTAATCGTTAAGCATTCATAATATATCTATAAACAGTGTTTTAAATTGTGATTATGATTATTTGTGTTTATCAGTATCGCAGGAAAATGCGACCAATGTGGTCGAAATTTCCGTCAAAATACTATTGTTGAGACTCTTTAAACTACAATATGTCGGCCATCTTTACGATTGTGAATTGCAATTTAGAACATTGTCAATATCAAAAGAGGAAAGTTTTTAGAAGGAGGATATAGAAATGAAATAAAGTGACATACTGGAAAGCAGAGAAGCTATCATAACTGGCTTGAAACTGAAAGAACTGAGTGAAGAAAGGAAGAGTTTGATCACTGGTTGCCATTGAAACAGCAGCACCTAAAGAAGCAGCTATGGCACCTAACCTTAGAATGAAATCCATTATTGCTATCCCTTTTTTTATTCCCCCTTCTCTTGCTGGTGCAACTACAAGTGCTTTTCCTTTAACATTAACATTGCTTGATTCTGGGACATCAATGGTGGTTGACATTTTTGGTATTTAAGCTTTAAACTTGAGAAAAGCTTATATCTCAAAGATATGTGAAACTGTGTTGTGAATATGATATCAAATGGCTTGATTGTTGAAGGTTATATAGAGTGCAAAGTCAAGCTGAGTTGTTACAAAAACCATTCCACTACACATTCACCTTTTGATAACAAAGCAGGTAGGTATGAGACTCATTCATTTAAATCATTTTCTATTCAGATTTATTGTCCCATGTTATTTCTCTTATATGTTACTAGCGTGTCGACATGCACTTCGTATATGCTGCTCTATATTCTTATTTTCTAATATTAAATATTTTACTTTTAAATATTTCATTTTAGAGAAATATATCATTTTTTTATATTGACTGTTATACATGATATTATAATTTATGTAATAAAAAAATATGAAAATGAATTTTGATATTATTAAAACCTATATTAAAAATTACATTGGTGACTTGATATTTTTTATATATGTAACCTATATTAAATAAAACCTATAATTTTGATATTTCTTTTATTGTGTGATAAACATTGTAATAATAGTTAATTAGAAGGGCAAAATAGGCAATGAAAAATTATACCATGTAGGTAATTATTAGAGGTTTTGCCTTTATATATAGTATATAGTATAGTTGTAATAATAGTTAATTAGAAGGGCAAAATAGGCAATGAAAAATTATACTATGTAGGTAGTTATTAGAGGTTTTGCCTTTATATATAATAATAAAAAATATAGAAATATAGATGTTATATTGTTAGAGATAATGCTTCAAAAAAACAAAGAGAAATGTATTATATATTGATGAAAATAATTGTTTCAAAAATTAAAGACAAATATAATTTTTAATGACACATTTAATTTTCAATAAAAGGAGGAAAATGTTATTAGGATAAAAACACATTTATACCTTTTTAATTACAATAAGAATTAGAGTTTAGTTATTAAAACAAATTGAAATATATATATTTTTTAGTCTCTTAATGAAGAGAATCCTTTGTTTAAAACATAGATGTCACTCAACCAAACCTCGTTATAGCATCTCTAATCCATTAATAGAACATCGGATTCTCAGCTACTCCATGGCGGGCAATGTGTCCAACATCAAAAGATGCAAAATAATTATTTATTGTCAATTTTTAATCTTTTCATTTTATTTCATGTTTATGTTTGTAAGTTTATTATAAGTGTAATATTTATATACTTTTAGTGTAAAAAATTATATATAATTGAATATCATTCATCATTTATTTATAATTTTTTTAAGAGTCAATATTAATTAAACATGAATGGTTAATTATACAATGACAGTATATAAAACTCATATATTGTCAATGAGTACATTCTTTTTCTCTTATTGTTCATTGTTGTAATTGTTTCTAATTTGTAATTTTGTTCTCTTTTATTATTGATTGTTGTAATTGTTAGATATAATACAACATTGGTTTTCATTGATTTATTTTTAATGAAATGATTTTTTTAATTAATTAAGGGTCCTGGGCCTTAGAATATGTCAACACTGGAATTCTCTTTATGATTGTTAGGTATTCAGAAATAACATAATCGTCCATTAAGGAACACATGTACTTTTATAACTCATTAAATATTGGACAAAACTTAAGTAAAATATCATATATGCTAGTGATAAATATGATCTATTAGAGGATGATATATGTACCTTTTTGTTTACTTTCAAGGTAAAAAATGTTTGATTGCAAATTTAATAAATGTTCATTCTTTGAAAGTAAATAAAGGGGTACACGTGTCATCCTCAAATATATCACATGTACCACTAGCACCTATGATACTTTACCTAAGTTTTTTCCTTAAATATTTTGGAGGAGTAGTTACAATGAGATGATATCAAGTTCTCATGCATGCTTTAGTTCAATTTGGTTACGATTGTTCACTACTCTTTCGAGAGAGTAACAATTATTTGATAAATATTTAAATTATTAAAAGGTGAAGGATGAATGATATAACACCTCAACCTTCAACTAACATATTTAGACTCATGAGTTTATTGAGTGTGTCACCCTTTAAGTTTAAATATTCTTGTAATATTTTATTCTTCATAGAGGAATTTCACATGACTCGAACTTGTGACCTCAAAGACTTAATCATAGATTACATTGTGTCACTACTGCAAATTTCGTTAGCTATTAAGTCAGCGTGAACATGAGTTCAAGACGTGAAATACTTCTTTTAGAAGAGATAAAATAGTGCAAGGTTATTTAGACATAAATGGTGATATGTTCAATAAATTTATAGGCTAAGAATGATCGCATATCAAGACTGAAGTGTTATTTTAAATAATAACTACAATTATAGTTATACAAAAAATAGCCTCAAGTTTATAGTGACAACAAGGACTTTGGGCCAAAATAGATTACTTGCACTTTTGGGACAATCATCTTTGCCATTTCTACTCTTCTTCTTACATTACATTTTTTAAGTAAATTAATTAATAGACTATTTTAACTCACTAGCAAAATTTTGACATATCATTTTCAAGCCCTAAATTATCTCACGTGGAAATTTTAGAAAAGCAAACTTTTTTTAATTATGATTAATTAATCATTATTCTAAGATTGAGGGGTGACACTATTACATTAAACCTGTCAAAACGGGGAACCTAACGAATTCGGATAAGCCTATATGGCTTGAGTTAAAAACTCGGTTACAAATTATATATACCAAATTAATGCCTATATTTGTCTTAAGTTTAGCAATGACGAGCCAGCCCACAAAAAACTTTAAAAAATAAAATTTTAAATTGATTTTTATATCAATGTGATTAAGGTATGCTTATTTAAAGAATCAATTAAAAAATAGTTTAAAAAAAAAGAAAAAACCCATAAAAAATTCTTTAATAAAAGAGTGAATTACATTGACACCCCTGAGTTTTTGTGAAATTACACAGACCACCCTTCCATTTTTTAACCCTACAAAAAAATCCTGATTTGTGTACATATATTATATTGACCACCTCTGCATGTAAAATAAGTGTGATTTTTTATATAAAAAAGGATGATAAGTGTAATGAAAGTAAACAAAATATGATATATTGGTGAGACAAGTCAAAATAATTTATGAGTCAATACATTTTCATTAAAAAATGCATCAATAATTATATGAAGATATTATTTAAATCACTCTTATACGATATTATAAGGAACCAAAAAATAATAAAAATGTATTGACTCGTATACTATTTGACTTGTCTCTACAATATATCATATTTTGTTTAGTTTCATTACACTTATCATCTTTTTTTATATAAAAAATAACATTTATTTTACATGTATAGGTTATCAGTGTAATATATGTATAAAAATTAGGAGTTTCTTGTAGATTAAAAATGGAGGGGTGATCTGTATTTCACTAGAACTCATAGAGTGTCAGTGTAATTTACTCTTAATTTAATAAAATACTGGTGCACAAATTTTAGGCTTTGGCAAATTAGGCCCCCATTTTATAAATCTAGATGTGATCCAACTGATACACATCAAAGCTCAGGTCCATAAAAATAATTGAAAAAATATTATGAAGTAATTTTTACCACTTTTTTTTTTGTTACCAATGACGAACAATTACCATATTAAATTTTTTGAAGTTGTTATAAAATTGGCTTATTTTTAATTATTCTAAGAAATTAATATTTTCTATATCCACTAATTTGTAATAAAGTCATGTCCAATTAGTACCAAAACCCAACCTATAACCTTCCAAAAACGGAGCTCATCACTATAAGACACGTTCACTCCGATGCAACCCTCTTTGTTCAACACCACCACGTCCCATACCATGAATCCATCGGTAAATTACAAATCTGCCACTCCTCAAATTAACTTTCTTTCCTTTTTTATATTCAAAAGAATCATTTTATGTTGAGTATTGTTAATGTTTGTTAACTCCGTGAAATGGATCAGCATAGAAGTCTCTCCGGTTCGTCGCAGAGTCCTAGATCTCCGTCTTCGTCGCAACCGTTTCTTTCTGTCTCCGTCACCGATCCGGTTAAACTCGGCAATGGCGTTCAAGCCTATATCTCTTACCGCGTCATCACTAAAGTATTATTATTATTATTATTATCATTATTATTAATTCATTCGTTTATTCTTTTTTATTTGTTTTCTTTCTCTTTTCTTGGAATTTTTTTTTTCCGAATTCGAGTGGAGACATGATTGAAGAGTTTGAAATGCTGAGAACATAAAAATTATATATGTTTGTATGATTGATTCTACTGAGAAATGTTCAGTTTAGGGTTTTTTATGTTCGATGCATCAATGATTTTGATTTGATAAGATTTTAACGTGTGGTTAATTTTCCCCCCGTAAATCGCAATGAATTCAGTTAAATAATGATCTAGAGCATTGTGATTAGATAGATGGAAAAGATAATGATCGGAGCTAAAATGTCTAGGGTGGATTTAGTGTGATGTTGTTCGAATTTCAGTTCTGTTGTGAATTTAGTATAATGTGATCTACATTTATGCATTAGCTTTTTAACTGAGGTGGAAGGAGGATGGTTACAATGAGTAGCTTGATATATTGGCTTCTCTCCTCGAGTCGGTCACCGAGGTGGCGCGGATTGAATGGGGTACTTGCGTAGATAGTCTGACCCAAGTAAGAATGTATGTTAGGTGAACGTATGAAGATTAGATAGATTTTTGCCACTCGGATCGGCTGATATATATATATAGAGCTTCATTGGGAAGTTATGGTTCAGGCTGAGATATTCGTGGAGGGTATCCTGGCCAATACTGCACAAGGAGAGCCGAGGCAAAGGGGAAAGGACCAGGCTCCTATCAGTTGCTGAGCTGTCCTTGTAGTAGGGCTTCCCCCCAGCCAAGGTGGGCCTTCGACATTCATGTCCTATTTTTGGTGTTGGGCCCACTCTGGTCTGGGTTCGGCCTCTGTCGACAACAGTTATAAATAATAATTATTATTAAAAATGTGTGCTTGTTGATGCCTGTTTTAGCATCGCTGTGGTTGTTTTTATGTGTGAAAGGAATGAAGAGAGACCTAGATAAAATAATTATGGTTATGGTTTTCCAGAAGCAGAAGGTTTTGTCCTATTAGGATGATGGACAATTTTCATTTAACTTAAATGGTGCCAGAATATTTTATTATTCTTAATTTCCACATGACTATGATCTTTATTTTAGCTTCAGTATACTGGTATGGAAATACTTTCTATTGCTCTAAATACTCTGTATAAAATTCATTGATTAGCATAAGCATATATATGAAATTTCTATAAAATACTAAATAATTAATGCCTTTCCTATTGTCAATGCAAAGATTTTCTCTTTATTAGTTTGAGTTTTTCTCATCACTCCTGGAGTTCACAGGGAGATGTTTTACTAAACATCTGCCTCATCATTGTCTGACTACCTGAAATAATTTGGCAGACAAATTTTCCAGAATACCAGGGACCTGAGAAGATTGTCATCCGGCGATACAGTGACTTTGTTTGGTTACGTGATCGCCTCTTTGAGAAGTACAAAGGAATTTTCATTCCCCCTCTTCCAGAGAAGAGTGCTGTAGGTAACATCTAAGCAGGACTTTCTTGCATTTTAATAATAGTCTAAAACTAGCTATACTGTCATTGGAATTCTTATAATATTACTTCAACACTCTTTTGATGCTTTAGCTTCCGGTTTTATATTCATTTTCAGAAGTTATGTTGCCTTTTTATTTATTGTAATGGAAACATCTTGACTGTGGGAAACTGCTTCGGAAGTACCCTTTCATCTACTTTGCATGTTATCTACTTTAGTCTCAGTTTTCTGATGGAGCTTAGTACCATGAATTAGTATTTTAATTCTCCCTTTTGATCTTTCTCGTAAGAAGACTTTTCAGAGTTTAACATACTATTTTTTGTAGATGGCATGAGAAGTGATGCATTTAGTTGGTGGTTTGTTTAACAATGGGCCTACACTGATGTCGACTAGTCAAAGTTGATAGTCATGTTGAACTCTTGCATTATGTTTATAAATTTTCTTTATAGATGTGATGCTTTGTTGTTCAATGTTGATCACTTATGAAACGGCTTCCAAAATTTCAGATATATTGTGATTGTAACTTAATTCAATAGAGACTTGAAACATCGCTGTTCAATGTTGATTTAAAGCCAGTTAAAATCCATTTTGGCTTCACTTCTGGTTTGTTATTGCAGAGAAATTCCGTTTCAGTGCTGAATTTATCGAGATGAGGCGTCTAGCATTGGATACATTTGTAAATAGGATAGCATCTCATCACGAACTTCAACAAAGTGAGGACCTGAGGCTATTTTTGCAGGCTGAAGAAGAGGTGATGTCCCATTTTTAGTAGAGACTATTTTAGTTTTGTCCTCTATGCATTTGTTATCTATACCAAACATCATTTCTTTTGTTTCACTTTCCTTTTGCTGTGCCATTTTTAAGAAACTGTTTTTAGTCTAAATCTTCTGTTAGATCTAATCTTCGTGATTAAATAAATTGTTTAGTTTGATGGTGAGTATCCATAAATCAAATAATTGGTTTCATATTCATTAGCTTACATTAGTAATTGGTTTATAAAAAATTGAATCATGCATTATGGTCACTGATTCCAACTTCCTCACAATAACTATACATGCTGGAGACTGGGATGTGGAATGTGTAAGACTTGTGATCTTTTTCTGTCTCTCTACCATGTATGTGTAGCTACTATTTGCAGTTATAAATGCTCTAGTTATGATTTTTTTTTCACATTTCACTTTTAGGGGAAAAGAAAAATCTAATTTATGATTTATTTTATTAAACATATTATGCAATTGTTCAGACAATGGAGAGATTAAGGTCCCACGAGAATGGCATATTCAAGAAGAAGCCATCTGATTTTATGCAGATTTTTAAGGTAAGACTTGATCTAATGGTATTATGGATGGTTTTCATTTACTAGGTTGAAATATGTTAAACGGAGTGATTTTAAACTTGAATTACCGCACTATTTTCTTGTTTGAATTGACCTAACAATGGGTCCTTCTTTTGTCTGTTAATATCTTTGAACACATGGGACTCATGAAATATAGAATAAATAATCAATATATAAATAATGTAAAGGATGCTATTGGAATTAAGTACAAATAAAAAGTACAAAATAAAAGTTATTTGAGTTTCTTCTTTTAGTATAATAATTTTGACAAAGGAAGTTGATTCTTGATCAGCTTGAAATCATTTCTGGTTTTCTTTTTGCAAATTGTCAAGTCATAATTGATATGGAGACCCGTAGAGTAGCGTAATGGACTAGAGAATACCTGGTTTTAATTTTTTCCTGGATACACCACTGTAAACCACTCTATACATGATAGTTTCATTTTGCTTCATTATTGTGAAACTATGCCACTGGAGCATTTCACTTTTGGATTGTCATTTCCTTAGATATGCGGACATGGAATGCAATGTAAACAATCTGTCAGATTTCAACTTTCCTCTGTTTGAGACATTTGTTTTTGTTAACCTATCTGGGTTGAGTCTTCTCTGCTGTCTGTCCAGATGTTTTGTTATGTTAGTGACTACAATAACAACAACCAAGCTTTAGTTGTTGTGTAAATTTTGACAGGATGTGCAATCGAAAGTGAGCGATGTTGTCCTTGGGAAAGAGAAGCCAGTGGAAGAATCTGATCCTGAATATGAAAAGCTGAAACGTTACATCTTTGAGCTTGAGAACCACTTGGCTGAAGCTCAAAAGCATGCATATCGCCTTGTGAAGAGGCACAGAGGTGATAATTGAATTTAAGGTTTTAGTTTGGTTCCTATTTTGTCATCTGTATGTATTGTCCTTTTTTTTTACACTTCTCTGCTTCCTTTCTACACTTCTTACACTCTTTCTGCAAGATCACTTCATTATTCAAACCTTACTTTATAATGTTCATGCAGAGTTGGGACAATCACTGTCAGATTTTGGGAAAGCAGTAAAACTTCTAGGTGCTACTGAAGGAAATACTCTCGGGAAAGCATTCTCTGAACTTGGGATGAAATCAGAGGCTTTATCAGTCAAGCTGCAAAATGAGGTAAGTCTCCGGTACTTTATATGTGTGCTTGCTTGATGGTATATACATGGTATTGAAGGGTGAAAACAAGAATCCTAATATGACTCTGTTATGCAGGCCCAACAGCTCTTGATTAATTTCGAAGAACCTTTGAAAGATTATGTCCGTGCTGTGCAATCTATTAAGGTAGTTCTGGTTCTGTTCTCATTCATTATTTAATAACTACATTTTATAACCTGGTGAAAATATTGTGTTTTTTCGTTGATATATATATATCAACGAAAATGGGAACATGACTTTACTTTTATGCTCCTCCAACCAATCCCCCGAGAATGGCATAAAATGGATTGTATGAGCTTATTTTTCAATCTAATGCCCTTCTTTTACATTCTTAAACAGGCAACAATAGCAGAGAGGGGCAATGCCTTCCGGAGACATTGTGAACTGTCTGAAACAATGAAGCTGAAGGAGATTAATCTGTATATTTCTTGCTGTCAGTTTTTATCATTTATTGTATGGCGGAAAATCATTCCTTTTTTCCATGACATGCTTCTGTGTTTGAATTAGCATTCATAATTTGTTGCATATGGCCCCTTACCCCCAAGCAAAATTCTTGTGACTTGTCTCTAACTCTATAGAAATGCATATAGGCATTTTTTTGCTTGTGCCTTTTATTCTGCTTATCTGGTATATATAAATTTAGGTTCATTTTAATGTGGCAGATGCTAAAATACTTTTTATTAATTTATTGAATGCTAGAAGACTGTTTGATGTCTTATATTCTGACAATAATTTTTTTAATGCAGTGACAAACTCATGCTAATTCGATCTGATAAAGTTGGGGAAGCCGAGTATGAATATAATCAGGCAAGTTCAATTATTATTGGCATCCATACGAGAAATTATAAATATACAATTTGTTTGGCTGGACTGACATGATTTGATGTTGCAGTTGAAGGCAGAGAGTGAACAAGCAACAAAGACATTTGAGACGATTGTGAGATTAATGAATGAAGAAATCGGGCGTTTTCAGGAACAGAAAACGATAGATATGGGGACTGCGTTCCATGAGTTCGCCAAAGGTCAGGCACGCCTAGCAAATGGCATTGCAGATGCATGGCGAAGTTTGATTCCTAAACTGGAAGCATGTTCACCTTCCCACAGAATTAATCAATGAGAACGACCTAGCAAAAATGAAGTACTCCTCCATGAGTGGTTACAATGACTAGAGTATGGCAGAAGCAGCTCTTGTTTTGTAAAAGGGCTTACGGAGTTACCTGCTATTTTGAATTATGTTGTAAAAGATGTGATTTTCTTACAAAACTTGATTTTGTACAAATTATAAACAAAGTAAAAAGGTACATCTTTGAAATGTCATCTTTTAGAACATCACTTCCTCTTATACTTGTAGTTCACAATAATAAAAGTGGATTGGCCTCTTCCAAAAGGGGGTTTTCTTTAAAGTGAAGGAATGTTTTATCTAGGGGAGGGATCCATTTACTCCAAGAGTGAAAAAACCTATTTCACATCTTAGTCATCCAATCTTAGAAAATCAAATGGTTTAGATCTACTCATCAAACCAAACCATTGGATTTCCAAAGAATGAATGATCATGATGTGAAATAGGTTTTTTCCACTTAGAGTAAGTGGATCCCTCCCCTTTTATATCTATCTATTAAAACAAACTATGCTTAGGCATATTTAGTTGTTTACATGTTAGTAGTTGTATTCCCAGATGTATAACCTTATATCCAAGTGCCTACAAAAATTCTCATTCTTGTCCTTAAGGTATTTCTCATCAAACTTAGTCTATATGCACCCTCCATTATCTTGACATTTACTTACTAAACTTATCAACCATTGTAATGCTCATACAAAAGTTTTCATGTTTCTCATAGGAGATGAAACAAAATGCTTATTCTTGGGTGAATGCATTCTGTGTCTATTATTCTACTCTTGTATGTAATGTCCATCATAAGAATAATGTTGAACTTACAAAACAGAGTTATGAAAATTGGATGAGCCCAAAAAATTTCTTTCACATTATTTGTATTTTCATCTATTCTATATCAATTCTAATTTATGTGTTAATAACTTCATTTTAACTCACTATAAAATTTGTATTAAAATGGCAAAAAAATGACCCAAATTGCAGTAGGCAAATAATTAATGAAAGATTTGGTAGTTTACAAATGAAATGATATGTAATTTTCATATATGGGATTAGATGAGTTTTATCTTAAAATTGACACAAACATAATTACAAATATTTTTATTTGAGGTTCTACTCGGCTCTAATGCAAGTTAGTGAATGTCCTTCCATGCCATCAGTTTATAACAAAAATATTCTATATATATTGTAAGTATCAAATTTATTATCATTTACTTATTTCTATTTGTTTGATCAAATCTATTAATTATTTACTATAACTATTAAGTGTTCCAATTGAATGATAATTATTTTTGATGAAGAATCACTTATATATGAATATATATGATTTAGAATGTTAAATATATATTTTTAAATCACACATGTCATACATAAGATGCTTATCTTATAGTGTCTTATCCTAAAACTAAAATAACTTCCACATTGACATTGTTTCTAATTATAAAGTATGATGTTTATGTTGGATTGGACATGCTAAAGGTTTCCCCAAACTGAATGTTAATGAGACCAATTTTTAGCTCCAATCTGGCCATGAATATAAAGGCTTGCTCAAACCTTAATGTTGAATTTTTAGTTTTTGGACTATCCCTATTGATTGATTATGAATTTATGATGAATCTTCCCTTTTAAATAAAACCTTCTCAAAATTATGTACGTGCAAAATTTTTATGAGATAAAAAAGTTATATATTGAATGAGATTTGAAATGATATATACAAGTTTTAGTCAAATTATATATTCCTTTCTTTTTTTTTATACCTACATTATCACTCTTATTTATATACGTATATTACACTAACTATCCATACACAATAAAAAATATTATTTTTTAAACAAAATGAGTATAATTTAAGTTAAAAAAAATGATATATTGTCTGATACAAATCCAAATAGTTCAAGAGTCAATGTCTCTTTAATATTTTTGTTTCGTTACAAAATGTATCAATAATTTTTATAAGATATTGTTCAAATCAATGTAACAAACTAAAAATAATGAAAATATATTAACTCAAATACTATATATTTTGTTTAGTTTCAATAAAATTAAAAGTAAAGAATGTTAATGTAATTTATTCTACATGATTAGTATAAGAAAATAATGTATCTCTTGATATAATGAGATAAATTATCTCATCTAGCCACTAAAATCGTAACATGTGTACCATTTAATCATTTTTTACAAAAATATTTCTAAAACTAAACAAAACAATACATATGTCATTTTTTGTCATTTTTTAGTGGTTGAATGAAATAAATTATCTCCTAATACGAAGAGATATTTTATTCTAGTAGTATAAATGGAGTGTACCAATAAAAGAAGATAAATAAGATATTTTATTCTCAATAAGACAACCTCTTCTATTCAATCCAACCAATCAACAACTATTTTCATTGTATGAACTCTCAATCAAAACAATGACCACTTTCACTATCCACTCTCATTTACATTTCTTCACAATTCCTCCAATATCATCAACCTCAATTTTCTCTACCTCCTTCAAAGACACCAATAAACAATTCAGTTTTTCCAAATGCACCAAACTTTTCAAGTCAAAGATAATTGTCTACTCTTCTTTTTCCTCAAAGGATGCTGCTTCTGGTGACAACACACAAAGGTTGTCTTTTCCTTCTTTTTTGTTTTAAAAAAGTGATTTTTTTTTTGTATAAAGAAAGTGGTAAGTTGTTTTTTCACAAACAAAAGTAATTATTTAAAATTTTACCTGTGCCAATCTGGTTTGTTTGTCAGACTTTTACTACTAAGCAAAAAGCTGAAATTAAGCTTTCCTAGGAAGATATATTTTTCAGTTTCTCAGACAATCAGTTTTTGCCAAAATCACTTTTTTTAAAGACGAATCAATCAGGTCCTTATTATTTACTCTTTTGGCTATTGGGTTTGTCTAAATTGATTCATATGTGAATTTTTTCTATTGGTGTGGCCAGTAACTTCTGCATCATTGAGGGGCCAGAAACAGTTCAGGATTTTGTTCAGATGCAGCTTCAGGAAATTCAAGACAACATAAAGAGTAGGCGCAACAAAATCTTTCTTCTCATGGAGGAGGTTAGTTTTTTGTGGCACTTCATCATAGCACACATATACTTAGTCTGTGTCAAAACTTAGCTACACCCAAGTTTGTTACACTAGGGTGGAAGATTTAAATTGTGGTTGCAGTTACATTTCGTTTACTGCAATTGCGGGAAAATGTGGTTGATACAGTCCTAATTATGGCCGAGATGATTTTCGGGAGACTTCCTTAATAGCAGTATTGCGGCCGCAATTTAAAACCTTGACTAGGATTATACAAGAAACTCTCTAAACCATATTAACATGCTTTTGATAATGAGTATTGAGTATGGCAGGTAAGGAGACTACGTGTGCAGCAACACATAAGAAGTGTGCAAAAAGTTTTCAACGAGGACGGAGAGGAGGAATCATATGAGATGCCGGAAATTCAATCATCAATTCCTTTTCTTCCTCATTTGGTGAGTCCCTAATTAGAAGTACCGGAGTCCCTAACCGCTTGTTTTAAACATTTGTTTTTTTTGTCATCCTTAATAACTCCCTCTTGTTTTTCTCTCAATTGCTTTATGATACTGAGATAAAGATGGAGCATTTGGTATCTTTTATCTTAACTTACCATGTGCTCTTCCCATTGAAGTAGACGCCCAAGACTTTGAAGATGCTCTACCTAACAAGCATATCATTCATCTCTGCAATAATGTTATTTGGTGGGCTTATTGCGCCAACGGTAATTTTATTACATTTCGTGTTTTATTCTATTGTAATCTATAGCAGGGAATCAAACTTTACTCTATGAGTTGATCCTTTTGTGCTCCCTATTTGTTACCGGGACCTATCCTGAATTACCCTTTATCAGGGGTTGCTGTGTTAAATGGAAGGGAAATTTTTAGCTTGGTAAGTAAGGTGGATGAAGAATATTAATGTAGACCAGGATAAAGGAAGCCATTGCCATTGAATAATTCAAATGAAATAATAAGTAAATATAGTCATTTTCGGCGAGTCTCACCTCAATGGTAAGGTTGATGCTTAGTGATGAAAAGGTCACAGGTTCAAATCCTGGATACAGCCTCCACTTGCAGGGTACGAACAGAGACCAACTGCTGAAGAAGTTGCAGAGTGAAGCAACTTGATAAGGATCATTGTAGAAGATTGAGTAGCTAATAAGTAGTTAGCCAACTAATATGGAATAACTATCTGCTGTAACAGAAAGCTAGTCAGTAAGGAATAGTTATCTGTTGTAACATATAGAGGAAATTACAATTCTCATTCTATAGGTAGCTTGTGGCTGAAGATAGTTAATCAGTTATTAATTTCAATCCAAAATTGTAACCTTTCTTTTCTCTGTTCTCTATTCTTGCACAATAATAAGATAGTTCGAATTCTTTTCTTTCTCATAAGAATTTCTGCTTCTTGTTACTGAATTTCCGACATTCTTCAAATAAGTATTCAAACGATTACATTTCCTACGAAAAATACTTCATCCAAACACTCACTTAAAGTAGTCTGGTAAAAGTAGTTTAAGTCACTCCGATAGTATTTTATGAATTTATGTTGCTTTATAGCTTCTAGCATTATGGATATGGCTGCAAAAGCTGTATAATCTGTAGATCTCAACCATGGTTTATATTTAGTTTAAATATTGATTCCTTATGTTAATGGCAGCTGGAGCTAAAGTTAGGAATAGGTGGTACCTCATATGAAGATTTCATAAGAAACATGCATTTGCCTATGCAACTAAGGTATAGTGTTGTTTGATTTTTGCGCTTCATTAATTTACGACTTCCCTTGGTGGAAACTGTTCTGTTCGAGAATAGGTGATTTGCTCGACCATTACCTGATTATACTTTGTTTACTTCATCAATGCAGTCAGGTCGACCCAATTGTGGCATCCTTTTCAGGTGGAGCAGTGGGCGTGATTTCAGTACTGATGTTAATTGAGGCTAGTAATGTTGAGAAACAGGAGAAGAATATGTGCAAGTATTGTCGTGGAACTGGTAAATTCTGTTCCTACTCTCTAAGAGTTCGTTTGTAAGTTGGGTTTTGGAGGAGAAAAGAAGGAAGGCTTGGGAGCCATGAAATATACTTTCGATATAGCTCTGAAGCTTTCCCTCGAAAACTTAACTCGAAATTCATTCTCTTAATACATCTCAGTCATGCACATTTTAGACACATTGTATATTTTCTTGCCATTGTTTAAGTAATTACACTGTTCAGTAGAGTTGAAGTTTTAGTGGTTAAGAAATCATTCTTATTGCACTTAATTATTAATACAATAGAATTTATATGCAGTAAGTTTGCTGTTCAACATTTGGACATATCTTTCACTATTTAGTCAGGAATTCAGGATCTGCCACCAGATTTAAAGAGTTATATTAAGTTCTTTTTACAACTGTGGATAGGATACTTGGCCTGTGCTCGATGTTCTGCGAGTGGCGTGTGCTTGAATGTCGATCCTATTTCCGTATCTAATGCTTCTGTCAAACAGCTGCAAGTTCCTACAACTAAAAGGTGTCCAAATTGCTCTGGTGTGGGAAAGGTATAGAATCTGTAAACATATCTTAAGTCATTTGCTCAGAGTATAGCCTTGTATAGTAGTACTTAGGATAACTTTAAATGGTGAGTGTCTTTTATGTGTTTTGCACTAGGCGCATTTGGGTTAACAATTTAATAAGAGCTTATCCATCACTGTTAACGACAAGTAATCACTTCCGTTATAAGGTTTATAATATAATCGTAAATTGGGATTACTTTGTTATCGATTTAAAAGATAAGGGACTATATGATATAAACAAATTGATAAAAGCGATCAAGGGACTCAAATATGCGATTTCCCTATTTGTTATCATTGTTTATAGATTGGGCAGAAGCAAATTATATCAGTAAGTATATTGGCTAGTAGTTAAATGCAGCCTCTTGTTCTATAAAAGCTATATGATTCACTTATATAGTACACTCCTGTCACAATTTCACTATTTAATCAATATCTGATTTCTATTACCCAATTTTTGGTGTATTATGCATTTGGATAGTGAACAGTATAATTATGCATTTGGATTCATAATAATGTTGTATGTGCAAGTGTAATTTATGCAACTGATTGAGTTATAATTAGTTCTCTTTCACTATTAATCTTGCTTGCTTTCCAGGTTATGTGTCCAACATGCCTTTGCACAGGGATGCTGATGGCAAGTGAACATGACCTCAGAATTGATCCATTTGACATGTGAACATGATTCGAGGACTTGTAATGTTGTTGCTTCATATGTATTTTCAGAAATAGGATCTCTCATCTCCAAAAATTCACTTTTACGGCTGATCCTAAGTCCGGATAAAACGTAAAGGTTGTGTTGGGCTGTCGACAACCAATGTAGAACTTTGTCAAATCTCTATGATATGGACCAACGATGAAAAAACTATATAAAGGAATTATAGTAAGACCCTGACATTATATTTTGTAAGGATTATTCGTCCTAAAGTTAGAGGGATTGCCAAATACTCTACTTGACATATCTTAATAGCAGGAAAAGGAGACAAATAGAATCATACAAACATAGTGCTATGGACAAGGTCAAGTGTTTTATTTTTGGAGAAGTTTATGATTCAACTTATTGTGTTGGAAATGGTCACTGGATAATGTTAGAACTGTAAGTCCATTAGGATCTTGACAAAGTCTTGGTCTCACTCAAATGGGAGTATACTATTTTTTGGCCATGCCGTGATTAACAAGTAACTGTGATAACTGAACTGTTTGCAATGTCTACATGTTATGTTATTGTTTTAATGTGAGTTTATCTCTAAAACAAATAGTTTTTTATAGAACTAATATGAACAATTAAGCCTATATTTATCTTTATTTCACAAAGTGCATGATCTTCAAGTTGCTAAATGATTTAAGAAAAAATATACTCACTTTAGATGAATCATTTTATACCATTATTGTCTCAATCTGTGGAGATTACAATAATCTATGGGATTGTCATGCATTTGTGGAAGTAACCACTACCATGTCCATAATGCTAATTTGTTTGTTTATTTAGAAGAATATTTATTGGTACTTTCAGGTTGGTTATTAATATTCAGTTATACAATATCATAGTAGTAATATGTTGTACAGTAATATAGCATGTACGACATTTTGGTCTAGTGGTTTAAGGGTCAGATTTAGGCCTTGGTCGGAAAGGGGTGGGTCCATGTCTCATTGTTGTCGATATTTTTGAATTTTTTTCTTGAGTGGCTGAGGCAGTAAGTACATACTTACACATGTTTTTAACGATTGAAACATTGTAGTAGCACCCTAAAAGCAAAGGATCCTAGAAATCTTACTATAAAAGACCATCAATTTAAGGGGGAATGACTATAAGAGACTCATATTTAAAGGGTTGATTGATGGAAACTCAAATATAGTAAGATGAATTGAAGATGTTACACAATAGAAAAGAAAGAAATGGGTAAGTTGAAGCCAACCAATATTAATTTAACAACAAATATGTTTGATAAAGAGACATTGCATGCATATTATATAGAAAATATTAAAATTACACTTAGAGTAAAGTTCCAACCTGGTTGACACAATTAAAGTTCTAATACACTATTGCAGCTTTAGGTGAAGGTGACAAAACACCCTTAGATAGAAAGCTAACAATTAATATTATTTCTACCCTTATAATATTTATTCATTTATTTATATAGATTTATATATATGGATTTGTTAACACCCAATTTTGTCTGGCTTTTATGTTTAGTCTCGAATTGCAGATTTCATGTTCCATGCTTTTAGGTTCTTCACGGTGATATGCTCTATACCGTTGTTGAACACAAAAAAGTGAGCATGATTATTCACTGCTAGTGTTGGATAAACCCTAGACAAGATGTTAGTCTTTCCTCCAGCTCCAAAACTTTCCACGACAGAGTGATCAATCTAAAATAAACAAGATAAATGAATAATTACTATATGGTAACTCTAAATCTTTAAATGTAATCAAAGGTTTAAAATTGTATCTATTTATAATTGAAGCGGCAACGATATCATTTTGATTGTCTTTACCATTATAATAATGGATGTAGGTTATATTTTTTCACAAATATTCACAATAATAATTCAGCTTTAATCTTACTAAAGTTAGACTTTAAATACAAAAATATTAACAATTACAATAAATTTAATATATCCATAATTTAAATAATTTAAAACCTTAATCTAATGTATAAGACAAATAGGTGAAATTCCACATACCAAACTCCTAAGAGAAATTTTCTTGTTGACTAAATTCACATCTACAAAACCACCAAATGATGGCTTGTACAATTCACTGTTCAAAGAGGAACTGTTGAGAAATGCAAAAAGTTAGAAGAAATGTATTATTATTAAAGAAATGAAATTGGAAATCCTCAGCAACATTTGAATTACCTTCTTGCATCAGAGCACATGAGAACCACATGCTTATTATTATTTGAAGCTTTGAAAATTGTGAAGAACACAGGAGTGAACTCTTCTAGTTTTTCTGAAGCCAAAGTCAGAAACCCAAATGGTCCAACTCCACCTTCAAGCTTTAAACCCTTTTGAACACAAAGATCCTCTGCATTTACCCACTTTGGATCAAATGCCTCAGCCTTATCCAAGCTTGAGAATGAGAATGTAACTTCTACATCAGCCTGCACACTATATATTTTGTCATTAGCTACAAATTGCGGACTATATTACGTGATGCGGCCGCAGAGTTGCAGTGGCGATGACCGCCACAACCACATTACACCACAATTAAGATGCGACATAGAATCACAATGATGTGGTCACATTGGACCACATATAGGCCAAATCAGGTTGCATCGAATTCAAATCTTTTTTTCTTAATCACAAAGTAACTCACCGCATCGCAATAACAATAATCGTAACCGTGATACCGCAATATAAAACACCATGATAACTATAAAGAAGTTTATGGTTGGAATTAATTAATAAGATGACCTGAGCAGCAGTGATTCCTTTAACTTCAACATAATCTCCCTTCTTAAGCTTTTGGTTTCTCATATTAACTTCTTTCCCTCTGAGACTATTTAATTCTTCAACAGGCCATTGTACCAATTGTCTCCCATGAGAATCAAGCCAAACGGTTCTTGGAATTGCCTGAAATGTTTAATATGCAGATAAATAAAACTACAAAAAAGCAGAATTTTGTATCTTTGTGCTTCATGATAGTTGAAATCCATATATAAGAATAAAGCATAGGTTATTTTTGTTCTCCATGATAGTATCTTTTGTGCTTATTTTATATCTCATGTGTTGTCCCGACACAATAACAATAAAAAATTAAATTTTTAATTAAAGTGATATGTTTTTATTAACACATGATAACATATAAGACATGATCTATAACAACATTTCAATTTGCATTTTATTATGAAGGGTGGGACTGCATTCCATTATATTGATAAAATGAAGTAACAAGTTATACCTGAATTATTAAACTATAATATTGCAAATGGAGGAGGGATTCATTCATAAGTCTTTTAAACTTACTACACATCTTAACCATCAACCCTAGGGAAATCCAATAGTTTGTATTAGTGGGTAGATCTAACCATTTGATTTCCCTAGAATTGATGGTTAAGATGTAAAATAAGTTTAAAAAACTTACTATATATTGGAGTAAGTGGATTCACATCCTAACACGTTAGTAAAAAAAATTAAATTTCATGTACTTTATACCTGAATTCCAGCCCAACCTTTCTTTACATCATCCTCTTTGGTATCTGATTCATTTGCCCAGGCCCACAAAATCCTTCTATTCTTGCTTGGGTCATAGAATGATTTTGAAGCATAAAAGTTGCCATAATCATATCTAAGGCCACCCCAACCATCCTCTGAAGTGTTATCCGGGATATATTTATCCTTATTCCACAAATATGTTCCAACAGTATAGTATTCATACCTAGTCATATCAAGGCTATTCTTCATAACATGTTTAACATTATTCCCAAACACGGATGGATCTAACCCATTTCTCCCTCTCAAAGAAACCGGGTAGAAATCCGGGCACTCCCACATACCCGTATGTGGCGCTGAATGGATCGGGTGTTTGGCCCGAACCCAATTCACAAAATCCTTGCTCCTATACAAATAAGCCATTCCTCTATTTTTCACTTTGCCACCAACCAACATCCTCCAATGCCCATCCTTGCTCCACCATGCAGTGGTAGGGTCCCGAAACGCACTACCATTGATATCATCATCGAATACAATCGGGTTGAAGGCATCGGGCTTTACCCATTTTCTAAGAAACGGGTCAGATATATTCTCGGGTATGGCATAGCATTGGACCTCATTGCCTTTCTTATCAACAACTCCAGTGTAAAGGATCACAGGTCCTTTACCTGGGAGGATAGTGGCTGACCCAGACCAACATCCATATTTGTCAAAGCGTTTAGATGGGTAAAGACCTGGTTCAAGTACTTTCCAATTAATAAGGTCCTTCGATACCGAGTGACCCCACACAATGTTACCCCACACTGCACCTTTGGGGTTGTATTGGTAAAATAAATGGTACACTCCATTGTAGTACATTGGTGCTGCATTTTGGTAGCATTATGGAAGAGAATTAGTTTACATGCATGTTACAATACAACAATAATATTCCTATATGTAAATTTAACATTTTGGTTACAAAATATAAAGAGATGGTCGATCTCAATAGTCAATTTTGGAAAGACTTAGTTCATTACTCCGACTGAATTGCTGATCCTTTAAATTGTCTCAATCATCTTGTAACTATTTTTGTTCACTTTCTCTTAACTCTTATTTTATTTTAATAAAATTTCATTTTGCCGATAAAAAAGACATTAATGAAATGGTCTTTGAAAAGAAGAAAATAAATGAAAAGGAAAAACATAAAAGTAAAAGGTGGAAAGAATGAACTCATACCATTTGGGTCTGCATGTGAATGTGATTGATCAATGCATTTGTACATTACATCCAATGGACATGATGAAACAAATAGAAGAACAGAGATGGTTAGAATCCCATAATGAAGGAAAAAAAGGTCATTATGAATGTGTTTGAAAGAGGGGAAAATAATTTTGTAGAATAAATTTTGGACAACAAAGATAACATCTATCTTCATAAAAAAAACAAAGATATCTAAAACTTATATCTATTCAACCTGGAAGTAAAGTTGTTGGATGAATATAGATAGTAAATGAGAAAAATAAGAAAAAAACTTATTATATGAATGTTGTAAGATAAAGTTGTGTATGGAATTATGTTATAATGTTAATATAGCATTTTGTTAATATAGCATTTTGGCCATTTAAGATTACATCCGTATACACGGATGTGAGAAAGCCCGGACTGTCAATACGATCGTCGGAAATCACTGCCCGAACAAGGTCGGGCATCGTCCATTCGGGAGGTAATTGCCTCCCGCTTCTCCCAACCCCACTTGGTGGATTCATCACACATTTTTTACAATACCTCTTCACACTCAGGTGGAGCGCTTTGCGCGTCCGACCCATCGCCATTCATTCACTCTTAATACAAACTAATGATGATAGACTATTAGAAGATAAATATTACGAGAAAAAAATATACGCAGTGAAAACGTATGAGTTTTATACATTATCAATGTTGCATCATCCAGCAGTCATATATGTTGTACTGATTGTGTATAAATTTTACGGGCATCAATATTAACAACTACATAGATATATTATATACTTAGCAACAATATCACAAACACACAACTGACAATAGTCAAGTTTTTTTCCCTAACTACTTGAGGGGATAACAGTGATGATGAGATAAACTCTTCAACATCTGGGACTTATAATTGTTTGTAAGTTAATTAATCTAGGATTAGTCAATTATTAATTATTCAATTAATCGTATTGTTGTTAATTATAAATATAACTATATAAGAAGTGTTTTTCTTCTTAAAGAATCTAAATAATTAGAAGCTGAGTACATAAAAAGAAAGAAAAGTCACTTACATTCATTTATTTATTTATATATATATATATATATATATATGAAATGTGAATATTTAGTTATTGTGATAAATAAAAAATAATGCAACTAGACTTTCTTATAGTATTGAATGTTTAAGATAAGATAAATAAATTCATAATTTCTTAAGCAATGGCTTGAGGTTAACTAAATTTTAATGTTTAAGATGCACCCACAAATAAAGAATTTTTGTAATTTTGTCCATCTTTTATATTGTCTTCTTTTTAGAATGATCATGGTTTGGGTTATTATATATAATTATAGATTTTTCCAAGGTTATCTTTACTCCACGGTTGTAAGTAGAGATGGCAACGAGACCGGACGAGAACGGGTAGTGTATAATCATGCTCATACTTGCACTATTTTCGGGTGGCCGTGCGACTAGCGGAGAATCGTGGTACAAAATGTGTTTTCAATTCTAATTATATTTATATATGTTTTACAATATATGGGTATGCATGAGCTATTTTTGTGGATACCCATACAAATATTTTGACAGATACCCACAGGTTGAATATTTTTGCCATCTCTAATTGCAAGACCAGTCATTTTGTGGAATAATGTAAAACATCTGATTTTTTTTCTCATTCACGTCTCTGGTCCCTATATTGAGGAGTATTTTCTTTTCCTACGGTTTCATCTCAAATTGAATTTTTATGAGAAAAATAGTTAAACAAAGTATTTAAATCATACAAAAAAAAAGAGACATACGACTTACTTTTCAATACATCCTCATTTCATTCCCACTCCCACATATTTTCATATGGTCTTAACATGTTAAAAAACTAAATGATTAAAATACAATAACTAGATGATAAATTACAAAAATAAACTTACATCAACCTTATTGAATTTAAATTAGTCAAAATATCACGTCAGACACTCTCACCACATAAACTTTATCAGGTTGTTGAAATGATAATAAAAAAACAAATATATCAGTATCATAGGAAATTTACAATAGACAACATAGGAAAATTGAGAATCAAACCCAAATCATGTGGAGTGTGAATGGAGAGTTTGGCTTCTCTCCATTACATAGACCAATGGATACATATGATTATATTATGTGTCAAAAATAAAATTTCAATGGTCCAGATTTTAATTTTTTTTAATTTTTTTTTTAAAATCATCTCCTCTCACATACCCAGTACTGGAGAGAAATCCAATTCGTGAATGGAAGGCTAATCCCTATGAATAATATTATATTTTAAAAAATTTAATCTATCTCATCTAGTTAGATAAAAGTTTGATTACTATTATTATGTGTTTAAATTAGGGATGACAACGGGGTCGAGCGGACACAGGTAGTGCTTACATGTACTCATATCCACCTTATTTGCAGGTATCCGTGCAGATAGTGAGTTTTCGTGGGTACCTAATGAGTTTTCAAATTTAATTATATATTTATATATTTTATAATAATGAATATACAAAAATAATTATTAATTAAATAATATGACATGTATGATAATTTTATGGTTTTATAGTACAATCACTAAAATTTATTATGAAATAATTATAAGATAGACAAAAAATAATCTTAAAATAATATTAATAAAGTAGAATATATAAAATATTTAATTAAAAAGTAAATTTATAAATATGCGGTACCTGTGGGATGAGTATCATTACACTCGTTCCCACTAAGTGTGGAAACAGGTCAGACCGCCTATTAGGGGCCTGATACCTAGCCTATAACAGACCAGACCTTTTTGGTAAACAGATCAGACTTATGTTTCTCCAATAGCATATTTAACCTAAATAGGTCAGACTCATGCCTATTAAGCCTAAAAAGCCTAGCAGGCCGACCTATGTAATGTTATTATATATTTATAAATTATTTTTTACAATATGTACAATAAAAACTAAATAATAATTTTTTTATGTAAATCCACTAGGACTTAGAGACTAGACTATTTAATAATTGGACATTTAGTTGTTATGATTTGGACTTAAGTACATAACTCAACCGATATAAGTATGTAATTTTTCCTAGCTTGTAAATAATGCGTTGAATTTTTTACTTTAACATGCTTTTAAATAGGCTATCAGGTCAGATCATACTTTTAAACAAGTCAGAAATATGATTTGAATTTTTTTTAAACATGCTAACAGTCAAGACTTAGGCTCTTATATGCTATATAGGATCGGTATGTTTAAGGCAAAGTCTAGTCTGGTCTGACCTGTTTTCACCTAGTTCCTACTCATAAGTTACTTTTGCAGATACCCATTGTAAGTATTTTCATGGGTACTCACGAGTTAAGTTTTTTTGTCACCCCTAATTTAAATATTTTATGCCCAAAATAAAAATGAATGAACTTTTTTAATCGACAATTAATTACATTAGTAGAGGACAATACACTTTTTTCTTTGTCAAACCATCTTTGTCTAGTCTACTTATTAAAACCTAAAGAGAAATACTATCAAGTATGCTAAACCTAACTATTTTAACTTACGTTTCTCTCTAAGATAAAACACCACACGTGCTCTGAAATGGCTTAAACCTTCATGTGTGTTGCTTCTTTCTACTTGAATGATGTTTCCACAAAATGGTAAGAAATGAAACCTCTAAAGAAGTTTATAATTGTAAGTGGTAATGCTAAGGTATGATTAAAAATGACTCGTGAAGCAAGTTATCACACATTTGGGCCAATTCATATATAAAGCATATGCTTTTATTTTCCATATTAATAGAAATTAGGCGTGCATCTTCATGTGACACCCAAAAACCTTAGCAACGTGGAGGCCAAGGGATTAAAGACAATAAGGTTCCCACAACTTGAAAAGGATGGGTGCTTGCATGTACCACTTTCATTTCTAAGCATTGCATGTTCGTCAATAGATTTGTTGTCTTGCACGTTATCTCCCATCAATGAAAACATGTCATATTAATTAAAAAATTTAAACATTCATTATTATCACTTTCATTTCTGTTTTTGCTTCATTACTATTTGTATGTGACAACATATGAAACATGACCCGGGACAACATTTATTTTTATATCCTATGTTGGAAAGGTAAGTCAGTTTAGTGTAATGGGGTTCATAATTACTGAGCCATTTCATTTTTTGCATAAAAATGTACAAGAAAAAAGTATGTGCACTAGGTGAGTGCAATATCTAAAGTTAACAAATAACAAGGATAACCATAGTTACCTTTTTCTTCTTTTTACAATGACATTTTATATAATTAAAAGTTATCCTCGTCTACCCTTATTATTTTTTCCCTTTTTGGCATATATATTCAAAGTACCCAACTAGGTGTAAATATTCCAATATCTTTGTAAGTGTCACCATCTTCGATTCTCTTACAAAGTATGACATATATCACTAAAGAGCGACCCAAAAATGAAAAGGAAATTTCATGACAAATTGAATGGATATGTTATGAACTAGTATTTTAACATCTTCTCACTTAATGGGCTATTTTTTGGGTTCAAATGTTAGGATACTAAAAGATCAAGGTATATTATAGAAGGGAAGATGTTCACTTACTCCAACAATAAGTGAAAAAAATCTACTCCACATCTTAGCCATTAATTTTTAGAAAATCTAATGGTTTAGATCTACTCACTAATTCAAACCATTGAATTTTCCAAAAATTGATAACTAAGATATGAAGTATGTTTTTTCTACTTACTCTTGGAGTAAGTGGATTCATTCCCATTATAAAATATTGATAGGTGAGTGGAGTCGTTGCAGACGCATTAACCCTTAAAGAGGACGAAAACGTCAAAACATTAGTGAAAAAATAACTTTAAGGTAATATTTAAATCTTATATAAAACTCTCTCATATAATAAAATAGTTTTTTGGTAGTGTGAGGAATGATATATTACTACAAATTCTTCTATCCATAATAATGTGACATATATCATAAAATAATAAGGATTGATCCATTTACTCCAACATTAAGTTTTTAAATAAAATGATGATGATTGATCTATTTACTTAAACAGTAAATTTTTTAAATTTACTCCACATCTTAGCTAACAATTCTAGGGAAATCCAATGATTTAGATTTATTTACTAATTTAAACCATTAGATTTCTCTAGAATTAATGACTAAAATAAACTTACTCTTGGAGTAAGTGAATCCTCTTCCTAAAATGATATTTATTTATTAATGATTAGGTTACGGGTGATCACATATTCTCATATGGTCACTCCACTAAGTCAGTGGTTTACCCCAACTTCGAAGATTTAAGTTTGCATGAGTACTATTTCAGCTTCAAGTAGTAGCTTGGCCATGCAATGGATATAAAATCATGCTTTATATATATATATATATATATATATATATATATTTCAACAATCTTATTTTCACACTATCATTTTCTAACTTTTTACACTATTTTTTAATTAAAAATAAGAATAACTTTTCAATGTACATATTTTATTTTAAATCAATCAAGTGTGCATAACAAGGACTTCTAAAAATAAATTTTTATGCTAGAACCATTTACCGTATGAGAAAAATATTTATATACTGATAGTCTAAGAGTTTTTTACACTGTCACTAAACAACTCCCTTTAAAGTATAATTTGTGTGGCCATTTTCAAGCTTCCCACTCAACGTGCCAAACTTATTCAAAGCATCATTCAGAGGGCTCTTACATAAAAATAAAAATAAAATCTCCGTTGGACTTATTTTTGGTGGACCAGATTCTATTAATTAATTAACATAATGAGGTTAGTTGCTGATCGCGATCATAACATGGAAGAAAAAAATTATTGTTAATTTTCATTAAATAAGTAAATAAATAATGAAAGTGCAATGGTGAAACCAGGAATAGAAGAGCCCTTAAAAACAAATAACGGAAGAGGAAAAAAAAAAGGAGAAGTCATTGACACTATTACCATTTTTTGCCTTAAAATTTGGGTTTCCCACTTTTTGCTCAAACTGATTAATTAATCCTATCCATTACACTTTCAAGCCAAGAATGAGTTTAATTCAATTTTATATAAAAAAAATATCAACTTACAAGTTCTCTTATAACCTAAGAAAAATGAAATGTTTCACAAATTTATAATTAATTGGTTAAATTTATAATTAATTGGTTGATGAGTGACATATGTCACTTTATTCTAAATTTAAGAGAATTATCTATAAATAGATTTTATGAACGAACAAAGTTCATAAATTGTTAGGTGGATAAGTGTTTTTATTTTATTTTGTTAATTTATGATTAATTTCAACCCACTCTTATAAAAAATGAAACTCTTTTTTTTCCGGGTTAAACCTTTTTTTTATAAACCTAGTCAGGACTAGTGTACATGTTGAACTCCCATCACAATTTCATAGTTATCATATAAAGAGAAACTATTTGCATGGCACAAGATAACAAACTAAAGAAATATCATATTGAAAAAAAACTACCGTCAAAATGGTAAAAGGGTTATTAGGAAAACCTACTAAATATATAAGACATAATAAGTAAACTTAGGAACAATGAATTACGTACCATTAATCCAGTTCCTAGGTGGTTGAAAATGGAAACCAGTTCTGTGTAATGTGTCCACTGAATGAACTGAAAATGATTGAAGATTGGGGTGTATGGCATGAAAGGCATCAACACAATTGTTACAAATCATAGAAAGGGAGCAAAGTGCTATAAAAACATTAAGACACTTTGGAGGACCCATAAATATAAGAAACTTAGAAACAATATGTGAAGAGAGAATGGAAGATTGTGAAGGAAGAGAGGTACATATTGGCACTATTTATAGAAACAAAATAGGATTAGGAGGGAGCATGGTAGGCTTTACCATGTGTAACAAGTGCCCTCTGTATAGACTATAGTTAATAGGGTGTCAATTTTTTTAACTACACAACTAACTTTCACTTTCATACTTTTTATTTTTCTTACAAATATCTTACATTCACATATAGATTTATCATTGCCTTTATTTCATTTTAAATTTATCTATCTAATTAAAATTAGAGTAAATTACACTGACATCCCTTGAGTTTTAATAAAATTACATATATCATCCTCATTTTTATACATACATAAATAACGAAAAATAAGGAGGTGTTGTGGAGATAAGTCCAAATAGTATAAGAGTCAATGTATCTTCATTATTTTTACTTCATTATAAAATGTCTCAATAATTCTAAGAAGATGTTGTTTAAATTACTCTTATATTATTTTGTAAATAATAAAAATAATGATAATGTAAAGACATTGACTCTTATATTATTTGGGTTTATCTCCACAATATATAATATTTTGTTTGACTTAATTAAACTCATCACCCTTTTTGTTTAAAAATTATACTTCTCTCTCTTGAATGGTAGTGAATGTAATGTATATATATAATAAGTGGTTTGTGTAGGAACAAAAAAGAATTAATGATTTGTGTAATTTAACTAACGGATGTGAGTATAAATTACTTTATTAATTATTACACACCACGTATATGAATTTGCTCAATATTTTCTTGAAGTGATTATTGTATTATATTAATATAATCGACTAAGAATTAACATAAAGATCCATCTTGGATATACAAAGTATGAGATCATTATGAGGTTTTCATTAAAAAAGTGATAAAAAGATTAAAAAAAATATTGAACACAAGTCCAAATAAATAATAGTAATAATTGATTAAGAAAATAAAATGTACTACAAGTCCTTACTATTTCTTTGAAGCCCTTTTTTTATTCAAATATTAGTGTAAAAAACACAATTAATTTTTTTTTATAAATAATGGATACATTTTTTATTTGGCTCTTTACATTAAACTTTCATTTTCATTTAAACTTTAATATACACATTTTATATATTTTTTTATGATAAATAAGATTTCTCATTTTTTTCCACGTAAGATCTTTAAAATGTCTAGAAGGGAGGTGGTAGGGGTACATGGGTATGTAATTATAAAATAGAATATGTTGGAGAGCTATGGATGATAGCATAGTTATTAAAACTGTTTCGTGCTGACCGGTTGAACCGGTGAACCGGTCAAATACCGATACGATATAATAATTATATCTGTCATGCAATTATATCGGTAAAAATTGGCCAAAACTGGTCATACCGACCGGTTTCCAATTGAACCGTACCGGTCATACCAGTCGATTTTTATTTAAAATTAATTTTTAATGAAAATAAAAATAATTATTGTTTTTTTATTGATTTTTCAACATTAATGTTAATAAATTATATATGTATATCAAACTTTACCGGTATGCGGTTTAATTAGTGAACCACCAGTTAAACCATTATACCACTGTATCAGTACCCCTACCGATTTGATGACCGATATGTTGGATATTTCTGATTAATCCTAATCGTATCCCCGAAACAGAATGATTAGGACATTGTTCCGAAACCAAATGTTTATGCCCATACATAAACCCTAATGGAACAATCCTAATCCAGACCGAAGAAAACCCCAATTGGTTTCATAGTGAAGAAGAAAACGCATACCTTGGTTAGCCATTCTGAATGCTCCGAGGTATGTGGGTTGTAGGATGTTCCGGTTGCTAGAGCCTGATGGTTTTCCGTTCGCTCCGCTAGAGGGGAATCCAGAGAGAACGAGAGTGCTTCTGATGTTCCTTTTTGTCAAAGTGAGAATGAAAGGCTCTTCGCTTACCTTATGTCTTTCCCCTTCTCTTTATATATTGGTTTTGTGACATAAGTCACATATCCTCATAAACCAAATCCTTATAACATCAGTTACTCAATAAAATTCGTTACTCTGCAACTGGGGACCATAACCCATAAAGGTAACATTAACGGTTACCACTTAAGTTGCAATATTCTAATTCAGTCCCTTCATCAAACTAGAAATTGCCCGAAGGTATCTACACTCATAATATTTCATGACACATATGCCCTTAGCCACCAAATTAATCCATAAGACCATTTTATATATATTGGCTAAATACATAATGGCTATAACACAATTATAGAATTATATTTATGACCCATAAATTGTTAGAAATTCCAACACGATACAATATTAATAACATTTAATAGTTCATCTCAAATGAGTTGGAATACTAAAAAGTTATACATAATATGAAAAGATTTTGAATTTAATTGAATTGATTTAGTTACGTATGAAAAGATAATCTTATATTTATAAGATGTTATACATAATATGATGATTACAAATTCAATTATATGTTTGTTATGGGTGAATATACAAAAGTAATAGAAAAAATAATATGATATGACATTTTTATCTTTTAGATATAATGATATTTTTTGCTACTACCAATAATATCTCCTTATTTTTTTGATAAAGAACTAATTCATTTTGGGGGTGTGATTGCTCCTCCCAACAATATCGCTCACATAAATCGAATTATTGGCATTCAGATAATTAAATATAATGATATTATACTTCATATCCTTAAAACCAAGAATTAAAACAATAAATTTTCTTTTGAGTACGGGAGAAAAATGTTATTAGTTTATTATATATTAAAGGCACACAAAAAATTAGAGGCATTAACTCCCAAATGGATGAATTTGAAGAATGTACGTGTATTTAGTTTTATTTTTGCGGAGTGACGAAACCTTTTTGAAATTTGTATTATGACCTCCAAATCAAAAAATAACAATTTTGTCATGGTCATGTTTACTAATCTAATTTATCTTTCTTAACCCTGGGTATCCAAATATCACAAAGGTGCTAATGCTCACTAATTAAGATTCTAGTACAACAAACACAACAAAATTTTCCTCCCCAAATATTTGACACAAAAAACTTGAATGCAAGACATCTTTTTGATTTAGAATAGTTGCTCATCAATTGATCTATGCACTTTTGTTATTGCTAATGGGGAAATTGGTTAATGTCCTAATGTGAAGATCAACAAGTCATTTTCCTAATTATCAATTTCTCGAGTGATTAACAAAATGAATTGTAATAATATTAGATATCTTTGACTAATCATTCTAACTCTATTCCTACAAATTAGACCCACTACATGATTTCCACCAATATATTTAACATCTAAAATCATATCTTAGGTTATCAAACTAAAACAAGCATTAAGAATTAGAATAAACCACAAAATCAATTGGATAAATATGAATATACTGAAAGGCAGTAAAATAAATACATTAAGTGAGAAGTTACATTTAATCCCAAAAAGTAAGTAGTTATTAATTTCCAGGATAACTAAAAGAGTGAAAAAGAGAAGAGATGAAAACACTGCATGTAGGGGTGTAAGCGGTTGCAATTTAAACCGCAAAACCTATGGAATCACCGAACCACATTTAGTTTGGTGGTTTGGTTCAATTTTTTTTATTTGGAACCATTTAAGTTCAATTTGATTGAGGATTTTGAAAATTTAGGAACCGTTGGAATCGGACTAACCCGTATAAATGTGACATATCAGCATATGTCGATGAATCATGTCAGTGATTAAAGTATTTAATTCTGAAAGTAAATTTATGAAGCAGATGCAGATTAACTTTTTAGAACTTGAGGGCATTACTGATGATATAGAATTCTGTACCAAGCTGGCCAAAGAGGATTCCATAATTTTACTTCCGAGTAGGTGTTACTGTAGGACTCAAGAATTACCAAGCTTGCCATTCTTAAATTTAGTTGGACATTGTTCAAGATTTTGTGGACTAAATTTCAGCTTTGTGGTGTGTTGAAATATTATAGTTTAACTTGTACATGTGTCTTGTTGGGTTTGGGTAGTGCATTACATTCATCTTGTTGCTTTATTTTTGTATTCAGAAACGTGTTAATACCCGCTGGGTATACTACCTGCGGGTCTTTGGGTACCCAACATATCTATGGCTACCCATAAATTCAAAATTATTAAAAATAATTATAAGTAATTTATGCACTTGTATATCTACGATCTTATATGTTATTTAGATAATCAACAAGAGTGAAAATTATAAAACTTAATTTAAAGTTTTAAATACAATTTAGTTTGACTATTAAATACTCATTTTAGTCAATCAAACATTAAAAACAACTCATTTTCAAACAAATATTAAAAACAACTTCAACATTATGATGAAAAATGCATTGAGTAAAAACTCTTCAACTAACATAATATTATATCATACATATGAATTAACAACATAATATCAAAATTTAACAACATAACAATCACATTTATGAATTAATATAATATTATAATTATGGATTAAAATAATATTACAATATAGATTAACATGATATATTCATTACGTCATAAAACGTCTTTAAAGGAGGTTCTTCAACAACGCATCCTAGAAATATGCTGTTAAACAAAAGGCAGAGGAAAATTATACAGCACATCTTTAAAAATGTACTGTTAAAATTGATAAGAAGATATAATGTCAACAGCGCAACATAAAATATGTGCGGTTGAATATGTGCTTGTTTTAATTCGTAATATTTAACACCGCATATATTCGCTGTTAATAAGAATATATTTAACAACGCATGATTTTGTTTACGCTGTTGATGAGATATCTTCTACATCGCATTCTTCAATTTTCGCTGTAGATTTGTTATCTTATACAGCGCTTGCTATAATATGTGCGGTTGTTACTCTAACATTATCAAAAATATATTCACTATAAAGCTTGTAAAATAAAAAAAATAGTAAAAAATGTTTTTTTTAATTTCAGGGTGCACCTTTTAATGTAGTGAGCAAATTTGGATAGAATGAATTTTTCTACCCCAAATACATATATAATATGTCCAGTTCTGATTAATGGTTCAAAAGTTATGTTAAAAAATAGTGACAAAACACATTTAACAACGCTTATTTACACAAACTGCTGTTTATATGACACATTTAACATCGTTTTTTTACACAAGCGCTGTTTATATGACATTTTTAACAGCGCTTGTGCAAAAAGCGCTGTTAAATGTGTCATATAAACAGCAGCTTGCGTAAATAAGCGTTGTTAAAGATGTTATATCACTATTTTTTACACAACTTTTGAATCATTAATCAGAATTGAACATATTATATATGTATTTGGAGTAGAAAAATTCATTCTATCCAAATTTTCTCACTATATTAGAAAAGTGCACCCTGAAATTATAAAAAAACATTTTTTACAATTTATTTTTTATTTTACAAGTTTTATAGTGAATGTGTTTTGATAAAGTTAGAGTAGATGAAAAGTCACACATTTAACAACATATTTTTAGAGAGCGTTGTTAAAAGTCATACATTTTTTGTTTTAGTAGGCGCGAATCTTTGCAGATTTAAAAACAAAACCTCTTCGGCTCTTACTCTTCTTCTTTTAGTTTCTCTCTTCAAGAAAGTTATTAGCTCACGTTTTCTCTATTGGAGTATAAGGTGAATCATTCTCTTTGATTCACTTTTTCTTCTTGCATTTACATTCTTATGTGTTAATTTCTTATTTTATATTACAGGAAATGTGAAGGTTGAATCTACGTAAAGTTGTCGTTGATTTACCAAACTTGCAATCCCGCTATGTATTTCTTGTATTTGGTTATTATTTTTTGAGTAAATTACACTCACACTCTCTGAGTTTTAGTGAAATTACACAAACCACCCCTCATTTTTTTGTCCTTACACGAACCGCCCCTAATTTTGTACATATGTTACACTGATTACCCCTACATGATATAAAAATGTAATATTTTAAACAAAAAATGTATGATGTGTGTAATTAATTAAACAAAAAAATTGTATATTGTGTAGACAAATTTAAATAATATAAGAGTCGATGCGTATTCATTATTTGACTCGTTATAAAATAGTATAAGAGTTATTTAAACATTTATTTGAAATTATTAATGTATTTTTTAATGACACAAAAATAATAAAGAAATACTCGCTTTTGTACTATTTGAAATGTTACACAATATACAATATTTTGTTTAACTTAATTACATTCATAACATGTTTTTTATTTAAATTATTACACTTTTATAACATGCAGATGTAATCAATGTAATCTATGTATAAATTTAGGGGTGGTTGGTGTAAGAACAAAAAAGGGAGGGGTAGTTTGTGTAATTTCATTAAAATTTAGGGGGTGAATGTAATTTACTCTTATTTTTTCATTCATATTTTCTATGTACTTTTTTATTTCACTCTTATTATATTGAATTTGACCGTATTTTTATGTCCTCTTATTTCTTAGGTTACGAGAGAGTAGAAAATCATGGATTTGTCCTCTACATCTTCATCACATTCGTCTTTTTCATTACTGTATATGGTTAACAGAGACATGTTCAAACAATAGTCTGATTTCATTCATATTACATTGAAGCTTCTTATGTGTTTGATAAATTGTCTAAAAGAGATATTGCCTTATTTAATATGAGTGCGGTTAAATGAGTGTTGTTAAGGGTAACATATCAACAACACTTGTGATGAGCGCAGTTAAAAGTCATGTACATATACAACATCGCTTGTTGGAGGTGGCGCTGTTGTATGCACACATAAGCGATGTTAAACATACCATCTACGACTTCGGTCAAACAGACAGCGGCGAGACGCGCTGTCCTAAAGCAAAAAAAAACGATGTTGCTCAACGTTTCTAGCGTAGTGATTACACTTATGTTGCTATATATATATATATATATATAGGAAGAAATAGCGGTCCCCGATACCCACGGGTCTAGGTACCTCATTACCCAGATCCAGACCAATCTAACAATGAGTCTTAAAATTGAGGGTATCAATTACCCACGAGTCCAAAATATGGACCTAGACTCGACCTGTTGCGAGTATTATTTGCTGATACTCAAGGATTCTGGTACCCAATGTCATCCTAAACCTGTAAGAGTATTGAACTTAATATTGAATACTCTACTTTCTAGACTATGCAGATTTTGTTCAATTTTTTCTTGAAGGATTTTTTAAATAAGTTGAAAAATCGGAGAACCGAACCATTCATTGTGGTTCGGTTCAGTTCTTAAATAAAATTTGTAGTTAATTAAGGTGGACCGAATCATATATTTGTGTTTGGTTCGATTATTAAATTGCACCAAAAATTTAACCTAACCAAACTTTTACACCCCTAACTACATGTGAGAGCACCAAGGTGAGTTCCACAAGATCACAAAGCCTTCTATCTTCAACTCTATCTCTCCAATAGGTAACAAAAGTCATACAACTACAACTCTAAGACTAAGAATCGAAAATTAAGAGAAAAGGAAGGCTCAAGGTTCAAAAATCATATATTTTGTCCTTTTATAGTTGTAGAAATTCTTGTAGGGAAAGGATTCTTGCTCATTGAAAATGAACAGCCATATATTCCGAACATGTTGTCTAATTCTCACTTAGTAAGCTTTGGTTCGCTCAACGAAAGCTACTTTGCACTTTTCTCTAACTGAGCCGCTCATATAGACACTACATATGTTTGGCACATCAAATCCATAAAATTTCTGAATCCAATAGTGAATGAACGTGGTATCACAATTTTTCTTGGAGTACGTGCTCTAGTTTGAGTCATTGTTTTCCTTCCAAAATACCAACAATTAAAGTATTAACAGAAACAATAATAATTGTATACATAAACAAATTATACTAGAATTAAGTCTATTAACTACAAATATTATCAATTGTAGTGGTAAATAATATTCAAAAAATGCATAAATTTTATACTTATTGTCAAGTAAAATAGTTATAACTAAAATTAAAATGAATAAAATAGCTGAGGTTCTATTTATATTAATCGATTATATAATTATTGAAATTGTTGTAATTCTATAAGAGTTAATCGATTTATAGTATAGTTAATCGATTGAATGTTAGTTGCTTTCAATTGGTTAGTTGCTAGTTAGACAATGTAGTATATAAATGAGTGATTTCCTTAATTCAATATGGAGAATTTCAATTCAATGAGAAATAGAGTTTTTATTCTTTCTCTTTCTTTCTTGAAGTTTTCATTTTTCATTTTTCATTCATGCATTATCTCCTACTTATTGATTCATCAAGAAGCTTTCTTTCATGACTCAAACAAAACTTTAATTGTATATTCATCAATTTATAGGTTTTTTTATTTCACATTGAGCATTTCTTATTTAATTTATAACTATTTCAAGGGTTTCATATATTGGTCTACACAATTCTTAACTCATGATTTCAAACACATGAAACGTGTTGCAGTAAATTTTTCCCTGCCAATGATTGTGAGTTAGATGCATTTGATAGGTAGGATGGGTTCATGGGATGAGACAGAATAAAAAATATGACTACACTTTTGGAAGATATAAGTAGAATAGAGAACAGTGAGATAAAAGTGGGGTTATTTTGGCTACAATAAAATTAAAATATGAAAAGAAACAAAAACGTATTTAAATGAGAATTTGATTTTAATTCTGTCTTTTGTTAGATGTAAAAAATTAAAGTTGTTCTAATTTGGTTCTGATGCCCAAGCTAATATTGTATTTTATTTTACTCTATGATGATAATTATAAGATCAGGTTAAGAACAAGTACACTAAATACACTTTTCACTTTATGCATTTCATTAGAAAATTCAAAATATCTCCAAATATTTTAAATGTATATCAAACTAGTTATTTTAAGTATTTTTTATGACTACTTTTTTGAAAACTTGTTCGATATTCTATTTCATATCAAAAACTATTTTAACTTACATTTCTAACTTTTCAATGAACTAAAATCCACAAGCAAACAAAAATAACCAACTTGATCAAAAGTTTTATTCAATTATATCTCTCAACAAATTACTAATAAGTTTCTCCAAGAAGTGACTACCTTAAATTAGCATGTAAATCACATAATTGTTGAGATTCTCTTGTTGTCAACTATGCTCTATGACATGTATATAGTTGTTGGAATGAAAGTGGGATGGCAGTGAAAATGCTCTATGACATTGCCCCCACTAAAATATGAATATTCTTTACCATTTACCAACATTCAACATAACAATTGTAGAAAAAGATGAAACTCCAAAGCACAAATGTAGTACAAATATAGTTTTTCATGGAATCAATTTATTTTCTTTTTTTCTTGAATAAAAATATGAAAGGGAGTGGAATTAGATTCTGTGACTTTAGAGAAGGGAAAACATTAAAATAAGAGAATTATAATTGATAATGTACCTTGTGGATATAATGTGCCCTTTTATTGGCCATGAGTGACCACAATAAATTTTAATTATGCCAATATATTTGTTTATTATATTGTGTATTTAAACTTATTCTACATCTTAGCTATCAATTCTAGGGAAATCCAATGGTTTAAATTAGTGAGTAGATCTAAACCATTGGATTTCCCTAGAATTGATGACTAAGATGTAGAGTAAGTTTAAAATTTTTACTCTTAGAGTAAATGAATCTCTCCTCTTAAATATATAACAATAATAATTAGTGAAACTAGAGTCCTATGTAGGGTGGGCCTTGCAACATATGATGTTAAAAAAATAGTCTAAAAACTTCTTCTGGATACATGTGTGTTAGAGAGGGTGAGCCTCTACACCACTATAAAGTTGTTTTTGAACCAATGAATTTAAATCTTGAAAATAATATATTAGATTGTATATATTTATTCTCTCAAACTTTACTAATTGTCACCTCATGCATTGAATATGAATCATCTCCTATTCTGAAGGGTCCAGTTTATATAGATATGGTAACATGTGACATTTAAAAATTTGAACGTTGCAGATTTCAAATTATCTCAATTAAAATATTTTTCTAATTTTTAAAGCAATTTGGACCTTACATTTCAGTACAGGAGATGATTCTAACCCTATGCATTGGGTCCCTCTATTTTTATTGCATGAGCTTTAAGAATTTGAATCAATCGACCAATTACAAATATGAATTTTTCTTCTAAGGTTTGTTTTTTTTATCCTACAAAAAAAACAACTAATTACAAAGGAATAAATTTGCACTTAGAAGATTGAAACTCATCAACTACGAAAAAACATAGATTTCTAAATTTGGAAACTACAAAGCATTTTCTTCAGCAATTTTTCATTGCTATTCCTCTCAGGGTATGATAAAACACAATTCAAGTAAGTCTAATGGTGCAATTATAAAGTTAGGATAAGGAGTAGTTAAGAAAGAGCAGAGAAAGGGTCAAAGGGGAGAGTGGTGGCAATTCATAAATTGAGTAAAAGCTTTACACAGAGAAACACACATGCATGAGCATCCACACAATCAAGTTGACAATAACATAATTTGATTTCAACACCATCTCAAGATGATTAACAAAAATGGATCTATAAAAAGTAACTCACATTAACAAGTAACAGGTTAAGATTAAAACCAATCTAGATTCTCATAGTTTTACTTTCTCTCTACCTATTAAAAACTGAGGACTTTGCTCTTTTCTGTCTATTCAGGGTATATTATCCAAAAATTCTACTCATACATGCAGAAAGCCAATATGGAGCCTAAACTTACTTAGTACCTATCTTTTAAAGTCAACATTTGAAAATTATCATATATTTTTGGTACTCAGTAATTATATGTGAAACAAAAATGTAGTCGGATACAAAATTTGACCTGCGGACTGAGATCATGCTACCAATAGTCCCCACACGAACAAGTCCCTTCGCTAAAATGATGAAAGCGATTTGCATCTCGAACAATTATGGACCTTCTCATGATGGCGGAAACCATCTTAATAAATGTGTGACAATCGCCGCAGACCCTCAGATTTTTGGAGATTCTAATGGGATCTCCCTCTGGGATGGCAATTAGGCCAAATGCAATAGCCAATTTTTCAGAATGTGTATACAACATTTGTTGCTTAACTTCATCCTCAACATCTTGAGACACAAAATCCGTATCAGGTACATAACCAGCCATCTCCAACTTCATAATCAAATTCATCAACATTTCATAGATCTCCTTTGACTGGGGATGGGTTCTATCTCCAACACTGAACTGGTGGGTTTTGTTATCGACTTCAATCCAAGTCCATCCAGGAACTTTCTTCAGCTTCCTTTGGGTCATCATATCCCTAAATTTCGCCACTTTTTCCCACCTACCAGCTTTTGCATAAATATTGGAGAGTAACACATAATGTCCTGCATTTTGTGGCTGTAGTTCAAGTAGAGAATTGGCTGCCTTTTCTGCTAACTCCATGTTCTTATGAATCCTACATGCCCCAAGCAAAGCACTCCATAGCCTCTCGTCTTTTTCAACAGTCATGGCCTCAATCAATTTGAAGGCCTCATCCAGCCTCCCAGCACGGCCCAAAAGATCAACCACACAGGTATAATGTTTCACATCTGGTCTAACACCATACTCTTCCCACATCACATCGAAAAAACGAAGACCCTCTTCAATATGTCCTGCATGACTGCAAGCATATAAAAGGGAAACAAAGGTGACCCTGTTCGGCAATATTCCACAGCTCATCATCAAATGAAATAAATCAATGGCTTCCTTACCCTGGCCATGGTAACCATAAGCAGCAATCATGGCACTCCACGAAATGACATTTTTTTCTCTCATCCTATCAAAAACTTCTCTTGCAGACTCAACACTCCCACACTTAGCATACATATCAATCATTGCAGTCCCTAAGATAACACCCAAAGAGAAACCCTTACTCAAAATATATTCATTAACAAACCTAGCCCTATGCATAGCCCCCAATTTGGCACAGGCATTGACAACAGTAACCATAGCAATCTTATCAGGAACAACACCTTCTTCCATCATCCTATCAAACAGAACCAATGACTCATAGGCATTGCAATCAGCATAAGCACCAATCATCACTGTCCAAGTCACGAGGTCCTTACTAAGCATTCTCTCAAACAACTTTTGAGCATCCTCAATCACCAAACACTTAGCATACATGTCAACCAGAGATGCACAAACAAAATGATCCAAAAGTAACCCATGTTTCAACACAACATTGTGGATTACATGACCCATTCGAAGGTCCTTTCCGTCTCTGCAAGTTCTTATAACAAAAGGCAAAGTATAGTTATCAGGTGCAAAATCAGATCTCAAAACATCCCTAAAGGTGGCATAGCAACTACCATAGTCACCAAGCTTAGCAAACCCACCAACCATGACACTCCAAGTTATGGGGTCTCTCATTGACATTCCATCAAACAGGTAATGTGCATCATCCATGGCCTTGTGTAAGGCATAGGTGTAAAGAAGCTTGTTTGAAACAACAAGGTCTTGGAATGTTCCATTGATTATAGCATGAGCATGTACTTGTCTGATATGGAAAACATTTCTGCATTGATATAGAAGAGAAATACAAGACTCATGTCCCATTCAGTGAGGAACGGAGATACAAGAAAATGCTGGTTTTGTTTTAGGCTAAGGTTTATTCCTTAAAAGTCATTGGAACAGACATAAACAAATTGATGACTAAGATGTACAGTAAATTTTAAAAATTTACTTTTGGATTCATCCCTCATCTTCGGAAATAAATTTAACTAGCGTAGTATTTGATTTAATTTGTTATTTAACATCATAAACTTACTTGATTATGAATTATTAGGATTATGATTTGACTAATATATATATATTTATATTTGTATTTAGGGAGTTGGTCAATTGACAAGTTTATAAAAATTAGTGTACGTCTTAGTTATCAATTATAGAGAAATGTAATGATTTGAATTATTAAATAAATATATATTATTAGATTTTCCAGAATTGATGACAAAGATTTGAAGTAGGTTAAAAAAACTTACTCTTAGAATAAATGAATCATTTCTCTTATATTTATATATAAACTAATTTTTGTTTGGTACCAAGAGTCTTCCATGAACATGAACATGTTAATATTGTGTACTAAAACTGAAACAAGAATTACTCTTACTATTTCATTAAATTGTGTTTAAACATTAAGAATATTTTAATAATTTCACTTTTTTCTCTCCCCTCACCCAAAAATGATTTCATTCTAACCCACAATAGAATTAGAGGCTAAGGACTTATCTCTCTACAACTTCATTATCTGCTTGAGAACAAACCACAATCCAATCGATCTCCACTTTGTTATCTCCAATATAACCCATGAACTTCATCATCTCCCATTTGCAATCTATCATCTTTCTCAGTGTCATAACGCACAAAGTTTCTTAGTTATCACCCTTTTCGGTCTAATTAAATTCGTGTCTTCAATGTTCTGTATAGAATGAAAGTATAGGCACATATAAAGCTTCAATCTCAAACTTTACTCATTTCGTTAGCATCATGAAACTGCTTAGATCGAAAAGGGTGAGAAGAAGAAACTTTGTGGGTTATGATGGAGATAATGAAATGGAGATGGATTGTGGTTGGTTCGAGATAATGAAGTTGTAGAGAAGATGGGTCTTTAGCCTTTGATTGAGTTTAGGGTTAGAATGAAAGAGTTTGTGGAAGAGAAAAATAAGGGAAATTACTAAAATATCTCTTATGTTTAAACACAATTCAATAAAATAGTAAGGATAATTTTTGTCCAACAATCTTAGTACACAATGCTAGGAGGACTCATGTTAGCAAAAAAAAAAATTATATATATATATATACATATATATAATCCTTTGGAGTGTTTTTTAAAAATTAATTAATTATTTGAGTTATATAAATGAATCAATTCGAACTAAGCTGAATAGTTCACGGACTTTAAACGAGTTGAACTGGAGCTAAAAAAAATAACTTATACTGAACTCGAGTCGAATTTCGAGTTGATCAAATCCTTATTAAGTTGAGTTATGGTTCGACTCGATTTGACTCGTTTTCAACTAGATGTGTCAAAATGGTGGGGCCCGTGTGGGCCGACCCGCCACAACCCGAAATTTTGTAGGGCTTGGGTATTAAATTTGACACTTTTTAATGAATCCGGACTTTTTAGCCCGACTCGGTCGGACTATATTAAAACCGGGCTCGGGCCGGGTTTACCCGGGCGGGTTCGAGCTACCCGTTTTCTCTTATTTTAAAACTTTTTTGGGGACTTTTTGGCTAGGTAATAAGCTTAAGATGAAAATTATTTTACAAAATAACTTATGATAAAAAATAAATAATATATACTAAATATTGAATTATGAACTTTGAATAAAAAAATAGAGGAATGTCTATAACATAAATATTTATAAATTACAATAAGTTATCAAGTTAATAATTATATTATTTTTCCTATTTTGCTTAATATCATTTTAAGCACATTAGCAAAATAGTGTATCAAATTAACTGAGAACATTAAACCATATAGATTCTATTTTTCTTTTTTTAATTGTATATTTAATTAGATTTAACTTCTACAACAAAAACATAATAAAGAAAATAATTTTTACAACGAAACTGAAAAACAACTTAATTGTTTACAGTAGAGAACTCACACAACAAATTTAACATAACAGTTCATAATGAAAGTGTTGATAAAGAGCAGATATCGATACACAAAGTAAAGAAATATTATGATGATAGTTATACTTCGACACATAGAATTCATTCTAAATTTGAGTCTATACTATCGTTACTATAAACCAAAGTGATATTATTTTTTACTGTATCCATTTATTATATTGAAGTTACAAATTATATTATGTTAGAGATTGAGAGTCTAATATAAATAAAATATTTAATGGATGAGTTATGTTATGAATCATATCCGTAGACTTAACATCATGTCTTAACTCAAACACATAGCATTATATCTATAAGTTTGGTTGCATTGAGTATAACAATTGTGTTAAAAAATTTATACATTAATATCAAATGATATATATATATATATATATATTAAATATGTTAAAATTAATTTTTTTTAATATTATGCGGGCCGACCCGCCACAACCAGCAACCCGCATAGGGCGGGCTTGGGCTACATTTTGATATACATAAATTGTATCCGGGCTTTTTAGTCCGGCCTGATTTAGCCCGAACCCGCTCGGGTAGCCCGTTTTGACACCTCTATTTCCGGCCATGTGTAAAAATCTCTTACATTATCGATACATATATCCTTTTTCTCAATATAAAAATAAATGTGAAAAGTGGAAAATATATGGTGAGATATAACATTGGCAAAATATATTTATTCCTAGACTCCATTTAATTTAAGATTATGTTAATGAGGGTAAATTAACACTAGTTTACACTTTACACTATTATTTGTGGGTATGACTTTATTCCATACTGCACATTGGTTATTTTATCTCATGTTCCTTTTGTTATAGCTATGCGATGCATCATTTTAGCAATTTGAGAACAGAGGGTTTTTGCAACCTCACTGTTGCGTATTCCATCTCATTCCTTCAAACATTTGGATTTCTTTGAAATTGAAATGAATAATGCTAGAGCTGTACTAATTTTTTTTAAAAACTTGTCAAAATTGTATATAATCATATATCATGAACATGTTCTCAAAATTTAGGAGTTTACAAAAACAAAGGTTGTTGAAAATGATGAATATGTCAACTATCAGTTTTAGTATAGGAAATTGTTAAGTAGAGTGAAATGTGAGATATTCATTCAGGAGAGTATGCAAATATTTTTGCATAATTGATTTGAAGATTTGAATCATTACAAGAGGTAATTGCCATTGACTGATAAACAAAGAACAAATAACATGCACTTTCCAAAATATACAGACTATTTAATATGTGGTTAAACCCCAAGATGGGGTTTGCAAGAGTAATTCAGCCTAAAGTTGACATAAAATATTACCCCTGATGATGCATGCTTGCAACAAACAATTAATGGTAACAACAATGATGTTACAGATACAAATCCTTAATTTATATGGCTGAGAGGAGAACGAGGTATTAGTGATGGTTTCAACTCTTTTACATCAAAAGATTCATACGAATTATTTTCGCGGAATTCTTCAACAAGGGCCTCCATTGACGAGGATCGAAGGGACTCGATTATCCCCTTGGTCGGAACATCAGGCTCACATCTTATTGGTGTATTGCCAGTAGGCTCATAATCCTGCAAGACACATATTAACAAAACAGGTATTTCATTAACATGGTTCATTTAATGACATGCATGAACTTCAAATATGTGTGCTTCTTTTTTACTTCGCATTCCTTTAACGTAATGAATTCGATTAAAAATTTGATGGATGTAAAGAGTTTGGATTTTGAATTAAGATGTACAAATTTAAAAGTTGCAGGACCTTGATCCACATTATTTAAAACTAGACAACTAAAGTGCACATCATATGAAGTTAATGGGAAATTCTTAGACTTTTGCAGGAACAAAGCAGAATAGTGAGTCAACCTACCATATATTGCTGCTGAAAAGTTTCATGTCCATTCTCTTCAATGGAAGCTGCTTGACTTGAGTGATCCTCTCTGAAGGTCTCAAGTGTATTTGCATGAGTTTTGACAACATTTAACACATCGGATATGGATTCCCGCTCCTGTACAGACATGTCTGCGAAGGATGTCACAGAAAAGGATTTATATGAATGCATTATGAATTACAAGGAAAGATTAGAAGTACAAGGACCACAATTGTCAAAGCAACATTGTTAAACCAAATGAGTATGACCAAGATCTTCAACACAAATACCCAATACCCACCATCAATCTGCTTAAGGGCATCCTCGCTGTTCTTTGTCACGTCTTCCTCGGCTGCAACCCGAGCAGAATGGACCTCAATGTCATGTTGCACATTGCTATCAGAAGCATTCCTGTACCAACATGATTAGTATCAAATGGGACCTATTAATGAAATTATAGTTGATAGTTGACAAATAGAGAAAGCTGCCATGAATAAGACAAGCATAACCCTGGCCAAAATAAAAAAACAAATCAGCATATCAATAGAAACAAAAAATCAACACACCTGATAAGTGACACTGCTGCAGAAATATGTTTGGTCTCAATCTCATTTACAGCCTCATGTGTTCTCTTTGTATGTTTGAAGGCTGATTCAGCAGTATTGAAACTAAAGAAAGGGATTTAAAAGATAGTGTTAGAACGTAAGAAACTAGGGTCAATGAACATGATTTATGATAGAGCATTATGGCATTGTTCGATCTATGTAGCTGACCCATCTAGTAGGAAAAAGACTTGGTTATTTTTCCTGTTGTTAGAATGTAAGAAGCAGGATGAGAATCAAGAAATTTACAAGAATAAACCTCACCTCTGCTGCAAGAGTGCCTCCATATGACAATGTTTTGCTGCAGAGAAATCAGCAGTTTCTCTGGAATCTTTTTCTGCTAACGTACAAAAGGCCTGCCATTTCCTTTTTGTATGAGTCACAATATCTCCCACTGATGACACATGAGAATCCAAGAATGACTTGCTTGCAATGCCACTTTCTCTAAGATCAACAAGCTTTTCATCTACCTGTAAGTTCAACAAGCCATCTATTTTCAGTATTAACTAACGGAAGCAGAAACACATGCATTGCTCCATCAACAAGTCAACTCCGGAGGAGAAAAACTATCAAAAGAAACAGTAAAAACAGACCAGATCCATTTGACGACGAATGTGGTTTGAAACTAAACTAGTCATATCAGCAATAAGTTTTTCTGTATCAGATTTTGCCTGTTCCTGCATAAAATAAGCTTTTTCACATTAGTATCAACAACTTTAAACTATTCCAAAATAAATAAATTAGTAATATAAAAGTATAACCTCATAAGTTTTTTTAAACTTGGCAATGCTCTTCATTTGAATTTCATCAGCCTCCGTTGCAAAGTTTTCAAGCCTTTTAGCTTCTTCCAAAATCTTATCCACAAATTCTTCAGTGCAATCAGATATATCTTTTATTTGTTCAGCACTGACATTGAATCTCTTTTTTAAGAAAGATGCAAAAACAAACAAAAATATATTAATAATACAGCCAAAGCAATAAATAGTATAATATAATATGTCTACAAAAAATAGTATATATGTAAGGTGGGAAAAAAGCATATAAAATATGCATAAGACTGAGACAAAAAACTACAGATGTGACTCATTTGCTGAAAATAGAGATAAATTGATAAAGTGACAAGCATAAGAAGATTTGAAGATACATACATTGCGTAGTTCCCTTGCAAAAGTTGCCAATTCACCCTGTTGAGTTGAAAGAGAGCTCTGAAAATCATCAAATATGGAACTTGCTTCAGCAGCCTCAGATGCAAGAAGCTGACTCACCATGAAAAAGTAATTTTCTATTAGTGTTGAAGATGAAAAACACATTCATGTGACATCATGGTCAAATGGACTGATTTGAACAGAGTGAGCATTGGATTATATAAGAAATGATAATGAACAGTTGGATGATATAAGTAATTTGAGCAGTTGCAACATACTTCTTCAATAGAATGACCATTGGAAGATATAAGAGATGATATTTCCTCAAAGGTAGCATTGGAGCTCGCTTTATGCAATCGGACAACGTTTTGCATTGCCTCCATATGAGATATATACAAAGCCCTTAAAGTTGTAACTTTCTTTTTCAAATCAACAGCTGCCTATAGGCAATCAAAAGATGAACGATGGAGTTAAAGATCAAATTAACTAGAAATTTAAAAACCATGAACAAAATGGATATAGTAATTGAGAAAATTGAGCAAAACTACAAAATAATCTCACCAGTAATAAGAACAAAGGTGGCAATAGACATTGATTTTACCAACCTTATCGTGAATGCCTAAAAATGAATGACAGAGATTCTCCACACATCCAAGGTGTTCATGCTGCCGAGACAATGATGTTGCCACAGTGTTGCATAGAGAACCAACTTGCTGAGCAAGCTCCACTTGAAAATTATCCACAACAGCTCTGTTACATGAGTTTAATTTATCTTCTCTACCTACAAAATATCACACCAGAGACATTAAAAAATTGTTAAATAAATCAACACCAAACAAAGCAGTGGAAATCATAAGATTACTTACCAATTTTCAAAAACAATGAAGCATTATCCTGAATAGCTTTCTCCAAATCAGCTCGTAAAATGCATGCTTGATGAGTTAAAGCATTTTCTATTGCAAATAAATAAAATTAGCATAAAAATTAATGCATGAAATAATGTAAGAAACGTACAATTGTGCATACCTGCTTTTCTCTGCTCGGATATAATAAAATCTTTCTCTTTCAAGCTATACCAGCATTTCCTTAACTCTTCCTCTCTGTTAGCAAGCAATTTGCTGGTCTTGTTCAAATTGTTCTGCCACATTTTTGCCGTTTTGATAAGAATACATATAGAAATAGAAACTCTCATTAAAAAGGAATATTTGCTTAGATAACTAACCTCAGTATCATCAAGTTTTGTGCTCAAATCTGAGCACTGCCGAACCTGGTCAACATATTTGCTTTGCAAATCATCAATTTTCTGGTTAAAACATACAAAACAAGTTAAGCATAGGACAAAGAACAAAGGCAAAATATCTTCAACTCTAGTTGTCATATGTCAAGAAAAGAACCTTTTGATGAGTTTCTAATGTGATCCCCATCTGCTCAATCTGATCTGCCATAGCCTATAAAGAAACGTGTAACAATAGAAGGGCTCAAAAGTCAAAAGCAAGTTACACTAAAAAGAGTAACAGCTGCCAAAAATTATATGGAACAAAAAACAAGTAGTGTTCCTGTACATGTTGAAATAATTGTTCTGCAAAAACAAAATAAACAAACATAATAGATAAAAAGGAAAACCTTCCGCTCATTCTCCTCCTGCAGGTATCTCTCTTTTGGTATATAGACACCAACTTTCTCACGTGTGGCATAAACCTCTGCTCAGAATCACAAATGTAATCAACCTCAAACCGCTATGAATCTTAAAGAATAAAAAAAGGTAAAGAGCCTAAATAATTCTTACTCTAGCAACGGCAAGAAAGACAAAGCAACCTACCTGCTTTAAGGCGTTCAATTTCACCATAAAGATCCTTGATAAGAGTTGTTTTCATCATTTTTTGGTTAACCTTGGAAAATCAAAAAAGAAAATACTTCAGGAAGAACAATCGCAATCTTATCATAGCAAAATGAGACACCATGTTCTTCATAATTAATAAAAAGGAAAAATATTCGACATACTTTGCAACCCATGTAGTCATTATCTTTGTTCGAGAGAATTGTAAAAGATTATATGCACAAGTTTATGTAAAACTATGTAAACTATGTAATAAGAATGTACCAACAAATGTTTTAAAATATATGAATCACATGATCCTTGGAAAAGGTACTATACTTATAACATTAAATGAAATATTTGGAAGACATCTCTACATATGCACCGTTTGATAAACATCTTCATTGAGTCAAACAGTGTGAAACAATCACAAACCTCGGGCTTATTTTTTATGTTCTTCGCCCTGTGTGCATAATCCAGTGTGCTCAAGGTCTCCTCTAAGCAATGTACAGCTGGAGAAACGGTTGCTATGATACATGTCTTTGTCCTCCCACCAAGTGAATCACGCAATAAACGGGTCAACTTGCTATCTCTAAATTCAAAAACATCTATGTAAGCAAACAAGAAAATAATGCAGATAATAAGTAGTTACGCACACATGCATGCCCCCAAAACAAAGACAAGTAAGGAATGAAGTATCATATGGCCACTAAACAGGGGGGAACCTGTAAGGGACGTGGCCAAGGTGCTCCACAAGTGCGCAGATCACTCTCCCTAACGTAAGCAAACTTTTATTAATTTCTCCAGCTTCTCTTGCACGGCCCTGATCACAAAATCAAACTTGTCAAACTAAACTTTTTATTCATTAAGCAATTCCAACAGTGTATGTCAAACAAAACGTATGCTCAGGTGTATTACCTCCCTAGCACCAGAACGAGATATATTTTCTGATCCTGCTAGATCCACTAAATTTAGTTTGCCACATTTTATCAGTTCTTCACCTTCTGGAGTTGCTTCTTTGATATGAATTGTAATGGAAAACAAAGAATGTGACCGACTGAAACAGGCAACAAATGTTAGTAAAAGATCAAACCTTGACCATCTGCCAAAATAACAAAAAACAGAAAGCAACAAATCACCTGGATTGCTTGTTCAATAATGTTTCTGCGGTACGCCTTTTGGCAGAACCTCTCTCCAGCAAAGTAAAAATTTCACTTGCACTTGTCACAATTTCTTCCTCCAAACCCCTTACAAGAACACCACCTTTACCATCCTCCATAAGAGGCAGTTGCTTTTTCTGCTTCTCCTCCAAAGCAGCTTTTGAAATTTCTTCAGGGGCAAGTAAATCAGTAATCTCCTCATTATACAATTCTAAGAAAGTCACTTTCACACTATACTCAGCATTCTGGCCTTCTAGAGTATCAAATATCTGCTTAACAGCCCTAGGTATGACTCCTGCTTCAGCAGGCAACTCTCCATTCGGCCTACTCTGCAGATTAGTCAAATCAACTTATTAATAGTCATGATTGATTACTATGCATGCAACACTTCCACTACCACTTAAGAAATAGACACTAACTAATACCTTTGCCCTTTTACATTCACCTTCCATTGTGTATGTTTTTCCGGTACCAGTTTGACCATACGCAAATATAGTACAGTTAAATCCTTCTAGAACCTCATTCACTATTGGCACAACAGCTTGTTCATATAGATCTTTTTGCTGTGCAGTAGGACCAAAAACCTGCACAAGATAAAAACCACTCATCATCCAGACATTAAACATTTATGCTACTGATTTATCATAAAATGTAGAATCATTTTGCATTCCTATTAATTAAAAATGAATACCCAAATCCATCACCCGAAAAGCAAAAATGTGCCACCAAATTTAGTCCACTAAAAAAATCTAAACTTTATTCTAAAAAAAATCTCAAATTCAGTCAATTTACTTGTTTTTAAGACGAATTACTAACACATTAATCAAATAAAATTCCCAGGGGCTAAAAATCAGGATTTTTTTTTTCATTTTTCGATACTGATTTGAAGGAAAGCATTTTTTTGTTAAAGACAAACCTGGGTATTTACTCATTTATTAAAACTTAACAAATGCAGAGCTAAACTCCCTCCATCCCATAAAGGTAATAAGAATTTGTTAAAATCCTTAGGAGGGTAATTGCCTTTTCAACTGTCCCAACCCTAATTTAGTGTGAAGCATTTTTTTCATAGGCAAATTTGGGTAATTATGCAGTTATTAAAGCTTAAGAAACACAAACGAACCAAAAACACTTCAAATTCGTAGAAACTAAGAAAGCTACAACATAAATAGATGACCTTATCGAAAGTGAAAACTCTGTCGATGTGTTTTCCGGCGATGTTCTGAGAAACGGCTACTTCTCTGTTGTACTCGTTGCACGTCAAAACCTGAGGCGCGTTGCTCCGCAATTCGTCTTCGCTAAACGGCCTGAATAAATCAAAATAATCAAAATCAAAATCAAATTTCAGATTCGGTGAGTGAAAGTGAAATAACACTTTGTTGAAATTGGAAAAAATGGAATACCTGCAACGAAGGAGGACCTGAACGTTGACACCTTTATCGTGACGATTGGACATTTTTCTTCAGAATATGATTAGAAGCAGAGAATGAAATGAATGGAAATGGAAGAAATGAAGAAGAGAAGGAAAGAGAAGAGAGAGATCCGTTTGTTTTTTTGTTTTATTTTTTTTTCTCTATCGCGGGAAGCTTTTAGATTTGAATTTTAATAGACGCTCTCACCTCTCTCCTGATTTGTCATGTTTTCGTACTATGTATAGTGTTGATCATAGATCTACCGGGCTAATCTAAATAACTCGATATTCGTTCAAAACTCGATTTATTATTTAAGTTGATAATGTTGCTTATGAGTTGAAGCTAAAATTTGAGCTTGTTAAATAAAGAAACTGAACTTGAGTCAAATATAGTTCAATTCGTTATATTATATATGTATACATGAGAGCAACTAAGGTGATAACAATTTTCATATAAAAATTATAATATCAGAGTGTCACACAAATATTTCATGATTAAGATTAAAAGTTATTTAACAATCACAATATCACTTAAAAAGAAGTTATGTGGACTTATCTTTACAATTCAATATTACATATTAGATGTTTCTCATACTAAAAAATTATTCTCACTATACATGTTGACAATTTTACTACATGATTGGTACATATTCAATGATTAAGATTAAAGTCACAGGATTTTGTGCTTATTTTTTAACCTAGTCAATTAAAATAAGATTCAATTATACATATTAATTATTTTCACTTGAGTTATTTCTATACATTTAGACAATCTTTACTACATGAACTTTAATCGGTAGCTACATTTATTATTAATATTCATAAACTTTCCCTTCATATATATGCATAATCCACCAATATCTTGGAGGTCTTTAAACTTATGTTCATGGAAAACATAAATTTGAGCTCATTAACCCGCTCCAAAGTTTGTAAACTTTAATTAAGCTAAAAAAAATAGTCCAGCATTGAACTTGGACGACAATGCTTAAGGAGTCTATGTGAGTTGAGTCAAGATCGACTCTACTCATTTCTATCCATATGTATCACCATCTGACAGTCTTAAATGATGTGGGTCATTAGATACTTGGAGCCACGGCTAATACCTGCAATAGGTCAAGTATGAGTCCATACTTTTGAATCCGTAATTGAAATCGATGATATTGAAAACCGCTGCTAAATAGGTTTGAGTAATGGGGTAACTAGACCCGTAGAGAATTAGAACCACAATTTATTTATATATATATATATATATATAGAGTAACATAATGGAACTATAATTTCCTATTAAGATGTTATAATATTAATTAATAAGTAAAATATGATGTTAATTCATATTTATATTATTAAATGGTGATATTGTTTTTTAATTCATGATTATGATGTTATTTTATGTTGATTAAGCAATTTTTGCTAAATAATTTTTGTCGTCATATTGGTGATGTTTTGTTGCTAAGTAGTGATGTTATGTTGTTAATTCTTATTTCTAATGTAATGCTATGTTGATTAAAGAGTTTTTACTAGATAAATCTTTTATAATGTTGAAGTAATGACTTTGTTTTTTTTTATGTTTGTTTGATTAAAGGAATTGGGTTTAATGTTAGTTTAAATTTGTTTAAATTATTTTTATAAATTTTTAATATTTTCCGATACATAATTGTATAAGTTACTCGCAGTTATTTTTAATATTTTGTTAATTTTTAAGTACTCATAGATATGTTGCGTACCTAAGAACCTGCGGGTATTCATGCAGGTATAGGATAGGCCAGGTATTACACTATTCAAACCTATCCAAACTCATTCACAGGTGCACTAACTTCTTTATGTGTATTTGTTCATGCAGATGCAAGAACATTTGCTTATTTTCATCACATCTATGTGGCGATGCAACGACCCTTCTTCTTTTGAGACTACACAATTAATAAAATGTGTAAGAACTCAAATTCTACCCTTGAAATTTTTTCCTTATTTTATTCCTTTTATATGCATTTTCCTATACTTTCTACCACAATTTCCATATTCTTATTTCATATCACCGTGTTCACATATGTTCTATTTAACAGAAAATCATAATTTATATTAATGCAAGTCGGTAACTACCGCATACAACTAGCTATGAGTCTTCATGATACCCATAGCTACACATATCTCGAGTTACAATTATCTGAAAGTTATTATGTCCATAGTTACAAAATACTTAAATTGTCGACTATGCACTCATGATAAAAAAAATGGTGCAAACGAAAGAATCCAAAAATGTAAAGCTCCTAAAGCTTCCAAAAATAAGTCTCCTCATTCTACCTGTTTATCTGCAATGGGATTATCAATGACAAAAGCACAAAACACACAAGGAGTAAGTCATTAATTCAATAAACATCATTATAAGATAATCCACATTAAAAAGGGTTAATAAACCATTTTTAAATTCATTTTTACTTGCTACATAACTTGAGCCAAAGCTGCTACACCCCTTAGGATTAGCTAAAAACGAATTCTCTTTTCTTTTGATAAGTGCTACCCACCCCCCCCCCCCCCCCCCCCCCCCCCCCCCACAAAGCTGCTACACCCCTCCTCATTCCATTTCAAATGCACAAATTAAAGACTTGTTGGGTTTGGTTCTTGGCAACTTCACAAGTTTCACCGACACCCGCCGTCAACTTTAGGATCTTTCCTCATTCCCACCATATAACACAATGTTAGTCATTTATTCCAAATAACGCATAAATAACTCATTTTTCATTTTTAACCACATAAGAGATTTAACACATTTTCAATGTTTCTAAACTGCTTTCATTATAAGTTTACAAACATCTAAAACATACATGTTCATCTCATATTTCAACATTAGAATGTATACTCGTCTTCTACCTTTAGCATCTCATCCATTTTTCCTCTTTAACCACATTTTCCCCTTTAGGGTTTTTGGGGTTATCATGAACCAACCCACAAACCTTTTCCATTCTTGAAATACTAACTCTAAACTAAGAGTTTACAAGAGAAAAACCACATAAAACGAACCATAACTCAAAAGGGTGAGTTTCCATGGTTTCTCACATTTTGAGAAGAGATCCACCATACCAAAATGAGTTTCAAAGGGAAGAAGAGAATTAGAATCAAGAGTTTTACCTCTTCTCAAGCTCTTAGATGAGTATCAAAGCTCCTTGCCCTTGGAAAATCTTTCTTCTCTCACCTCTCTTCAATTCTTAACCCTAAAATGTGTTTGGGGGTTTCTCATTTAATGCAGCTCGTCGGGTTCTCGCTTAAGCGAGCCCATTCTCGCTCAAGTGAGAAAATCCCGCCCATTTTAAAAACTCAGATCTGACCCTCTCGTTCAGGCGAGGCATCTCTCGCTTAAACGAGGATCCTCTCGCTCAAGCGAGGATCTTATAGTTTCGACAGGTCTAAAATGTCACTTTTCTCGCTCAGGCGAGCCAACTCTCGCTCAGGCGAGACCACTCTCGCTGAAGCGAGCTAATTCTCGCTCAGGCGAGAATCCTTCAGTATAGCCCAGGATTTCACCCTCCTATGTGAGCCTTTCTCGCCCAGGCGACAGTCCCTCGCTCAAGCGAGAATCTCAGGACTGATACTATAATTTTAAAGACTTAAATTAAGGGTGTTACAATCCTCCCCCTCTTATAAGAATTTTCGTCCCCGAAAATTAAACATGCCTCGATTCGAACAAATGAGGGTAATCCTCCCTCATATCACTCTCCACTTCCCAAGTAGCGTCCCCTTCGTCCACTTGGCTCAACAATACCTTCACCAAGGAAATCTCTTTGCCCCTTAGTCTTTTGACACTAGTATCCATGATTCTCACGGGCAACATCGTAAAAGTCAAGTTATCCTTCAACTCTATCTGATCAGACTCAACCACATGAGATGGATCCCCGACATATTTCCTCAACTGGGACACGTGAAACACATTGTGGAGATTCTACAATAACGAAGGTAAAGCAATCCGATATGCTACCAGTCCAACCCTTTTCAATACTTGATATGGCCCAATAAATCGCGGAGTCAGCTTACGAGACTTCAACACTCTACCAATCCCGGTAGTCGGGACTACTCTCATGAAATCATGAGCTCCCTCTTTAAACTCAAGAGGTTTCCGCCTCTTATCGTAATTGCTTTTCTGCCGACTCTAGGCTATTCTCATATTCTCTCGGATCTTCTTGATCTTTTCTGTCGTCTCTTTAACTAGCTCGGGTCCCAATATTAAGTTCTCCCCAATTTCAAACCAACTCACTGGAGTTCGGCATTTCCTACCATACAATGCCTCACAAGGTGCCATTCCAATACTCGAATGGAAGCTGTTGTTGTAGGTAAATTCAATCAAAGGCAACATGCTATCCCAACTTCCTGGTTGTTCCAAAACACAAGCCCTTAAAAGATCCTCCAATGACTGTATAATTCTTTCCAATTGACCGTCCGTTTGTGGATGATAAGCAGAACTCAATTTCAACTTAGTTCCCAAAGCGGACTGCAAACTAGTCCAAAAGTTTGAAGTGAAATGGGGATCCCTATCCGACACAATGCTCGACGGTATCCCATGCAAACGAACTATTTCTCGGATATACAGTTCAGCCAATCGCTCCAAAGAATACCTCATGTTCATTGGTAGAAAGTGTACAGACTTAGTTAACTGATCCACTATCACCCATATCGAATCATACCCTTTATGAGTTCTTGGAAAGCCCGATACAAAATCCATGGAAATACTATCCCATTTCCAAACGGGTATTTCTAGGGATTGCAGTTCTCTTGCTGGTCGTTGATGCTCAATCTTGGCTTTCTGACAGACCAAACAACTCGAGACATACAAAGTCACATCCGTTTTCAACCCAAACCACCAAAACAACTTTTTCAAGTCTTGGTACATCTTTGTATTTCCCGGGTGAAAACTCATTTTACTTTTGTGTAACTCATCTAAAATACTCTTTCGCAATTCCACATCACGAGGCACACACACTCTCCCTTGGTAACGCAACATTCCACTAGAGTCCGATGCGAAATCAGTTTCCTTCCCACTCAACATCAAATCTCGTTTAACCATTAGTTCACTATCTTCAATTTGCCTTACCCAGATTTGATCAAACAGTTCATTTGTGACCTTAAGCATTCCTAACATCATACCATGAGGTCTTATTTGAACTTCCAAGTTCATATCTCTGAACTCCTTAATCAATCTTTCTTCCCTAACCATTAAAGCCGACATGTGTAAAGATTTCCGACTTAAAGCATCAGCCACCATATTGGCCATTCCCGGATGGTACTGCAATCCGAAATCATAGTCCTTAAGAAACTCTATCCACCTTCTCTGTCTCATATTCAATTCCTTTTGATCAAACATATATTTCAAACTCTTGTGGTCGATGTACACCTCAAACCTTACGCCATACAAATGGTATCTCTAGATTTTTAAGGCAAAGACCACTGCAGCTAATTCTAAATCATGTGTAGGATAGTTTTGCTCATGCATTCTCAAGTGTCGTGAAGCATAAGCAACTACTTTTCCGTCCTGCATCAACACACAAACCAAACTTTGCTTAGAAGCATCACAATACACGCTGAAATCACGATCAGTGCAAGGAAGAACCAACACTGGCGCCGTAGTCAGTCTCCATTTCAACTCTTGAAAACTCTCTTCACAACGGATTGTCCACACATAAGATTCCCCCTTTCTGGTAAGCTTAGTCAGAGGCAATGCTAATTTCGAAAATCCTTCTATGAACTTCTGATAATAACCAGCCAATCCCAGGAAACTCCTGATCTCGGTAACTAACTTGGGTACTGCCCATTCCATAATCGCTTATACCTTAGAAGGGTCTATTGCTACCCCTTCCTTGGATATCATATGTCCAAGAAAGTTCACCGATTCCAACCAGAAATCACATTTGGACAATTTAGCATACAACTGATTCTTACTTTGAAGATCTAGGACAATTCTCAGGTGCTCAGCATGTTCTTCTCGACTTTTGGAGTAAACCATAATTTCATCAATAAATACCACTATGAATGAATCCAAATACGGATGAAAAAACCGATTCATGTAGTCGGTAAATATTGTTGGGGCATTCGTTACACCAAAAGACATTACCAAATACTCGAAATGTTTGTACCTTGTCCTAAAAGCAGTTTTAGGAATATCCTCCGACTTCACGCGAAGTTGGTGGTAACCTGATTGAAGATCAATTTTTGATAACACTAATGCTCCCCTCAACTGATCCATCAAGTCATCAATTCTGGACAACAAATATTTATTCTTGATAGTTACCTTGTTCAACTGCCGGTAATCAGTGCACAACCTCATACTCCCATCTTTCTTCTTGACCAACAAGACCGGTGCACTCCACAGCGAGACACTTGGACGAATAAATTTCTTCGCCAACAAGTCTTCAACCTGCTTTTTCAATTCGGCCAGTTCCAACGGTGCCATCCTATAAGGAGCTATAGAGATGGGTCCCGTTCCAAGTACCAAATTAATAGAGAATTCAACTTCTCTCACTAGGGGTAACTCCGGAATATCACCAGGAAATACGTCAGGAAATTCACGAACTATCGGAATATCCTCAACTTTGGGTTTCTAACCTCAAAAATTTCATCTCTTTCTGACTCCTTAGATCAGCAGGAAAATACTTCCGAAGGAATTTCTCCCTGAATGTACACTAGAGAATCACTTGCCCTTCAACTTCCATTTGGCGCCGAGTGAATTCCCACAAGTTCTCGGCCTCCTTCACTAACATATCGGTGGCATACGCCAATTTTTGAGCATCAGAACAACTCATATCCTTGAAAATCCTCTCCAGTCCCTGAATCCACTATATGGCAGCATCATGAGCGAACTCACCTTGAAACTGACTAGGGTTCCTCCTGCAGAATTCATCCAAACCTCGATATTCAGCAGGACCGGGTGGAATCAGTGGTTGTAAACTCAGACTTGGTGCATGGTTCTGATTCAGGTTATGCAAGTTCTCATTAACTTGTTGCAATGCCGCCACCATCTGAGCCAACAAATCGTTCGGAACATTCTGACTTGCTCCCCTGCCTCTTCCTCTTCCTCTTCCTGCCATGGGTACCTGTACTCACTCACTTTTCAGCAATCGAATTTTGTCTAAACACAGTGCACATAACCATTTAACAATTAGTACAAATCAGACAATTTCAGCACATAAAGATCACAAAGAAGCATGCAAGGCCATATCCTAAGTCGCATGATTAACTATGCTTTGATACCATATTGTAAGGACCAAAATTCTTCCCTTGAATTTTTTTCCTTATTTTATTCCTTTTATATGCATTTTCCTATACTTTCTACCACAATTTCCATATTCTTATTCCATATCACCGTGTTCACATACTTTCTATTTAACATAAAATCATAATTCATATTAATGCAAGTCGGTAACTACCACATACAACTAGCTATGGGTGTCCATGATACTCATAGCTACACATATCCTGAGTTACAATTATCCGAAAGTTATTATGTCCATAGTTACAAAATACTTAAATTTTCTACTATGCACTCATGATACAAAAATGGTGCAAACAAAAGAATCCAAAATTTAAAGCTCCTAAAGCTTCCAAAAATAAGCCTCCTCATTCTATCTGTTTATCTGCAATGAGATTATCAATGACAAAAGCACAAAATACATAGGGATTAAGTCATTAATTCAATAAACATAATTATAAGATAATCCACATTAAAAAGGGGTTAGTAAACCATTTTTAAATTCATTTTTCTTTGCTACATAACTTGAGCCAAAGCTGCTACACCCTTTAGGGTTAGCTAAAAACGAATTCTTTTCTCTTTTGAAAATCGTGCTACATAACTTGAGCCAAAGTTTGCTACATAACTCGAGCCGAAGTATTGCTACATAACTCGAGCCGAAGTGTTACTACATAAACTCGAGCTGAAGTGTTGCTACATAAACTCGAGCCGAAATGTTGCTACATAAACTCGAGCCGAAGTCGCTAACCATTCATGGTCGGCTAAAAACATATTTTCTTTTCATTGATTTCACCATCAATCATTTCCAGTAAATCCACGCAGTCATTATTACAAACATACCCATATATGTTTATAATAACTACGCAACTCACAACTTAGTCATTTGCACGACCAGAAAATACACACATTTTCCATTTCAAATGCACAAATTAAAGACATATCCTTACCTTGATAAGTGTTGGGTTTGGTTCTTGGCAACTTCACAAGTTCCACCGACACCGCCGCCAAATTTAGGATCTTTCCTCATTCCCACCATATAACACAATGTTAGTCATTTATTCCAAATAATGCATAAATAACTCATTTTGCAATTTTAACCACATAAGAGATATAAAATAAGCAATTAACGTAGATGTAAATGCAAGGATAAAAAGTGAAACAAAGAGAATAATTCACCTTATGCTCGAATAGAGAAAACATGAGCTAATAACTTGCTTGAAGAGAGAAACTAAGAGAAAAATAATAAGAGATAAATGATATGTGTATTATTGTATGTGAAGTTTTGTTTTTAAATCTACAAAAATTCGAGCATACTAAAACAAAAATATATGACTTTTAACAGCGCTCTCTAAAAAAACGCTGTTAAATGTCTGACTTTTCAGCTACACTAACATTATCAAAACACATTCACTATAAAACTTGTAAAATAAAAAAGAAATAGTAAAAAATGTTTTTTTTTGAATTTCAATGTGCACCTTTCTAATGTAGTGAGAAAATTTGGATAGAATGAATTTTTCTACCACAAATAAATATATAATATGTCCAATTTTGATTAGTTATTCAAAAGTTATGTCAAAAAATAGTGATATAACATCTTTAACAGCGCTTGCTCAAATAAGCGTTGTTAAAGGTTGTAATGTCAACAACACTTGTGTAAATAAACACCGCTAAATGTGTCGTATCAACACCGCTTGCGTAAATAAGAGTTGTTAAAGCGTAAATAAGCGCGGTTAAAGTTGACATATCAATAGCGCTTGCGTAAATAAGCGACTTTTGAACCACTTATCAGAACTTGACATATTATATATGCATTTGGGGTAATAAAATTTATTATATCCAAATTTTCTCACTATATAAGAAAGGTATATCATGAAACACATGTAAACATTGCTAAATGTGTGACTTTTAAGTATATAGACTCAAAGAATTATGGGAAAATGATATCTTTATTGAAATTCTTAGGAGGTGTGTGAAACTCATATCACGAAGCAAAAGAATTATAGGGAACAAAAACAATTTAATATATGAGAGAATGTTGTTGAAAAATTGTAAATTTTTAAAATTCTATCTAATCAAAAGTGCATATTTTAGCAAGCGCTATATAAGATAACAAATCAATAGCAAACATTAAAGAATGCGTTGTATAAGATATTTCATCAACAGCGTAAACAAAAACAAACGCTGTTAAATATATTCATATTAACAACGCAACAAAAAAAATACGCTTTTAAAGAGCACATTCACGGTTGCTTTGTTGAGTGCATGAATTTTTTTATATAGTAATATTTCAATGCCACAAATTCATTGGAATTGAGGTAGAAATCTTTAGAGTATAGTCATCCCCACAATAAAAATGATCATGAGTTGAAGGTATGATACAAAGTGCACTCAATAACTCATAGATACTTCATCTTCGCTACAACCACGTAGCAAAAATCAATCAATGACCACAACTCTAAGTTAAAGTGATCCATAAGATATATTTAATAAAACATCCCTAGAGTGCTCTCAATAAAATATTTCTTGAAGTGTTATATTTAAAATTTATTTTTAAGAGTTAAAATTAAAACCATATTAAAAATATACGTATCTTTGACATTTGGAAGAGATAAACCAAACCATGATTATAGTTCCATCTTTTCCTATTTTCAAAATTGAAATATATATATGACTATGCATAATTATGGTTCTTTTCTTTTTGCAAATAGCACTAAACATAAGCATAAGAATGTAAATTTTCGAAAACTAAGTTACCATTTCTAAATATATTTATTTCTTAATAATTGTTATAGTTAGCATTTTTCTTAAACACATCACACCCAACCAACAAAATATTTAGTTGAAAATTAGAATAAACCCTAACAAATAAAATCACACACGTTAAACAACGATCTCAAACATTAAACATCTTTGGGTTCTACTGATTTGACAGTTTATTTTGGTAAAAATGCACCCTTAAGTTTGGGTCATTTTCTTGGCTCAAAATTTTCTAATATCTTTCTCCAATATACACAAGACTATATCTACAAAATTCATTCACGGAATGGGGAAGGAAAAAACTGGTGAAGTGGGAAACATATCTCAAGCGAGAAAGAAAAATCATATTCTTTATTCAAGTTCATGTCATAAGCGAGAATAGGAGATGAATTTTAAGTTAAGAAGTTACGAATGGTTGTATTTAAAAAAATGAATGAATGAGATAACGTGCAACTTATATAATTTAATTTGGATGCAAGTCAACCCATATTCTTTATTTTATATAAATAAATCTGCGTCTTTAGAGTTTAAACAAATAAAATAAAAAACAAAACCAAAATAAACTTGTGGAATGTACTTATTGCCGATTTCCTTTCTTAACTTGGGATGGGATTTACTTGCTCATATAATAAATTAAAAAATCTGTTCCACATATTAGTCATTCATTTTAGAAAAATCTACAATAATTTAAATTAGTGAGTATATCTTAATAGAGGTAGCAACATGGTCTGACAGGTAGGGGTGGAAACTGGTCAGGCCAGACTTTGGCTTAAACAGACCGAACCTATATAGCACATAGGATCATGAGCCTGACCTGTTAGTCTGTTTAAAAAAAAATTCAAAACTTAGGTCTGACCTGTTTAAAAGCCTAGCTGACCTGTTAGCCTGTTTAAATGTCTGCTAAGGTAAAAAAAAATTAAAATTTAAAAAAATTTAAAAAAATTTAAAAAAATATGTACAAATTAGATCAATTTATTCTAATTATAGCAATTAGTGTGAATTTTTTTTACATTATTATCACAATTATTTTCATCATCTTCCAATATTACATAATGTATTCGAAGGATTTGTAGTGTATTTGAGGTTAGAATATACAAAACAATGTCTTTTAATATCATAGTAAAATATGATATTGTTCTAATATTTAACATGGGTTGAGTTATGTACTTAAGCTCAAGTCTCAACAATTAAATATGTTATAAAAATAATTTATAAATATATAATAACATTGCACATGCCGACCTGTTAGACTTAATAAGCTTTTTAAAAGGCATGAGTCTGACCTATTTCGGTTAAATAGGCTTTTGGAGAAGCCTAAGTCTGATCTATTTACTAAAAAAGTCTGATCTGTTATAGGCCAGGTAATAGACCCCTGATAGGCGGTCTGACCTGTTTCCACCCTTACTGACAAGCACGGGTAGTGCATACCTGTGTCCATACCCACACTATTTGCGGGTATCTGTAACATTCCTCCTTTCAACACCTTGTTTAGGTAGACATAGGATTGTATATATATATATATATATATGTGTATGTGTATTCATGTGCTTATATATATGTGTATTATATTTTTATTGATATTAGAATGCTATATGTTTAATAATTCTTTGAAAACAAGTTAATCTAGTTAGTTTCAAAGTTGTCCAAGTTTAAAGTCTACCCGTGATCGGGTAACGTATCGTCTTAGAATTTTAATTAGAATTGGTCTAAGTGACCACCTAACCTATTAGATTTTATAATGCTTTATTGATGTTGAGTTTTGAGGATAGAAAGTTATTATCTTAGTGTTATACTATGATAAATAACTTAGTTAAAAAATTTAGAAAAGTGGTAGTGTTAATGTACCTTTGAACTGGATTGCCCGAGAGTGCCCGTAATCTTTCTGTCAGTTCTTTGAGTGCTTGAACTATCATCTAGACTCTCATAGACATTGTTTAAGATTGTATTAGGGTGTCTTAGAGCACAAGAAAAACACATCCATGCACTACACCAATTGCCCAAACCAAATGTCACACCATACACTTAAAATTTTGCTAAATGCCTAATCCTTGTTTAATTCTTAATGACACCCAACCCAAAATATCTTCCCCCACTAACTCACCCATAGCACTTATATATATATAGACTTAAGGGGTGGGGGTTGAATATCACACTCTCACTCTCACACCTCCTCACCAACACCACCTTCACTCACCTCCTCTTCTTCTCCCCAACCAAAGAGGGAGGAGAAAACCTCCATCTTCTCCACCAAAACTCACATGCAAGCCACCAAATCTCTTCCCCAAGGTATGGTGATCATGTTTATGTTCTCATTTCTTCCATCTCTAGGTTCTTTATAGGTTATTTCTCCTCTTGATCACCAATGACAGGTGAAATTCTAGAATGAGTTGTTTGTAACTTTGTTCTATTTTCTTCTCTAGATTTTCATCCAAGGAGGTAGTCAACCATTTCAAGGTATGAGGAATCCATTTTTGATCTCTGATTGTAGAAAAAATGACATGCAAACACTGTTTTGGGGGTTACAAAAATTCTGCTCTAAGTGTAGTTAGTGATATGATGCTAGATTGTTGTTGTTAGGTGTTGTAGTTGAGTTCTAGGCTTCCAATTGAGCAAAAAACGGTTGTGGCTATGCTAAATTGTCATTGCATGTTGGAGAGCTTTCTGTTTGCAGGTTGAAGCTTCTGAAAAATGTGGATTAAGGGTCCCTAAACTCTAACCCACTTCCTTACGTTGTTGTTAGGTTATAAAGAGTGTTTTAGGTGTTGTGTTTGTTCTAGGGTGTTTAGGATTGAAAAACTCTTGCATGTGTTATAAGCTTTGTTTAACACATTGAACTCATGATTTTTAACTCATTTCAAAAGGTTAGAACTCGAAAATGTTGAAGGCTAAGAAGCCATGCAAATTCGGTCCCAAGTGTTCAAGAGTTAAGGAAACCCTAATACCTTAATTCCTTGATAACTTGAGTTCCTAACGTCCAAATTTTGCGTATAATATATGCATGTGTCCATATTTTAAATTCCTAGCTAAATATCATTCTTTCAGGGACAAAAAACTTCGAAATCCTCACTGTTTAAAGGGAAACACGAAAACAGTCCCTAGTTGGCACTCCAAACTATCTAAATTTTAACTATATGTTAACTTATATTTCAAATTGCCTTATGGTTTATAAATTCTGAGTTTTATGAGCCTAAACTTATATTAGTACTCTGTTCTATGAAGATAAAGTGTGTATCTCAAGATAATGATTTTTCTGAGATTTTTCTAAAGCGAATCCGAGCTTCCTACGTCAAATTCTGAGTTTTAAACCAACAATGTCTCTGAAAATCTCTTCGTGCCTAATCGAGATCTTAGTTATGTCCAAAGTAAATATTTGGGAATGTTCTAATGTCTAGAACCCCACTAAGGTGTTTTCTTTACAATCCGAATAAACTTAGTGATATCGAAATTAACTATTTACGACCTAACCAAGTACTCGGCGCTCGGGCAAACGACAACAAAGGAACATTAAGTTCAGTGAGGGTAAAGGTATGGAGAGAAGTGTCTTTATATAAGTGCTTAGAAATGATGCCAAAGATATTCGTGCATCTCTAAGCTAGGCCATGCGCGGATATAGTCGAATACTAATTCTGCGGCCGCGAACAATTGAGTAGCGAGACTTAGTTGTTCGTAAATTAATTTAACTCTAAATTATGATGGATATGTTTGGTTGAAGTGCTTCAATGGAATTGAATGATTATGTCGGTTGATGTGAATGATGATTATGACTGAAAGTTTGATTATGAAAGTACTGATTTAACTGAATATTCTGTTGAATTTTGAACTATGACATATTGTTGAGTTGACTATTGAACTGTCATCAAACATTCTCATGGCATAGCATATGAGCATTCTTGATGAAACTTAAAGAATGAAAGTTTTGCTTATGAAAGATTTGACAAAGGATGAAGGGGAAATATTTTTTTTATGAATGTTATCAGAACTGACGTACTTTTACAGTTATTAGAAAATCCTTTTGATTAATAAGCCAGTGAGTTAGAACTTGAAAATATGTTATAACTGAGTTTCAACGAAAAATGTTTTGTTATTACCCTAAATTTTTTTTCCCCTGATTCTTCTTTTAAAAGGATAATAGCTATGCTTTGTATGAATCGGAAGATTCATGTCACTATGTTTACCGTTTGTAACATAGTCTGCGGGAAGATACGACACTGAGATTGTGTTGAGAACCCAGAGGGGTACCTTGTCTGTGTGACTTGGTTGAGGGGACATTGTGGGTGGAGATTGATTTGTCAGGAATAGGGTAGCTCCCTTGAGCCGACAGAACTCTTCGCAGTAACTACAACGACCTCTGACACCCCCTTGAAGGTATCGTGCTCAGGATGATGCAGCGGTTATCTTTGCTGACCGGAGGGTATTTTCGGCGCTATTGAGTGCACGATAGTTATATGCCTTTTGGTTACCAATGGTTGGCACGGCGTTGTACTTGTCCTGTTCGCTTCCTAAGAACAGCAAATGACTGGTCGGGCTCGATCTGTCGGTACCATTGCTGTTGATGTATCGTTAGGGGCCCAGTTAGGAGACGTTTTCTCCATGCATTCCTCTACAAAATAGTTGGTCTCATTAGATTAACAAGTGCATTCATCATGACATCATACTCATACATGTGATTAAATTGTTATATTAATACCTGTATGATATGTTTTATGTTATGACTTTGTAAATTGTTGATTGCTTGTCTTATATAGAGATGCTTATTCTCCAATCTCATATTATAGGTAGTAATGGACTCAGAGGCTTCTTTTGTGGTTCCTCCTTGTCTAGTAGAGATCATACCTCTCCCGTCGGGGGAGGTTGAGGTGGACCGGTCCAGGGCGGTGTTTAGGGGAGACATAGAAATCCAGTGTTCGTACTCGGATAGGCATAGAGTGATACTCCCCCGCCGCTCCACCGTTCCAGCGGTCTATATCATGCACCTACCAGACGGTTATGAGTTACGACGCACACCTCCTCTTGCTCCTCCTAGATATATTTCGCTTCCTATTGCTCCTCTTGGTCTATCTTCTGGATCCTATCATGCCCGGACACGTAGGGTTGCGCCATTCTGGTGTACACCTAGAGCCTCGGCGAGATGTTCTGCTGGGGGACCACTTGTGACCCCGGCTAGTCGTACTGAGTCGACTCGGGGAGTTCAGGCTTGTCGATGTACCCGATGTCTTTCTGTACGGGAGAGTCATATGGATTCACCCGCTATTGCTGTGAGAGAGAATCTGGAGTTTGCTCTCGGATCCTCTTCTCACAGGGTACGTGGGAGGATTCAGGATGACGGGGTTGATATTCGTGGCCCGGTGAGGAGGGCCCGACTATCTCCTCCACCATCATACTCCCCTGCGCCGGCCGAGCCTATGGTTAGGGATGATATTATATATATTTCTAGTGATGAGGAGGATCCAGAGGAAGACCCTGAGGAGGGTAGTTCTGAGGGACAGTAGCAGGAGGATGTTGGGTCGAAATTCTGACGGTCTGTTTGTGCATGGTACGACTGTATAGTTTTCTTTTGGTGCAGTTGCTGTGAGTTCAGTGTACACTCAGCCATAAGATCTTTTGCGTGTGTATATTTATGTATATATATATATATATCCTATTATGCTGGAGTGTATATGTGGATAGCATGACTTGGATGATGTACTTTTTTGTTTTTTTGAACTATGACGCTTTTTGAACTAATGATGTATATATATATATAGACATATGTATGTTTACTATGTTATGTTGTTGTTTAGCTTATAGTTTAAGTGGTGAGTTCTGAGAGAACCATATGTTCATATGTTATAAAAAAAAAAAAATTCATACGCTATTTTCAAAAACAAAAATATAATTAACCAAGATCGTAAACGACGGTCTCGTATGTAATTGTTTTAAGTTTTAACGCTAGAAAAAGGGTGTTACAGTATCTGTGTGGATCGCAAATGATCTTCAATTTTAATTATATTTTTATATATTTTTGAATAATTAATATATAAAAATAATTATTATTTGAACAATATGCATATAATTTTATGATTATGAACCAATCAATAAATTTTATTATAAAATAATAATAAAATAGACAAATATAATGTTAGAATAATAATAATTAAAGATAAAATATTTAATTACGTGCAGAATGAGTATCATAATACTCGTCTCATTTCATCCTTAGTTTTGTGGGTACCCTTGTAGTAATTTTGATGGATACATGTCAAATATTTTTGTCACTTTACTAAGTGGACCCCCTTCTCCATAAATCTTATCCATATCATTCACCAATTATTATTTATTATGAATCACGTTATCAAATCAAAGTGAACTCTTCCAACACTACTCTCACTTTCACTCAATCACCATAAATGGCTCAAGCCACTCCACAACAACCAAAAATGCCACACCCCACCACTCGACCCGTCGGCGGCACCGAGTTCAGCTGGTGCAAGGCCGTTCCCAGCGGAACCGGAGTCACCGTCTTGGGACTCCTATTTTCTAAACCCCCACCCATACCAATTATCCAAAATGCCCTTCACAATCTCCAAAATTCCAATCCTATCCTCCGTTCCAAGATCCACCACGATTTCTCCACCAACACATTCCACTTTCTAACTCCCCCAAACCCCACCATTCAAATCGAATCATTTGATTTTCAATCAACGGCCCAGATCATCCAAACAGAATCCAACGGTCACGATCAAAACAAAACCGGTCCCTTCCAAACACTCCACGAGCACGAGATGAACCGGAACACGTGGCACGATCTCGATGACGTCGATAGTGACGTTGTTTACGCGAGCGTGTACGAGATTAGCGACCAGAGGTTCGCGGTGTTCATCCGGATCCACACGGCGGCGTGTGATCGCACGGCGGCGGTGGCTCTGCTGAGAGAGATGTTGCGTAGGGTTGGTGGTGGTGGTGGCGGCGGTGATGGCGAGGAAGAGAAGGTGGAAGAGATGAATATAGCGATTGAGGAACTGATTCCGATGGAGAAAAGGAATAAACCGTTTTGGGCGCGTGGGTTGGACATGCTTGGTTACTCGCTGAACGCGTTTAGGCTTGGGAATTTGAGTTTTGTAGATGCTGAGTCACCAAGGACTTCGAAGCTGGTGAGGATGCAAATGAATACAGAAGAAACGACGAATCTAGTAACTGTGAGCTATCACTCTCTCCTTTCTATTAGTGTATTGTGAATTTTTTATTATAATTTTAATCTTGTTTTAAGAATAATGTATCTTCTGGTATAAGGAGATAAATTATACCCCGATCATTAAAATCGAGACATGTATACCATTTAATTATTTTCTACAAAAATATTTCTAAAACTAAATAAAACAATACACATGTCATTCTTTTACTAACTGGAGGAGATAAATTATATCCTAGTACGAGGAGATACTTTATTCTCTTTTGTTTTTAAGGGTAATCTAGCTTTTGTATAAATAAAATTGATGAAGCTGAAAAGATTTTTTTGTAGCTTGTGCCTTGTAGCTCAAAGTAGATTTAGAAAAATAGTTAAATCGTTTTAAAATCGATAATAATTTATATTCAACTTTTTAGTCATTTAAAATTGTTCAGGTAGTTTAACAAATGAATATATTTAATATAATCTTAACTGCAATAGTTAATAACTTTATCTAAGTGCACCTTGGAAAACTACACTAAAAAGGAGAAATAAGCGGTAAATATGAAGAGTAATAAATAATGATCATTGGAACTATAACATAAATATGTTAAATTTCTAAAAGATTAAAAAAACATAAAGAAACAAAAAAAATATGAAGTGAATAGACTGATAATTTATATCAATAACGTTACGTTAAATTTTGTAATTTATTATGCAATTTTTCACAATCAAATGAAAGCAAATATTTCCAAATTACCAACTATTATAGTGATATAAAATTATATTAAATCATCAAATATCATACTAGACTAAGGTGAAAAAAGTGAACAATACTTGTTATTACTAGGATAAGCACATATCGCGAAAATATTAATTTCTTGGTCAGGGGAATAACTTATCCATCAGACACTTTGAATCACTATAAAATATGATGCTTTCTGACATAAATGTAAATTAACTGAACATTTATTGATTATAACAATAACAAATTAATCAAGTATACATGTATTTTGATTATTGAAATGAACTCATTTTCGGAGCTTTAGTATTTTTCATAACAATATTTTGTATTTTTGTTCTCATTTATATTATTTAAAAAATGATGAACTATTTTTTAATTGAATGAATATTTGAATAAGTTAGACAATTTCGATCTTAAAATATTCTGTTTAGATTAGGTTGTGTTAAAAAAGTTACATTTATATAGTATAATATTTAAAGAGAATGATATGAAATTATTTATATAGATTATCTTTGTATGTGTTTAGTGCTTAATTTTATAAGGATGAAATGGAAAAATGAGATTGATTCTAAGGTTTAAATTTTTTTTTGCTTTCTTTGTCATGGAAAAATTATCGTGACCAATAGTTTAGGACTATGTGGTGATAATTGGTCCTGCAATGTAACAATATAATTGGAGTTCGGTATATGATATGTTACTATCAAAGAGTTATGTCTGGATATATAGGTTTTCACGGACCACTGTGTGTAATTATGTATGGGTATTTTTGTTTTGATTTGTTTTCTGGAAAAGTTGAGTGATTGGGTGATGTGGACAGATGGGATGAAAAATTGGATACTTCTAAAACATCATTGTCACTGGTCATTCAAATTTCTCGAAACATTATAAAAATATTATTTTATATATTTGCAGAATTTTTATTTTTCAATGAAGTAATATTCTTCATTCGGAATAAGGAATATAGACAAATAATTCTTATCATTTTCAGAAGATAATTTATATCCTTAAATCCATTTATTATTTAACATATATCTTATTTTTTATGTTATTATAAAAATAAAAAATAAAATGCATATCATAAAAAGAAAAAATAAAACACATCAAATCACTAATGAATTCATATGAATCATTTTGTTCTCAGCTCTAAAAGTACCGATAAAACTTTTATGTGCACTCAATAAAAAGTAATAAGAGAATGAAATATCTGATTGTACTATAATATAACACATCAAATCACATGTCTTATTTTTATTATAATATATTTTAAAATGAAACTTCTAGAAGGAAGACACATAAATATGTAAAATAATGAGTGAATTTAACGAGATAAATTATTTTCTGGTGTAACGAAATACTTTATTCTAAATTAATAATCTTACTTATTTATATTAAATTTATTGAGTTTTTTTATTATCTCCCCACTCTATGACCAATATGGGATGCTCGGTTGGTCAGGGTGGAACAAAATATATATATATATATATATATATATTGGTTGCAAACTTGTACATGTGTAATACTGGGAAAAATATTACTTGGTGTGGAAGCGATTGTTGTGCATCATTTTTTATAGCCAATCAAATAAAGGATATAATAATAAATAGAAGATAAAATAAAAGCATTTGTTAATGGGGATTCGACCAACATTAAGTGACTACCAAGATATTATTAGACAATAAGGATTACAAGCTCTAGCACACCAATGAATTCAAGCGCCCATGAGATATTTCTATTTGGTGTGGTGCAAGCATTAACAAGGGACTTGAGTCAAATATATAACATTAATTACTTTAATTCATTCCAATATTAGGCAATGTGAGACTAATATAATAAGATATTTCAAGTATCCCAAAAATCTCCATCTTGATTGAAATAGACGAATATCTCGCTCATTATGAGATCTATGCAAGAATAGCGAATATCAAGTTTCACCTTACTCAATGCTCAATTCTCTTTACAACTCCTCCACATAAGAGTCAAATACTATTCTTTAGCATAAGTCTTTTCGAGTATCCTTGACTATATTACCAAGTGCCTAACTCTCCAAACTTGTGTGTAACTTCTCATATCGCTATCAAATAGAACATGCCACCTAGGCATCTATTGCTAGGAAGTCTTTCGATATTATGGAATCTCTACACCAAAGCTCACCAACAATCGTCCCCTTCAATACTCAATCAAACTGAACCTTGCAGTTACCTTGGAAAGCTTCAACCGCTACCATAATTGTCTACTCCGACAATCATAGTTCAAAAGAACTATCATAGTCTATCGTAAGGACTAAGGAGTATACCTATAACACATACCTTTCGTCAATGTTAACCAATTCTCATATCACAACCTTACATCCAAGCCAATGCCCAGTTCACACTCTACATCTCTCCCGATGTCTATGTTACACCTTGCATCCAAGTCAATGTTCATGTTACACCTTGTATCAAAGCCAACCAACGCCTCTCTACTTTTGTGGGTCTGCTAACAACTAATATCCTTCACTATGACGTCAAAGACACGCCATAAGGATACTCCACTTCCCATCTTAAATGAGATCACCCTCTCTAACATTTAGAGAGATATTGCCAGCACATGTCTCACATTTTGACTCACCTCCTGAATTCTTATGTTCACGTTGATCCCACTCTAATGCATGGACTTCTGTGGTTCTGGATCCAATACAACTGTGGTCCCCACCACGGTCCCATAATATTTTCTTTTCTTTCAACTCATCTTTTTTATTCTCATATAGTGCCTTTGACTGACCTTCTCCAACCAACATGTTCTTCATTCTCCTTTGCCATAATTTGGCCTCTCGCTAAGGGTCATATATCAATTGGCTCTGATACCAATTGTTAGTGCAACGAAAGCGATTGTTGGTATTGTTGGCCACAAACAATCAAATACAAGATATAAAAATAAATAGAAGAGAAGGCAAAATAATTTATTAACGAGGTTCGACCAACTGTGCTTACGTCACCGGGAGCACTGAGCGGCTACCAATATATTATTAGAAAATAAGGATTACAAGCTCTAACACATCTATAGACCCAACTACCAATAGGGTGTTTCTATTTAATGCGGTGCAATATATAACATTAATTACTATACTTCATTCCAATATTAGGCAATATGAGACTAATATAATAACATATTTCAAGCATCCCAACAATGACCCGACCATGACTGGGGAGGTCCAACCACCTAGGAGTTCTATTGTTATCGGGGTATGAGAATAGTGAAGAGCCACAAGTGAGATATCACGTCTTGAACCAAAACTTTAAGACAATAGTTCAATGAGTCTTTTCCACTTATAAAGTCTTCCACCCTTCCTTTTATATCTAATATGAGACTTCACACTTGAATAAACCTAACCACCTCCATCTGAAGTGTGGGCACCACACACTTATCGGTCCACTCCACTTAATTCCACTACATCCCAGCCGATCCATTAGCTCTGATACCACTTGTTGGAACCGACCATGACCAGAGAGCCTCCAACCACTCGTGAGTTCCATTGTTATTGGGGTATGAGAAGAGTGGAGAGTCATAACCACAAGTGAACCACCACGTCTTGAACCAAATTCTTAAGACAACAACTTGATGGATCTTTTCTACTTATAAAGTCTTTCATCATCCCCCTCATATCTAATGTCGGACTTCACACTTGAATAAACTCAGTTAAATTATAGCTAATTATAATTGATTTCTGCTGCTATTGTATCATCTTCTTTGTAAAATGTTTGTTATGCATCCGATGCTTTGTAAACCGGTTGTGTTGAAGGTTGATTGATACGTTTTAGTTAATTTATTCATAGAGGGAATCCACTTACTCTGTATTTTTGCCGCCAATTTTAGGGAAATCTAATGGTTTAGATCTACTCATTAATTCGAACCAATAGATTTCCCTAAAATTGATGACTAAGATATGAAATAAGTTTATTAAACTTATTCTTGGAGTAAGTTAATTCCCTCTTATTTACTTAATTAAAATTGAGTTCACTATCTAATATCATGTAGGGCTGCAAATCAAGAGGGATTAAACTTTGTGGGGCACTTGCAGCAGCTGGAATGATTGCCTCACGGACTTCTAAGAGCCTCCCCGAATATCAAAAAGAAAAATATGCAGTAGTAACACTTATTGATTGCCGCTCAACTCTTGATCCAGTCCTTTGCAGTAACCATCTTGGTGAGCAGTAGCTTCTAGCAATCTTTATGCCATTTTTTGTCTTTTTATTATGATGCTGTTACTTCATGCCTGATTGATTATAAAAGCACATTCTGCTCTTTTGCTTGTACACTCGGAGAGCAAAACAAAATTATAGTACTATTAAAATTCAGCACTTATAGAACTTTTCAAAGTAATAATTAGAGTATTTTAGAATTTCTCCTTTTCGGGTCCCGTAAGAGGATATCAAAGAAATGTTAGTTTAATCGTTAGAGAAAGCGGAGGTCAAGGAAAACCATAAGTGAAACGATTATGAAAGATTTAGATATTAATACTTTGTCAATGAGAATGATTTATGATATCACTGTGGCGTCATTCGATCCATTTATATGACCTCACCTAGTAAGATTAAGGTTTGGTTGTTGTTGTAGTATAAATAATAAATTGGAAATACATATTGTTCCTTCTAGGACAGAGATCACCTGTCCCAAACGTTGTCTCATTCTCTGTCCCAAACCAATGAGAATGTTACATTTGATTTTAAAAAAAATTCTTTTATTCATATGTTAATATTCCATTGGTCCGGGACATGGAATGAGACACCGTTCGGGATGAGTGATCTTCATCCTTCCTTCTATGGTTAGTACATGCTACTTATTCTAGCTTTTTTAATTGACTAGATTATACTCACACCCCTAAGTTTTAGTGAAATTACACAAACCACCTATTTCTATTTTGTCATTACAAACCACCTTTAATTTTGGACATACATTATACTAACTAACCCGCATGAGATACAAGCGTAATTTTTTAAAATAAAAATGTACCGTGAGTATAATTAAGTTAAACAAAATATTGTATACTATAGATAAGTCCAAATAGTATAAGAGTCAATGCATCTTCATTATTTTTGGAAAAAAATAATACAAGAAACCTATTTTGAGATCATTCCTTAGAGCCCTAGTAAACTAATGAAATAATGCATATGTTGTTTGGGTCAGGTTTTTACCATTCTGCCATCATGAACACACACGATGTGTGTGGAGAAACCCTATGGGAGTTGGCAAATAGATGCTACACATCCTTTGTAAGTTCTATGAACTGCAACAAGCATTTCACAGACATGTCTGACCTGAACTACCTCATGTGTAAGGCCATTGAGAACCCTGGTTTGACACCCTCATCTTCACTTAGAACTGCGTTGATATCAGTGTTTGAAGACACTGTCATTGATGATTCAGCTGAAAATGAAATGCATAAAGAGCTTGGATTAGAAGACTATGTTGGTTGCGCTTCCGCCAATGGTATCGGTCCTTCCTTAGCTGTATTCGACACCATTCGGGACGGGAAGTTGGATTGTATTTTTGTATATCCATCACCCCTTCATTCAAGAGAGCAGATTCAAGATCTAGTTGATCATATGAAGACAATACTTGTTGATGCTTGCAACAGTGGGAACCAAATTTGAACTATATTCCATTTCTGAACTACTTGTGATGATTATAACTATCTACCATTTCAAAGTTGAACGGGATATATATACAGGAAATAAATGGTTGCCTATTTTCACGTTTATTTTCAAAATTATTGCCAGCTGAAAAAATACTATTGTTTTGAATGTGTATGGTATAATTTAGTTTAATTACTCCACCACGGCACCATATATGCAAGTAAATATGCACAGGATCACGAAATTTTATGAGAGTCTTAAGTAGAGTGTTATCTTAAGATAGAGATGTAATGTTATCTTGAGTCATTCATTTTCAATACTCTTGTAACTCTTACCATAATTATATTATACTCTCCTTATGATACATCATATATTTTATTTTTCATTTTTATATAATATTATAGCAATGATTATATAAGAGACTTAGCAATGTGGACTAAAATATTGAAAGTCTTAACTTCTGTCTTTATGATCAAAATGCTAATGTGGTGAAATCTTAAGAGACTAAGATGAAGATGCCTTAACAAGATCTGCATGACCACTCATGGATATTCTAATGCCTTTAAGAGAGACAACGTTATAGGTCATTAAGTGTGAGCATTTGAATTCATATTCCGAAAATTGTATAATTTATTTTCTCTCTTTTCTATTAAAAACTTTGCCTATGAAAAAATAATTAAGTATTCTAAATAGATGTCACTATTTTTTAGGGCGATTCTATATGTACAATTAGAGAATCTAGTTACCCCATTTTCTTCCTCACCTCTCACACCCACAATCTTTAATAATACCACATATATATTCATTATATTACAAGTCATAATTAAGAACAATAACTAATGAGGCTCAGAATAGTTGTATATCAACTTTCTCGTATAGTTCCTTCCATGTACTACTATACTAGCTTTATTCCTAAGATGACACATTAATATAGATCATATAATATATCTAATAATAATTTCATTTAGAGGAAAAAATTATTTTCAATATTATCATTTTCACTGTGTACATAAACGTGAAAATAAAATATTAATGAGAAATATGCCCCAAATATTTATGCCACAAGTAAGAAGAACATTTATCAATGAAGTCACACTTAACTCCAAAATTATGATGCAAGGTTAAGAGTACTTCAACAAAAAAATTATCAATATTTAATTTGTATAATCCATCACATAATATACCATTATAAATCAAATGGGTAAGTTTATACAAACTGAAACATTCATTATCAAATTTAAAAAAGTATCCAGAAACATCGAGTTTAGCTAAAGCAACCAAATTCGTAGAGATATTAGGTACATAAAGAGTTACAGATAAATCTCGACGCTATCCAGTTCCAAGGATTAAACGATAAGTTCCATCGACTTCCACTAGAACCTACACTTTATTTCCCATGAAGACGATTTTTTTCATTTTGTCTTGTAGTTCGGATCGTAAGGAATTCGTGCATTATATTAGAAACACAAGTAGTACATCTAGAGTCAATCCATAAAGTATTATAAGGAATTTCTGATAAGTTTGATTCAAAACATACTTAATCACTAGACTTACCATTCCTTTCAATCCAACCCTAGCATTTTGGACACACCTTTTGAAAATGTACGATCTTTCTACAAAAACGACATTTGTTGTCATGATGTTCTTTCTTGTGGATTTGATCTTTACTTGTATAATGTGCAATTAATACACACTCCATTTATCTTTTATGGTGTTATAGTTCATTATGAAAGGACCATAGTTAGAGGGTAATGAATTTAATATAAATTCCACAAGAAATTTCTAATCCACATCCATTCTGAATGTCTTATATTTTGCTGTAATGTTTGTAATTTCAATGACACTTTCATGCACATTATGAGAACCATCAAATTTCATGGTGGTCAATATACTCCTTAGTGTTCCAGCAAGAGACTTATCAGTAGTTTGGGAGCCCTCTTCCATAAACTTCATCATTTCTTTAGTACTTTGAGTGTTACAAAGAACAAACTTAATGTTGTAAACAATACTCATTGCATATATTAGACTCAATTTTTTTGATCTTTCTCAATTCTTATAATGAAATTTATGTTCTTTTGTGCTTGTATTAATAATAACACTAGACTTATCTTCTCTAAGAGATAAATCCAAATCTATCACTAGGTAAAATTGGATTTGTCTACTTCACATGGAGAAGTTGTAACACCTTAAATTTTACCTTTCCTAAGTGTAGTGAAACTCTGAAGGGCTGGAAAATACTGGGCAATTCTCGCTTGAGCGAGAGGGTCTCGCCCAAGCGAGGGGCTAAGAGATTCTCCCAGGAAATTTATGGGATTCTCGCTTAAGCGAGAGAGAGTAGAGGAGACTGGGTGATTCTCGCCTGAGCGAGGGTGAACTCGCTTAAGCGAGAGGGAGGTTGTGATGACTGGTGGATTCTCGCTTGAGCGAGACTCCCTCGCTTGAGCGAGACTCCCTCACTTGAGCGAGAGCATCAGTGTTAATTCAAAAAGTCATGAACTTCTCGCTTGAGCGAGAATCTAAAAACATGAACCCTAAAATAGAACCTCAAACACAGAATGAGGATAGATTTTTGGGAGAAAAGAGAAGAAAATGCGATTTTGTTGGCAAGAGCTCGTGTAAAAAAAAGCAAAGAGGAGCTAGAGAAGAGGTAAACCTCTTGATTTTAACACTCACTCTCGTTTTAGAACTCATTTTATATACTTGGGTCTCTTCTCTTGGCATGAAAAACCACTTAACCCTCTATTTCGAATTGTGGTTCATTTTAGCTAGCTTTTCCCTTGAAAACTCGTAGTTTAGAGTTTTCTTCGGAAATAGTGTAGATATGATATTGATTTTTGGAAATCCCAAACCCAAAACGAAATATTGTTGGATGGGGTGAAATGTTGGGTTAGAAATGTGGTTTATGGGTTTTAATGTCGAGTGGGAAGTGAATACTTGTGATTTACATGCCTTAAATTCCTAATGGGAGTAGTTTTGAAACCATTGAAATATGAGTTACTTTTTATGGATGAACATGTTGTATGAAGTTATTTATGCGATAATGTGAATAAATTATTGATTGTTGTTGTGTGGTGTGAATGAGGGAAGACCCTAAATTTGGGGGAGGTGAAGGAGAAACTAACAAAGTTTCCAAACACCAACCTCAATACACACCAAGGTAAGGGATAAGCAGTATCTTTATTTTTGAGAAAATATAATGATGTATTCATGTGGAATATTATGGTGAAGAAAATTATTGAGAGTATAATATTGTCTGACTTGTCCTATGTGGTACTGTATTGTCTTACTTGCCCTATGTGATACTGTATTGTCTGACTTGCCCTTGTGGTATTGTATCGCCTATGCGGTGACTGTCTGACTTGCCCTATGTGGTACTGTATTGTCTAACTTGCCCTTGTGGTATTGTATCGCCCTATGTTGTAATTGTCTGACTTGCCCTTGGTGGTATTGTATAGCCCTATGCGGTGATTGTCTGACTTGCCCTTGTGGTATTATATCGCCCTATGTGGTGTTGTCTGACATAACCTATGTGGTACTATAATAACCCTTGAGTTCAGACAAGCCATAGGAGCATTACAGTATTTGACAAATACCAGACCTGACATGTTGGCCTAGATGTTCTTCCTCTTCCTCTGCCTCCTCTCCAACCTCTAAAGTTGGAACCTCTCCAGTTGTTGTTTGTGTTGAACCTATTGTCCTTGTGATCAGCTTTGTTAACCACATTTGCTGTTGCATTGAGGTTTAGGTTGGTGAGGCTATTTAGTTGCTCAAGTCTATATTCAAAGGTTAGCAATTGAGCCTGTAGATCAACCCAACTGAGTGTAGTTTGATCAGATAATTTGACAACTACAGGATTATATTCAGAATCCAAACCATTCAGAGTTTGAATGAGCAGATCAGAGTTTGAGATTTCATTTCCTGCAAGTTTAAGTTTATCAGCCAGATTCTTCATTTTGGACAGATAATCTTCCATTTTCATGCCTCCTTTTCTGGTGCTATGGAACTCAGATTTGAGGTAAGTAACTCGTGACCTTGTGTGGGCACCAGCTAGACTTTGAGCTTCATCCCAAAGTTGTTTTGAGGTTTCACAGTGTAATAATTGTGTTGTTATGTCAGTAGTCATTGAATTCATCAACCAACCAAGAAGTTGTTGATCAAATGCTTGCCAATCTTCAAAATCAGGATTGGACTTTCTGGTTGAATCTGCAGCAATTATGAATTCTTCAGGGCACTCTTTTTTTCCTAACATATAACCATCGAGCCTGGCACCTCTGATAATAGGTAACACCAGTGATTTCCACAGTGGGAAATTGTCTCTGTCCAGCTTGACAGATATAGTGGATGGAAGGTCATTTTTGAGATTGGAATTGGCAGCGGATGACATGGTTTACTTTTGGATCAAGAGCCTTCAAGGCTTAAGTGCTCTGATACCAAGTTAGAAAAGTGAATATTGTATATTCTTCAACTTGATCGTTACATAGGAGAGTACATGAATATATACAGAGAAATAGTAAAGTGTTGATCCTACAATCAAGCTAGACATAATAGCAATGATTCTATAATGATCACAGTACACTAATGCTTATTGATTACATTAAAGAGCATAATATGGAATAGCTTAACTATAGGGATTGACTAATTCATATCATGATGCTCATGATAATCCTTCATTATAGAGTCCTTAAATCAAGGGATTGATTTATTCTCTAACTGTGTTAAGTGACGGAGTTGAGGTTATGGTTACTCTAAGAGGAATAATAAGAAAATAGGATGATGATATGCTATTGGTATGGTATTAATCATGAAATGGTAAGTTCCGTATTAAGGAAATATGAAACATGTGGTGTGAAAGTGATTGGGAAGAGTTGTTCCGGTAAGGATTATGAATATGGTAAGCGTGTCGATGAATGAGGTAGTGAGTAATGGTAGTTACAAATGTATTACCCATTGTTTATCTATTTTCATATTTCTGTAGTCTATGTTTAATTATCCAATTATTGTACTGATTTTACATGAATTAATGTCTTACTCCCTTTGTGTTTTGTTATTTCTCTTTGTAATAATTGGATTGCAGATAAAGTAAAGGGGTTTTAGATCCAAGGTTGGTGTGCAATATGGATGCGATTGTTTGCTTGTAACTTGTTGTGTGTACTTTATGACATGTGTCTTCTAGAACGGAGATTTGACAACCTATTAATAGTTCTTTCTATTGACAATCAGATGTATATTTATCATTGCGATGGTAGTATCAATGACACCATTAAACCTTAATATATTCGAACGTAGTAAGTGTAGTAGATTCATTTGAGATGTATGGAAGTATTTTCATGCTTATATTTGGATTATTCTCAAATGTTAAAATGAATACAATATTGTAATACTGAGAAATTTTTTACTGTCTAAAATAAGGGAGTAAATCTACATTATAGAATTTGGGTCGTTATAGAAGTTAAGTCCATTAAAATTGGAACACATAAAAATTGTGAGTAAAAAACACCAAGTACCGTAATAAATACAATTTTTAAAAAATATATTAAGGTTTTGAGCTATATATGTTAAACTAATTCAAACTATTTCAGAAGTGCATATTAATGTTCATCTTTGGGCAATCCATCAATATACCATATTAGGCATAATGATAAATAAATTTACATAATTTGGGAATAATACATCCATGTATTAGAAATATTTATTATATTTGGTTATATATATATAACTAATTATGTAATTACATTACCAACATTTGTGCTCATGTGTTGAAATATGTTTTGTTAATTTGGTTAATATCGTATTGGGCTATAAATTAGTTTAAACTCACTTACCTTTTGTATAACAAGCAATAATTGTAAATTCAATTTTCATGATTAAAACATGTGTAAGATAGATTAGTTAGTTAATTAGCAGTTAAGTAGAGTTAAATATGTTGTAATTTCTATATAATATGTTGATTAATTTATTTTTAATCAATGAAATACATAATCATTTTATTGCTCCATAACTTTTAATATGATATCAGAGCAATGTATCTATTCATCATACATTTTCCTTATCCTTATTTTCTTCTTCTCCATATCAAACATTCCTAATGGCAGAGGGTATGTTCTCCGTGGAAGTAGTGCTATCAAATTCTAACTTCTTCACAAAGTCTCGTTAACCGTGTTGACATGAGGCAAATTATGAAAGACATTGCAAGTATTTATTATGGCAACCATTGTCACCTTCTTCAAAAATATCTTTCTTTTCTCTTTATCATTTTCCTTTTCAATCTTCATATTATTCTATATCTCTTTCAATTCTTCTTGATATTCTTGAGCAAAAATTGTTCATATTTCATTATATATATACTGTTTAGCAAAAATTGCTCACATTTCATCATATTTTCCTCTTGTTATTATTCTTGAGTAAAATTGTTCATATTTCATCATATTCTTCACTTGTTATTCTTGAGCAAAAAATGTTTTTATTTTATCATATTACTCTCTTGTTATTCTTGAGCATTTCTCAACCTTTTCTATTATTTCTTCTATGCTAAAAGTTTCCTCTATTACTTGATCAATTTGTTCAAACATGGAAAGGCCCCACAGTTTCAGACTCTACAACTTTAACAGTGTGTATCCACCAAGTACCATAGCTCCAACATTGTTGAAACAAGATTTTGGAGTCTTCTCCATTCAATCATCTTTTATCCAATCTGAGAGTTGATAGCATCCACTCTCGAGCCTGAGGAATGTGTTGAAATATACTTTAGTATTTTGGGTTAATATCGTATTTGACTAGTAATTACTTTAAACCCAATTACTTTTTGTATAACAATCAATCATTGTAAATTCAATTTTCATGATTAAAACATGTGCAAAATTGATTATATAATTAAGAGTTATGTAGAGTTAAATATCTTGTATTTTCTATATAATAGGTTGATTAATTTCTTTCTAATCACTACGCCAGATAGTTTGAGCAACAACGCTTTTTTTTGCTTTAGGACAGCGCGTCCCGCCATTGTCTGTTTGACCGAAGTCGTAGATGATATGTTTAACAACGCTTTTGTGTGCGATGTTGTATGTCATACATACAACAACGCCACCAACAACAAGCGCTGACATACAACAGCGCCACCTCCAACAAGCGCTGTTATATATGTACATGACTTTTAACCGCGCTCATCACGAGTGTTGTTGATATGTCACCCTTAACAACACTCATTTAACCGCACTCATATTAAATAAGTCAAGATTTCTTTCAGACATTTTATCAAACACATAAGAATCTTCAATATAATAAGAATGAAATCAATTATTGTGTGAACATGTCTATGTTAACTATATGCAGTAATAAAAAAGACGAATGTGATGAAGATGTAGAGTTCAAATCCATGATTTTCTACTCCCCTTAACCTAAGAAATAAGAGGACATAAAAATACAGTCAAATTCAATATAATAAGAATGAAATAAAAATTTACATAGAAAATATATGAATGAAAAAATAATAACCAAATACAAGAAATACATATCGGGATTGCAAGTTTGGTAAATTAACGATAACTTTACGTAGATTCAACCTTGACATTGACTGTAATCTAAAATAAGAAGTTAACTCATAAGAATGTAAATGCAAGAAGAAAAAGTGAATCAAAGAGAATGAATGATTTACCTTATGCTCCAATAGAGAAAACGTGAGCAAATAACTTTGTTTGAAGAGAGAAACTAAAAGAAGAAGAGTAAGAACTGTAGAGGTTTTGTTTTTAAATCTACAAAGATTCGCGCATACTAAAACAAAAAAATTTATGACTTTTAACATAACAGCGCTCTCTAAAAATACGCTGTTAAATGTGTGACTTTTCAACTACTCTAACATTATCAAAACACATTCACTATAAAACTTGTAAAATAAAAAAGAAATAGTAAAAAATGTTTTTTTTTTAATTTCAGAGTGCAGTTTTCTAATATAGTGAGAAAATTTGGATAGAATGAATTTTTCTACCCCAAATACATATATAATTTATCCAATTCTGATTAGTGATTCAAAAGTTATGTCAAAATTAGTGATAAAATATATTTAACAACGCCTATTTACGCAAAATGTTGTTTATATGACACATTTAACAGCGTTTTTTAAACAAGCGTTGTTAAAGATGTCATATAAACAATGCTTGTGTAAAAAGGCGCTGTTAAAGGTATCATGTAAACAACAGTTTGCATAAATAAGCGATGTTAAAAGTATATCACTATTTTTTACATAACTTTTGAACATTAATCTGATTTGGACATATTATATATGCATATGAGGTAAAAAAATTCATTTTATCCAAATTTTCTCACTACTTTAGTAAAAATGTAGTGAGAAAAAAAAGTAAAAAATGTAGTTACTCTAACATTATCAAAAACACGTTCACTATAAAACTTGTAAAATAAGAAAGAAATTGCAAAAAATGTTTTTTATTTAAATTTCAGGGTGCACTTTTCCAATATAGTGAAATTTTTTGGATAGAATGAATTTTTCTACCCCAAATATATATATATAATATGTCCAATTCTGATTAGTGATTCAAAAATTATGTAAAAAATAATAATATAACATCTTTAACAGCGTTTATTTGCGCAAACTGTTGTTTATATGACACATTTAACAGCGTTTATTTGCGCAAACTGTTGTTTATATGACACATTTAACAGCGTTTTTTACACAAACACTGTTTAAGATGTCATATAAACAGCGGTTGTGTAAAAAAGAGCTGTAAAAGATGCGATATAAATGGTAGTTTGCGTAAATAAGCTATGTTGAAGATGTTGTATCACTATTTTTGACATAACTTTTGAACCATTAATCAGAATTGGACATATTATATATGCATCTAGGGTATAAAAATTCATTCTATCCAAATTTTCTCACTATATGAGAAAGGTGTCCCCTGAAATTAAAAAAAAAACAATTTTTACTATTTTTTTATTTTACAAGTTTATAGTGAATATGTTTTTAATAATGTTATAGTAACAACAACGCATATTGTAGCAAGCGCTATATAAGATAACAAATCTACAGCGAAAATTGAAAAATGTGCTGTAGAAGATATCTTATCAACAGCGTAAACAAAAACATGCGCTGCTAAATATATTCTTATTAACAGCGATGTGCAATATTTGCGGTGTTAAATATTACGAATTAAAACAAGCACGTATTCAACCGCATATATTTTCTGTTGTACTGTTTACATTATATCCACTTATCAATTTTAACAGCGAATTTTTAAAGAAGCGCTGTATAAATTTCCTCCGCCTTTTGTTTAATAACATATTTCTAGGATGTGCGGTTGAATAACCGCCTTTAAAGACGTTTTCTGGCGTGGTGAATCAATTCATTCAATAAGGGAAACACACAATCATGTTCTTGATCATTGATTTCTAATATAATGGATTGTTAGAACTAATAATCAACATTTAGACGATCCTTAAATGTTTTATAATAATGAACCTCATTTTATGAATATCGTTATCATTTATATTATCAAAAATTGATTTTGCTTCATATTTTTATAGTTTACCACGTTTCCATTATATTTGGGTCTTCATTCTCCACTATGACATGGCCAAACTCAAGAAAATTTGGATTCTCTTCTGTGATCTATCTCTTTTGTTCCCAACTTTATCTTCCAAAATAGCTTGCAATTTGTTTGTCTAGCATGAATCCAGAGAAAATGGTTACATAGATAATAGAGATTTAATTTGATTTCCCTTATTAATTTCCCTTATTTACACACAAATTCAAGCCAATGCCTAATTTCCAAAATATTTGTTTAGGCACATTAATAGCCTCCAAAGTCCAAACTCATTTCAGCTTATTAGCTACTTTTGTTAATCCCTCCACGGCTAATACCCGATTCAATTTCAACCTCGATTCAACAAATATTCCTTGCCATTTCTATAGTTCAGCCTTAGCTACTCTAATCAATTTCTCTTCTAATAAATTTACATCATTTATATGATCTTAATTATTTTTTTGCTAAAGATAGACATTATTGAAAGTTAAGTGATCATCATAGGGTGAGCAGGACCCGACCTTACCCGCTCATCCGGTATGGTCCAATCATGATCGGGTCTGAAAAGGGTCGGGTCTAGGGTCGAGTTCGGGTTTAAAAATTAGACCTAGTCAATATTTAGGGTCGGGTAGTGACCAAGTATGACTCGTCCCATGACCACTCACTCATAATGTTTGTATGTGTCTATGTTCAAATATATATAGAGTAATGATGTTTTTTAGTCGAAAATGTCATTGATTCTATAATTTTTCATTATATATATATATATGTTTAATAATATATATATACACATATGTTATTTTATATGTCAAATTACATATTCACAATAATAAATAATATTTAGGAGACTTTATGTAAAATGAGTATACGTTATATTTAATCGGGTCTATGGTCGGGTCCGGGTTTAAAGGTTAACCCTGTGAATATTTAGGGTCGGGTTAATTCCAGGTCTAGGATCGGGTCCGAGTTCAGAAAAATGGTCCGAACAAAATTTAGGGCCGAATAAGGACAATCCTTAACCCGTCCCAACCGGGCCACGCTCACCCCTAGATCATCATACCCAGAAATAAATTTACGAGTCAGATCAGTTTTAATTCGAGTAAAAGCTAGCTCATCTTCTTAGAGATCGATATATGCTCAATCTATAAGTGTGAAAATATGTCACGCAAACATTGACCAACCATTATAGTCTAAGCATGATTTAAATTTTGGGTACAGAAGCATGATCTATTTGATGGTATAACAAAATTTCCAGACCTAAACCAAACTTGTTTAAAAGTTAGTCTGTTAGTCTATTTAAAAATTTACTATAATATATGACATTTAAATAAGTTAATAAACTTTTAAATAGGTTAATAGGTCTCTCTTAGACAATTCTAACATGCCAATGTCAAATTTTCTATAGCATTTACATATTTTGTTTACTTGTTTTATGTATACTAGCGTGTCGAGTGCCTACCGACCCACATTCTTATTTAATGTTATAATTTATAATATGTGTCGTCTCATTTGTGGTTAGAAAAATCATAACTATTTTATTCTGATTTTGATTACTAATTTATGATATGTGATGAATAAATAGTGTAAATGAATAAACCATAACCACATATATAATTTATAACATAGAATATGCATTCAGTATAGAGGAACATTAATATTGGGTTATATATGGTTTTTGGTATAAATTATAAAATAAAGAGGGCAAAATAGGCAACTACAAATTACACCATGATGGGTGGTTAATTTGGATTTTGCCTTTATATATAGTATAGATATTGTATAAAATAATTAATAAAATTGTAAACGATCACTTAAGATTTTTGGTACCTATTTATGTTGAATAATATTTTTGAGAAGTCCATGTCTAACTTATTTATTAAAAAGGTTTGATTTGGTATTATACTTTGCTCATCATAGGTCGGATCCTTATTTTAATTATACATCAATTGTTTGATAATATAATACTATAACCAACAAAAGATTGAATAAAATTATACATAGAATAATAATTAATAACAGAGTGAAATTAAAAGAAATAAAAGCACGTTAACTTGAATTTCTTATAAATATATATATGGAGATAAGATAAGTATGGATCCTTTCCATTATGAAGAGACAAACTCTTGAAAAACCAAAAGAAAACTTATATATAATGACACATTTATCCTTTTAAGTATAACAAAATAACATTTTTGCCATAAAAAACATAAGGAAATGAAAGTACTTCTCTTTCCATTAATGAAGAGAATCCTATTTGAAAACTAGGTGATTTTTTTGGACAGGTCAGTTATAGATTTGTGGCGGGCACTTATGATTACTTAGGAGGGCTGACCCTTTATATTTTCTAGTTCAAAGCTACATTTGATATTTTGATATATGTTTTGTTTTTAGTTTTAGTTTATAAATTGTAAGATTATAATTCGTGATATGATAATACTTTCATATTATATATTTTGTTTACATTTGTGTACATTAGTTGAAAATTGAGCATTAGCTAATTTATTTTGTTTAGATAAAAGAATTTTTTAGTAAATTATAAAGAGTATGAACTTATTTTTTTATGATATGATTATTTTGATTTTCATAATATTTTTAAAGTCTACACTTTTAATATTTATTATCATATATATATTTACAATAATTTTTTGACTTTTAGCATGAGACAATAACTAAAAATATTAAAACAAAAGACAATATAAAAATAAATACCAATATTTAAAAACTACATTACAGAAAAATAAATAAAATTTATTACGCTTGAATTCGATGGCGTATTTTGACCATCACAATCTTAGGAGTTGCATGGTATGATTTATGCATAAACAATATATAAAACCATTAGAATATATATAAATTTTAAATGTAAAAATGAATAGTTTTCTCATGTTTAAATTCCCAAGAAATATAATGGAAAATTGATCTTATGCTCTAATTTCTATTGTCCGAGTTTAAAATATACTTTGTATTTATAAAAGATTATAAGGAGTGCTTAGGAGTATTTGGGAATCAAAATAAGCTAACTTGAAATTGAAGGAACTATTTTTTTAAGGAAAATTATAAATTATAAATTATAAGGAGAAACAAATGCAAGTAATGACCCTATTAAAAGTAATCAATCCGAAAGATAGACACAACAAAGAGTAACAACATTAACTGATGAGATTTGATGCAAGTAACCATGCCATGACTTCATTGACATGGAGTAATGTGTCTAAGGAGAAATGAGATATAATATATCTAATTGTTGTGAGTTTTGATATACACATAAGTGAAAAATGAAAAACAATTGGAGAAACAAATTTTGGAAGAGCAAATATGATATTTTAGGGTGAAAAGTAAATGAGCTTTGGATGGGAAAGTTATTAGAAACTGTGTAAGGAGTGGAAGAAGAGAATGAGTCAAGTGATACCAATGAAATTTCTTCACATGGAGAAAATCATGTAGAAATATTATTCTTAAGTTTGTTGTTAACAAGTGAACTACAAACATACTTATAGTACAACTTTAAAGTTATTTTTTAAAAAATAAGCAAAAACCAATCACTTTAATCAACTAAGATAATAACTATAACATATGTTGAATATAATCTCAGAAAATAGGTCATAGTTTGGATCAATAACAACAAGAAAAAAACGAAAGAGACAAATGAGTCATATTTTTTCTTTCTGCATTTTAAACAACTTCTTCATAAATTTTACACAAGTTAAAGTTGGCTATGTTGCATTCTATAGCATTTACCACCTCCTGAAATGTGGAAACACTGCAAGGAACAGCAAGGCCATTCTTCTGTGCAAACCCAAATTCATTGTAAGCCTTCTCAAGCAGCATTTTGAATAAAGGGTGAGAAAGATAGTTAGTTGGAACCACATATCTTTGGCGTTCTTCTCCCACATAAAGTGCAAAAGAACCAGTTGGAATTGCTGTTTTGGAAGATTCTTCCTTATCTGTTTTGAGCAAATATTCTTGGTGGTGATGTTTAGGGTTAGCACTACTAGAAGCCTTCACTTTTTTGGCTAGTTTCTTCAATGACACCTTCTTTTTCCCTAGCATATTGTTTCTAAAAACTAGGGCTTTGGGAAGAGATAGAAAGTTATATGTAGAAGAAATGGGTATTGGACATGGTAATGGGAGGGTTTAGGACTATATATTTGTAGAGTTTGGCTCCTCTCCATTACAGGAGAGGACAGTGCATATGTAGGAGGCTAACATATGCCAAAAATAACATTTAAATGGTCCAGATTTTTTCACATTTTTTTAAATTAATTATTTTTCAAAAACAACCCTCTCACATTCCCAATACTGGAGAGGAATCTTTTCCGTAAGGGGTAAGGTAAGTAAGAATGTGGTAATGGGAAAATGTGAGTACTAGGGGAATATAGCTCTTTGAATGAGTCTTTGACTCTTTGGTCTACTTTTGACTTATTGGGAATCAATGATAGGTGAGGGTTTTTGATAGTGGAAAAACCAATGTTGAGAGGATAGGAGTGCTGACGTATCTGATCTCTAACATGGCTCAAAAATGATATTTTAAGTGAATAAGGGGTTATTACTACTTTGAAAAATAAAAATTTCGTTCCGATCATATTAAACTTAATTGAACTGCAATAACTTAATGAAATGATCTAAGAGTTCACTTAAAATTTAAATACGTAAAATTATTTAATATTTTACTTTATTCACCTCAAAAAGAAATTGATGATACTCTAATTTATTTATATATATATATATATATATATATATATATATATATATATATATATATGATGTCATTTAGTCTGACATAACAATTTATTCTATTAAACCTAATATGAAATATGTGGTGTTATGTTTCAAAAAGGGAAAATTGTCCTCTATTATTTTAGTTGTTATATGTTATTTGTGTAAAGTTATTTCTTCAATATTCATTAAGGAATTATATTAAGAAAAATTATATTGATCATGAGTTTTATTTTATTATATTTAGCATCTGCTTGTTTCAAAACGTTATACCCAATTTTTTTTATTTGTATTTGATTTTTTATTACACTTATCTTTCTTACTTACATGAGAAGTAATTATAGTTATGCCAAGTTTCTTTAAAGAGATAAGTGAAGTAACTTTTGAAAGAGGTGAAATAAGAGGTGCAGTCATTAAAAGTGTAACATTTATGCACTGTTAGTGTAAAAAATGGTAGATATTTATTATATTATCTATTATTCATTTGAATTATTTACTTTTAAGAGTCAATAATAATTAAATATAAATAATAGAGGATATAATAATAATGTATAAAATTCATACCTGCATTTTTTGTGTATACATTTTTATCTCTCTATAATTAAATTATACATATATATATATATATATATATATAGGTGGAGTGGAGATGAATACAACTTCTTTTTTCCCTTCTCTAAAAGGTTGAATGAGTTGAAACACAATGATCATATAATTCATTTCCATGTGTGAGATCTGGAAAATTCAGTGGAGGAAAAATCTTTTTTTGGCAAAGAGGAATCAATGACTCATAATTTGTACAATTTGATTCATCATCGTTCCTATAAAATAGATATTCTTGATAGATGGAGATGGGGATTAGATGGCTAGGTGACTATGTGGTTAAAACTATGAATTAATCATCAACAATATCTTATAGGTAAAGAGTTAAAAAAATATTAGATTAACTTTGTGCCATCAAATATTTGATATTTTGTCTGGAAACTTATAAGAAGAAGGCTACCAACAAAAGATGAATTATTTAAAAGGAATGTTATTGTGAGGGTGTATGATATGGTTTGTACGTTCTGCAATAATCAAGTTGAATCTATTGATCATTTATTTACCTCTTTTGACTTTGTTTCAAGTGTTTGGAAATGTTTTTATTTTTTGTTACAAATATATGTTTTAACTCTCTCCTCAATTCTAGAGTACTTCAAGCTTAATGAATCCCTTCAAAGTGGTAGATGTGCAAAATTGTGGAGAATGTTTTGGTTTGTGACATGGTTTGATCTGTGTGGATTATGAGAAATGAAGTGATTTTTTTTGGAGAAAGCTCCAAGTCATGTGCACATTCTTGATCTAATTCAAATTAGATCTTGGATTTGGTTCACTTCTTTTGTTTCTTAACTTTTTTTTATATTTTGCAAGTTGGTGTAAATATCTAAAACTTTGTACAACACTATATTCTATAAAGTTAATTTATTCTTTATCAAAAAAATTATTTCTATGTCCCATGATTGGTTGCATTTTTCTACTTTTATGGAGACTCGCTACTATTCATAAATATTACCTGGCCTTAACACGTGAAAGAAGAGTTAGCACATTTTAAAGTAATGATTATGCAAGCTAGTAAAATAGTTTTAATAAACTATTCATGTATGATAATTATATTATTCAGTAGATAACTTTTACTATCAAAATTAAATTCCTCTTTTCATTTGTTGCTGACTTTATGTTGTCTATAAAGTGAAATTGACTTAACTTCACCTATTAACAATTATAGAGATTGGGATGCCAATAGGGTTAGACGGGTAAAAGTAGTGTATACTCATACTCATATTCTCATTATTTATGGATAACGGTATAAGTAATAGGTATTCGCTGGTAATCAAATGGATTTTCAATTTAATTACATTTTTATATATTTTATAATAATTAATATATAAAAATAATTATTATTTGGTTAATATGAAATGTATATGATAATATAAAATATTTAATTAAAATATATATGCGGGTATCCACGAAGCGGGTATCATGATATTTATTCATACCCATAAATTATTTTTGTGGGTACCCATTATATGTATTTTTACGGGTACCCATGTTCCGGTATTTTTAATATCCCTATATAGAGATGTTCCCAAATAGTTGAATTTATGAAGCCCGATATATAATGTAATACCTATATATTTATTGTGTAAAAAATTTGTGCACATTTAATATATCATCAACTATTTATTTGTATTACTTTTTAAATAAATCAATGATAATAAAACATAAATAATAGATGATACAATAACATCTCCATTAATAGATTTCAACTCGAATTAGTAACATCTCCATTAATGAAGAGACAAGTGTATTTTTTCCTTTGTTTTTAATGACAAAATTGTAATTGTATTGTAATCAAAAGGATGCATGTGTCATTGAACATTACATTTTCCATTGGTTTTTGATATACTTGTCTCTCTATTAATGGAGAGGATCCTAACCCGTTTCAACTCCACATTTGTTGGTTGTAAATGGGTTTCTCCATGAACATAATTTTTAATATAGGTGGCATAAAAAAAAGACATATTACTAAGATCTTGATTGGATCATTCACTATTTATATTTAACTTTTATTAACTTTTAAGTATAAGCAATATAACTGATGAATAATGTAATGACTAGTATATATAAAATATTATACTAATAATACATACAAATTACAGTTATAAAATATTTGATAGGTACATTAAAAATGGCTAGACCACATTAATCCACTCCACTTACTAATTAGTTGGTTTGGAAGTGGATGAGATAAAAAGTCTAGAAATGATAGTTATTTCACGTCACCCCATAGTCCCTAATTTTAGAGGAGAGTTAAACATCAAGGGGATTAATTCAAAACAACCCCAAGAAAAAAGTTACCTTTGATTTATCTTGATTCCCTCTTTGGTGCACATATTTATTGTATCCTCACCATTAGAATCACCTATCCTACTAACCAAATTATATTGTTAACATTGAATAAAGACTCTTTTCAATTACTCGAGAGGACAATTATGTTTTTTAGTGTAATTTTAAGATTAAAAATATAATCTCAGTGTAAATTAAAAAATAACGCTATTTGGTTTTTCTATGCATTTTAACATAACTATCGTCTCTAATAATGGAGAGGGTATGATTCATTAACATTGGTGTTGCTTTTATAATTATGAACAATCATGCTTTCCCTTACCTACATTCAACCTATGTCCTGTATGTCCTGATTTAAGGAGAGAATTTATCTCCTCACACCATCACATCAGGACATACATTATTCTCTAGGTACAAATCTTTTAAGAGAATAAAATATCTCCTCATATCAGGAGATAACTTACCTCCTCTCAGCCAGTAAAAGAATTACATGTGTATTGTTTTGTTTTATTTTAGAAATATTTTTATAGAAAATGATAAATGATACACATGTAATGATTAAATAATACACATGTCATGGTTAAATTGTACACATGTCAAGAGAAGTTATAATTAAAAGATGAGAATAATGTATTTCCTTATATCAGGAGATACATCATTCTCATCTTTTAATTATAACTTCTTCTAGTAAAACCTCTTCCATCCCCACAAATTACCAATAGCCATAGATCCTCTAAAACCTCTTCCAAAACTCGATCCCCTCGAATTACCAATAGCAACACATCCTCTAAAACATCTACCTCTTGTCCTTCCTTAACCTGCAATTTCTACAATGTTGTTAATCACAATCTTGGGCTCATTCAAAGAATTTTCATTTGTCTTGTTGCATTAACAACAATGTTTTGATGACGTGTCATAAAGTTCATGTAGGACTGTGTCAAACGGAGGCTACGTGAGCACTTAACATGGCACGTGAGCAACTCTATTAGACTTGACGGAGAGGAGTTGATGAAATGACTAACATGACCTAACGTCTAAATTGTTATGAACTAAAATGACAATAACTTTTTTTTATGGACTAACTTGGTACCCACGAAAAACATGAGGGATCAAAATGAGTAATTACTCTTACTTAAATTTAGATTCACGTTTTCTTTTGGGCTAAATTTATTCTCTGATTTTGAAAAGTTAAATGGCATTTTTTGTAATTCCAATAATTTTGTATTACCAATGGTATCTCCTCACCCTATGGATAAGAAACTAATTTATTTCGGAGTATGTGACTTTCCATCTAATAAGTATTGTTCACATGAATCAAATCATTGATATTTTGCTAATCATTAAGATCTAGCAAAATCTTATAACACTAGACTGACATTTTCTTGATAACACCATAAGTTGTACTTGTAATAAATCACTTGATAGGAAAAAGTTATACATGACAAAGGGTGGATTAATTTGCCTCCAAATATTAGTCTTTTTGTCTTCCAACTTTATTTTATTTTGAAGAACCATTATATAAACTTTTATGGTTCAGATTTGTCTATTAAATTTGAAATTATAGATGTTACTTCCATCCTAATTTTGTTACTGGCGTATCATGTGAAAAATATAAGTTTATAAAAAAAATCATGAAACAATATTAAAATGATATATAATATATGAGGCAAATTAAATTGGTCGTGTTTGCATATAAATTGGAAAAGAAAAGCAAGTTAGGTCATACATTTGACTATGAAAGATTGAGAATAAAATCTATTGTCTTCAAAAGGTGTATCATTATATATATTGATTCCCTAATTTTATGGACAAAATAGAAATTAAAATTGTTTAATTTTAATACTTAAACACTTTAATATTTTTTTGCCAATCACACAAAATGAAATATAAAGTGATATACTTTGTGTGAGAGTCTTTTTCATCCCAGAAAACTGTAACTAATCTTCAAAAGAGGGAGTGATCCCATTGCAACAAAAAATTTAAAATAAATCCATTGTACAAAATGATTATAAAAAAATTGTATGAAGAAAATTCATGACCTTGTGTAGTTTTTTTTTTGCCTTATTTAGTACCCTATGATTATCATCTCCATAAATTTTATGAGGAAAGATTACCATAAAACCTTCACAGTTTTGGTGCCATCGTTCATTATTTTTTAAAAATGGTAGTAGTAAAACTTGAATCTGTCACCTTAGAGTAATGTTGTATTCTCCTACTAAATTTTTATACCCACAAAAGTGACACATGTCACTTGTAAACAAATCAATAATAAATAAAGTATCATTTTGTAACATATGTCAATTTCTTGTGAGTAGGAGGATTTAGTAAGAGAATATATCATTGTTATTGTCTTTTGTTTTATAATTAATTCGAACCTTGAAATAAGCATGGGTGTTTGGTCTAGTGGTATGATTCTCGCTTCGGGTGCGAGAGGTCGTGAGTTCGATTCTCGCAACACCCCTATTCGTTTTTGTTTTTATATTTTTGCTACTTGGGCTTCTGTATCCAGGTTTTTGGACTTCCGTGGCCTAAAAAATGTTTATTAATTTCAACAACCGAGTACCTTTTTTCTTTCTTTTTTATTCCACCTTATCAATTTTCTTAATTTTTTTATGTTTATTATTTTCAACAACCAAATACCTCTTTCTTTTTTTATTCCACCTAATCAATTTTTTTAATTTTTTATTTAATACATTTTTGTGAGATAGCAGATGTATTCCCGACATTAATCGGTAAATGGATAAGAAACTATCATTTTTTTTTTTGCTTTTTCTCTATGTGTTGCTGCTTCAATGTATTGCTGCTTCAATGTATTGCCTTGGTTCTAGTTAAAAAATAAAATGTTTTCACCCAAACTCAATTGGAGAGCTGATTTAGGTTTGTTTTTAATGTTTTCACCCAAAATGAATTGGAGAGCTGATTTTGGTTTGTTTTTAATGTTTTCCTATGTTTTCATATCAAAGTATTCACCCAAACCAAAATCATCATGTAAGTCGATGTTTTTTGGGCTGCTCCATAGAAAAGCAAGTTTCTCTCATCAACTACCGTTCCAATGTATTTAATGTAGATCAGAACGACTACAAAATATTAATAGAACTGCATAAGAGCACAATTGTCTATGCCAATTTTTTATGTCATTTCTATGTGACACCAATTACAAACTCATATTTATGTTTTGTTAACTTTTGGTTAGTTATTATGGTGCAACTTTAATTGACGTGTCAATTTGTCATTAGTGACACATAGAATTGACATAAAGAAGTGGCATACACAACTTATGCTTACTGCAGAAGCAAGAGAAAAAGAACTAAACTCTAAAGATAAAAAAAATTACTATGTCTCAAAATTTGAAAAATCTATCATGGTCCAAAATATCTAAAATATGAGTTAAATTAGACATTTTTAACGTGTTCTATGATCCCTAATAGGGACTATTTTGAAATACATTCTTAATCTTTGAATACAATTTTGAATTTTTATTTTTTATGGATCAAATTGGTTCACGTGAAAGTTTATAAAGACTAAAGTTGAAATGCTATAATTCAATAAGCTTACAACCCGTATTTGCAAATTGCAATATTAAATGAACAATCTATAAATATATAAATAGTTTGAAACATAAATAATCATGATATCACACTCAGTAGAAGTATTTGAAAAGCATTAAAAACTATTTGTATTAACTTGGAACATTTGCTTATTCCTTCATTTATTATCATTGAGCTCAATTTGTTATTTAATCATTTTCTATTTAATACATTATGTTACTTTAAAATTAATTTTACTCCCACTGTGACTATTATATGTTACAAACATAGTTATGATTATGGGTGGACATTGGTTGGGTTGAGACGGGTTAATGTTTGTTCTTATTCGATCCTAAATGTTAGTCGGACTATTTTTCTGAACATGAAACTGGTCCTAGACCCGTAGTTAACCCAACCATAAATATTCACAGGTTCAGCCTTTAAACCTGAACCTAGACCCGATTAAATATAACGAATACTCATTTAACATAAAATCTTCTAAATATTATTTATTATTGTAAATATGTAATTTGACATATAAAATAATATATGTATATATATATATATATTATTAAACAAGTTTATATAATGAATTTTTTTAGAAAATCAATGATATTTTTGACAAAAAATGTATCATTACTATGTATACATTTGAACAGAGACACATCCAAACAACATGAGTGATTGATCATGGAACTGGTCGGAACGGGTCATGTTTGGTCCCTACCCGACCCTAAATATTGGTTGGGTCTAATTTTTGAAATCGGACCCGACCCTATACCTAATGAGACCCGATCCTATTCAGACCCGATTATGATCGGGCCATACCAGGTGAGCGGGTAGGGTCAAATATTGGTTGTTTAAATGTATATCTTATTCTCTTTCTTGGTAAAAGAATACAAATATATATATATATATATATATATAGTATTAAGGAATACCCTATAATAAAACTATATCACAAATCAATCTAATTGCTTTGTTTATCTAATTTATAGATGTAAAATCCCTAAATTATAGGAAATAAAAATAATTAAATATCTCAACACTCCCCCTCAAGTTGGTGCATAGATGTCATACATGCCCAACTTGTCTAAAAACTTAAAGAACACTCGATTTGAAACTGCTTTAGTAAGGATATCTGCCAACTGATCTTCTTATTGAATTTTAGGAAGCTCCACAATTTTTTCATCCAACTTCTCCTTAATGAAAAATTTGTCTATCTCTATATGTTTTGTACGATCATGTTGAATCGGGTTATGAGCTATGTCACACGCTGCTTTATTGTCACAATATAGTCGAATTGGTTGCTTAAGTGGGTACCCCAAATCCATGATGAGAAGTCTTAGCCATAGTGTTTCACATATTTCAAGTGTCATACTTCTATATTCACCTATGCACTTGAACGTGCAACAACCTTCTGCTTTTTACTTTTCCATGTAACGAGGTTACCACCTACAAAAGTGAAATAACCTGAAGTAGATCGTCTGTCATCTAATGCTTAAGCCCAATCAACATCAGTGTATGCATCCACGCTTTGATGATATATATATTTTTAGTGAATAATAGTCATTTCCCAGGAGCTGACTTCAAATACCTCAAAATGTGCATAACTGCATTCATATGTTGCTATCTAGGATTATGCATAAATTGGCTAACAATACTCAATGCATGTCTGACTTAGTTTGGGCTAAGTACATCAATCTCCCTAATAGTCTTTGGTATCTCCCTTTATTAACAGGTACTTGATTAGACTCTACACATAACTTCAACCCTTCTTCTATTGGTGTATCGGTTGATTGACATGCTGACATGCCAATTTCTTGTAATAAGTCTAAGGTATATTTTCTTTGAGATAGAAATTTTACTTTATTAGATCGAGATACTTCAATTCCAAGAAAAATTTTCAAAGAACCAAGGTCTTTCATTTTAAATTCCCTGGACAAGTAACTTTGTAAAGCCATCATTTCCACAAGATCATTTCCTCTGGCCACCATGTCATTCACATATACAATCAGTGCAGTGATTTTACCACATTGTTTCTTTAAGAATAAAGTGTGGTCTGCTTTGCTCCGACGGTACCCAAAGGCTTTCATAGATTTTGTAAATCTTCCAAACTATGCTCTTGGAGATTATTTCAACCCATACAATGATTTCTTTAATTTGCACACCTTTTTACTATGGGTTTCTAGTAACATGCATCATAGAGGGAGATCCATGTAAACTTCTACAGACAACTCCCCATGTAGAAAGTCATTCTTCACGTCAAATTGTTGTAGTGTCCATTCCAAGTTGGCCGCTAGAGACAACAAGACTCTGATTGTGTTGATTTTAGCTACAGGTGCAAATGTCTCTGTATAATCGATCTCATAGGTTTGAGTGTATCCTTTTGCCACCAATCTTGCTTTATAGCGTTCAATTTTACCATCTGCTTGATACTTCACAATATAAACCCACCGACATCCAACTGATTTCTTTCCCGGTGGACAATCAACAAGTTCCCAAGTCTTATTTTTATGCAAGAAATTCATCTCCTCATTCATAACAGCTTTCCACCTTGGGTCAGCTAAAGTTTCTTGCACACTGTTCGGAATAGATGCAATAGATAATTGATTTACAAAAGATTGATTTGATTCTGACAAGTGATGGTTAGACACATAACAACTCATATGATATTTAACTTTATTAGAAAGTTCAGGTTCATATGTGGGTTTAGGGATACCTCTAGTGCAACGTGGTGGTAGTTGTTTTCTAGATGATTCAGGCTCAAAATCAGGAACATCCTCAGTAGATGATTGGTTTGGCGTATCAATTACTTGTCGTACTAGTAATTCAGACGGAGATGAAGCCAAAATTGTTGCAGATTCTGAATGTTCATCACCACTTTTATCCAAAGTTGCACCACTCACATTTGATTCACTCAAATTACCATATTCAACACTAGATTCAGAGAGCTCCCTCTAGATTCAAAGAGTTCTACTTATTTAGTGACTTCCCTTTCTACGGATACATGAAAATCATAGTCTAGAGTCAGAACTTCTTCCTGATTCTCCTCTTGAAGTTCAGGCTTAGAGGAAAAATACATTGAGTCTTCATGAAAAACTACATCTAATGTAACAAACATTTTATGAGTTGGAGGATGATAACATCGATATCCCTTTTGATAAGTAGCGTACCCTACGAAAACACATCGCAATGGAGATGTACAAAAGCTACACAACCAAAGACATGAGGAAATAAGTTTGAAACAACATGAGCAACAATGGCTTCAACAAGTGCTTGGGATGGTGTTTGAAAGTCAATAGTGCTAGAGGGTACCTGGTTAATCAAGTATATTTTAGATGTAAGTGCTTCTCCCCAATAGGATAATGGCATATGAGCTTCTATTAATGTAGCACAGACAACCTTAATAAATTATGATTTTTCTGCTCTGCCACCCCATTTTGTTGAGGTGTGTTGGGACAAGTAGTTTGATGAACAATCTCAGGTGCTTCCAAATATTGTTGAAATTCATAACTCAAATATTCACCTCCATTATCATTTCGAAGAACCTGAACCTGTGCATTGTACTGAGTGCACCATTTTATGAAATTTTTTAAATAAAAAATACACTTCACTTTTGGATTTCATCAAGTGCACCCAAGTCATCCTAGTACAATCATCAATAAAAGTAACAAACTAACGTGATCCACCAAGGGTTGTGACCTTAGATGGACCCCAAACATCAAAATGTATAACCATAAAGGGAAGATGACTTTTATGCAAAATTAATGGAAACGATGTACGGTGGTTTTTTGCAAGTTCACAAACATCACAGCGGAAGCTAGAAACATCAAAGTTTCCAAATAAACTAGGAAATAATTTCTTAAGATAACCAAAAGAGGCATGTCCAAGACGTCGATGTCGCAACCAACTTTCAAATTTCTTCTTCTCCCCCTCATTATTATTCACTATCAATGCTTGACGCAACTTGTCCGAACTCTTTGACTCTAAGTCCAAGTAATAAGATTTTCCACGCCTAATACCATAACCAATCGTCTTCCTTGTTTGGATGTCCTTAAAAACACAAAAGTCGTACCAAAAATCTACAACACAAAATAAGGAAGTGGTAATTTGGGAAACTGATAAAAGATTATAGTCCAAGGATGGAACAACTAAAACAAAATCTAAATTCAAATAATCAATGAGGGGCAAATATCCTTCTCCAATAACAGGGGTTGAAGCACCATTGGCATTGGAAACAAATTTTTGTGAAGATGGCTTAAAGGATAAGACCTGCCTAGAATCAAATGTCATATGATAAGTAGCACTAGAATCAATTATCCATGCACTATTAGAAACATGTGTAGAAATATTAAAAACCTTACAACTATTACCTACAGCTGCTACCAATGCTGAAGTATTAGGTGTTTTTTTGAAATTCCTCTTCCGTGGGTCTCAGTTGTGATCCCACCACCAGTCTGGGTACCCAATAATTTCAAAACAACGATTTTTGGTATGGGCAAAATGATTGCATTGAGTACATTTGTAGGTAAATTTATTGACACCATCGGTAGGCTTAAGATCGTTGGTCATTGTTTGGTCTTGTCGTTTTTTAGAAGATCAGTTTCGATTGGATCGTCGAGTCACCATGGCGAAAGGTTCAAAATTTTCAGGCTCTGATAGCATGTTTAAATGTATATCTTATTCTCTTTATTGATAAAAGAATACAAATACATATATATAGTATTAATGAATACCCTATAATGAAACTATATCACAAATCAATCTAATTGATTTGTTTATCTAATTTATGGATTTAAATCCCTATATTATAGGAAATAATAATAATCAAATATCTCAACACAAATTGGTACACATTGAAAGTTTATAAAGACTAAAGTAAATATTCACTCAAAAATCAAATGCTATAATTCAACAAGCTTACAACCCGTATTTGCAAATTGCAATATTAAATGAACAATCTATAAATAGTTTGAAACATAAATAATCATAACATGATATCACACTTAGAAGTATTTGAAAAGCATTAAAAACTATTTGTATTAACTTGGAACATTTGCTCATTCCTTTATTTATTATCATAACATGATATCACACTTAGAAGTATTTGAAAAGCATTAAAAACTATTTGTATTAACTTGGAACATTTGCTCATTCCTTTATTTATTATTATTGAGCTCAATTTGTTATTTAATCATTTGTTATTTCATACATTATGTTACTTTAAAATTAATTTTACTCCCATTGGGACTATTATATGTCACAAACATAGTTATGATTAGGGGTGAACATGTGTCGGGTTGGGACGGGTAAAGGTTTTTCTTACACGACCCTTAATGTTGTTCGGACCATTTTTCTTAACATGAAACTGGTCCTAGACCCGTAGATAACCCGAACCCGATTAAATATAACAAATACTCATTTTACATAAAGTTTTCTAAATATTATTTATTATTGTGAATATGTAATTTGACATATAAAATAATATATATATAGGGGTTTGCTAATATAAGTAATCATCTTTTTTAGTTAGGTACATGTTAGCATTGAGTACCATAAAAATTGGTGAAAATACCCTTAATCTTATGTTGAAATGAATAGTGATTGGAAGGGTATGTTAGTAAGTTACTATTCCAAAAATTAAAAATAAAAATTTATTATTTTCTCTCTCCTCTCACTCACCATCTCAAACATTCAAACTTATTTCTTTAATCCAACTAAGAACCCTAATCCCCAATTTTTTCAATCCCAATTTTTCACCTTTCACAATTGATGTTATATTCATTCATCTTATTTTTGATATGGTATCTTCACTCAGCTCCCACCTTCTACAATTCTAACCTTTAAGTGAGTGCTCATGGCTTCTTAAATTTCCAAGTGTATTTTTAAGATTGAATGGCAGAATGAGTGGAGCAAAGGGAAAGAAGAAGGTGGTGACTTTCACTATTGATTGAAAGAAACAAGTGATATTGCTTGATGAGATATGTTGTTGTGTGTTACATCAATTGTACTTCAACAGTTTTGTTTGTTTAAGATTGCTATACTTTTTTGTGTTGAATTTTGAAGAGTTACACATAAAAAGAAGTTTGAATACATCAGATGGTGAGTAAGAGGAGAGATAAAATAATAGATTCTTATTTTTTAATTTTTAGAATAGTAACTTACTAACATACCCTTACAATCACTATTCATTTCAACATAAGATTAATGATATTTTTTGTCCAACTTTTATGGTACTCAGTGCTAACATGTACCTAACTAAAAAAGATGGTTACCTATGTTAGCAAATCTCATATATATTATTAAACATGTTTAAATCATGAAAAAATTATAGAATCAATGATATTTTTGACAAAAAATATATAATTACTCTGTATACATTTGAACAGAGACACATGCAAACATCATGAGTGAGTGATCATAGGACTGGTTGGGACGAGTCATACTTGGTCCATACCCGACCCTAAATATTGGTTGGGTCTAATTTTTGAAATCGGACTCAGCCTAGACCCAATAAGATCTGACCTTATTCAGACATGATCATTGTCACGACCCGATTTTCGGTTGGAAGATCGGCCCTGCGACTTAGGGGGAGGCGAACTCGATTTCTACCTCTTCCAATTGATTTGGAGTCGCCACTACGTTTTTTGCGGTTAAAACGTAGAAAACTCTAAACATGCCCAATTAGGATAATTTGGTCTTTAATCAGAGATTCTAAGCTCGGGAGTCGATTACGGATCGGGGAAGGTATTAGCACCCCGTCCGCCCGTATTAAAACGGTACCCTCGCTAATAACGTGGACTTTTATACCCTTGAAATTATTTATTAAAATTCAGTAAATAAAAACGAAATGGTTTTATTTTTTATTGTTGTGCCTGACAAGAATTCAACTTGCTCCTACGTATCCCTAGCTGCAATAGGGAAATCAAAGCTAAGTAGTTCTGGTTCGAAAATTAATTGGTTGATTTCGTTGATTTGAAGGTATCGATTTGGTTGAGTAATAGAATAAGTTTTTACTAAAACATTTTTGATATGGAATTAATAGTTTAGAGACGGCACTGGTCGTATACCTCCTTCCCATTTTCAGAGAATTTAGAGACAACACGGGCCCTAACCTTGTAAAAATTCCATTTGAAATTCGTTTAAAAAAATAAAAATAGATTTCCTTTGAAATATTTGACATGGAATTAATAGTTTAGAGACGGCACTGGTCGTAGACCTCCTTCCCATTTTTAGAGAATTTAGAGACAACACGGGTCATAACCTTACTATAAACTCCGTTTGAAATTACTTGAATAAATAATGATTATTTTTGAAATATTTGATATGGAATTAATAGTTTAGAGACGACGCTGGTCGTAGACCTCCCTCCCATTTTCAGAGAATTTAGAGACAACACGGGCCAAAACCTTTCTATAAATTCCGTTTAAAACCACTTGAATAAATAATGATTATTTTTGAAATATTTGATATGGAATTAATAGTTTAGAGACGACACTGGTTGTAGATCTCCTTCTCATTTTCAGAGAATTCAGAGACAGCACGGGCCATAACCTTACTATAAATTCCGTTTAAAATCAATTGAATAAATAATGATTATTTTTGAAATATTTGATATGGAATTAATAGTTTAGAGACGGCACTGGTCGTAGACCTCATTCCCATTTTCAGAGAATTTAGAGACAACACATGTCATAACCTTACTATAAATTCCGTTTAAAATCACTTGAATAATAATTTTAATGACGCATTAAGAATAAATATAACTTTCAAAATTATATTTTATTGCAAACATAAAGGCTTAAAATCATTAGTTTAAATTGCACGAGGTAATTATGCATACAAGTATAGTAAATAAAAAAGGTATGAGATTTAACAATAAAATGAAATATAAACTACTTAAAATGTTGTTATCCTAATTATAAAATAAAAGATGGTAAATAATACCAAAAAAAAACAAAACGGATATGTGGGCCGAAAGCCCACAAAGATGAAACAGGTTGGGAGGGGGTTTCTCTTGTTTCTCCTCATTTGGGGATTGTAGGAAATAGAGAGAATAGATGAGAAGGAGAGGAAAGTGAGAAGAATAGGGAAAAACTGCCGAAGGTGAGAAGACGACGGCGAGTGGCGGCGATGGCGAATTATAACGACAAACACGGCAGCGACTCGGTATGAGATTTCATGTGCGTTGACCGCGCTTCTCCTTCGCTTCTTCTTCGACTCTTCGAAAGGGATTTCGAATCCCTAACACCCAATCTTTCGTTTCCTCGGTCTCCGGAAATTGTAGTGACGACGGCGGGGTTGGTTCGTGTGGTAGCCTGAGGCGGTTATGGTAGTTGGAGGTCGGCAATAACACTAGATTTAGGTAATGACCCCAAAAACTTTCTATGTTTCATTTGTTGGTCTTTTACAGCTTTGGTTAACAAATTGCATATGATAATTAGCTTGAATGGTAATAAATTCTAGTCAATTGGTTTTAGGACTGCCAACACGCATAACTTGTTTTCATTCAGCCCAATTACTTATGTGTATTTCTATGAACTCAACATAATCAGATAGGTATGCTTTTCTACGTAGCTCAGTAAGAAGGAAAATACACGTTTATAGGACATAAGATGCCATTAAAATTTATACTATGGATATATGGTGCACAAAACGCTTTTTATGTTTGTGTTTACATGATAAACACCTTACCCAAGACTTACCTTCTAGATGCCTGTCTCGGATTTACTTGCCCCTCCTCGTTCGATTCCCTGCTCGGTCCTTATCAGTAATACCCGTTATGATATAATGATGTATAAGTGATTACTCCCCATGTATATGTGGGTGATATGTGTATAATTGCCGGAAAAAAAAACCTTCTAATGTGTATGTGTGTTGCTGGAAGGATGTGAACAAGTGTTAGGTCTTTTAGTATGGCGAGATAATGAAAGTAATAAGTCTCTCATGAGTGTTTAGTTGCCAACGTGTATCTGATAAAAAGTCAGTCCCCTGCATGTAGTATGATGCCTATTTATAAAGAATTCTGAAGGAACCTTTTGGTTTGCCAATTTGACTTAGCAAACAGCCCATAACCTTCTAACTTTCCAACTGTTAGGCTTTTGAGTGGCTGCTGATTACTATCTTGATGATTGTTATTTACTACTCTGCTGATTCCATAACTGAAAATATCATTTATGTTTGCACATTACTGCTGATTGTAAAGCTGATTAGTATCTCTGACTTTTGGTTTGTATTTGTGGTTTGAGGCTGGAATGATCAACTCTTGGTTTGCTTTTTAGATTTTAAGGCCATCTATGATGATTAATATTTATGATTGTAACTGAAAATGCATTTCTGATATGATGACTATTTATTCTCTTTTTTTAATTAACTCCATAATTGCTTTGTTAGTGCACTTTAGTAGTCTGTTTTGTACATCTGTTTCAATGTGTATTGGCTTTATTTCCTTTCATCAATGCCTTAATGTGTGACTGTTTGCAGATTGTAGAATGGATTCTGACTGGAACCTTTTGCTGTTCTCTTTGTTAATAATTTATGCCCCCTTAATTGCTCACTTTGATGCTTATCATTGCTGCCCAACTAACCAACATATCACTGATTCCTAATGTGTATTTCTTTGGGAATTCTGGCTGGTCTCCCTTAGGATTCATTACGTGATTGATGGTAAGATCCCTTTATGAATATTAACCGCATGAAACCGAAATAGTAATGCAGCCTTTTACCCACTGCTATTTCTAAGGATTTGTGAGTGGTCTTTTACTTATGCCCAATAAAGTGTGTAGCTAAAAGATAATGTTGCATTTGACTTGCTGTTGGAGAGTGATTGTGTTGAATAATTGTTTGTGTATGTGCTTGGTCATTAATTCCATTATTTGATAAATTCTCCCAGCCAACTTCTTTGCTTGTTGATTTTGGCAAGGTTGCATGGTTGCTTTCATTGCTAGATGTAGAATATTTGACAGAGAATGGCTTCTTCATGTGTTATACCCTCGAATTCCTAAGGTTTTGGTACTCAAGGATAGCCTTCATTGGCCAGGATACTTTCAGCGGACAAAGAGCATTCGAGTCTTGTTTTTCATTCTCCAAATTTATTGTCATATGCTTGCTTATTTCGGTTGTACTTAGAGCATACCTTTTAGTAGAATCCATGGGCTTAACCAAGGAGAAAAACAGAACTCAAACTCACATTCATGTAAATTGGTTCGTAAAAAAGTAATTCAGCTATGTTAGACATTCGATTACCATAGTCATTTATGTAAGGTTGCTCCATCTTCAGTTTTCTTATTCTAGGCAAAACTTCAATCTCAGCTAAATAAACATAAACTTCTAGTATTGGCAGGAGCTGAATTTATATTCGAGTTATCCTATTGGTGCCACCAATTGTAGTTGGCCACATCTCATTCAATTAGTCTCGGGACAGCTAAAATTGTTGTTCTTTTCGCACAAAAAGTTGAGTTTTGGAATCTTTGTATTTTCAATATTTTATAAATATAGGCCGGATAAAATTGGGTGTTCACAATCATGATCGAGTCATATCAAGTGAATAGGTAGGGTCGGGTCCTGATCACCCCTAATTATGATCATCTACATTAATGAAGAGACAAATTCTTAAAAAACAAAAGGAAAATGCAATATTCAATAACAAATATATTCATTTGATTATAATAAAATTATATTTTTACCATTAAAAACAAATGAAATCATGTACTTTTTCTTCATTAATAGAGATGATCTCAGTTCGTACAAACAATGCATGTCCTACAATTTGTGATTTATTATTAGTAATGTTATATCATCATACTCGTGACATATGTAACAAAATAATATTTTATTATTATTTGATTTACATGTGACATATTTCAATTTCTTATGAATAAGAGAATTAATAAAATAATTTAATATGAGGATATATTATTTTAATTAAAATTTATCAAAGGAAACTCATGGTAACAAACTCGATGTAGCTTGTAATGATGGGTGAACCAATATAAAAATTCATTGTTATACTCAGTATCTTATTCTTCACACTTATGAGCATCCCGCAAGTCCTTCCAAACTCTAAACTTCGACTTCAAATAGGAAACCTAACAACGCCATGGAACTGCAGATTGCGAGAGCTATCAAAACAGCGTCAATATCCAGAAGCTCTCACTCTCTACATTCACATGCTTCGTTCTTCTTTCTCTCCCAACACTTTCACTTTCCCTTTCCTTCTTAAATCATGTGCTCAACTCTTCTTACCTTTCACTGGCTCCCAACTCCACGCCCATGTTATCCGAACCGGGACCCAGCCTGACCCATATATCCGAACCTCCCTTGTTTCCATGTACTCCAAATTCTCTCAACTCAACTATGCCCGCAAGGTGTTCGACGAAATTCCTTACTGGCAAAACATCACTATTTGTTATAATGCTATGATTTCTGGGTATACGTTTAACTCCAAGGTTAGAGAGGGGTTTGTTTTGTTTCGTCGAATGAGGGAGGAAGGGGTTGTGGTTAATTCGGTTACGATGTTGGGTTTGGTTTCTGGGTGTACGGTTCCTGAGGATTTAACAATTGGTGTCTGTCTTCATGGCTTTGGTGTTAAGTTTGGATTCTATGATGATTTGTCCGTGGTGAATTCTTTGCTCACTATGTATGTTAAATGCGGCGAGGTTGAACTAGCGCGGAAATTGTTTGATGGAATGGGTGAGAGAGATTTGATTACTTGGAATGCGATGATTTCTGGGTATGCACAAAATGGGCATGCTAGACATGTTTTGGAACTTTACCGTGAGATGAAGTTGACAAAGATGAGACCTGACCCTGTGACGCTTCTTGGGGTTGTTTCGTCTTGTGCTAATATTGGTGCTCAAAGCATTGGTCGTGAGGTGGAACGGCAAATACAATGCTGTGGGTTTAGTTCCAATACATTTTTAACAAATGCCTTGATCAATATGTATGCTAGGTGTGGTAATTTGGTACATGCTCGTTCAATTTTCGATTGTATGGCCGAGAAAAGTGTTATTTCATGGACGGCCATAATTGGTGGTTATGGAATCCATGGACATGCAGAAATTGCAGTCGGTCTTTTTGACGAGATGATTGAGTCAGGCCTCAGACCAGATAAAACAGTGTTTGTGACTGTTCTTTCTGCCTGCAGCCATGCAGGATTGACTGATAAGGGCTTGGAATATTTTGATGCAATGGAGATGAAGTATGGTTTAAAGCCAGGTCCAGAGCACTACTCTTGCTTGGTGGATCTGTTAGGCCGGGCAGGTAGGTTGAAGGAAGCTATGGATCTCATTAAGTCAATGAAGGTAAAACCTGATGGTGCTGTTTGGGGAGCCCTTTTGAGTGCATGCAAAATTCATAAGAATGTAGAGCTGGCAGAGTTGGCCTTTGAACATGTCATTGAGCTTGAACCCACAAATATAGGTTACTATGTTTTATTATCAAACATATACTCCGATGCTGAAAACTTAGAGGGGGTTTTAAAAGTCCGAGTCATGATGCGGGAACGGAAACTTAGAAAGGACCCAGGATGCAGTTATGTTGAATATAAAGGAAAAGTGCATCTATTTTACTGTGGGGATAGAAGTCATCCTCAAACGGAGGAAATATATAGAATGTTAGATAAGTTAGAAAGTCTTGTGAAGGAGATTCACGCACCAGCTGAGAAATATCAAGGAAGGAGTGAAGAAGTCTTAAATAATACCGGGGTGCACAGTGAAAAATTGGCAATTGCATTTGGCCTCTTGAACACTAGGTCTGGAACCGAGATTACTGTGATGAAAAACCTGAGAGTTTGTGTAGATTGCCACTTATTTATTAAGTTGGTTAGCAAGATTGTCAATCGCCAATTTGTTGTTAGAGATGCCACCCGCTTTCACCATTTCAGAGATGGGGCTTGTTCTTGCAAGGACTACTGGTAAAAGTAGTGCAGTGCCGTTTCTGAAACTTTGGCTTTTGGTAGAGCACAATGGTGTTGTTTGATCCATATAGCCAACGCCACCTAGTAGGACAGAGCTTGATTGTTGCTGCTGGTGAGTGAGGAGAATCCACCCATGTTGGGAGATTCTGGAAATTTTGCGCAACAGCAACGGGCTTTAAAAGTAAACATGGGATGCTCAACTTGGAAAAGGAAGACTTCAATATAACACAGGATTTGCAATTTTTACCAAAAGTATAGGACATCAATATAACAAGAGAAGGAAAAAGTCAGCAACCTTTCATAGCCCAAGTAATGCTTTTCTGTACAGAGTTGGCTATGATATTATAGAAATTCAAGATTCAGTTTTATTCCTTTGTGGCCCTACAAATTTCTATGGATTTCTTGATGAGAGATTTCATTTGCGTTCGAAAGCCATTTTGAGTTCCAATTGATGTTGAAAGTTGAACTTACAAAGGATGCTTACCAGTATGTTTATAGATTTGACTCTATACTTTGTCTCACTATGGGCACTATCATTGCACAAGAAATCAGAGTTAATCGGTTTCAATTTCTTTGGAGCAATGATAGTGACCCAAAATTGAGAAGTGTATTTTTACATTAGTTCAATAATAAAAATAATAAATAGGAGAGGCCAACATTTTTTGTCTTCCTAGACTCTACTGATAGATTTTCTGAATTTCACTAAATGGAGAAACTTTGGAGAATTAAATGTTTAAATTAGTATACTACCCTGAAGTATTTTTGAAGCTATCAAAATTATACTTCATTGACACACATGCTCTCTCATTCTCTCTGACAAATAATTCCCCAACATGCTTCTCTCTGGTTTGTCACAGCAAGATTCTCTGGCAATAGCTCAGGCCTTGATTCTCTTGCAAGATATCCAGCTTGTTCTATTCTTCAGTCTTTTCTCTCCATTAGGGTTCATCCACATTTTCTTTTTTTTTATTCTGTATAAATTTCAATCATTAATTTTTCATTCATCTTCATCATTCATCAATTTTCATGGCTCCTACGTCATATCAGTGTACAATTATATATGATGTGTGGTTGACCTATCATTGATTTATTAGCATTGTATATTCAAGATATGGTTCACTGATACAACTATCTTTTGTAGTAATACACACCAAGTTATACTTTTTTTTCTTTCTATTTTCCATATATTTATTTATTTATTTTAAGTCAAGTATGGAACAAGTTTGTGTACTATGATTCGTGTTTTCTACACCTTCCACGTTGTATGAAAAGTGCATTAGTCACCTTTAGGCCATATCGATTACGAGAACACATATATTGTCCTATAAAATGTGTCACTCCATCAGCTGTGATTGGTTGATGACATATTTTATAAGACATAAGATGTGCTCCCATAGATTATAGTACACAATAAGGGCTTGACTTCTCCATTTTACATTTTGATAATGCTCATTGATTTAGACCATCGAATATGATGAGTGGTTGTGATCATTTCACTTAATTAATGAATCTATATCTAAATTTTGTCCAAATTCATGCACATTAAACTCTAATGTTTCTAATGTACAAGATTATGCATTAGAGGAGCCTCTCTCCCATATCATGGTTTTGCATTATTACCAGGTTAAGGAATGATGGGACTTATGACTATAAGTAGTTTTTCAAATTTTAGAAAACCAGCCAATGAATCCAAAATTTGTTAGGCTAAGAACTAGAATACTCTTAGGTTCAATTTAGTAATATATGGTCCAACTTGACATGCTGAATTGATTTTTTTATCGTTAATTTGTTGTGTTGTAAGTTATGTGAACAAATAAATTTCTTTTTGTCATTGCCTATTGGTTCAAACCTGAAATATGCCTTATTTATACATGTGGCTGTTAATTCTGTTTTTTTTTCTTTAGCAATATATATATATGCAAGATTCTGTCTTAAGCACAATATCATAATGATGAGATAAATAAGTTGCTAACTGTAATGCTTATTCCTTGTCTGGTTAGCATTTATAAGACAGGATTCTAATTCTTATACATGTTAACAACCTTTGAAGTGAGTGTAAAGATTCATATACATCATTCACCGTTCATTTGGATTGCTTTTTTGATAGTCAAATTATTGCGATTTGAAGGTAGAATGAATTTCATTGTGTATTGTTTCATTGTGTTTGATTGAGGTGTAAATACCCCTATTTCTACATATTCCTAACAAACTCTCAATTGATTAAAGATCAAGTAATCTACCAAAAATACCGACTAACTAACTTACCTAACATAAGTACATAACTAACCATTTGGAAAGATATTTACCTAAATTACAATTAATAGAAAATATCCCAAGCAACCCCAAAACAACTACTAAGGCCTAAGCTAGACGGGCTGGATGTGTGCCATGACATGCACCAAAGGCTGGGCCAAGTGCTAATGTGATGCACCAAAGTGACTAAGCCAGGTCTTGATTCTGACCGTGCTGTTGCCTCATGTGACCGAGCCAAGTATCCAGGCCTGGGCATTTGGTGCTATATTCCAGCTGCACAAGTCAACTCAATAGTGTTGACTTTTCGGGCATTGGGGTTGACTTGGATGTTGAAGGATGTTGATATTCTTTTTGACCTGACTCCAATACAAATATTAGTATTTAGTGGTGGCTGTGATTTGAACCTTCAACCTTCTTATGTTTTCCCTCCTTAAGCTTTCTACCTTTACCATTTATACTCCATTCCTTAAGCATTCCATTGTTATTGTCCTTTTCTTGCCAAGTAACAAATAAGGGTGACATTTTAAAGCAGACTTGTTAATAGTTATTGTAATTAATTATTGTGTTTGTTATTTGACATTTTGTTGTTAACTTCACATAATAGAATTTCTTGTGACTCTCTTCAGAAGTATTTCATGTGCAATTTTCTATTGTCTACTTTATGGCTATGAGATTAATGCCATATGTGGTACATAGAGCCCAAATGAAAATTATATACTTGAATATAAAAGGGAGAAAACTAGGTAAAGTACCATAGCTGCTAGTGGTATAAATGACCTATCAAAGTATGACACATGTACATTTTTTGTTAATTTCAAGGTCAAATAATGATTGATTGTAAATATAATACATGTTTCTTCCTTGAAAGTAACAAAAAATGTACATATGATGTGTCACTTGTACCATTAGCACTTATGGTACTATACCTAAGTTTTATCCATATAAAATTGACATGAACTTGAGCCTTATTAAGAAAGTGAGGGAGGAATACATTTTAGTATATTATTCAAAACTTAATTTAGAGCCTTATAGAGAATTTTCTTAGAGAATGTTTTATGTATAGTATATTAATTAGAAATTTATAATTTAGAAATGGGTTTTTTATCTCCAACCCTAGGATATATGGGAAATTGTACAAATATGCAATAAGAAACAAATAATTTTAAATGAAATTTTTAATACAAATGGACAAGTAATAAAAATTTAGTTGTTTAGTAAAAGTAGAAAAGGTTAAAATAAAATATTGAGAGAATTTTTTTATCATTATCACAAAAATTTAATGAAACCAAGTGTAACAATAAATGTAAAAAAAATGTAGATACAGATTATTATTGTTATTGAAGAAACCAAGTAGTTCATTTTTTCTTTCTTAACATTCACTTATTTTTTAATCATTATCACAAGAAGCCAAATTGGTGAAGACCCATAAAACTCTAACTACCATCTCTTGAAAAAGTAGCACGTGTCAATAAGAATGCACAAGTTTAGGCATTAATTTGAGCATGAATATTTGATAATGAATGTATCATATTTTCTTTCTTCTCTTTAATTTCCTAATATTTAATAATAAGAACAAGGTTACTTAGTAACATTATTACGCTACAAAAAACATGGCAAACCCATCTCAAAACTCAAACCAAATGTTTCCAAAAGCAGATGTTGTTGGGGAACTGAATCCTGGAATGAATACTCATTTTCATGTTGATTCTGTATCATCTGAGGTTGCTGTCTCTAAGGTACCTACATGTTTTTATTTTTCATTTTCAATACAATAATGAACATGGTCTTACAATACTAGAATTTTCTTTTTGACAATATTTGGTGGAATGGAATAGATTGAAAATGGATAAATTAATCTTTCATTGTTTGAGAATTGTTTGATGTAAAGAGAAACTTTTCTCTTTCATTCTCTTTCATTAATGGAGAGGATACTAGCTATCCTCTTGTTAGTATTTTCCCAATTAATTGAGAGACACTGTTTCAAAAACTAAAGGAAATGCAATATTCAATGACACATATATTCATTTGATTACAATAAAATTATTTTTTTGTCGTTAAAAACAAAGAAAAAACATGTACTTGACTCTCCATTAATTGAGAGGATTCTAGTTCTCCCCAAAAAGCCCAAATTTAGGTGAATCCAATGAAATGGAAAAGTCTAAACAATGGGGAGGTAATTTTCATTTCATTCCTTCCATTCCCATATATATATTATTTTGAGTTCACCTACATAGAATAGTATATGAGGAGAAAAATAATTCTTAATAAAAATTAATTTAAAATCATTAGTTTATAATCTCTATCTGAAATTGGACTTACTTTCAGTATTAGAGATGTCTATTTTGCTCCATCATTTCCTAGCCTATAGACAAACTATATAAATGATTTATTTATGAATATGATTTATATGATAGGATATTATAATATCGTTTAATCGATATAGACAAGACTTTAGAAGAAAATGGTTAGTTGTTGTATGATCAGTTTTGAAGATCTCATTCATTCCCATTTTGACTATTGTGTGTATCATATACTAATTGGTGTTATATATGCCCTTGGTATTGGTTGAAGGAGCATGGTGAAGCCCAACAGAAGAAGAAGGAAAGGGAAAATAAAGAAACAATGGAAACACTGAAATCAGCCATTATAATATCAGGCATAGTTGTGGCTGTTGCTGGAGCTGCCATTGCCATAACCAAGAAGTTAAGAGAAAAATGACATTAACATTTGTACAAATATATATATATATATATATCTACGTTATATGAATTAATTCACATATATACTTTTGGGTTATCAAATAAATCCTCAGCCCCTCAATACTATTCATGTTGATATGATAATATTAGATGTTTTTCTTCATCTACCAGTATCTTCATAACTGAAATTTAAATACAAGTTACAAGAGTTTAGGTTCATTTTTTTTTTCAAATTTGAATGAGCTATGTATGGTTATTGGGTGGTCGATAATGCCTGCAATTAAACCTTCAAGCATTTTAGTAAATTAATTAATTGTGAGACTATATTAAGTTTATAATAGCCAAACTATTTTATTCTTAATATGAGAAGCATTTATACATATATTATCTCATCCGAAATGATTATGTTCTTGATGTCCTTAGTCAATTTAATTTCATTTTTTTAAGTAATATAAAAATATTATTTTATAATTTTATAATTTTCTTTAATAGCCAAACAGAATCTGTCACTATATAAAGCTAAAATCTTGTCTTTTGAAGAATCATTTTCTCCATAAACTATATTACACCACAAATACTTGTGACTTGAGTGTTGGAGTGATTTCATAGATACCACAAATACTTTCGAGCAAAGAAGTAAGTACCTCGTAATTTTTTTGGTGTCTTAAATAAGTTTTTCTTCCTTATAAATAAAACATATTTTATAATTAGTATTTCTAAATTTTTCAGAACTATTCTAATTACCATAAAGTTTATGATCTTCATATTAATTCCTCATCTAAAATCAATCGTTAAGTAATAACGTGCCTAATGGCTTACTACGTTAGCACGTGTCTGCCAACCATTACAATCAGCAACAGGCGGAGTATTTTTATTTTAAAATGTGCTAAAATACACAACAATAAAAATTAAAAAAAACTAATTACATTGACACTCATGAATTTTAGTGAAATTACACAAATCAATCATCATTTTTTGTCTTTACACGAATTACCTCTCCCTCCTACCCAAATCATCCATAATGAGATATAAGTGTAATATTTAAAAAAATGTGTGGTGAGTGTAATTAATAGTGTTGTGATAACCGGACTGGACGGTCCGACCGGTTCGATCGCTGACCGGACTTGAAAACGGTTCTGTTTCATAGTCTTAACCGAATGAGTAGTTGAATCACTTAGAACCGGAAAAATTATGGTTCGACCGTGCTAAATCCGGTTAAATCGGAATAACTCGGGAAAAAACCGGACGGTTCACTTAAAATTTAAAAATAATGGAACATTACTCTAATGTTTTGTTTTATTTCAGTCCAGAAAAGATAGAGAGATATTACTTCAATGTAGTTATATAAAATTATTAATCATATAACATTTTACATTTATATATAATTATATACTTATAGATAAAAATTATTAATTATGTTTAAAATCATTTGGTCTGACCGAATGGCTTAACTATTTTAACCGGTTAGACCTAATACGGAAACTCTTCCGGCTTGACTTTCGGCTCGGGTTTCACAACAATGGTAATGAAGTTAAACAAAATATTATATATTGTGTAGACAATTCCGAATAGTACAAAATTGTACGTCTTTTTATTATTTTTGTTTCGTTACACAATATATTAACAATTCTAATGAGATGTTTATACAACATTTATATTATTTTGTAATGAACTAAATAATGAAAATGCATTGACTCTTATATTATTTGAATTTATCTACACAATATACAATATTTTGTTTAACTTAATTACACACATCACATGTTTTTTGTTTAAAATATTACATTTTTATCTCATCGGGGGTGGTCAATGTAATATACGTACAAAATTAGGGGTGATTCGTGTAAGAGAGAAAGGTAGTTCGTGTAAGGACAAAAAAATGAGGGGTGATTTGTATAATTTCACTAAAACTCAGGAGTGTCAGCATAATTAACTCTTAAAAAAATACGAGAAAAATTAACATGAATGAATGATAGTATAAGTTTTATATACTCATTGTATCACTTGTTCTATAATCATCAACTCTTCAACAAAAAATAATACAAATGAATGGTAGATAATGTATTAACTGTATATAAATTTTTACACTGATAGTGCATAAATATTAACCTTCCACTAAAAACAAAAATATGATAACATATGACTGTACAAGATTCCACATAACCCTCCTCCAAAAATAAAATAAAAGGAAAAGAATGCTAGATATACATAATAAGGAGAAAGAGTGCATTGATATGAATCTATATGTCACTTTATTACCTTTACAAGAAATATTCAAATTAGAAGGGCAGATGATAGCAATGAATCCTTGTGATTATCAAACATAGTTGATGAACGAGGAAGCTCTTCTAGTTTCCCATTATCTAAAAGGAATATTCGTTCAGCCATCATAATTGTTTCCAAGCGATGGGAGATCACAAGCACCTATAAAAGGAAGATGGTTCAATATTTCATTGGGAAGAAAATTGTATGCAAATTACAAGCTGCAAAAATTTAACAATTAACAAATGGAACAAAAATAGTAGAAACCAAAAGTTCTGAAATAATATGCAAAAAATGAAATGGAAAAAAAAGCTCTTGAAACATGACCTAGTGGGGTCTAGAGAGAGTAGCAAGGGAAGAGACAGTATCAGGAAAAACAAAAAAGAATCTCTTGAAACCAAAAGAGAAAACAAGGTAAACCCCCAGTTTGGTCATAGAAGCATCCAAATGGCCATTAAATGATCTTTGATCATATGCATGACATTTATTTGGTCTCAATAAACAAAAATTTCTGTGACATTCTAGATGTCAAAAAGGCATGATTTTGAGGATGTTCCCAAAACCTTTCAAGGAAAAAATGAAGGATGAGAGGGGTTTAGTAAAAAAAAAATATGAATGCACTGGTCCTGTGATTTAAACCAAGACCTGAAAATGTTAAAGAAATCAGATAAACAAGCACAACAAATATTTAGCTAGATCGTGCAATTATTATGACGGGTACCCATGTTTCTGGCAAGATATGCATGTAAAACAATTATAAAAGGGGCAAATGTAAAGTCATATGTCAAAGACATAAAGGGCTAGTTTCCTTACAGTACGATTTTCCATTAAACGCTGTATAGCTTGTTTCACCAATAACTCAGATTTACTATCTAAAGCAGAAGTTGCCTCATCCAGAATTAATATAGAAGGATTTTGATAGAGTGCCCTTGCAATAGACAACCTGTAAATTTAGAAGAAGGAATTAACAGATCAATAAAATATCTCGAAGAAGTCATTGATCATCAATCATGAAGTTTCATAAATATCCGATGCATCAAATTTGGCCTTTATATTTATCGTACCTTCCAAAAGCTCCCCCACGACGAAAACAAAATTAGCTAATCATTCATGAGCATTTTAGGAGAACAAAGCGAGGTTTGAATTTGAAATTTCACCTTTGCCTCTGGCCTCCGCTTAAAGTTGAGCCCCTTGGTCCAATATTGGTTTTGTATCCTTCTGGAAGATTTCTAATGAACTCATCTGCATGAGCAGTTTCAGCTACATGCTTCACCCTCTCCATGTCAATTTTTGTGATTAGATCCCTATAACCAATGTTTTCAGCAACTGTACCTGAAAAAAGTGTCTACAGAATACATTAGTATTGTTGAGATAGCCATAAGTGCTGTTATCATAACACATGATTTGCAAAATGTATGACTTTACAAAGGATCACATGAAGTCAGGTAAGGAACCAAAAAAGGCAAGTATGTGGGGGGAGGGGGATTTAATAATTATTAGGCAAAATCAAATAATAATAATTTCTTCTATTAATGATTAATTAAAGTAAGGTAAATAACAGAAGAAAAGGACTTGTTAAGATTAAAATTTCAGGTGGCTTATTTGGTAGCCATAATTCATAATTTTACTTGATAAAATCTGATTCCTGAATTCTTTTTTACTAGCCATATTAAAAAAAATTGTACATTATATATGAATAATATAGGAACTGTTTTTATGGGAGAGGGTGACTGCTCCTATTTCCCTAAACTTAGTTTTGTCACTGCATGAAGTTACCAGTAGATAAAAACTAGTGATTCTAGCAATAAAGAATGCCCAAAATAGCTGAATTAACGAATGATAACACTGGTATCTAGATAGAACAGAAAAGAAGATAGAATGAAAGGAAATTGTCCCAAAACCAGAATCAAAATGATTTTTGGTAGGGCTCTAAATGAATATTATTGAATGTAGAAGAAGAATGTCAAGAATGAGTAGTTACAAGATTATGCCCAAAGGATCCCACGACCCAATGCCCTCTGATTCCACAATCAGATCAGAATTTACCAACTAACTACCCTTTCCCTAGAGCTCTTCCTATTTAACAACAACAGAAAACCCTACTAACTAACTAACAGCAAAAACAGTTACAAAGTTAGTTATTCTAACTGCCAAACTTTCTTAGGGTCTCTCTTATACACGTGGTTAATCCTCTACTGGGATTTAACCTTATCAATACTCCCCCCTAAACATTCTAACTTGTCATCAAGTTGGAAATTAGGGGAAGTTCTCCTTCAAAGTTGTAGTCAATTCCCAAGTGCAATCATGATGAGGAAGATCTTGCCACTTGACTAAAACTTCTAAGTTGCCTTGTCCATCCATCTTGCTGTCAGTGATGTCTTCTGGACTCACTTCCAGTTCTAGTTTTTCAGTTAGCATAGGTGGTAGGGGTTGGGGAGTCTGATGAGGCTTTAGAGCCTTTTTAAGCAATGAAACATGGAAGACTGGATGAATTTTGACTTGAGGAGGCAAATCTAGTTGATAAGCTACTGTTCCCACCCTTCTCAGTACTTGATAAGGACCAAAGAACTTGGGGGCTAGCTTGGCATAAGGTCTTGTGGCTAGGGATTTCAGTTTATAGGGTTGCAGCTTAAGAAAAACTCAATCTCCCACCTCAAATGCCAACTCCCTCCTATGTTTGTCTGCATACTGCTTCATCAGGTTATGTGCCTTAGCCAAATTAGCCTTCAACTCTTCCAAAATCCCATCCCTCTGATGAAACAATTGGTTGACTTCTTCAACCTTGGAGGGAATGGTTCCTGCCTTTAGTAACATGGGGGGTTCCCTCCCATACAAAGCCTTGAAGGGTGTCATTCCTGCTGAAGCATGATAGTTTGTATTGAACCAATATTCAGCCCAATGCAACCAATCAACCCACTGCTTGGGCTTAGGACCAACAAAACACCTCAAATAGGTTTCCAAGCACCTATTAGTTACTCCAGTCTGCCCATCTGTCTGAGGATGGTATTTAGTACTCATTCTCAGTTGAGTACCAGCCAATTTGAACAATTCCTTCCAAAACAAGCTGAGAAACAGTGGGTCTCTATCTGAAACTATGGAGACAGGAAATCCATGCAGCTTGACCACACCTTTTAAGAATACCATAGCTACCTCCTTGGCAGAGTAAGGATGCCCTAAGGTGAAGAAGTGGACATACTTAGAGAGTCTATCCACCACTACATAAATGGTGTCTTTTCCCTTAACCTTAGGCAATCCACATATGAAGTCCATAGATATGTCCATCCAAACTTGTTGTGAGATGGGTAAGGGCTGCAACAGACCTGTAGTGTAACACCCTAAATTTATCCTCCTTAAAAAGAGGTAACAGTCCTGAAGAAGGGGACATACTGCCAGATTCTCGCTTGAGCGAGAGGGTCTCGCCCAAGCGAGAGACCAGTGTTTTAGTTTTGGAAATTCTGGGAATCTCGCCCGAGCGAGAAAGTCATTGCTTGAACGAGAGTGATCCCACCTGAGCGAGAACTGTCTCGCCTGGGCGAGAAGAGTGGCATTCAGGACCTGTCGAGGCTGTAAGATCCTCGCTTGAACGAGAGTTGCCTCGCCTGAGCGAGAGAATTTCGCCCAAGCGAGAGAGTATGTGTCTGGAAAATTAAAATATCGTGGGTTTCTCGCCCAAGCGAGAAGACCCAGCTATAAAAGAAAAGAAAGGGTTTCACAAACCCTAATCTTCATTTTCTTTTCTCCCATTTCACTCCCTATGGCGGCTCCCCATGGATTTCGACTCTTTCCTCCCCTAAATCTCAAAAACACATCAAAACCTCTTCTTCTTGCTTCTTAATGGAACATTGGATAGCTTTGGAGATGAAAAAACAACAATGGAGGTTGAAGGAGATGGAGGAAGATGGAGCTCTTTGCGTATCCATGGAGCTTACGCAACCTAAGGTGAGGGAGAAGACCATTGTGGTCTTAGAGTATTTCATTAGAGTCATCATCTCCGATTTCCCTCAAGAATCGGAGCATATTAACGGATAGAAACTCTCTTGGAAGTTTGTAGTCCATGTGAGAGTCTTTATTTTACATGAGGATGTATTAGCCATAAAAATGGAGATATATGTGTGGGAAAACCGTTTATTTAAGTAAAACGCAATATGCTCATTTATGGTAATACACCGTCATGAAAGATGGTTCTAACGTTAATGTGTTATATGATGAAGAATATGTTGTGTGTGGTATGTTTATAATAAATATGGTAATATGTGTTGTTTAATGGTAAAAGTAGAAATGGTTATGTTTTGTGATAATAATTGTATGCGAGTTATTGGTTATTATAAACATATATGGGTGTGTTTGTAACAATGAATGTGTGATGAGTTGTTAATGTGTTAAAATGGAGATGGGTATGTTTATAATAAAGGATGTGTGGCAATGAGATCACCTTCGTGGTGTAGACTTACCCGATGTGATATTGAAATCACCTTCGCGGTGTAGACTTACCCGATGTGGTATTGAAATCATCTTCGCCGTGTAGACTTACCCGATGTGGTATTGAAATCACCTTCATGGTGTAGACTTACCCGATGTGGTATTGAACTCACCTTCGCGGTGTAGACTTACCCGATGTGGTATTGAAATCACCATCACGGTGTAGACTTACCCGATGTGGTATTGAAATCACCTTCGCGGTGTAGACTTACCCGATGTGGTATTGAATCACCTTCACGGTGTAGACTTACCCGATGTGGTATTGAATCACCTTCACGATGTAGACTTACCCGACGTGGTATTGAAATTACCTTCACGGTGTAGTCTTGCCCGAGGTGGCATTGAATAAATAAATGTTAATCTTAGTGGATGAGAGTACAAAGGAGTTACGTAATGAAAATGAAAGTGATTTGAAATGAAATAAATACGCATGCTATAGGATATATATTATGGGATATATATACTATATAGGGTGAATATGAACGATGAGAAATGATTATGTGTGAAATGAAATAAATATGCATGCTATAGAATATATATTATGGGATATATATACTATAGGATGAATATGAATGAGGAGAAATGAGTATGTTTGGATGTAAGAAATATGCACACTATAGAACATATATATTATGGGATATATGTGTACTATAGGGTGAATATAGATAATATGTGATGAATAAATATGCACACTATATAACATATATTATGGGATATATGTGTACTATAGGGTGAATATAGATAATATGTGATGAATAAATATGCACACTATAGAACATATATATTATGGGATATATGTGTACTATAGGGTGAATATTGATAATATGTGTTGATTTGTATACGTTTAATATGATTGGTGTTAGATGTGTATGCTTGTAATACTTTAATGTTATTACTCCATGTAAATCCACGCTACGGTCGCCGTAGTTGGTTCTTACTCCCTCTGTCTTTCCTTGTATGTGTTATATATTTGGGTTGAGTTTGTGGAGGTAGCGCATTGGACGCTTGCGGGGAAGAGTACATGATAGAGTAGTGTTTTATGTGATCGATACGTTATATGATAAATGTTTGTAATATGAAAAACATGTTAAAGTGAATTTATGTATAGGTAACTCGCTCCTAAATGTATAATAAAGATGATTTAATGTTTGTATTAAAAGTGTTCCTTAAGAACGGATAATTGTTTAATTTATGTATTTGAAAGGAAGTGCAATAACATGTTTTTGAAAATGAATGTATTAGGAATATTTCCACCTTGTAATTTATAAATGTATTCACTCAAGTTTCCAAAACGTTCAAGTAATGTCTTTCAAAAGTAATCACTTCACTTTCATGAATAAGGTTTTAAAAAGAATTTTAGGGTTATGACAATCGGGTCCTTACATGCAGGGGCTAGGGTAGAGTATTTGTTCCTTTGGCAAGTGTCAGATTTAGCTATGAAAGTCTTGATATCACTTCTCATCCCCTCCCAAAACAAGAAACTAACTATTTTTTTGTAGGTCTTGAAGTAACTAGAATGTCCTCCTGTGGGAGTCTCATGGCATTCAGAGAGGATCAATGGAATCCTATTAGAAGATTTAGACAATACCAACCTGTCATTGTAGTATAAAACCCCCTTCCTCAATGTAAATCCAGGATGAACATTAGGAGAAACCATCAATTCTTGAACTTTTCTCTTCCATTTAGGGTCTGATTGAAGATCATTCATCCAACTATCTATGTCTTCATTAGCAATCATAGAAATGGCAGTGTACATCAACCTTCTAGAGAGTGCATCATCTGCTGAATTTTCAGTACCTGGCTTGTATTGTATATCAAAATCCAAGCCTATTAACTTCACTGCCCACTTAAACTGTTCATCTGAAAATAATATTTGATCTGTTAGAAATTTAAGACTTCTCTGATCAGTCTTAATGATGAAATGCCTTCCTAGAAGATAGTGCCTCCACTTCTGAATAGCCTGAACCAGGGCCATTAACTCCCTCTCATACACTAATTTATGTTGTGCCTTTAAGGATAGGCCCTTGCTCCAAAAGGCTAGTGGTTTCCCCTCTTGCATCAACACTGCACCTAATCCCTTGCCAGAGGCATCTGTCTCAACCACAAAGTCTTTGGTAAAGTCAGGAATGGCTAGCATGGGTAACTCCATCATAGCCTCCTTCAGCTGCTGGAAAGCCACAATGGCTTCTGGTGTCCATTTAAAAGCATTTTTTTTTAGCAATTCAGTGAGGGGCCTGGCTAACTTACCATAACCCTGCACAAACTTTCTGTAGTATCCAGTAAGACCCAGAAACCCTCTTAATCCTTTGATGCTGGTAGGAACAGGCCAACTCTTCATATCAGCTACCTTAGATGAGTCAGCAGAGACTCTGCCTTCTAAAATAATGTGGCCTAGGTACTCAATACTTCTCTGTCCAAAGTTGCACTTCTTGAGGTTGGCTCTGAGTGAATTTCTCATCAGTAGGGATAAAACCATTCCCAAATGTTGGCCATGAGAGTCCAAATCAGGGCTATATACCAATATATCATCAAAAAAGACTAGGGTGAACCTTCTCAAGTGAGGTTTCAGAATCTCATTCATAAGTGCTTGAAAGGTTGAAGGGGCATTGGTTAAGCCAAAAGGCATCACCACAAATTCATAATGCCCCTCATGAGTCCTGAAGGTTGTCTTCTCTATGTCCTCAGCTTTCATTCTGATTTGATGATAGCCTGACTTTAGATCCAACTTAGAAAATACCTTAGCATGTCCCAACTCATCTAAGAGTTCATCAATTAAAGGAATGAGAAATTTATTAGGAACAGTTACCTTGTTTAGTGCCCTATAGTCAACACAGAACCTCCATCCACTATCCTTCTTCTTCACCAAAATTATGGGACTGGAATAAGGACTGATGCTTGGCCTTATAACTCCTGCTGCTAACATTTCTGCCACCAGCTTCTCAATTTCAGCCTTCTGATAATTTGGACATCTGTAAGGTCTGATATGAGGTGTTTCAGCCCCTTCCTTTAGATGAATAGCATGATCATGGGCCCTTCTAGGTGGAAGACCTTCAATTTCTCGAAAAACTTGTTGAAATTCTTGCAAAATCCCTTCTAACTCCTGAGGTATCTGGCCTTGGCTATCAGGTTGGGTGTCATATTGCAAAAGCAGCCCCTCTCCCTCTTCCAATAGAACTTGCATAAAAGCCCCTAATGGTAGTTCTGCTTTAGTCAAAGTTGGATCCCCTTTAATTGTGATCAGAGTCACCCCTGCCCACAGTGAGCAGCATCCTCCCAAAGTCAGCTCTTACTTCCCCTAGGGTAGCTAACCATTCTAACCCTAGGACAATATCCACTCCTTTTAAAGCAAACAGATAGAAATCTTGTATGACTTCTAACTGTGGCAAAATCAGCTTCAGTTGAGAACACTTCCCTTGACACTTAATATGGTGTCCATCCCCCACTTCTACCACATAGGTTATAGTAGCTGCTACCTTGATCTGCAAATCAACCACCAACTCTTGTGCAATGAAATTGTGGGATGCCCCACAGTCAATCATGACCACCACTGGTCTTTCTCCTAGGAATCCCTTGACCTTCCAAGATCTAGATGAAGTCAATTCAGTCATTGAGTATAAAGATAACTGCAATGAGTTGAGATGTTGCACCTCTGCTTCACCCCCTTCTGCCTCCTCTAGTTCATCTTCTTCAGATAGCAAGAGCATCCTCAACTACTTGTTCTTGCATACATGATCCTAGGAAAAAGGTTCATCACATCTAAAGCACAAGCCCTTTTCCCTTCTCTCCCTCATTTCAGTACTAGAGAGTCTTTTATAATCCCCTACAGCCCTGGTTCCTGTCTGTGCTTGAGTCTGATGGGGAATTCCAGCCACACTACCCACTGAAGAAGATTCTCTTTTGGTGCTGCTGGTAGTAACAGGGTCCAAGGTCACTACCTTATTGAAAGAATTGCCTCTGAAGGAGCTGGTATTCCTAGCATACCCTGGATTAGATCTTCTCTGTACTACTAAGTTCTTCTTCTCAATAAGAACAGCCTTGTGGATGACCTCTTGTAATGTTTCCAACTCATACAACCTGACTTCCACCCTTATGTCCTCCCTGAGCCCATTCAAGAAAAACCCCCTTAAGAATGTTGGGTTGGCTTCCTTTAAAGCTCCAGCATACTTTTCAAATTCCTCTACATATGCTTCTACACTACCTTCTTGCTTCAGAGATAATAAGAGCTCAAAAGGATTCTGGATCATTGAGGGTTGGAACCTCCTCACCACTGCTAGTTTGAAACTGTCCCAAGTGGGTGAAGGGTTGCATCCCTCCCACCACTGAAACCAGCTCAGGGCCTTGCCTTCCAGAGCCACCATTGTAGCCTTCATCTTCTCAGCCTCAGAAATAGCCCTCATGTTGAAGTATCTTTCCAATTTTTGCACCCAACCATAAGCATCATCCCCCATAAAGATGGGTATGTCCAACTTCCTCCATCTATCATGACCTGGACTGAAATGGTGACTCTCCATTTCTTCATGATTGTCACTGCTTTCTTCTCTTGTCACTCCAAGCTTCAGAGCTATGGCAGCCAGCAGCTCCTCTACTTTCTTGGTTCTTGCTTCAGTGAGTTCCAACCTCATGTGAATATCTTCTCTCTCCTGGTTCCAGCTATCATTTTCTCTGGCCATGCTTCTAGTAGAGACCATAAGAGTATCACAACAGCTCGTGGGTGGTGGGTTTTTTGATCCAGCAGGCACCAAGATGGTGCTCTGATACCAGTGATAACACTGGTATCTAGATAGAACAGAAAAGAAGATAGAATGAAAGGAAATTGTCCCAAAACCAGAATCAAAATGATTCTTGGTAGGGCTCTAAATGAATATTATTGAATGTAGAAGAAGAATGTCAAGAATGAGTAGTTACAAGATTATGCCCAAAGGATCCCACGACCCAATGCCCTCTGATTCCACAATCAGATCAGAATTTACCAACTAACTACCCTTTCCCTAGAGCTCTTCCTATTTAACAACAACAACAGAAAACCCTACTAACTAACAAACAGCAAAAACAGTTACAAAGTTAGTTATTCTAACTGCCAAACTTTCTTAGGGCCTCTTTTATACACGTGGTTAATCCTCTGCAGGGATTTAACCTTATCAACGAACCGCAGTAAAACCAAACATTTGGTTTGATAAAAAAAAATCAGAAGATCAGATGGTAAACATAGGAGGGGAGGAAAAATGAAAAGCCAAAAGCTTGTTAAAAATAGTGCAAATTATTCAAGCTGGCAAAGTAAATGGAACATAAATTCTCATGAGAATCATAAACTTAAGTACAAATTCTGCAAACATAAAGGAGAAGATACGAAGGCATGAGTCCACTTACTATATCTTGAGAAACAAGACCAACATGCCTTCTCAAACTTTGCAACCGAATGTTTTGGATGTTATGGTTATCAACCACTATGCAGCCTGGTAGTATAAGAAGACAGATATAACTACTGATAAGAAAAATGATAAATAAAAGTAAAACTAAAATCAATAGATATAATAAATATACATGAACAATCTAGATCCCCGAGCTGACATATGATAAAAGATGTTGGTTGTAAACATAAAAGTAGGTATTTATATTTATAGACAGATAAAAACTATTGATAAGAAAAATGATAAATGAGTGTAAAACTAAAATCCTTTGATATAATAAATGTACATGAAAATATAGATCATTTTGCTGACATATGATAAAACATATTGGTTGTAAACATAAAATTAAGTATTTATATTTATTTTAATTGACTCACCAGATATAGGATCATAAAGCCGAAGCAACAATTTCACAATCGTCGTTTTCCCTCCACCAGAAGGACCGACAAGAGCAGCTATCTCTCCAGCTCTAATATGAAGATTCAATCCATTTAAAATATGTGGCATGTCATCATTATACTTAAATGAGACATCACAAAACTTAAGTTCCCCTTTAACGTAGTCTAAATCAACAGCCTTTGGCTTCTCAACCACCTATTATTAAGAACAAATTGATCTATTATTGCAGTGCAACATTCCACCTTGACTTCAATTTAGAAAACAGAACATTACGTTGATTAAACAAGTTTGCAGCATTTACCTTATATTGGAACCTGGTCATAGTAAACAAGCGTTCAACAGCTGGTTCTCCCTGCCTCCATTCATTATAAGCTTTTCCCACATCCTGCGTGATTCTTTATTTTCAGATTGATAACCAAAAAAAACTCCTCAGAAGCTGAACAATGATAACAATTCAAATGGTAATTAAAAGTTAAAATGAAATAAATTTGACCAACGTAATTTTATTAAGGAAAAAATCCACTAAACTAGACTACATAAAACCTGTAAGAAGACCAGAAAAAAAGGCATAAATGGAATTTAACCACTTCATGTAAAGAGGACAGTTAAAATTACAACAAAACAATACCTAATGTCTGCTTAAAAGGCTTTTGCATTACCGGATGGAAGTTATAAAACCTACTGAGAGGAGAAAATAATGAAGGAAAATGATGGAGGGCAAAGTGTTCCAGTTTCAACAGATAACAATACCTGGATTGGGTCAATCAAGAAAAGCAATGACGTCACGAATGAAACCAATCGAGAGCCATCAAATGAACCTCTTGAAATCATCACTGAGCCAGCACAAAGTACGGAAAGGATTCCAAAATAAATAGCTTGTATGACCTGAGGAATGACTGCCTTCATCCTTTTCTTGTTCAGCTTTGCAGAATAGTCAATATGAGCAAGCCTCTTAAACCTGGCCCTCTCACACAACTCACCGTTGTTTGATTTCACAAAGAGAACCGCCGGCAGAATCTATAACAAAAACAGCTCTAATATCGTTGACAATCAAGCTAGCAAGCACCAACCACGATTTGGGTGGGTAACACCACTTCATAAGAGATCTAAATAGAATAGTAAATTGTGCAAACAAGGTATGCATTTAAGCTTTCCCGTGAAAGTACAACGAAGAAAGAGCACCTGCTATTCCCCACGTACCTCATTTAGATATGCTGACATAGCAGCAATGCTAAGATGTGCCTCTTTAGATATGTTACGAAGTTCTTTACCAAGAAAGACAACAACAAGTCCCATGCACGGAATAACCTGCAAATCGCAAATATGCAATGAAAAAATAAGTCTACCCTCAATATCTGGCATTAATGGATATTGCGGAAGATGAACCAATACAAGTAGCTCTTCACTTACCATGGCTGAAATCAAAGAAAGGACAGGGCTTATAATTAACATCTGAGCCATCATAGCAAATAACTGTAGAGTACTGGGTACTATAGTCTGACAGAAACAAAGGGCTTATTATCATATAATAACAAATAAATATAATTATGCAAATGAATTAAAAACTTGCACATCAAAATGGGATAACTACAATATCTTAAAGGTGAAAAGCAAAGCAGCAATTCAAGTACAGAAAATGCTTGGTATGTGCGGGGAGAAGATACTCACATCTCCACACATAAGTGGTAGAATTATGATTCAGTGCAAAAGGTTTAGAGGGATCAGCTACAATCATGTGTTGGTAAATATATGTGAACTAATGCAAGTGTCTGTGCAAATAACAACATTAGTCAATTACATGTTAGTTTTGTGGAGCCCAATCTTCTTCTATGGGCTGTAATGTTCTTCCATGTACTAAGCGAGAAAGCACAATAAGTCGGTTTGACATCAATATTTTGACCCAAAAACTTAAGGAATCGGGTTCATGTGTCAATCGAACAACACGATCCTCATTATTTCCATCATTTCTTAACGTGAGACCATTGATTCAAATTGCACACCGCATCACATGATGCGGTCGCAATATCGTAGTTGTGATAACTGTCGCAACCACTTGACACCGCAATTGCGGTGTGATATCGAACCATAATGATGCGGCCACATCGGGCCACAACGTAATTGCATCAGACTACATAAGACTATATCGGACTGCATTAAATTCAAAATGTTTTTTAATCACAAAATAATTCACACCGCGATGGCCGCAATTCGCATTGCAACGGCCACAATGACCATAATCGTCATAACCACAGCTGTGACTGCAATCACTAAAACACTGCGTGAGACTTACTTCACTCATTTTGAATCCTACCAGTACTTCTTAGTGGGTCACGTCTCACATTAACAATAATTCCAAATAATTCTTCTTACACATCTCTACTCATGAATCAGAGTTCTATTTCGTATTGAGCATTATCAAAAAGTCTAACAAATGAATCAAAGCAGATAAATTAGAGGGTTTGTTAAAAAGAGTATTGTTACATTGAGAACAGCATATAAATTATCAGCAACATCAGAAGCTTCAGAAGTGATTCGATACGCAATATCCCCAACTGAAACACCATCCTTAGATTCGAAATACCCTAACTCTCTCTCCAAAACACGCTCAAAGACATGTACCCTAAGCTCATACACAGCTTTCAGGGCAGCGTCCCACAGAAGGGCATGCTGGCAGTAGTTAGTTACCAGCCGGGTGGCCACCAAACAGCCCAATAGGGGGAATTGGGCAGCGTCGATGGCGGCGGTGGCGGTGATGGTGGAGAATTTGGAGATTAGTATGGAGAGGGAGTAGACGGAGAGGGCGGAGCATAGCCAGGCGGAGAGGATGGGTTTGAGGTGTGAGAGAAGGTAAGGTTTGAGGAATTGGAAAGTGTTGGATAAGGAATGGGTTTGGGAAGTGGTGGAGTTATTGTTACTATTGTTGTTATGATGGATTTTGAAGGAGGATTTAAAAGAAGGGTGTTTTGTGGTAAGTGGAGTGAAAGAGGGTATTGGGGTTGGTCTTAGTTTTAGAAAGTGATGGTGTTGGAATGGGGAGGGGAAGGGAGGGTGTGGGTTTAGAAAGATGGAGGAGGTCATTTTGTTTGAGAGGAGGTGTTCTTTGTGATGAGGAAATAGAAACCTTGTTCCTCAAGGCGATTTCATTCACAATTCATAAATGGTTAGTAGTTATGAGTGGACATCTTCTATACCACTATTTATTTATTTCTATATCAAGCCAATAAAATCGTGCTAACTAATAAAATTATGCTAATAAATTTTTTTATTATCTATCAAGAAACAATAATTACTATTAGTTGGCATGGTTACATTGACTTGATATAAAGAAATTATGGTATAGAAGATCATTAGTACTATTTAGTCGTAATCAATGAGGTCAATGTACTGATAAGATGGTATAATACATAATTAAATTATACCCTAGTGAAGTAATACATACATTTATAATTATTCACTGGTATAGTGTGGTTAATGTTTTACATGGTAAGGTAGAGATATATGGTTCAATATCCACACATTATTTTTTTGTTTATCAACAATGTGTTGATCTAGTGACGTAAAGTCTCGCTAGATTTTTAGGATGACGAAAAGGTCAAGGGTTCGATTCATGTGAGCGACACTTGTTGGGAATGGCAACTACACACTTCGAAAAAAGATTAGTTTCTTACTCAAAATGGGTGAAAAATACTCTTGTAATACAAAAAAACTAACATTAGTATTGAAAAATTAATAAATAAAACACTAACTATTTTTATTTATACAATTTGTCAAAATAAAATGTGTCACTTGGTGAGTTAGTGGTAGACTGTTTTAGAAGTATAAACTAAGAAGAATATCTAGTTCTTGGCATTGACTAGATTTTGATGAAGACGTCAACATCAACAAAAGGAAGAAAAATGATTTAATACCTTGAAGACTAGAAGCATGCTCGTCAAGTGAATAATAATTTTAGCTCTCGAAGTTAGGTAGTTCTAATTTTAAGTCTTTTTACTTAAAGTAATGTACAAATGTTCTTAAGAAAGTTTTTGAAAAAATTTAACTTGGTTTGAAAATGCTTTCAAATAATTGAAAACAAGTTTTAAAAAAGTGAGTAATAGGCTACCATGCACATATAAGGTAGAATAATTGATTACTCAATCATTAGACGAAAGCTTAAGTTAACCAATTATACTAGGCAAGTAATCGAATACTCATTGTTGTTATAACAGTTTTCAGATTCAAACTAAAACAACTTCTTCTAAAATGTATCAATGTCTCTCTAATCGACTTCTACCTCTTGGAATGGGTATTTTTGACTGGTTGAAAACCTTTTTAAATATCATTGACATTCTCATTAGAAACATAACTTTCATTAATCATTCATACAACCTTTTAGGCACATTTTGCAAACAACTTAAGAAAATTTTCTGATTTCTTTAAAGTTTGATAGAGTGTATTCATACCAAAGTTTTTTGTACTTGAATTTCATTTGGAAACACTAGAGAATTTGTATGTTACTTATAGTGATTGACTTACAAGGATTGGAAGAATAAGAGTTATATTTCTTATCAATCCATAGCCCTAGATACAAAGTTCTTCATCTATCAAATTTGTGTAAATTCACCATATGTTGTGGTGAATTTGTGTAAATTCACCATATAATTTAGAAGTGGTGTGCTTCTAAATTGGTGAGTCATAATAAGAGATAAAGTCTTAGCGTGTGTTTGGTACGAATTATGTTTTTAGTTTCAGTTTATAAATTGTGAGATTATAATATGTCAAGATTATAATATGTTTATGTTTGGGTAGCTTAGCTGAAAACTGAATATAAACTAATCTGATTTGTTTGAGTAAAGTAGAAAAAATATTTTTTACATAGTAAATTACAGAAAAGTGTATGAGGTTATTTGTTTATGTTATGATTATTTTGGTTGTTTTTTGTATTATTTTTAAATATACATTTTTCTTAATATTTACCATCATATATATTGTTACTATAAATTTTTAATATTGCATAACAAATGCAAAAAAATATTAAAATAAAATACAACATAAAAATAAATATCAATATTAACACACAAATAAATAGAAGTTATTAAAATTGAATTACATAATTCACATAATAAATAATACACGAATAATATTTACCTGGCAAACAATTAAAAACGTGAAGAGAAATCAGAACTGAATAATATTAGTAGGATTACATATAGTATTAATTAAAATGAAACTATTGAAGGAAATTGATTATCAAATCATTGGGAAGATGTGGAAATTTTAGGTTTCTCTCACGGAGTGCTTCATAAAAAAATCTAGCATCATGTGTTCTCCCTTCCCATCCTACCAATGATAATGTGAAGCATAATCTAAAATGAGGAGATATGAAGTTTGGTGGTGATGATGTGAAGAGTTATGGTGTTTGGTAGAAGAGTAAAAAGGTTAGAGAGATAAAGTTATGATGAGGTAAAATGGGAAGTGAAAAAATTGGAAAAATATGTTCTTAAAAAATAAATCAACCCATGATTTTTGAGCTTCTATTTTTATCTTATTTTTTCAAAAAAAACTAAGTTTATAATTTCATTTGGATGTCAAACATACATAGTTTATATTTTCAGTTTATTTTTCAAAAAATAAGCATAATTTTGAAAAAATAATCCATCCCAAATATGGTGTTAGTGTAGGATTTGTAAGATTAACATTCATTACATAGTGAAAAATATCTTATGGGTTTGCAAGACGACTGAACATAGTCTTCGGTGGATAAAAGGTTAATAATGATATGACAATGTTATCTCTTTTCCCTTACTCTTTTACATTTTGCACTTTGATTTTTTTAAACTTATTATCCCGTTGTATATTTGAGTTCTATATTTTATCAGTTTCAAAAATCTGCATAAAGTTGCAGATAAACCACAAAATTAATTCACTCATTCTTAGTTTGTCATATAGACTAACAATTGGTATTAGAGCAAAGTTGGGTAAATAATTTCCTAAATCCTAACTTTTTAAGATGACATTTAAGTCATTTCTAGGAGAATGTTCAAACATAAATCGTGCTCCAAGCTTTGTTGAAGAATGCTACAGTTTTTGAAAAATCTGTATGAGAATCTTCACAGTCTCAAGATTTAGATATATGGAACGCAATAGAATAGGTCCCATACTTTCCGAGCATAGTTATAAATGGAGTTAAAGAACCCAAGCCAAAAGGTGTGTAGAATGATAAGGACAAAAAGAAAATCTCATACGACCTTAAAGCCAAAAAACATCATGACCTTTGCATTAGGCATAAATGAGTTTTTCATGGTATCAAAATGCGAGTTCTCTAAGAAAATGTGGGATACTATTGAAACAACTCATGAGGGGACTGAAGAAGTCAAGAGGTCAAGACTCAATACTTTGTCACAAGAGTGTGAAATGTTCAAAATGAAACCATGAAAGAAAATTCTTGATATCCAAAAGAGATTCACTCATCTTGTCAATCACTTTATTGCTATAGGAAAAAGTACTATCCAATAGTGACCTTAATCTAAAAGTCTTTAACCCTTTGTTTGGTAGAGGGAAGCTAGGAAAGAGAGAAAAGAGAGAGGGGGGTTAAAGAGAAACATGGAGTTTCTTCTATTTGGTTGAGAGGAGAGAAATGAGGGAGAGAGTAAAAAAATGTGTGGGTCCCATAAAAATTATTTCTCTCCACTTGTGAAAAGAAAGTGAAAGGAGAAGAAAATAAGAGAATAAAACACATATTTCTCTTCTTTCTCTTTCTAGTTTCTCTTATACCAAACAATATAAAAATTCTCTATATTTCTTCCTTATTTCTATATTCACACTATCTTTCTCATCTCTTTCTTTCTACCCATTTTCTTCTCTTAAACCAAACAAAGTCTAAGTATTTGACTATAACTTGGCAACTAAAAGTAATATCCATATCGGAGAGTAAGAGTCTATCAAAAGTGTCTTTGGCTGCTCTTTTTGGTAAATTGTAAGAACATGAGTTGGAACTAAGCCAACTTGAACAACATTAAGAATAAGAGAAGAAACACAAAACCATGTCCTTAAAGGCGAATGTGGATTCATGTGATACATCTGGAGAAGTGTAAAACGAGGATGGAATGGAAGAAATGAACCTGCTTGTCAAGAAGTTCAACAAATTTCTCAAGAGAAACAAATGCGTCAAGGCTAACCCAAGTAACAGATTCATAAGGAGCAATGAAGTATCAACATCATGATAGAACATTACCTTCCTTGAGTGAAGAAAGTCTGGTCACATCAAAGTGAATTGTCCTACCCTAAAGAATAATTTCTTTAAGGGAAAATAGAAAAGAAGACAACAAGAATAGCCTACATAACATGGTAGGATAACAACACCAGTTCGAACTCTAAGCAAGAGAACGAGGAATAAGCACACATATCCTTGATGGCATCTCTACAATCAGATGATGATGAGATAAGTGTTTCTAAAAACTTAGATAGACCTTATGATGATGAACTTCAAAATGCTTTCAATGAATTTCATAGAGAATATATGACACAATCAAAACTTATTTTAAAATAGAAAAATAATATTAATATTTTGGAATATCATAATCTCATCTTAGGAAAGGATATTGACCTATTAAAGGTCAATTCTTCTAAATGCCTTAAGTGTGAAACTCTAGAAGCTAAAGTTTCATCATTAAGTCAAGAACTTCATGAATTTAAAAAGAGCACTAACAATGACAATATCTTAAATAACCAAATGCATACTAATGATTAGAGAGGTCTAGGTTATTCTAATAGCCAACATATATCAACCTGCTTGCTTTTATTGTAAAAATATAGGGCAAACACCTAATTCATGATATATTAGAAAAGTTGGTATTCCTATTAAGCCATGCTAATTAAAAATATAACTTGTTTTGTAGGTCTTGTTTTGTAGCTATCAAGCCCCATCCTTTTGAGAGATCTACTTGTATCTGTGATAAACGCTTCTATGTATAGTTATTAAAACTGTTTTGTGTTGGCCGGTTGAACCGATGAACCGGTCTCAATACCAGTACGATACAATAATTATATCGGTCATGCAATTATACCAAAAAAACCGGTCAAAATCGGTAAAAACCGATCATACCCACTATAACATTTTTGACCTACGGTAACGGCTAAAAACCGTTGTCAAATGTAAAAAAACCGTTCTCTTTGTCAAAGGCAACAGTTTTGTAACTGTGGTAGTCTAAGGCGTTGCCTTTTGTTTAGGCAACAGTTTTTTGACTTTTAGCAACACTTCTATAAAACCGTTGTCTTTGATCATTTAAATAGGCAACGATTTTCCTTCATCGTTTAACCGTTGCTTATAAGAAAGGGTGAAAACCGTTGCTGTTGGTCAGTTACCATAGCTTCAAAACGGTTTTCAAACCGTGGTCTTTGATACTTTAAGACCACGGTTTTAGAACCGTTGAAGTTGCCAAAAATGTTGTAGTGACCAGCCAGTTTTCAATTGAACCGTATCGGTCGATTTTTATTTAAAATTAATTTTTAATAAAAATAAATATTGTTTTTTATTGATTTTTCAACATTAATGTTAATATATTATATATATATATCTAACTTTACCGGTATACGGTTTAATTAGTGAACCACCGGTTAATAACACTCATCTATGAGTTACTCTACAAAAATCTCACTTCTAGAAGCCGGTTGAGGAAAGTCCATCCTTTATTAGTGCCGACTGATTTCGGTAAACATTGGCGGCGGCTTCCATTCCACTACAAGCCACGTAAGTAGATACCACAGATTATAGTCAGTACACATCCATATAGAAAATGTAATACCACTTCTGCTTTACTATTTCACAATTAAATTAAATTCTATTTCTTATTTTAATGAATTAAATAATAGTAACTATTTTTCAAACTCATTTTCAATTTTTTTAACATTCCTACTAAATAAATTAATAAAAATTAAAGGCATAAAAATAGTTTTGTTAAGTATAATTATTTTTTTCTAAAATAAAAACTGCTTAAGCAAATACCTTAAAAGGTACACTATTATAAAATAGGAATATCCGAATACGCATCAACCTGGTTTGACAGTTGACTTACACCATTACACGCTGTCAACAGTGGTAAACGCCTACCTCAATGTTGATCCAATGACAGTGGTGTCTTTATTTTTAAGGTCAAGTTATTGGAACTTGTAAGTTTTAAATATTTTAATTCAATTTTTTTATTATTGATCAACAAAAAGTACAGATAGATAAATGGTTCAAATTAGAGGTGTATGAGGTTCATGTTTAAACCATGAAGCTAATTGAAATTAAATGTTTCTCTGTGCAGTTTTGCGGTTTGATATTATTATTTTTTAAGGAACCAAATTGAACTGTATATTAAAATATGTTACTACATTGGTTTATGAATGTGATTTAGAATATATATTCTAATTTTATGTTACCGAATTTGAAACTAATATACAATGTAAATTGTTATATATTTTACTGATTGTGAATTGTATTATTATATATATTACTAATAGATGTGTATGTTACTAATTGTGGATTGCATTATTATATGTGTCATTCGTTTTTCTTTCCTTAATTACATAATTGTTATATATGTTACTAACAAACAAATATGAGTTTCAATTTTTTACTCATATATATAGGATTCATATTTTCTGATAATAGTAATATTTTTCCTTCTATGGAAAAACAATATCTCTTATACTACATTTTGAACTTTCAATTGATGCGAGATTTAAATAAATAGAAAATTGTGGAACCGAATCAAATCATTCATGAGCGGTTCAGTTCGTTCCTATAGTAAATTTTGTGGTTAATTATTAGGATTAATTAAACCATATATTTATGTTTAATTCAACTGAAATTCATAAAAAATCGAACCAAATGTTTATACTCTTAGTCCAATTTTAAAGTGTGGATATTCTCACACTTATTTTGGTATCTACAAAATAATTGTACTTCAAATAAAAAGCTTGAAAATTTTAAAAATTCAAAATCATCAAATATAAATCAAATTACTTATTCTTACCGTTTGTGAGATAATTTAATCATTACCATAGACTATTTTGAATCATATTATGGTTTTTGAACACTGATTTAATTTTTAAGGATTCAATTGATATATAAATCATTAAGAATACAGTGATTGTTCATATTATTTCCATTTAGTTGGTGACAACTTGTAGAAGTTAACGACTTGATCCATGCAACAGAGAAACAGTATATGTGAAGAAACCATGATGCCATTAATGGAAGTGAAGAAGATGATGTCAAAGGGAGAAAAGTAACTGCCTCCTATGTGAAGTGAGAAAGAATAGAGGAAGAGAAAATGAAATTGAGTTGAGAGAGAAGACTTGAATGAATCTGAATCAGAAAATGGAATTATTCATTCTGATTTCTTAAGATACAAAACAAAGCTATTTATACTAACTTACAAATTATTTCTATATTCAGAAAATAATTGAAATAATACAAATAATCATAATGTGAATGATTCTACTTCTCCAACAGCCCCCCTCAAGTAGGCAAGTGAAAATTGAGCATGCCTAACTTGGAATGAAACTTATGAAACAGTTGAGGGGAGAGTGGTTTAGTAAAAATGTCAGCAATTTGAGCAGTGGTAGAGATGGGGAGAAGATGCAATAGCTTGGACTGAATCCTTTCCCTTATTGAATGGCAATCCACATCAATATGCTTTGTTCTTTCATGGAATACATGATTAGCTGCAATATGCATGGCTGATTGATTGTCACAAAACAGTTGAACATGATGAGAATGAGGATGTCCAAGTTCTTGTAACAAGCAAACCAACCATTGTGCTTCACAAGCAGCCAAAGCCATGGCTCTATACTCTGCCTCAGCAGAAGACCTGGAAATAGTTTGTTGCTTTTTGCTTTTCCGAGAAACCAAAGAATCACCAAGGAAGAAGCAATAACCAGAAACTGATTTTCTGGTATCAATACATGCAGCCCAATCAGAGTCTGCATATCCTTTGAGACTAAGCTTGGATTCTGCTGAGAAGAAAATACCAGTACTAATGGAACCTTTGATATATCTAAGCACTCTCATGGCTGTTGCAAGATGTTGATTGGTGGGATGAGCAAGAAATTGACTAAGATGCCCAACAGAGAAACACAAGTCTGGTCTGGTATGGGTAAGGTATAACAATTTGCCCATCAATCTTCTGTATGAGCTTGCATCCTCTAGAGGTGTACCAGATTGAGAGTGAATGAGTTTACCATTGTACTCCATGGGAGTAGAACAAGGTTTAGCACCAAGCATTCCACTTTCTTGTAAGAGATCCAAAGGAAAATTCCATGTGATGTTCTAGCAATTTCCATGCCTAGGAAAAACTTCAACTGACCAAGATCTTTAATGCTAAACTTGGAGTCTAGAAGAGATTTCATGTTCTGAATTTCTTCAAGATCATTTCCAGTAAGCACCAAATCATCTACATACACTAAGATGATGGTGATTTGAGTAGAGTGTGACTTGATAAAGAGAGAGTGATCAGAGGCTGACCTAGAATAACCAGATTGGGTCAACACCCCAGTTAGTTTGGCATGCCACTGCCTGCTAGCCTGCTTTAGACCATACAATGATTTTTCCAATTTGCACACAAGGCCAGACTTCACACCTTCTAAACCAGGAGGAATCTTCATATACACTTCCTCAGTCAAATCACCATGCAAAAAGGCTGTGTTTACATCAAGTTGATGTAAATGCCATTGATGAACAGCAGCTAAGGACAAAATGATTCTGATGGTGGTCATCTTGACCACAGGGCTAAAAGTTTCAAGGTAGTCAATGCCTTCGGTTTGAGTGAAACCTTTAGCTACCAACCTTGCCTTATACCTCTCAATAGATCCATCTGCCTTATGTTTAACTTTGAAAACCCATTTACATCCAATAGCCCTTTTGTCAGATTGTAGAGTAGTCAACAACCATGTCCCACTCTTTTCCAATGCAGCTAGTACATTTTGAATAGCATGTTTCCAACAATCTTTCTTAACAGCATCACTATAGTGAACAGGATCATCATGAGATGAGATGGCTAAAGAGTAGTTTTTGTGGTTAGGGGAAAGATTGTTATAAGACAGACTCTTGGATAGAGGATATTTAACCAAAGATGTAGGTAAAACAGAGGTAGAGGTTAAATTGCAATGATAGTTTTCTAAGTATTTGGGTTTGTGTTTGACTCGAGTGGACTGTCTAGAAATGGATGGAGGAGGATTTGGGACATGAGTATCAGTAGGAGTGACATTAGGAGTATGACTAGATGAATATGGAGAATAGTCTCCTGAGAGAGGATGACTACCAGAGTTTATGACATTAGACTCTTCAATATTGTGAGGCAAGAATTCATGACTTACAATATCAACAAAAGGATCATTGATAACAGGAATGACACTAGGCAATGGGACATAGACTTGTGTATGTGATTGGACACAAGGATTAGAACATGTAGAAAATGGAAAGATATGTTCATAGAAAGACACATGTATGGACAGGAAAATTTCATGTGAAAGAACATCTAATAGCAAGTAACATTTGACTCCTTGCTTAAAACCTAGGAAAACACATTTCCTAGACCTGTGAGCAAGTTTTGTTCTGTGTGCAGCTAGAGTATATGCATAACTCAAACAACCAAAGACCTTTAGACTAGAAATATTTGGCTTAGTACCATGCATGACAATATAAGGAGAGTCTTGAGACAGAAAATGAGTAGGTTGTCTATTAATCAAATGGATGGCATGTGATATAGCATAGTTCCAAAAACAATGTGGAACATTGGACTGAAAGATTAAAGCCATAGCTACTCCCAATATGTGTTGGTGTTTTCTCTCCACTATCCCATTTTGTTGAGGAGTCTCAACACAAGAAGTTTGATGCAGAATCCCTTCCAAGGCATAAAATTCAGACAAAATAAATTCTTTCCCATTGTCTGTTCTAATGGTTTTCACCTTGACACCAAATTGAGTATGAACAAAAGAAACAAAAGACTTAACTAAGAATGGTACTTCTGATTTCAATTTCAAGAAATATGTCCAAGTGAATCTAGATTTGTCATCAACAACAGTCAAAAAATATCTATGACCAGCAGTACTAGGTGTAGACAAAGGACCCCAAATGTCCATATGCACCAAATCAAAAATATGTAAAGACTTTGTGATACTTTCACTATATGGCATTCTTTTCTGTTTAGCCATATGACATATATGACAAGGATCCAAAGTATTATTACATTGAATGAAAGGAAATTGCTTCCTCAATACAAGAAGTTTTTCATGTGATAGATGTCCTAATGTACTATGCCAGATATTACAGCCATAACTAGTAAAAGAATTAACATTGCTATGATCAAAAGTAGAACAAGCAGGTTTATTAAGAGATCTATGAAGTGATAAAGGAGAGACATTCATAACATATAGGCCATTCTTGAGCTCAGCTGCACCAATCATCTTCAATGATATGAGCTCCTGGACATGGCAAACATTATTTTCAAAAATCAACTTACAAGGAATTGTGTTTGTTAATTTTGAGACAGAAACAAGATTGTAATGAAAAGATGGTATATACAAGACATCAGTCAGAAAGAGTTTATCAGAGAACATAATAGTTCCTGATATGGAAGCAGACATTTGACTACCATTAGGGCAAAGTGACTAGAATTGGCTTGATCTGTTTAAAAGTATGAAAATCAATCAAACTATAACAAACATGGTCAGTGGCTCCTGTGTCTAAGATCCAAGAACTAGACTTGACAAAACAGGACAATATACAAGTGTTACCTTTGCATTGTGAACCTGACATAGGTTGACTAGCAGAGGCAGTACTCAACTAATTAGTTGTGTGACCATGCTGAAAGTTAGATTGTTGGAAGATAGACAATAATGCTCTATGTCGCTCAGGTGTAATCTGCAGCATTGAGACATTATTCTCTGCACCAAGTTCTTCTATATTCTCATTCACAAAGGCATTGTCATCTTCTGATTTTGCAAAAGTTGTAAAATTGTTCACATTCCTTTGATTACCAGGGGGAAAACCATGCTTCTTATAGCAATGATCAACAGTATGACCAGTTTTATGACAAAATGTGCAAATCTTAGTATCTCTTCCTCCAGTGTATTTGCCTAAAATACTGTTACCTCTTCCTTGCACATAAGAGTTTCTGCTCAATTGTCCTTGATTTCCTCTGCCTCTAATTCTCCCTCTATTAGAAACATATGAGTTGGTACTCAACTGAGAGTTATATGCATTATTTGTCTGATCAGCAGTGCTAACCAACACTTTTGGTTCAGTCATATGCATATTTAGATGTCGCTCTTGTTGAGTTAATAGAGAAAAAGCCTTATTTATTGATGGTAAAGGATCCATCAACATTATTTGTGACCTAACTACTTCATATTGATCATTTAATCCTTTTAGAAAACATATGACATAATCATTTTCTCTATATGTCTTAATGATAGCAGCTAAACCACACTCATTCTTATTAGTACAAGCATAAGATGGAATTGGCCTAAAATTGTCCATTTCTTGCCACAATCCCTTTATATGAGTGTAATAAGATCCAACAGACAAGTTACCTTGTTTATAGGTGTGAATTTCACAAAGTAGTTCTGAAATTCTAAAGATGTCCCCTTGGTAGTACCTTTCTCTCAAATCCTGCCATATTTCCATTGTTGTTTCCATCCACATCACACTTTGTGCAATTGATGCATCCATCGATTGAATAAGCCAAGAGACAACTAAAGTGTTGCATCTGTCCCAAAGAGTGAACATTGGATCATCAACCAATGGTTTGGGAAGAGAACCGTCAATGAAGAACAACTTATTCTTTGACTTCAGTGACATTGCCATAGCTCTCGACCACGAGTGATAATTATCACCTTTCAAGATATTAGAAACCAAAATCGCTCCAGGATTCTCGCTTGGAGGCATGTAGTAAGGAGAAGATGGATCCTGAGTAGGATTCACAACATTCATCATTCGATTATCCATTAATTGATTATAGGTCAAAAACAGTGCAGAGAAACAGAAGAGAAAAGAAAGAAATTGAGGTAGAAGATGAAGGCGAAGATAAGAAGAGAAAGCAGCGGTTCGTAATTGTCAAAGGGAGAAAAGTAATTGCCTCCTATGTGAAGTGAGAAAGAATAGAGGAAGAGAAAATGAAATTGAGTTGAGAGGGAAGACTTGAATGAATCTGAATCAGAAAATGGAATTATTCATTCTGATTTCTTAAGATACAAAACAAAGCTATTTATACTAACTTACAAATTATTTCTATATTCAGAAAATAATTGAAATAATACAAATAATCATAATGTGAATGATTCTACTTCTCCAACAGTATACGAGGTATGCAGCTTTAGAGAAGTGTCTTTAACTCTATTTCAAAATTTCAATATAAATTTCCTTCGAAACAGATTGTTTATAATAATATTATTTTCTTATGTTACACTATTTTAGTATTTTTGGGTGGAGAGAAGAAAGTTAATAGAAATAAGGAGATTAGGAAAATGGGAGAAAGAAATAAAAAAATTATTTTTTTTCTTTATTTGTATGAGAGAAAAGAGATAGAAAAAAGAAAGTGGTCTTCTTATCTTCCATTTTAGCTTGTTACTTAAGGAGTGAGAAAAAATAAATTATTGTATTTTTTATTCACAAAAGTACTCCTTCAAATAAATAGAAAGAAAAATGTATTTTTTTTATTATTATTTAAAAAAACAACTAATTTTTATGATATTTTATTAAGAAAAAATGAAATATGGAACCTAACTAAAGAATGACAAATGCACTAGACTTGAAAGTGTTGGGGTTTCAAATTGTCCTAATTTGATGAGATAGTATAAGAGTTCAAAAGTGTAAAGACTAATAGAAAGAATTTTTGTCTTTAGGTTTATGTTCAGAAAGTGATTTCCCCTATGTGGCTCACATTTTTTCTATATTTATGAAGCAATGATACTCCACTATGGTTGTGGATTTTAACAATAGTATTCAATAAGTACTGTGTGACAAAGATTGTTATTTATTTAATGAGAAATGCTATAAAATCCTACTAAATTCTCATACTAATCCTTCTAACCACAAAAAAGTGACATATGTCACAAAGTGATAGTTTATTTATTAATGATTGGTTTACAAGTGACATATGTCACTTTCTTGTGGGTAGGAGAATAAGTAAGAAGATTTAGTAGGAGTATATATCATTTTCCTTATTTAATTGAGCATAAGAGTTTATAAGTTATTGAATTCATAAAGTTATTGCCTTAAAAATGTGATATCTCATGAATGACCTAGTACTCTTTGAATCGTCCTTGAGCAATTAAATTCTCTCGTAAATAGAGCTTCTGAAACATATGATTCACGCATAAATAAAGAAATAGATAAAATGGATCGTTTCTGTGTCACCCTTCCAAAAGAACATGTAAATGACCAATTTTTCATATATATTCTATAAACTATATAAAACTATATATATAATTATATAACAACAATAAATATATATATATATATATATAAATAAATCAAAAGAAAGTAAGAATATAAACAAAACGAATCCTTTTTGTAATAAATAGTATTTTTGGGATAGGAATAAACAAACCATGGATAAATCTAAGATGGATAAACAAAATGAATCCTTTCTTAAATCAAAGTGATCTTTTCGTAGACGTTTGCCCCATTTTTATTTTAAGTTTATAAATTGTGAAATTATAAACTGTGAAATTATAATTTGTTTATGTTTTGGTACCTAAGATGAAAACTGAATATAAAGTAATTTGTTTTATTTGAATATGGTAAAAAGAATATTTTTTACATAGTAAATTACATAAAGTTAGTTATTTATGTTATGATTATTTTGGTTGTTTTTACACTATTTTTAAATATAATTTTTTTAACATTTACCATCATATATATTTTTACTATAATTTTGTAATTTTTAATATTGTATAAAAAGTTAAAAAATATTAAAATAAAATACAATAAAAATCAATATCAATATTAAAAAACAATATAACACATGAATAAATAGAAGTTGGTAAACTTGAATTACACAATTTACAAAATAAATAATATAAATATGTCAAGTTTTAATATTTCACAATTGAGTAAAATTGGAAGTGGAAAATTTGGGGAAAAAAGTTAAAAAAAATATCAACTCATGATTTTAAAACTTCTAGTTTTGACTTATTTTTTAAAAAAAAATTGAGTTATAATTTCATTTGGTTGTCAATCATACATAATTTAAATTTTAAGCTTATTTTTTAAAAAATAAACAAAAACTCAAATTTTTAATCTATACCAGACATGCTCTTAGCATGCGTTTGGTATGTATTATGTTTTTAGTTTAAGTTTATAAATAGTGTGATTATAAATTGTGATTTATGTTTAGGTGTGTTAGCTGAAAATTGAATATAAACTAATATGTTTTGTTTATGTAAGGTAAAAAGATTGTTTTTTACGTAGTAAATTACAGAAAATAGTATGAAATTATATGTTTATCTTATGATTATTTTGGTTGTTTTTTACACTACTTTTTAAATATATTTTTTAAATATTTACCATTATTTTGGAGCTTCTACTTTTAGCTTATTGATCCCAAACATGACCTTTGTATATGAAAATACATTTTAGGAATTTCACTTTTTGTTTTCATTCAGATTAAATCTAAACATATACAGTACATTGGCAAGTTAGAATTTATCCAAGCACTCACTTTTTGCCCACTATATTTGTAGATTAATCTTATAATGTGATTTTTTTAATCAGGAACTAAAGTCAGATTGAGAATATTATTAATGAGGTCAATCTTTTCGACCTGTCTTTATACTTAGTTACATTCGAAACTAACCATTTTTCTAAACATGAATTAGAATGGCTTTTTAACTCCAATTCCTCTTGCAGTTAAAATAGCCAAATAGGTGTCTTAAAAAGCATTTTGTCACTCGTCCTTTACCTTGATTTCGTAGTGTAATGGAAACGCAAATAAAGTGGTATTATATGCTCAAACAAAAATAGAGGAAACTGATCTTTATACTAATGTCAGGATTTAGTGGGAAAGGGACATTTTCTATGGGACGTTAGACTCCAAGTAGAATTTTATGGAGTACATTCTATGACTCCAAAGGGGTAATAAAACCGATAAGCTTTTATCTCCTCTCTAAATTGGAGTTGTTATTACATTTTTGCATATAAAATGCAAAAAATTCATTTTATATCTAATTTGAATAATTTTGATCTTTGAACTAGATTTCAAAGGTTCTAGTTGATTATGGTTCGTTAAAATTATTAATACTCAATCCATCTATACTAAGAGGTATGAGTGACAAATGGATGAATTTAGATTCTAAGTTATGGATTGAAAGTCATTTACCAATCCATTTAAATTTATTTAAATTATATTTAAAATATATAATTCATCTATGACTTCATTTTCATGAATTTGGATAGATGAATATCCAATCCGATTCATTTTTTAATTTGAACAAAAAACACTTTGGAAGAAAATCATTCTTTTAAAAACTACGGTTCGAATAAAATACTTTTTAAAATCACATTTTAAAAATAATTTTTTAAAAGTGTTTTTGTAATTATTTAAAAATGTGTTTTTTTCAACTTTTAAAAAAGAGTTAATTACATTGATACCCCTGAGTTTTAGTGATATTACACAAATCACCCCTCCATTTTTTGTCCTTACACGAACCACCTCTTCCTCTTACACAAATCACCCCTAATTTTATACATATATTACACTAATCACCCCTGATAAGATATAAGTGTAATATTTTAAACAAAAAATGTGTGGTGAATGTAATTAAGTTAAACAAAATATTATATATTGTGTAGACAATTCTAAATAGTACAAAACTGAATGTCTTTTTATTATTTTTATTTTATTACACAATATATTGACAATTCTAATAAGATGTTTATATAACCCTTATACTATTTTGTAATGAACCAAATAATAAAGATGCATTGACTCTTATATTATTTATATATGTCTACACAATATACAATGTTTTGTTTAACTTAATTAAACACATAACATGTTTTTTGTTTAAAATATTACACTTATATCCCATTAGGGGTGATCAGTGTAATATATGTACAAAATTAGGGGTGATTCGTGTAAGAGGGAGGGGTAGTTCGTGTAAGGACAAAAAAAAGAGGGGTGGTTTGTGTAATTTTACTAAAACTCAGGAGGTGTCAGTGTAATTAACACTTTAAAAAATAGTTTTTTGCAATATTTTACAAGCATATGACATTTAAGGTTCTACATGTAAAAAAAATTAACAACAGATATTTATATATATTTTGTACTTAAGAATAAAATTTTAATATTAACTACATTCACATCTATTATAATAGGTCTCAATTTAATAAAAAATTCCAATTGTGAGTGTGAAACACTATAAGAAAGTGAGAGTTGAGATAGTTAATGAAATTAAAAATCAAAGAACATCATTTTTGAATGTTTAGTTTTTGGATGAATTGAATATATATTGATATCCATTTGATATAATGTGTGGATTCAAATCCTTCTTTTTCTAATGAGTGAATTTTTTTTTTTGAATCTTTATGAATTATAGATTGGGGATAAATTTGTCAAGGTACTCTTATTAATACGCATGGATTAATACCCTAGGCTTCTTGACAAATTCATTATTATTTATTAATGGACCAAAATTATAGTTTTTAATTTTTATGTTTAGTAAGATTTTATATTGTTTCTATTTATCTATATTTGCAATAGAAAATCAAGACTTACATACTTTATGGTTAAAGAATTGATTTATGGATTTGAGTGATTTTTAATTATATAAATATCAACAGAGAGAAAACAATGTCTAGTCGTAATATGTGAGCCGAACTTTGAGAGAGGAAATTAGTAGACTTATGTCTCATCATTTATCATTGGTTCATCATTCAGATGCTCACTTCAAGAAGGAGAAGTAACAACTTGTAGTTGCGTAAATTTTTTTTGGTCAGCATTGTAGTTGCGTAATTAAACTATCAAACTAGAGTTGTTCAATAAAGTTAGTTTTGTAACTAATTGGAATTTGAAAAATGTCTAAAAATTAATTATACAATTTTTAGTTACAGATATATAATGTTATTTTTAAATATTATGAAAGCTAGAATTGATAGGCTAATTATTAAAAGTTCATCTCAATTTATGAATACTAATTTAAGTAAATTTTGACAATTAGCTTTTAATGGCTACAACTTAAATTTAAAAGTTACAAATTCCCTTCAACTTTCATTTACCAAATAACTATAATAATTTATTAATTAATTCAAAAAGTTATAAGATATTTAAAATACTAGAAGATCCCATTGACTAACAATGTGAGCAATTGATATACAAACACCTAAGCTATGTTGTTATTAGAGGAGGATATATGTTATCTCAATATTGAATAGGTAACTTATTATGATTGATTGAAAAAAATTGTTTAACTTAAAAATTTAATGATTAAATAAATTTCTAACTAATCATAAATAATGATAGATATAGTATCATTATGGATGATAATTGGTACCCGGATTCGCGGGTACATATAAAAAATACCCACAACGAGTCGGGTCTGAGTTCATGTTTTGGATATGTAAGTAATTGAAACTCGCGATTTTAAGATTCGCTATTAGATGAGTCTGTGTCTGAGTAATGAGCTATCCAGACCTGTGGCTACCCGGACCCGATATTTCTTCCTATATCTATACTAAAATAATTATAATATCATGTTAATCTATATTGTAATATCATATTAATTAATAAATGTGATTATTATTTTTGTAAATTGTGATGTTATGTTTTTAAACAATAATATTATATTGTTAATCATTTGTATAATATAATATTATATTAATTGAAGAGTTCTTACTAAATGAATTTTTCATCATAATGTTAAAGTTGTTTTTGTTTGTTTGAGTAAAATGAGTTGTGTTTAAAAATTTAATTAAGTTTTATAATTTTTATCTCTGGTTGATTTTCTAAATAACATATAAGATCGTGAGAAAAAAATATGCAAGTGCATATATTACTTCCAATTATATTCTAATTTTTTAATTCATGGTTACTCATGGATTCGTTGAGTACCTAAGGACCTGCAGATAATATACCCTGCAGATATTAGTACAAGTCTGAGCGGATTTGAGTACAAAAATGAAACAACAAGACGGTTCAATGAAATACATTATTTGGACTCATTCAGACCCATTGTCATTCCTAAGTACCATGCACAAGATATATTTTTTGTCCTAACAACAACAATGAAGCGTGTAAGAGCCAAGCCATTAGGCAATCCGTCAACCACTAGGAAGAAGAAACACAATTATTGTTATTTATTAATATTTGTAGGTGTAAAAGTGAAGACAAGAGAAAGAAAAGTTTACGTGAATTATAAGGGTAGAGTGTAATCTTCTTTTAAATAAAAAGGACAAAAATGACATTGCATGTTCATCTTTTTTGTAATTGTCTCTTCATTAATGGAGAGGAGTCCTACGCTTTAAAAACATACAAATTGAAAAAAGTAAAAAACCATGACCACCAAATACATTATACTAATTACCTGTTGCTTTTGACATAATTGCTTTCGTATTCTTTTGACAAATAAATAAATAACAAATTCTTACTCTCTATGTCACTCTAGAAGAAAAACGATAGCATGAAGAAATATTCATTCATTCCTTCATATAAATACAACCACTTCCATAGATCACAACAACTCAACTAACTTGAATGTTGAAAACCCCTTCAATCTCTATTTCTCTCTCTACATCACATTTTCTCTCTCTAGCTTCACCAACAACTATCATGCCACCGTTGGATTTGGAAAAACTGGTTTCTGCCTTGGCCAGCGGCTCCTCCGACCGGAAAATAACATGTGAGACACTCGCCGATGATGACGAACCGTACCGGCAACCTGAATCGCCGCCGGAATCGTTCTGGCTTTCCGGTGACGCGGAATATGACTGGTGGGATCGGAACGCCGTCGTTTACGAGCGTAAAGAATCGACAAAAGGAAATTCCATTTTCGTAAACTCGAACCCTAATTCGACATCGAATTCTCAAAGATTCTCTAAGAACTTGAAGTCTAAGGCTGCGATTATAGGCTTGCCGAAGCCTCAGAAAACTGCTTTCCCTGACGTGAAGAGCCGTCGCCACAACCGCGTCGGAACCGGAAGCCTGTTCCCGAACCGGACAGGCTCCGTCGGAAAATCGGAGTCGTCGATGGTGATTGAACCGTTGTCCCCGAAGGTCTCGTGCATAGGGAGAGTGAGATCAAATCGGAATCGTAGGTTGCGAGCTCGCCAGCGCTCAATCTCCTCCACCACTGCCGCTACTTACGCCACCACTGTCGTCAGACAAAAATCATCACGAAGTGGAAGAAGGAAAACCGGGTTCTTTGAAAGCATCCGTGCGATTTTCCGGTCCGACCGGAGAGGAAAACCGATTCAGAAACATGAAGAATCAACTACCAAGAAGAGTAAAGGCAAGAAAGCAAAGGGTAGTAGTATTATTACTAGCAGCAGCAAGGCGAGTGTAAACGACGCGTCATTTAATGAGTCGGTTCAGAGTGAACCGGTTGGTTTGGGTGGTATGAACCGGTTCGCGTCTGGGAGGCGGTCTGAGTCTTGGTTGTAGGTGAATTATAAGAGTAATATGGTCCCTCGAGATTTTTTAGGTACCAATTTGGTCCCTGGAAATTTTAAAATTTTATATCGAACCAGACTTTTTTATTTTTTTTAGGTCAAATTAGTACATACAAAAAATAAGGATTAAGTTGGATATTCAATCTTATTATAAACCCACGTGTATTGGTATATTATTTGGTGGGGCAAATTTGGCTGTGGGACGTGAAATAATTTAAATAGTCGTTTGATTGATACTGTTGAAAGATATGTTAATGAATGTAGTTTTCGTTTGAAGCGTGATTGAATTTGTTGCCTCTTCTTTTTTGAATTTGCTGCTTCTCTTTGGAATTTAGCGATAATGACATCGTTTTGTAAATAAAGTTTTTTATTTTGAATAATAATGTAACGTCTTCTTTTGTAAATACATTATTGAATAACACTGTGTAAGGTCTTCTTTTGTTTTTGTCTTGTGATCCATTGAGTGTGGAAAAACTATATAAGATCCGTGATATATGCCCCTTAAGACCTGCATCATTCATTAATAATTCCTATAAAAATATATATTTGACATTTAGCATTTATCTCCCTTCAATAACACTCTTCTAATAATCTATTTCTAGATAAAAATAGTTAATAATGTTAAGGGCATAACTGAAAAACAGTTATTAATTTTTTCTTAAATGTTTTCTTTTTAGGTAATGTAGGGAAAAAAAAGAATTAAGGCCATAAAAATCAAGTCCCAGTAACATCAACAAAGAACAAGTTTTTGAGCTCATGGGAGTGAATGGAAGAAGAAGCTCCCTTTTAGCTAGGAATATGAACAAATATACTACATCCAATGAAGTATTATCAAGGTGAATGTTGGGCCGTCTGAGCCAATAAGATTATTGATGGTGCTACATCCAAATTCAAGAGAATAACTCAACCATCAATCAAATTTAAAGATTATGGTTAGATTATATTGTGAAGGAATATAATTATAAATTTAAATATTATCTTATCTAATTAAGAGAAGATCATGATAAGATTATATTTTAATTATATTTAGATTTACTTTTCAAATAATAGGATTGAAATTAGATTTATCAATCAATAGATTAGTTTTTAGTATTATTTAAACAATGTTAAATCTCATTCAAATCCCTATATAGAACATGTTATTGTTTCCCATACTTGGATAAAATTATTGTTCATGACAATAAAGTAATAAAATATGAAAATATATAATTAGGTAATGAATCTAATATCTGTATGATGTTAGTCTAAATATATATATAATTGGTACATTATTTATCATTCATTTTTTTGAAGAGTTAATGATAATAAAGTATGAATATTATATGATGTAATGACAATATATAATATAGAGTGTGGTAAACATAAAAGAATAGGAATGCAAAAAGAGATTTGAAAGTATATGGCCCATAAATAAATGAATAATGAGCTTTTCGGTTTGATAATTAAATAATTGTCTTCTACTAATAGTGACTGATATTCATGTGTAGTTTTACGCGAGAGCATATCTGTTATCCTATAAAAGTATATCATTTTATGTGTTAAACAACTTTTAGGACAGACGAAGTCCCCCCATCTGGACGTATAACAATATTTAATTACAATTTATAACTAAAATTAATTGAGTAACAAAAATATAAAGAAATATATAATTGTTTTTAAAGTTTCAAAATAATAAATAATAAAAATTAAAAATTAAAGATATTAAAGAAAATATATTTTCAGTGTTCGTTCTATTAAAAACTTAAACTCATTGATGATTGGAAGCCTATTCAATTGCAATTGTCCATTAAAACTTAACACTACGTTTGGGGGTTATACGGAAAAAGAAGAGGAAAGAAAAGGGGTGGAAGAAGATTTTTGTTAGTAAAAGAAGATAACAATTTAGTGCATCACTAACTAATGTTGTTATTGAAATTCACAGTATCGGATATAGTTCATAAAATGTGACCAATCCTACCTCTGAACTTGGGCATTGCTTAACTACCAATGTTACCAATTCCAATTCCCTTAATTTTTATTTATTTTTGAAATAGAGGAAGCATAGATAGCATAATACTTTAGCAGAATATTCTGTTACATTATTAGTCAACTTGGCCAATAATTTATGATAATGGTTTTTTACTTTAAATGTGAATAAGTTATTCCAAATGATTAATGCTATATCTTTCATTTAAATCATCTTCTAATCCTCATACGATTTATTAGGAGAATATATTATTTTCATTCAAAATAATGCTATATCCTCATATTAAACTCTCGTACTCACAATAAAATGACATATGTCACAAAATGTACTTTATTTATGAGAGATTTACAAGTGTCATATTTCACTTTGTTGTAAGTAGAAGAATTAATATGAAGATTTAGTATGATGATATATCATTTTCCATTCATAGTAATGCTATATTCTCCTACTAATTATATTATCCACACAAAAAATGACATATATCACAAAATTATAATTTATTTATTAGTGATTGGTTTTCAAGTAACATAAATTTAATCAACGTCAGCCTCTCAATCTTTTAGTCCATACACAAAGAATCAACATCAAAAACATTTTCTATAATTAAAGAACTAAACTAATTATATTTAGAAGATCAACGTAACAATAAATTTTCACTAAAATCATTTTCAATGTTGAATAATAACCTTGGAAGACACTGCTTTTAGTTACCACAGCGAACCATTGTTGAAATATTGAGGTACTTATACCATTATTTAATACTTAGTTAGGATAACAAATTAATGTATCAGTACTAGGACTATTTCCAATTACATTTACAAGAGAAAATGAAAATCCTCTTCTTATAACATCACTCACTGAAGAGCATAAGTGGTTTTCAGATACTCTATAATTTCTGCACTCTCAAACATTCCAATACCAGTGTTTGGATCTTCCAAATATGGTGCCTGTAAATATAATCAACAACTTTAACATTAATGTTGACCAAGTACTACTTATCAGGAAAAGTTAGGAATGAATGTGAGATTGTGATAATTCAATACTACAAACACATTTAAATTGTGGACTGCATCACCAATGTGGTCGTAATATTGCGGTTGTGATAACCGCCACAAACACATCATATCGCAATTGCAGTGTAACTTTGAATCACAATGATGCAGTCGAATCAGATTCAAAAATATTGTTTTAAAAGCAAAATAGTTCACACCGCAACGGCTACAATCCGCATCGCAATGACCACAATGACCGCAATCACAGTAACTGCAATTGTTACTGCAATCACTACCGCAATTTAAAACACTGAATATTAAGAAATCAAGTACCTGGAAATGTCCAGTTTTGTCATATAGTATCTGTCGTTTTGGACTACCGCGGGCACAACTACAGTGAAATACTGAAGTGAGTAACATGGACATATAAAAACATGCATCATAATTCATATACCTAACTCCTACATGTCTATGAAATTTCAGTGTATGAAATTATGAATGATAAAACCAATGAGTTGATATCAACAGAAAAATGGTACCCAAAAAACTAGCTTGGGTTATATACAAGGAAAAAACATCAAAATTAAAAGTCTCTGCAACTTTATGTTACATCACCCTTCATTTTTTGTATGACATTTTATAAGAATAACTACGAGGGTATAACTGTGTAGATCTACCAGCCCCAAACGCCACTAGGTTAAAACCTCGTGCATTAGGCCTCATTTTTAAATTAGGAAACATGCATGAATGGATGCTTTTAAACATTTTATAGCTTTTCCTTGGTAGCAATGCATAAAGGTTACAGGAGTAAAGGCAAGAGTAATGAGATAGCATTTGGGTTGATTTGTTAGAACATGAAGCAGAAAATGAGTTATATTCTATGTTTGATTGATTTTATAAATAACACAATGTTTGATTAAAAACTGAACACTTTAGTTCCACCAAAAGGATAGAACAAAACATAAAAGGATAGCTCTATTAATGTCTTATTCTTCCATTCTGTTCTTGTGTATGGTGTGCTGCAGATTAATCTTTAACCAAATTTTGATTTATAACTCTGGCAATAACCATAACTGTTAAATCCCTCAGCTATAGACACTAAAATTATGAAGATTCTTCGTGTGACCAACGGATACGATCACAAGGGGTGCCCCGAAAATATGGAGTTTACCTGATTTGTACGTGTGGCAGCTCCAATTCGACAAGTACTTCACGGACAAGTTTGCAGAAAGGAGATCCCTAAAAGAAATAAGCATTTTACATTTAAAATTCAATAGTAGCAGATAATGGCTAGATTGCAATGCATATCAATCAAAAAATCTAGTGATAGAATTTTATGAATCTGTAGTTAATTAAGCATTACGAAGCGTAATTTCGGTTTTATTAACCTCATATGCCCATAATTTAAGTGGCTTTGGAGGCAACTTTGCTGGAGTATACTTAGAACCCTGAAAACAAAAATCAAGTGGCTACATTATTCTTTGTACTGATAAAAGGGAATAACAACTAAAAATGGTATTCATGCATAGCATGCTACTAGAAATCTTGGCATATGCTAGTAATTTCTTTCATTCATTTTTCATAAATGGTTACTTTTAAGCAATGTAAAGTTAAACATCCCATTTTAACAAGAAATAAAAGTAACGATTGTTATACCTTTCCACTACGAGCAAGCATGCCAAAACCAGCAGTTAGTGTCTGCAAAAAAGATAGCCTTTATATGCTAAAGTGAATGGTAGAATTAAACTTTCCGCGGAAATACTATTAAAGATTAATGGAATCGGGTTCTAACCGTTAAAAATCCGAGTGATAAAGTAAAAGGAACATTTCCATCACCTAAAGAATAGATAATGAATGGTTAACACTCAACAATTCAGATATCTTTCAGTATTGCATTCAAAATTATCATGTAACTAATTAAACCTTACACAAGAATGAAAGTTCTTAAAAGTGAAGTGCTAAGATATTGTTATATATTGTAGCAAGATGTTTTGAGATATGTAAAATAAGGAGTTGTCTATAAACTTCCCACTTTTATGCTTAGAAATTTAGAATAAAAGTGACTAAATACACATTTCTGAAATGTACGGTTGTATTCTCTTTTCTCCTATTACTACATACATGTGTCACTAGTTTTTGTTAGAATATGATGCAATGGGAAAAAGACAACTATATAACATAAGAACACAACACTGAAAAGGGTAAATATGAAGGCACACACCATATTGGCCAACCAAATACCGAATTATGTCATCTGATTCATACATCGAAGTGTCGGTGTTCGGGTCGACCTGAAACCAAGAAAAATATAAATTCTTACTCAGACACTGGGTAACAATTGTCACGAGGCATGTGATAAGGCAACTGAAGAAAGGTACAAACATAGCTAGTAAAAGTATTGTATGGCAAAGCTTCAGAGCCAATTTGAAATCGAGATTTGATGCAAGATTCCAAAGAAACTCATGAAAAACTACAGGATAGATTTTGCACTCATTTAACTTAAGTATTAAGTTACTGGATTTACTCCTCGTCCTTTTCACATTGTCCCAAAAATCATAACATGAAACTACTAGTATAATTTGTTTGCTGTTAGGATGACCATTACCATGTACGGGAACTGCTGTTTACCACCTATCTCAACAACCTTGGGACGAAAATTTGGTCCATTTCTCGGGCAAGGATAGAAAAGAACATCAATGTCCAAAATAGCAACAATTTCTCTAACCTGTATATTGTCAAACTATTAGTCCATGACGAAAAAAGGGCCTGCTACTATAATAATAACAGGAGGATGCAATTATTCAACAATCAACCAGTCATATTTTGAATGTCTGACTTTGTAACTATGCCTGATAATTCTCTCAGTAGATAAAAGGAAAGGAAAGTATTTCAATTAATCACGATATTGGATGGGAAAATTAGTGTGTATTCCTCTCCATGCCAATCTTGAAAATCAAATTCCAAGAAACTAAAGCTGAACATAATATATTGGCAGTATAAGACTAAACATTAAAGCAATATTATATCCCTCTCATGGTAAAAAAACCATTTGGGTGACTTACACTAAACATAATAACAAGAGTGTACCCACTAAACTGCAAAGTAAGGATATTAAAAATCTCATGCAAATTATTGAAAAAAATTAATTTCAAAACATCAAAACCAAAATCCATACCTTTCGACAAAATGGACAACTGCAGGCGATCCATGACAGTACATGATTAGAACATGAAACAATATATGGAATTAAGTTACTCAGAGTGGAATGTATGACGACAAAAGATTAGCGTAAAGATCCAATAAGCAAAACACAAAGCTAGGCGTATATCTTTGCTTTCGAAAAAGAAGGATGTATATAGTCCGATGCAAACTGACTAAACTCATTTTTTTAAAATAGACAAAGAAATGTAATGTACCTCTCAAATTCATATATCTCAATAGGCTTCTCTGGGCGAGGGCTTAAGTTAGCTTTTGATGTTTCTTTCAGCTTATAACCTGAAACCGTGCGACTAAGTTAAAATCAAAGGAGCCAGACAAAAGAAAATAGGAATGAATGTTGGTAAAAGTACTGTGATTCAATCAATCAAATAAGATATTTAACATTTCACAGTAACAAGTGATAAGAAAAATATGCATCCTCAGAACATTTTCAAGCGAGGATTACGTGTATTCTTCGAGAAAAGTTCCATGGCAAAAGCTACGCAGAGTTAAAAGAGTGATCGAGGTAATACTTAACCAAGAGCAATTTGGCATGCAACTTTATATATTACCACTTTGTAATTGACAATTGAAGGTCAACAAGATATATTTATGCAACAAATCAAATTAACCAAAAGAATAATCAACATCAAAGGTTAGTGATACCATTAACTTCCAACATAGCATATTGGCCTGGTGGAATTTCATCCTTAGGAACAAATGAAAAAGAATACCTGCCATATAACAACAGAAACACCAAAGTTCAAAATTTGTACCAGTATCTTGATACATTTTCACATAAGTACATTAAGGACACCCTCAAATAAAATAAAACTACACAAATTATATTGATTTGGCTTTTGGTATTGCTTTGTATGAAAGCTAAATTGGGTCATAATCTATGCAATAAGCATAACTTTTTTACAATCAACAGAAAGAAAATCTCCAGCTTAAAACATGCTTCTTAATTATGATTTTCTACTTTCTCTGAACAAATAAATTGAACGGTTGAATAGCTCCACCTGAACACAATAAATTGTTGTTACTGTAGCTTGCAACAATTCTAAATGGTACAAAATAATAGTTATTGGTTGAGTCACGACCAGGTCGTTCTCTTTAAAACGTCTCTTTAACATTTCGTGGTACTGCAAAAAATGTGCAAGTAGACTATCAACCACACCATCCCCAGGATAAAATTTGAATTCTTACTGCACTGTAAGAACCGATCTTGAATACACTCACCACAATATGGCTATTAGTGTCAATTCTCGAAATCCCCATAGTATGGCTACCCGTCTCATTTCTTTTCCAACAATCTGACCACGTTCTTGAAATTCCCATAATTTGGCTAACTTTGTCAATTCTAGTACCACGGAAAGAAAGAAAGAGAAGTATGCCGGAAATATGTCGGCAGAGATTATGGGGAGAAAGAAGTTGAGTAAAAACGTACTCAACTTGGGACAAGAAAATATGAAGGGAGGATGCTTCTATTTATAGCATGAGATTTTATTCCCAATCCCAAGTTCCTCATCTATCCTATGTGAGACATGTGTTGTTTTAGAAAAATTCTTCCTTTGTGGGACTTGTGAGGTTTTTTTATTTCACACCAAAAAGTCCACACTAACCGTCTCCAACAAACCAAGTTCCAACATAAATTCAAAATATTGGCCAGCTCCAAAAGTGAAGCAACCTTTCAAATATGAGGAAGTTGATCCCAGATGGTGACTTCACATTCTAAATATAACAACAAATAAAATCATCTTTCGGGGGAAGCTAACTATGATCAGTCTTTCTAAATGGCCTTAAAAGGTAGGACTTTGAAGGCCAAAGTAGCACAAGAAGCAATAGCATGATCCTTCTAGCAGAATGGCGTGAAAGCCGTAACACCAACTAGGCTAGACCCCTCTAGCAGAAGTACTAAAATCACTCTTATTGGAATTGAAACAGTTTTAAATATTGGCAATGCAACAATTTAGCAATGTTCTCTTTCCATTGAACCTGTTTAAAACACCACAGAGAAAATCCTAGGAAGCTGGTGAGACACATCTAATTCAGATAGAGGATATGATAAATTTTAAGACACGACATGGCAATGATACCATATACAAATTTAACATAACAAGACAAATCTAAAATTAAAAGAGAAAAATGTTTTAAAAATTGGTGTAAGTTATAATTAAAATAATATGTTTGATTCAAACAAGGGGAGGGGAGGTATAAGTTAGTCAACTGACTTATTTGATCCAATATAAGTCTATGGCCATATCACATGATGCAGCCAATATTAATGTAATTGCGGTGACAACCGCATCACCCCACAATTGCAGCGTGACCATCACAATGATATAGCCACATCGGGCATCAACGCAACTGCATCAGACCGAATGTGGGCCACATCAAATTAAAAAAAATTCTTTTTTAATCACAAAAATTCACACTGCAACGGCGCAATCCGCATTGCAATGACTATGGTAACCGTAACAGTGACCACATTCGCAACTACAATCGCAATTTAAAACATTGTAAGGGACATAGGTCTTATAAGCACTTGACTTATAAGTCCACTTACATCATTTTACATATATTAGCCAATTGATTAGCTAGTTTTACAAAACCGTTCGATTCAATAAGTTATGTTAGCTTATGAGCTTTCAAGCTTCCACCCCTGGCTTTTCAAATCTCAATTGTTTTTTAGCCTTCAACCGGTTTTCTTAGCTTTCATGCAACTTTTCAGCTAGTTGTGACAAATAGAGCTAAACGCTTTTGACCTACTCACCTCCACTCAAAAATGTTGAGCCATACATTAAAAGTTTATAAAACACCATTTATCTAATTGTTATTATAATTTTAGTATACAACCAATATAGAATTGCAACAACAAAAATTGTATTAATAAACATATACATGATTTTTTTTATAGAGCATTATTATATTATCGATGTAGGCATGTAGCCGACCCCACATAGTCCTAGTGAAATAAAGGTTTGGTTATTGTTGTATAAAATTGTTGAAGTAAATACCCGACATCATTTTTAAGTGTCCATACAACACCCATAAAACTTTTAAAAGTATATATTTTTAAAAAGAAAGAAAGAAAAGTAGCAGAAAAAAACAAAGAATTGGCTTACCCAGAAACAAAAACACCAGTAGCAAAGCGAAAAATCAAGGGAAGTGCAGCTCCAAGCACCTCACCTCTCATGTCAGGTCTCACTTCAAATCGTTTAGGCTCAGGAGCCTTGAAATCAAGAGGAGCAACGAGTGGTGTTGGTTCTTGTTGGGTGCTAACAGAAGTAGAAGAATTTTCTGACATGGCTCTAATGAATACTCTGTTTCTGGGTAATTTTTTAGAGAATGAAAGTGGCATATAAGATGAAAATTGGGATAGAGTTGATGTTGCAGTCATAGCCATGACTTTGGGGAAATGAAGAAGCACATTGTGATAGGTTCCTCCAATGCATTAGTAGTGTTAGAGGGTCAATGTGTGGTTTTTGTTGGCCAATCAAAACGTGTGTTTGACACTATCCAATTGGTTGTTTTACTTTAAAAAATTAAGGGTAGAGGTGTTAAAACAGACTACCCAGACGGGTTTGTGCTAGCCCATATTGAGTTTGAGCTAATTAGGATCGGACTAAAACGTTCAAATATAATTTATATATAACAAATTGTAATTCAAAATCCGCCCTAAGTAAATTGTGGGTTGTGGTATGTCGGTCCGCTAAACAATATATTTTTAAATTTAACATATTTAATATATATATATATATATATATATATATATAATCTATAAATTCTAAACATACTTGCAACCAAACTTATAGATCTAATGTATTGTGTTTGAGTTAAGACGTGATGTCAACTCCTAACACAATATAATTTCTATTGAACTCTCATTTCTATTAAACTTTCACGCCCTAACACAATATAATTTTTAACTTTATTCTAATAAATAAATATTTGGACACTATAAAAAATAACATCATCTTAGTTTATAGTAATGGTAGTATAGACTCAAGTTCAGAATGAACTCTATATGTCATAGTATAATCATTATCGTAATATAAGATCATTATGTTTTACTTTATGTTTGAAGATATTTTGTATGTTATTTATCAACACTTTCATTGTGAACTATTATGTTAAATTTGGTTTTGTGAAATTCTCTATCGTAAATAATTATGTTGTCTTTTAATTTTGTTGTAAAAGTTATTTTCCTTATTATGTTTTTGTTGTATAAGTTAAATCAAATTAAATACATAATTAAGAAAGAAAAATTGAGATTTATATGGTTTAATGTATTCTAATTTGTTTTGATACATTATTTTGTTATTATGTTTAAAATTATATTATGTAAAATAGGAAAAATATGATTAAGCTTAACTTTGTAAAATTATTGTAATTTATAATACAATGTTTATTCTCTATTTTTTATTATAAGTTATTTTGTAAGATAATTTTCACCTAAGGCTAATAATTATCAAGCCAAATGTACCAAAAAAATAATAATAAATGGAAAATGGGTAGCTCGAACCCACCCGAGTAAGCTCGGTCTGAGTCTGGTTTTAATATAGTATGATCGGGCCAGATTAAAAAACTCAGATTCAATGAAAAATATCTAATATGATACACAATCCTTATAAATTTTTGAGTTTTGGCGAACCCACCAATTTTGACACCTCCAGTTGGATGACTAAAATACTTGTAATAATAACTTTAATTAAATGTTTTTAAATATTATATTTTCTTACTATATATCATTATTATTAATTTACAATTAATTTTAATGATTGGGATATAATAATAAATTTAGCACGTGCATAACTTATTTTATATTGATCATTACAAAATATATATATATATATATATATATATATATATATATTTAAATTTAAAAAAATTGATTATTCTACTTGGTATTGAAAATAAATTTATTAATATAGATGGTAGTTGATATTGGTCAGTGAGAATTATTTTAGGCCACTTTTGTGAATCTAACCTGTGAACTGATGATTAGTTTGCATGGATGCGAACTTTGTTTAAATGTGAAGTCGGTTTGGCTCAGCTTGACATCCTAACATGTAGAAGTCGGTTTGAGCTATATTATCTTCGGCCCGTACAGAAGTTGGTTTGGGCCTAATCGACTTCTTACATATTGGACCCAACCCGATATATTTTTTCCCAAGCCATTGTTCTATATAGAAGTTGATTTAGGAAAAATTAACATCAACACCCAACACATTTGGTATCCACATACTACAACAAGCTGCTTAACTTACCAAATGTGCTAAATACTGATGTTAACTTTTTTTAAACCGACTTATATATAGAAGTCGGTTAGGCCCAAACCGACTTCTATGTGTTATGATGTCAAACTGGCCCAAACTGACTTCACCATGCGAACTAAATATCCGTTCACAGGTTAGATTCACCCTTTTACTATATTTTAACAAATTAATAATTCAATATATTTTTTATAATATATGAAAAAATAAGTGATAAAATAAAGTAAAGGCCATTCTGGTAATTATATTTCTAAAAGTAAGTTTGATTGACACGATCCAAACAAAATTCGCTCTATCTAAAGTACTTTTTACAACAATATATTCAAACATAAATTAGTTCTTCAAACTTTTATCAAAATCAATCGTGTAAAAGAGGCAAATTTACCTGCATAATGTAGTCAACTACACTATGACACGTTTGATGTAGCTTTAATTTTAATTACGAGATTGGTGTAACTTTTTTAGAAGTTGTGAGTGGGGTCCACGACTTTGGATATCTCGTGCATCGGGAATACGATTCTCATTTGAGTGTCGTGCAAGGCAGACAATATTTCCATTCTTTATAATATTTTTTGAAGTCGTGTACCCTAAACACGATTTTTATCGTAAAAGATATTATAAAGAATGGAAATTGTGTTTGTCATGCACAACACTCAAATGAGAATCGCATTCCCGGTGCACAAGATACCCAAAGTCGTGGACCCCACTCACGACTTCTTAAAAAGCTACACCAATTTTATAATTAAAATTAAAGCTACACCAAATAACCCACATGTCCTTAAAATTGAAAAATGAAGAAGTTTTAATCAGAAAGCTACCCGTCTATAACAGTTTAATGGGTTTTTTGTGCAATGCGGGAACCAAACTGAAAAGGACATGGTTCAATTCTACTTGATTAATGTTAAAATTTTATGTAGCAACCGAACAAACTAATCATCAATGGTTTCACAAGTTGCTTGTCGCATCATGTCAAATTGTATCCCACAAACTAATATTTGATGTCCATAATGTAAACCACAATTCATATACATAATTACACAATACAAACCAAAAGAAGTCATTCAAAAACTTGATAAAAGATCAGTACAATGAAAATGATGAAAATAATTTAACATCAACAGAAGTGAAATAATAAAAACAATTCAACTTTCACCAAATCAAAACAACGGAAATAACAAGAATAACTGATATAACATTTCCTATAGTCCTTTCTTTACCTTAAATAAAAAAAATGATTTTTTTAAAAATATAGTCTAGTTAGAACAATTCCTAAACCTCTAAAACCACAAATGGAATCGATCTTAACTGGCACATTAAATGAATCAACTAAACTACAAAATGGAACCACATTTTTCAGTTCGAAAATTAGACATCATAAGACAAGATTTTTTGAAAACATACTTTTGAAAAAAGTAAATATCTAAATGGTGAATTTCTGCTCTCTGACTATACCTTTGGATGGCGCAAAAACATGTTAGTTGAAATTAGAAGTCACTGTCAGATAAAGAAATAATATATAACTGGCCAAATTTCAACCCTTATTAGCATGAATGCTTTGATACATCCAGTGATCCCAGTATAAATAAGTGGTTCAGAAATATATTGCTATAAAGATCTAGATTCTAAACTTGCATAAAATAGACCTTCAATTTTTAAAAAATAGACATGCAAAATTATCAACACAGTAAAAAAGTTGTTACATAATCAATTTTGATATGCAGAACGTGGATAATATGAAAGCAGATTGAAGTTTAGATTAAACAAAATTAACAGACAATCAAACATTCTTCCAAAAAATTTAAAATCAAGTCAGCAATGATCAGATTGAACAAAATCGTCAACATTAAGCAAAATTTATATGAAAAGGATCTTAAGTTAAAGACAAGGACACAAATTGTCCACAACAATGTATTGCTTTAAAAATGAAAGATAAAGAGGCTTCTTCACCAATGCTACCTAGTAACAGAAGATTTATGGATCTCTAAAATACGCGGACTGCGCTCCCCATTGTACTCTTCACGTATAAGCATCTCACCTATTTAACATGAAAACAAGGGACAAAGACACAATCAATTTCATGGAACATTCAACAACTTTCTTATTAAAGCCACAAGCATTGCATTGGAATACTCAAACATTTACACATGTAATACTAATACAAGGACTTCAAATCTGAACTTACATTTTGCCAGTTTTTCTTCAATAATGAGACAAGGAAATTGACACTGAGTTGAACATTCTGGAAAATCTGCTTCTCCTCCATCGCGACATTTCCAACCGCAACACCCATACAAAGAACCTTCTTCAGTTGAAACTTAACCATTGCTTTTGTTTCATTAACTTTTGACTCCAAGGATTCCTGATGGCTCACCAATGTTGGAAATTTACCTGCATATATGCCCTCCTATACATGAATACCATAAAAGAAGCCAAAACTTTCATGACTGAAGTTCCAGCCATAATGGCCTTTCAATACCGTATGCATAATAAATCTCAAGGCATCATAATTAAAATGCGAAGTTCACTAGCAAAGATTCTGCTACTCAGACCAGCAATCATATTTTTTTTTCAAATTAGAAACATAAATTTCTCGTCTGAAGAAAAACACAAAACTGAAGAAAAAGAATTTGTCCAAGTACACTTCAGTAATCCGTAGTCCTACCATTTGAGTAATGTTTACTACATCTTAAAAGTTGTGCTTGTTCTGGATAAAGAGTACTATAGCTAAAGCCTAATGCATACAATAAAAGGCAGCCTTTGAAACCAATAAAATAACCATTTTATCCAGCCATGTACACTAATAAATTGGGACCGGGAAGAGGGACATATTTTATAACCATTATTATAACAAATAAAGCTACTTGCCTGCCTTGTTTAAACCAGGTCCCAGAAGACGAGGAATTTGCTTGATGATAGCTTCAGATGCTAGAAAAGCATGATACTTCTTGGCAAGCTTCTTGACAAGTTTCTTGTTTTTATTAAGCTTTTTCAGAGCTTCTACATCCATGTAATCCAGCCCTATTTTTTCTGCCTGTATATAACATAAAAAACCATGTAAATAAAAAAATGTAATCCCTCCAAATTGATCGAGTAAAAAAACAAAGATCCCGTAAAACAATTGTAGTATGCAAAATATCAATGGCTTATATGGCAGCAGCAAAATTTACTTAAGTAACATATATTACATGCTAAAACCGTCAATATTTTTTATAAAAAACAATAAACATATCAAATCGCAATATGGAGGACTTATAAACTTGCAAAGTTTAATGAATATTACATAAGTTTATATAACTTACTAGGTTAAATTATCATTTTGATCATAATAAGGGCAACCCTTGGCCGGTGCAAGGGATTTGGTCCCGACACTTTTATTACTCGTAGATGAGTATAGTTATAAATGTCTTACGACAAGACCCTATTTGACATTCGAGTATACGGCATAGAGTTACAACACATCACCTCTTTCAGACGCTTTCTGACTCAACAAATTATTACATTGTTATATAGCTACGGCTAAGAATAACAGAGAGGACTTTCTTGAAAAAAACATTTATAACAAGGACTCAACTGAAAAAATGTAGGGACCAAATGAAAATCAAACTTAATCTATAAGGATCATAATCATAATTTAACAAACTTAACAATGCATAGAGCAATTATAAAGAGAAAAAGGAATAATATTAAGACCTCTTCAACATGCTGTGCATCACCAAGCATGCAAATCTTCATCTTAGGTCTAGGAATGTGAGGAAGCTTAACAGAACCACTGAAACGCTTGTCCTTTTGAGGATCATAATTTTTCAAACCAATTTGAAGTTCAATAGTTTCATTGAAATTTCGTTTCTTTTCCTTTGAATTTGTTACGATCTGAGATATCGCCTCTCTCAGTGCTTCACTTTGTAGCTTACTGTGTACATCAGAACAATAAAAAGTTGAAATTTTGAAGGTAAATTATGTAAGAAATTTGATTTATGGATTTATGATTTAAATAAAGGTAAATAGGAAAATCACCTCATAGTGATAAGAGGTTTCTCGATTCAGCAAAAATCTATCTGCAAATTGAAGAGGAAACAAAAGAAATGAAAAGACGATTGAAACAAATCAGTAATTTAAGATTAATACGTTAATGTGTGAATTGGAAGAAAAAGAGGGAATGAAAGAGAGAAAGAACCTGAACGGCGGAAACAAAGAACATTAGTGTTAGCGTAGGTTTTAATAAAAACCCTGAAAAAAGTGTGAATGGGTTGGTTCGGGTTGAGATGCTTCTGAACCTGGCCCATTTATAAAAACACTACATTTTCTGTGGACTTTTTTCAGTGAATGAATTACATTAAATGGAACCACATTTCCTATGATGGTATCATCAATATAAGCAAATTTATATCATTATATATTTTCAATTAATTAACTTTCAACTAATTTTATCAATATGTGAGAGATTAGCTACATTTTAACATTTATTTATAAAAGCGGAAGAAATACAAATAAAAGTCATTCTTGGATAAACCGTTTATTTTATATTACAGGAAATGTCAAGGTTGAATATACTTGTAGTTGTTGTTGATTTACCAAATTTGCAATCTCTGTATGTATTTTCTTGTTGTAGGGTTGCTATGTTTGCATTGTCACTGAATATTGTGAAGGTGGAGACATGTGAGTCTTTGATAATATTTATTAACAGAATTGAATTTATTATACTTGTTTCCTCACGAGTTACTTAAAATTGTTATTTTGTTCTCTTATAATTCTGTAACATGGCTGAATTGATGAAAAGATCAAATTGTGCTTACTTTCCTAAAGAGGTATCCTTGTTTCACATATGTGTTTGTGCATTGTTTTGCACTTTTGCCTTATTTAGTGGAATAACTACAAATGGTTCATAGTGAATGTTGTTGACATTACTCACCGTATTATTTTGTCCATTCGTTATTTTCGTTACTACATATGGTTAACGAAGATAAGTTCACGCAATGGTTTGATTTCATTCTTATTATATTGAAGCTTCTTATGTGTTTGATAAAATGTTTGAGAGAATTTTTGCCTTATTTAATATGAGTGCTGTTAAATTGGTACTGTTAAAGGTGACATATTAATAGCACTCGTGATGAGCGCGGTTAAAAGTTATGTACATATATAACATCGCTTGTTGGAGGTGGCACTGTTGTATGTATAACATACAACAACACACACATAAACGTTGTTAAACATACCCTACGACTTCGGTCAAACAGACAGTGGCGGGACGCGATGTCCTAAAGCAAAAAAACGCTGTTACTCAGCGTATCTGGCGTAGTGATGTAACTTCTTCTAACTTTCATTGATATTTCTTTTATTGTGTGGTAAACATTGTAATAATAGTTAATTATAAGAGCAAAATAGACAATAAAAATTTCACCATGTAAGTATTTATAAGATGTTTTGGCTTTAATATAAAGTATAGATTTTATAAAATTAATAAGTTAGTTAAAATAAAATTGTTGGTAACCCAAATGTCTCTCTAAGTTGTCATATGTCTCTCGCGTTGTACCACATGTTTGTCTTTAGTTGCTCATTACTTTTTGCAAAGCGACACTTTAGATCGCACACTAAAGTTGCCAAACAACCTCTATAGTACACTAGATCTCGTGCCAACTATACACCCTACATTTGTGATTCTGCTACAGTCAGCAGACCAAATTCCTACTGCCACGTAGGAATGGTATTATGGGCTTGGCCCGACGGGCCAGCCCGATTGGATTAGAATTTTGAGCAGGCCGGACTGGGAATTTTAGACCAAAAATTCATATTCAGCCCGATTTGGAAGCCCGTTTTCTAGACGGACAATGAAGGGTTGGGTCAGGCTGGCCCAACGAGCTAGCATTAAAACAAAGGCAAGCCTCTCGCTTGAGCGCAAACCTCTCGCTCAGGCGAGAGACCCACAAAGAGTGTGGTCGATAGTGTCGCTTGAGCGCAAGCATCTCGCTCAAACGAGAGACCCACAAACAATGTATGGTCTATAGTGTCGCTTGAGCGCAAACCTCTCGCTCAAGCGAGATGCCCGCAAAGAGTATGGTCTATAGTGTCGCTTGAGCGCTATCTTCTCGCTCAGGCGAGAGGCAGACATGTGCTTGGGCGAGAGATTCAAAACGGGCGAACCTGCTCGCCTGCCAGCCCTGTCAAATATGGGTTGAGCTCACATTTTGATCCCTTTTAATAGTAAAGGCCGAGTTGGGCCAGACCATATTTTGGCAGGCCAAAGGCAGGTCGGGCTGGCCTGGCCCGTATTGCTACCCCTACTGCCACATGGTGACCAATAGGTAAATTTCAATTCTTATTTAATAAATAAATAAATAAATAGATTTCCTTTTTTAATAAGTAGATAATAAATTAAATACATTTCATTCTTTACAAACAATAACCAACATTTTATTAATTAAATTATATTAATTTAATAAATAATTAACTAAAGTACTAATAATAATAAATTATTTATAAAGATATTTTAAATATATCATTTTATTGAATTTAAGATGAATGTCGCAGCTCGTGCCATAGCTTTTAAATATATAATTTTACTCATAACCAATGTTGAGAAGCAATCGAAGTAATTCGTACCACCTCTGTCATCTCTCAAACATGAGAATAGTTTCACGAACAATGTTGTCACTTTTCTTTTAACCTCAACCTTAAAATTTTTACATTAATTATTTTTAAATTACTTTTTATTCAAAATTTACTAATATTAATTAATTACTAAATTTTTTATCAAATAAATATAAAAATGATATTCTAATGAAACATTTAATTACAATATTAAATTGGGAATTTAATATGAAAATCAAAATTTGGGAACATTGGAGGAGAAAATAAATATAAACCTAGAATGTATGTCGATATACTCTTGGAACTTGGGACAATAAAATAAACAAAAACTGAGAATGTAGGTCGGTTTAGTACCTGAACTTGAGAAGGAAAATAAATAAAAACAAAAAGAACAAGTCAGTGGACTGCCTGAACTTGCGAAAAAATTACACAGATAAACAAAGAACGTTAGTGTATTGCCTGAACTTGGTAAAAGAAAAGAGAGATATACCAAGAATGTAGGTTGGTATACTTCTAGATTTTGGGAATATAAAATAAGGATAAACCAATAATGTAGGTCAATGCACTATTGGGAAAATAAAATAAAAATAAACCAAGAATAGAAGTTGGTGTACTACTGAAATTTGGAAATCGAAAATAATGATAAAACAAGAACACAAGTAGCACTTAAGGCGAAAAAATAAAGGTAAACCAGTAACACATGTTGGAGCACTACCAGAACTTGCGAATAGAAACACGGGTCAATGTATTGCCAAAACTTTGGGTAAAGAAATAAAGATAAATCAAGAATATACATCGATGTATTGTCGGAAAATGATTGAATATACGAGGTAAAAGACCTGAAAAACATTAACATTTTAAAGCAAAAACTGAAATTTTTAGCACATTAGGAATGAGGGCTCAGACGAAATATAATTTTTTAAAAGCATCATGCTCAATAGCCTAAAGTGTTAGATTTTTTCTTTAAGCACATCAGACTTGAGGGCTTGGAAATTTAAACATATCAGACACAAGATCTGGGAAAGAATGAATTTTTTTAAGAACATCATACGGGTTTGAAAAGAATGAACTTTAAAGAAAGACCACACACGGGGACTTCGAAAAATATATTGTTTCATGCTCATCAGATATGGGAACCTAAAAAGAATACATTTGTATGCACATCAGACACTAATACATTGAAACAATATATATTTTAAGTATATTAGGCGCGCAACCTAGAAGAATGATTTTTTAAGCACACCTTGTATGTGGACCTGAAAAAATGTACTTTTTGAGCACATCGAGAGTACAAGACCAATAAAGAATGTATATTTTAGGCTCATAGAGGGTACATGATCTAGAAAAAAAAATGTATTTTTGAAGCATGTCTAGGATACATGATATGGGGGCATGATTGATAGTAGCACATGAGAGTACAAGACGCGAAAAGCATGAATTATTTTTTGTAATATGATTGAATTGTATGTGGGGACTCTCAATATATCCATGTATTATGATAATAGATGTACTATGGGAAGTGAATGATGTAAATGATGTCATGTATAAGATGAATAATGTTTATTTATTTGAATGCAATGGAATGAGGGGTAAGACCTATGCACAAATGCATTCTACCCAATGTCATCTTAAGGATTTAGACTAAATCCAAAATATTGCCCTCATATAGGTACCCCAATCTTAAGAATTTCCCTTGAAAAAGACAAAAATGTTATGGTTTGATGTGTTTCAAAGACTTCTCTTGAATTTCGCCGATCACCAAATTGTTCCTAGTTTTCCAATTTTCAAATTTCCTTATGAGGTTATAACTTATATTCAAAAAGTTGCCCCAATTTACATAATCGAGGATGAGCATTAGTTGGTCTTCATTTTGAGGGTGTTTATTTAATTTTTCCTAAATTTAGTCTAGAATATCTCGTGTATGGAACTATCAATAATTCTCTCTTTTTATTATGATCTTAATCATCCTTTGCAGATTATCAACTTATTACAATTCTCCTATGCCTAGGTTGTCATTGTTGTTTTCAACCAAGCACTTTTTATTAATTATTTTTATGTCTATCTTGTATTTTTTGGATTTGTGAACACCTTGAGGCGTAATAGTCAAGTGTTTCTGAGTTTGATAAGAAGCAAAATATTTGTACCATGTATGTGGATCACCATCGAAGCTTCTCTTGAAAAATGTTTCTTGAAGATGATAATATAGGATATTTCCCCTTTTGGTTGAGGATTGTTGACTGATCATATATCCATGATTAGCAACTTCAACATTGCTCTAGTTTTGGGTTTCTTGGTACTTTCCACTTGAAGTACATGGCCAACTCAATATATAAAATGCCCTGTTGTGATATGTTGGATGTAAAGATAAGATGACAAACTAAGAGGGGTGAATTAGATTATGCATTATGACAAATTTTTGCAACTTTAAAAACATTTAGAGTATAATGCAGTAGATAAATGTAAGTTGCAAAAATCTTAAATTAGAATATAAAATAAAGAGAAATGGAAGAAAGAGATACACCAGATTTTTATACTGGTTCGCCTTTCCAGTCCACTTGAAGGCTACAACAAGTCCCCTAGTAAGCACACAAGATTTTATTGATGGTGAGTTAATATATTAAAAATCCCACCCCGAGGCTTTATCTCCATACCACACACACTTGTAACGACCCGAAATTCTACCCTGGAAATTTTTCCTTATTTAATCCAATTCCATGCATTTAACGATAAATTATAATTACCGATGAACAAATTTATTTAAAAGATTTCACTTCTTTCTCACACCCGATTTATGAACCAAAAGTAACATACCAAATCCGATAGCAGAAAAACATAATTCATATTAGTATAACCTAGTAACCTCCGCATACAGTTAGCTATGGATTTCCAAAACACTCATAGCTACATATATCCCGAGTTACTAGTCTCCATGATCGATATCATGTACAAAAAATAGTATTCATAGTACAATTAGTTACTTCAATTACAACCAAATGAAGTTACAAAAGAATGGATAAAGAGGCGTCAAAATAAAGGTCTCTAATCTCCTACTCAAAATTATCCTTTCTCCGTCCACCTACCTGCAATGGGATTAACATTGACCATGCACAAATAATACAAAGGAATAAGTCATTAATTCAATAAAATTTCAATGTAAGTTAATCCACATTTAATAGGGTTAAACAACGATCTAAATTAAATCCATTTTCGTCATCTGTACTTTTGAGAAACCATGCTACATAACTCGAGCTAGAGTCGCTAACCCGTTCTGGTCGGCTAAAACGAGTTTTATTTCCATTGGCACTCCACCAATACATAAACAATAAATACACCCTTCATCACTACAAACATACCCATATATATTTGTAGCGACTAAGTGATTTACCATTTATTACTTTGTTTCCGAGTTTTATTTCCATTGGCACTCCACCAATACGTAGACAATAAATGCACCCGACATCATTACAACATATCATATATGCTTGTAACTACAAAGTGACTTACAATTTATTGATTTATTCCGAGTTTTATTTCCATTGGCACTCCACCAATACATAGTCAATAAATGCACCCGACGTCATTACAACATATCATATATGCTTGTAACTACAAAGTGACTTACAACTTATTGCTTTATTCCGAGTTTTATTTCCATTGGCACTCCACCAATACAAAAATGATAAATACACCCAACATCATTACAAACATATCCACGTATGCTTATAACTACAAAGTGATTTACATTTCATGATTTCATTTCGAGTTTTATTTCCATTGGCACTCCACCAATACATAAACCGTAAATCCACTTCTCATCATTATCAACATACCCATATATGTTCATAATGACTAAGTGATTCACCTTTTATTCATTATCCATAACAGAAAATCCACGCATTTTCCAATACAATGCATAAATTAAAGGCTTATCCTTACCTCGATGAGTGTTGGGTTTGGTTGCAAAAGTGTATGAAAATGTTAAGTGATTATTCTGTAAAAGTGTTGTGAAAGTATTGTGTATGAATATAAATGTCTAAGTGCCTTTAAATAGGCTTCCATCTAGGCAACATACCCATACATGAAGGTAGAAGTTGTATGGAATGACATCCATTTATTTTTGGTGAAGTTGTTTCAGTTTGGATTTGAAAATCCGGGGTAACACCTCTCAATAATCAATTACTTTCATGAGTAACCAATTACACAAATTTTCAGCCCAAGTGAGTAATCGGTTACTTAATGTAGAAAATGCTTGGTAATTTGTTACTCGGTTTAGGTAATCAGTTACTCAGTCCCAGTAACACATGACTTGGTTCAGTAATCCATTACTCAAGTCAAGTAACATGTTATTTAGGTTTTTGAAAGTTTAGTCCATTTTAATCCATGTTAAAATACTTTTCAAAATGTTTTTCCTATTGGGCATTTGGTTAAACTTAATAACAAAACTTCGAGATAGAAGTACCTAACTTAGAAGACTCTAATACATCTTGAACTTTAGTAGCTTTTCTAACTCTTCAAGGTCTTCATCCTTTTTCTTCTTTTTGGTGATATTGGTGTCTTCTTCATAATCGGGTCAAGGTCAGAAGCAAGATCTTCTCAACATTGGATGTCATCCTTCTACTCATATTGTCCTTGTAGGTTAATCCAGAGGGCCTTGGATAAAACTACTTCAAAATTGTCAAAGTTCGGGAGCCTTTCGTTACTCATTTGCTCTATTGCTATTTCCAGTCTCACTCTGACAAGTTATTTATTCCATACACCACTCTTTAAAAGTAAATAATAAAAACAATGATCATGCAAAATTTTAAAAATGTTTGGGCTGAGTGGTGGTGTAGTAATATTGACGATACAATGAAATTTAATCATATGCAGTAAAGGCAATATATTTTATAAAATTTTATGAAATTTAGAAAAGTCAATTTTTCTCTGCTCTGATGTGTATCATGGAAAAATCAATCTTTAACGAGGTCTCTTAAAGGTTGTGTTGTGGATTACCTAAGAGTTCCAAGAAAAGATATAAGGCTAAAAAATATGTGCTTTCCAATACCAACATTTCTTCTTTCTCCTGTTTTCAATAGTTTTTTCTACATGACATTTAACTAGTAACTGGATTTTTTGGTTGTGATAAAAATGATCTAAGATTAATTTCAAATTATTTTCCTAACACACATATATGGTTCCTTTTGTCTTTTGAATATTGACTAGGAAACATTTTATTTTAATTTTATTTGGAATCTTTTTTATTTTTGGTCATATAAGGGAAACGATGTATGAACGATGTAAAAGTATGTACTCATTTCAAGAGAGAAATTGAAAAATTACCTCATTGGGGTGACTAGGAATATGTTCTTAGTGTTTGAGAATTTACAAAGAAGTTTTGTATCATCAGAAAAATTTGTCAAAAGATCCACATCTTATTGGGTCTTACATTTCCATCATCCTCCATATCATTGTAATTATTGAATCAAATATATCATATTAACTCATGAATTAAAATATATCATATTAATTTGTGATTTAATTTAATTGGCTTATGTTTTCTGGAATGAAATATGGAATGATAAATTTGCATGATCAGTGCATTATTATAATATATCCTTATTGTTGAATAGAAAAACATGAGTGAGCATAAGAATGGATGTCCTTCATAGGGTTTTCATAAGAGTACAAAATTTTGAACATTTCCTTGGCTGAGCTTAAGTAGGAGACAATGCATCATCATGTATGATAGGTTTAGCCCCACATTCTCGGTTGCAAAAAAAGGACTTCATATAACTCAGATCTTTTCTATCTTACTCGACGACATCAGTTTTAACCATGAATGCTTTTAGTTGAGTCCAATATTAGTGCTTTCAAAACCAACCTTTAAGCCATGAGTGCCTTTGAGAATGAAATTATGTGATGTGTGCAAATAAAATGATTTTTTTAATTATGTATGAGGTGTATGAAAAGGACAAACTTCCCATATATGTTTTATTTATGCTACATGGATTGAAATGCAACCTATAACTTAAATAGTACATAAAATAATGCATGAAACACTATTGTTTATCACATATTACTTGAAAAATATCTTAAGCAACATTTGATTTATTTAGGAATGTATGAGTAATATGAGAATTTAATTTTTGATGCATATGATGCATGGAAGTACGTCTAATATCGCTAAAGAATGCATGGAAGTAATTGGGATGTCGCTAACGAATGGATGCAATTTTCTTGTTAGAACACATGAGCCTACTTAATAAATGGAATTAATTGTTGTGAAGTCTCACATTGGATATGAGGGGAGGAGTAAAAGAGTTTATAAGTAGAAAAAAACTCATGGAACTAATGCCTCAAGACGTGGTATCTCACTTGTAGCTCTCCACTATTCCCATACCCTGGTAACAATGGATCTCCCTAGTGGTTGGAGGTTCTATGTCACAGTCTGGTCCAACAAGTGGTATTAGAGCCGATGGTTCGGCTGTGATATGATGGACTTAAAGGGGAGTAGACCAAAAAGTGTATGGTGCCCAAACTTGAAGGAGAGATTGTAAGATCTATTTAAGTATGAAGTCTCACATTGGATATGAGAGGAGGAGTAAAAGAATTTATAAGTAGAAAAAAAAACTCATTGAACTAATGCTTGAAGGTTTTGGTTCAAGACATGATGTCTCATGAAACATCCCAAAAATTACATTTTCTAGAGACTTGTGAAACTCAAATATCTGGGCATTACTGGGTAATTCTCGCTTGAGCGAGATAGTCTCGCCCAAATGAGGGACTCAGTGTTTTCTTCAAGATTTTTCTGGTGATTTCGCTTGAGCGAGAGAATACTCGCTTAAGCGAGAGAGGGTTGCCAAGGCTGGACAAATCTCGCCTGGGCGAGACAGCGTCGCCTAAGCGAGAGCATCAGTGTTGAGTGATTTAGAGTGTCGTGGATTCTCGCCTAAGCGAGCCTTTTCTCTCCCGAGCGAGAGTACGAAATTCTGAAACCTAAAATAGAAGTCTCAAGTGAGAAATGGGTCATTATTTCTCGAAAACCAAGGGAAGAGAAGCAGTTAGGAGAATTGTAAGCCTTAGAGTCAAAGAAAATACTAGAGAATAGGTAAATCACTTAACTTAGCCTCCCTCATGGTTGAATGTCATGATTTTTGGATTAGGTCTCTTCTCCATGATGGTGGATAAAACCCCATAAACCATTTCTTGAGATTGTGGTTCGTTTTGTCTTGGAAAATCTTGTAAAACTCATAGTGTATGAGTTGTTTTCGAAAATGGTGTGTGAAGTTGATTTGAAAACCATTGAGTCATTTGAAATATTGGGGAAAACCTTTTGTTGAAAAGTGAATGGAATAGATGATGTAAACTTGCTTTTCTTGTGGGTTGTGAGCATTGTTTGGTATTATTATTGTTTTGATATGCAAAATGATGTGTTGCGATTATTGTTGTTTTGAGGTTGAAAGACCCTAATGTTGGAGGAGACGGCGGAGAACGCAACCAAGCTACTTAGTGTAAAGCTTGACTGGATAGTCAGGTGAGGGAGCATCATTAAAACTTGTGGTATTAGAATGTGACATTGGGAACTCCAACAACACTCACTAGTTGGAGGATTTTCATTGGCTAAAACGATTAAACGGGATACCGTGTAGTTTCCTATTTAACCGAGTTAGTCGTACCCTATGTGCATGATATTTTTGGACTGTGGAATTTGACCTGCCTTTGTGGTATGGAGTTTGACCTGCCTTTGTGGTATGGAATTTGACATGCCTTCATGGTATGGAATTTGACCTGCCTTCGTTGTATGGAATTTGACATGCCTTTGTGGTATGGAGTTTGACCTGCCTTTGTGGTATGGAATTTGACATGTCTTCGTGGTATGGAATTTGACCTGCCTTTGTGGTATGGAGTTTGACCTGCCTTTGTGGTATGAAGTTTGACTTGCCTTTGTGGTATGGAATTTGACCTGCCTTCGTGGTATGGAATTCGACATGCCTTTGTGGTATGGAATTGATTTGTACCTTTGGGGGTACTAGTGGTTTTAAGTAGTGTTTTAATAGTGTGAGGAATATGACGTTAATTCGAGGTAGAGTGAATAATTGGATTATGGTTGTGGTTATATGTTTTCTCCTTGTAATTCTCAAATGTTATTATTTATTGCATGAAATTAATGACTGACTCTCTCTATGTTTTCTTGTTTGTTCAATCCGTGGTAATCGGGTTGTAGGTAAAGCCAAAGAGTAGGGAGTTTCTGTGTCTGTGAGTCTCTTAGCTTGCTTGGATCATTATGCGTTCATGTTTTCATTTTAAACATTGTATTTGATGATATTTGACCCATATGTGGGAATTCTAATTTTTCCTCTTGACGTTGGTTTAATGGATTGAATGTGTATGGATTGATTTCGGTGGAAAATGTTCCTTTATTTCTCTTACCGAATTGTAAACAATATCTAGGTGGATTTCACTGAATAGGATCTTGATAGATTATCTCTGTTAAAAGCAATATATGTTAGAAAGAATTGAAATTTTTCCGTGTTTAAAAAAATTGAGGTGTTACATCTCACTTGTAGCTCTTCAGTCTTCTCACACTCCGGTAACAATAGAACTCCCTAGTGGTTGGAGGCTCCCTGTCGCAGTCTCATCCAACATTAATGATGCATATGATTTGCAATATATATATATGTAACTATTAAATGATATCTTTAAAATGGTTGAAGACATTAGAAGTGATTTAATATTTGATTATATTAAGACAATGCATGATGAGATTTATAGTAATGAATGATTTGTTTCTTTTTAATGGATGCACGCATTAATTGACGAATGAGTAAGTATATGAATATATGAATGATCAGTTTTTATTTTTAATGCATGGATGAATGAATAAGTGGCTGAATATTTGAATGATGTATATTTTCTATTTTAATGAATGTATGGATGCATGTACGGATAAATAAGTGGGGGGATGGGCGAATAATGTATTTTTTCCTTCTGAATGAATGTATCTAAGAATGAATGAGATTTACTTATTCACGAGTGTGATGTGTATGCAAAAAGTATGACCCATAGGATAATGAACACTATTTTATGGTAGTTTAGCCATCCCTAGGAATATGAGATGTAAGGATGGGGAGACAAGCATCATACACTTTGGACTAACCTATGGCAAATATGAGTTTCCCCAAGATCTTACTACGATGTTAATTACCGTTAGGACAATGAGTTCTATAAAAGGTATTTCATATGCACAACTTGCTAATGCTTTTTACTAATCATTTGCCAACCATTTCATTTTAATCATTTATATATAACGACTACACATGATTTCCTTTTAAATGCAAGGTGAGACTTTCAACAGGTTTAAGTGGGTGTTCCACAATTCCTAATTGTCGGATTGGCATACTTTCATTAGTGATGTGGAAACACGCTTTGGCCCATCCTTTTATATAAATCACCAAGCTGAGTTCTTCAAACTCAAACAAGTGGGCACAATAGTCGAGTACCAACAAAAATTTGAGAAATTCTGCAACCATATTTTGGAGCTCTCCTATGAGGTAATTCTAAATTACTTTATATTTGGGCTTTTACCAAAAAAATCAACAAGAAATAGCAATATTAAGTCCTACAAGTATTTTAGATGCTTTAGGTTTGGTTAAATAAGTAGAAGCAAAAATTTGGAACACTAACCAGACTCCTTCCCATAGTGTAGGACCCTTCCCAAACCTAATGTACCCTTACGTTCCAAAATCCACAACTCATCAGTCCCACACACCACAAATTCTACATTGTCTATGCGTCATATTTCTAGTTTTCTACATACAAATGCAAGATTATAGCTTGTTCTTGCGTAACATGTAACACCCTAAATTTAAGTCTTTAAAATTAGAGTATCAGTCCTGGGATTCTCGCTTGAGCGAGAGATTCTTGCCTGGGCGAGAAAGGCTCACATGGGAGGGTGAAATCCTGGGTTATACTGAAGGATTCTCGCCTGAGCGAGGGATGGCTCGCTTGAGCGAGAGTGGTCTCGCTTGAGCGAGAGTTAGCTCGCCTAGGCGAGGAAGGCTCAACTGGGAGGGTGAAATCCTGTGCTATACGGAAGGATTCTCGTCTGAGCGAGAGTTGGCTCACTTGAGCGAGAGTGGTCTCGCCTGAGCGGGAGATTGGCCCGCCTGGGCGAGAAAATGTGATATTTTGGAGTTGTCGAGGCTGTAAGATCCTCGCTTGAGCGAGATATGCCTCGCCTGGGCGAGAGAGTCATATCTGAGTTTTTTTAAAATAGGCGGGATTTTCTCGCTTGAGCGAGAATGAGCTCGCTTAAGCGAGGACCCGACGCTGTTACATTAAATAGGGAACCCCAAACACATTTATGAGGGTTAACCTAGAGAGAAGTGAGAGAAGAGGGCTTTTTTAAGAGCAAGAAGGCTTGTGAGTCATTTAGAAGCTTGAGAAGAGGTAAAGCTCTTGATTCTAACTCTCTTCTTCCCTTTGAAACTTATTTTGGGTATGTTGGATCTCTTCTCAAAATGAGAGAAACCATGGAAACTCATCCTTTCGAGTTATGGTTCGTTTTATGTTGTTTTTATCTTGTAAACTCTTGGTTTAGAGTTAGTATCTCAAGAATGGAAAAAGTTTGGGGGTTGATTCATAAAAACCCCAAAACCCTAAAGTGAAAATGTGGTTAAAGGGGAGAATGAGTAAAATGCTAGAGGTAGAAGATGAGTTTACTTTCTAATGTTGAAATATGAGATGAATATGCATGTTTTAGATGGTTGTAAACCTATGATGAAAGTAGTTTAGAAACATCGAAAATATGATGAATATCTTGTATGGTTAAATAATGCAATATAAGTTGTTTATATGATCTTTGAAATAAATGACTAACATTATATTATATGGTGGGAATGAGGAAAGCTCTTAAAGTTGGAGGCGGTGTCGGTGGAACTTACGAAGTTGCCAAGAACCAAACCCAACACTCACCGAGGTAAGGATAAGTCTTTAACTTATGCATTGTGATGGAAAATGCATGGAGGTTTCTGGTTATGGATAATGAAATGAATTGTAACTCACTTAATTGTTATAAGCATATATGGGTATATTTGTAATGATGATGGTGTGGATTTACTGTTTATGTATTGGTGGAGTGCCAATGGAAATAAAATTCGGAATAATGAAATGAACTGTAAATCACTTAATTGTTATAAGCATATATGGGTATGTTTGTAATGATGATGGTGTGGATTTACTGTTTATGTATTGGTGGAGTGCCCATGGAAATAAAACTCATTTTTAGCCGACCATGATTGGCTAGCGACTTTGGCTCAAGTAATGTAGCAAGTTTTGGCTCAAGCAATGTAGCAAGCTTTGGCTCAAGCAATGTAGCAAGCTTTGGCTCAAGCAATGTAGCAAACTTTAGCTCAAGTTATGTAGCATGTTTTCAAAAGTATAAACAAAGGAAATGATTTTAAGTATATTTATTTCTAAGTTTTTACTTAACTTCATTAAAATGTGGATTAACGTATATTGACATTATTTTACGTTAACGACTTACTCCTTTGTATTTTCTGTGTATGGTCAATGTTAATCTCATTGCAGGTAGGTGGAAGATGTAAGGACGTTTTGAGTAGAAGCTTCGAGGCTTTTAATTTTTTGGAAGTCCTTATATTCATTCTTTTGTAATATGACTAACTGTATTTGACTATGAATATTTGTAACTCTGGATATTCGTAGCTATGGGTATTTTGGAATCCCATAGCTAATTGTATGCGGTAGTTACCGGGATGCATGAATGAATTATGATTTTCTGCTATGCAAACATGTATGTTATTTTGAGATTATGAAATAGGTATGAGTAGGGAAATGAGACTTAATCTGAGTTGATGGAAATTTTATTTTAAAAGATGTAGGAAAATGTATGAAGAACGAATAAAATAAGGAAAAAATTTCAAGGATAGAATTTAGGTCCTTACAATATGATATCAGAGCATAGTTAATCTTGCGGCATAGGATATGGCCTTGCATGCTTCTTTGTGATCTTTGTGTGTTAAAATTGTCTGAGTGTGCTAATTGCTAAGTGATTATGTGACCATTGCTTAGACAAAATTTGATTACTGGCAAGTGAGTGAGTACAGGTACCCATGGCAGGAAGAGGAAAGGGAAGAGGAAGAGGGGCAAGTCAGAATGTCCCGAACGATTTGTTGGCGTAGATGGTGGCGGCATTGTAGCAAGTCAATGAGAACTTGCATAACCTGAACCAGAATCCGGCGCCAAGTCCGAGTGCACACCCACTAGTTCCACCTGGACCAACAGAATATCGAGGGTTAGATGAATTCTGTAGGAGGAACCTCAGTCAGTTCCATGGGAGATTTGCTCTTGATGCTGCCATCGAGTGGATCCAATGGGTGGAGCGGATCTTCATAGCCATGAACATTTCGGAGGCTTAGAAGTTGGCTTATGCCACTTACATGCTAATGACGGAGGCCGAGAATTGGTGGGAGTTCACTCGACACCAAATGGAGGCGGAGGGACAATTGATTTCTTGGTATACCTTCTAGGTGAAATTCCTCCATAAATATTTTCCTGCAGATCTGAGGAGGCAGAAAGAGATGGAGTTTCTGAGATTAGAGCAGGGTGACCTGCCGGTGGGAGAATATGCGGCCAAATTTGAAGAATTGGCCCGATTTTGCCCTTACTCTGAATTAGAGGTGGACGACAGGTCCAAGTGCTCGAAGTTTGAATTGGGTTTAAAGCCCAAATTGAAGACGATGCTTAGGCATCAAGAGATCGCTGACTTTGCTACGCTGGTCAACAAGTATAGAATGGTTGAGGACGATATGAAGGCGGATGAAGTGATGGCGCCAAAACCACTTCCTCCCAAACACTCTGGACCTCAAAGGAACTTATCGCACGAGAAAAGGGAAGAGCAAGGTATTTCAAGAGGAACGAAAACCTTACTCTCATCCGGGGGGGGGGGGGGGGGGTTACAGTTGAACTTTCCATCTTTGTGTGGTAAATGTGGCCGAACTCATGTCGGTGACTCGTGCCCTGGAATGGCACTTACCTGCTTTCAGTGCAAGGAGGTTGGGCATATCCGAAGACATTGTCCTAAGCTACTGCAGAGTGTGAATGCAGTGAGGGTTGATCGACCTCGATCCACTGGCAGAGTGTTTACCATGAGTGGTGCAGAGGCATCTGGCGTAGATGACCTGATAAAAGGTAATTGCATGGTGGCAGGTATTCCTCTTTTAGTGTTGTTTGATTCGGGAGCGACACACTCCTTTGTATCTATTGAATGCATGGATAGACTGAAATTGCAAACTGAATCGTTGCCTTTCGACTTGGTCGTATCCACCCCAACTTATGTGCCTATGGTGGTGTCGACAGTTGTGTCTCGATGTCCGTTGGTGGTAAACGGTAGGGCTTTTACCGTGGATTTAATCTGCTTACCACTATCCCAGTTAGATCTAATTTTGGGGATGGATTGGTTGTCGGCGAATCATGTGGTGCTTAATAGTGCTGATAAGACCGTGGTATTCGGGAATCTAGATGAGATTTCTGATGAGGTTAATAACATGAAGTCGTTATCGGCAAAGGAAGTCAGGACTTCCTATAAGGAGGGAAGAGCCGTGTTTATGTTGTTGGCATCCCTAAAGGGTATTGAGAAGCCCAAGGTTGAGGGCATTCTGATAGTTCGTGAGTTTCCTGAGGTATTTCCTGATGATATTCCGGAATTGCGTCCATTGAGAGAAGTTGAATTCTCTATTGATTTGGTACTTGGAACGGGACCCATCTCTATAGCTCCTTATAGGATGGCACCATGAGAATTGGCTGATTTGAAAAAGCAGGTTGAGGACTTATTGGCAAAGAAGTTTATTCGTCCTAGTATCTCGCCGTGGGGTGCGCCTGTTTTGTTGGTTAAGAAGAAAGATGGTAGTATGCGGTTGTGTACCGACTACCGACAGCTGAACAAAGTTACTATTAAGAACAAGTATTTGTTGCCTCAGATTGATGACTTGATGGATCAGTCGAGAGGAGCAATAGTGTTTTCAAAGATTGATCTTCGGTCAGGATACCACCAACTTCGTGTGAAGTCGGAAGATATTCCAAAAACTGCTTTTAGGACAAGGTATGGACATTTTGAATATTTGGTCATGCCTTTTGGTGTAACGAATGCCCCAACAATATTTACTGACTACATGAATCGGATTTTTCATCTGTATTTGGATTCATTCGTAGTGGTATTTATCGATGACATTTTGGTTTACTCCAAAAGCCGAGAGGAACATGCTGAGCACCTGAGGATTGAGCTAGAACTTCTTAGTAAGAATCGGTTGTATGCGAAGCTGTCAAAATGTGATTTCTGGTTAAAATCGGTAAACTTTCTTGGACATGTAATATCCAAGGAAGGAGTGGTAGTAGATCCTTCTAAGGTTGAAGCGGTTATGGAATGGGCGGTGTCCAAGTCAGTCACTGAGATCAGAACTTTTCTGGGTTTGGCTGGTTATTATCGGAAATTCATTGAGGGATTTTCGAAGTTGGAACTACCATTGACAAAACTCACTAGGAAAGGGGAACCGTATGTGTGGACACTTCGTTGTGAAGAAAGCTTTCAAGAGTTGAAAAGAAGGTTGACTACAGTGCCAGTGTTGGTTCTTCCTTGTACTGATCGAGATTTTAGTGTGTATTATGATGCATCCAAGCAAGGTTTAGTGTGTATTATGATGCATCCAAGCAAGGTTTGGTTCTTCCTTGAGGACGCATGAGTAAAACTACCCTACCCATGACTTGGAATTAGCTGCAGTGGTCTTTGCCTTAACAATCTGGAGACACCACCTTTACGGCGTGAGATTTGAGGTATAGAGCGACCACAAAAGTTTGAAGTACCTGTTTGATCAAAAGGAATTGAATATGAGACAGCGAAGGTGGATGGAATTCCTTAAGGATTATGATTTTGGGTTGCAGTACCATCCGGGAAAGGCCAATGTGGTGGCTGATGCTCTAAGTCGGAAGTCTTTACATATGTCGGCTTTGATGGTTAGAGAAGGGAAACTGATTGAAGAGTTCAGGGATATGAACTTGGAAGTTCAGATAAAGCCTCAAAATATGATTTTAGGAATGCTTAAGGTCACAAATGAACTGTTTGATCAAATCCGGGTAATGCAAGTGGAGGATAGTGAGCTAATGGCTAAACGGGATTTAATGCTGAGTGGTAAGGATACTGATTTCTCATCGGACCCTAGTGGACTGTTGCGTTACAAAGGGAGAGTGTGTGCCTCATAATGTGGAATTGCGAAAGAATATATTAGAGGAGTCACACAAGAGTATAATGAGTTTTCACCTGGGGTCTACAAAGATGTACCAAGATTTGAAAAAGATGTTTTGGTGGTCTGGGCTGAAAAAGGATGTAGCTTTGTATGTCTCGAGTTGTCATGTCTGTCAGAAAGCCAAGATTGAGCATCAGCGGCCAAGATTGAGCTTTCATTCGAGTATTGGGATGGCACCCTATGAGGCATTATATGGTAGGAAGTGCCGAACTCTAGTGAGTTGGTTTGAAACTGGGGAGAACTTGATATTGGGACCCGAGCTGGTCCAAGAGACGACGAAAAATATCAAGAAAATCCGGGAGAATTTGAGGATTGCCCAGAGTCGGCAGAAAAGCTATTACGATAAGAGGCGGAAACCTATTGAGTTTAATGAGGGAGATCATATTTTCATGAGACTAGTCTCGACTACCGGAATTGGTAGAGTGTTGAAGTCTCGCAAGCTAACTCCGAGATTTATTGGACTGTATCAAGTATTGAAAAGGGTTGGCCGGTAGCATATCAGATTGTTTTGCCTCCGTTGTTGTCAAACCTTCACAATGTGTTTCATGTATCTCAGTTAAGAAAGTATGTTGGAGACCCATCTCATGTGGTTGAGTCTGATTAGATAAAGTTGAAGGATAACTTGACTTTTTCGACGTTGCCCGTGAGAATCATGGATACCAGTGTCAAGAGGCTAAGAGGCAAAGAGATTCCATTGGTGAAAGTACTATGAACCTATAAATAGAATGATTCACTCAGCTAAATAAAAGAATCAGGTTTCCCTTTATTCTCTCTCGAATTAATTAGGAGATTTCATTGGATTTAAATATGTGCTAAAATATCTAGCCTATAAATAGAATGCTTCATCATCAAAAAAAAATCTTCTTTTCATTTTCACCTCAATTCCCTATCTCTATCTAAAAAGGCCACCTCAACCTCTCAATATGACTTCATAGAAAAGGAAGAGAGGTACATATCACATAGAAAATGGGATTACATAGAAAGCAAAAGAGAATAATATAATAGCTAGATGAAATCATAATTCCACCATTCACTTTTCAAGGTTAGTATCATGACTATTTGTTTTTATGCACTGTTCATTTGAATATGTAAAACCACATTGATGCATTGTTGAGATTATAGTATATGTACATATTTAAACTTTAAGAAATAAAAAATCAAGTGCATATAAATAATGCATTCCCAAATGTTTTGATAATCATTGCTTCAATCTATTCTAGTGCAAAAACAACAATATATATCTTAAACTCATATAATAAATCACATAGTCACATTAACATGATAAATAACTTTATATTTTGTTGTTTTAGTTCATGGTAAACTCAGACAAATTTCTAAGTTTTTAAAAAAATATAATAATAATCAATGTTTTAATTATTTTTGGGATTCAATAGCGAAGTTACAACTTGTATTGCTTCTGCTTCTGCTTCTGCTATTTATCGACACCTCAACCTCTCAATATCACTTGTACTGCTTCTGCTATTTATCGAAGTGAGAAGAGGGTAAGCAATCAATGTTGACTCGTCGTCTATTAGTCTCACTTCAATTAAACTCAAACCAATTTTTAATAATTTTCAATCAAACCATTTTTAATAAAACCAAACCAACAAACGATTTTCCTAAAGAACTATGTAGTCTTGATTTTCTTATTGCACATAGGGATACGTAAGAGCAAGATAAACTATTGTCAGACAAAAAAATAAAAAATAAAAATTTTGTTTAAACAATATAATAAGTTAAGGGTAAATTAAAAACATGCAATTAGTTAGGGTACCGTTTAATAACGGGCGGACGGGGTGCTAATACATTCTCTGATCCGTAATCGACTCCCGAACTCAAGACTCTAGTTTAAAAGACCAATTTTATCCAATTCGGGATAATTCGAGTTTTCCACGTTTTAACCGCAAAAGACGTGGTGGCGACTACGAAAGAGGTCGCGTTGCCAAAAATCTGGGCGCGACAGTGATGAATGCTAATCATGTACACAACGGTTGCAGCGACTTTTCATTCATAAGTACAATTTAGAGCTCCAGAAGGATTGAGTATTAGCAACTAATAAAGGATGACCATAGCAACTAATAATTATTTGATGGAAGTGAAAGAAAATAGAAAATAAAAGGGCTCATGTTATAAAAAAAGGCATAACTACTGCCTCATTCTATTATCCTTTGGGTGAGTTTCTATAAGAGTATTGCTATATCTTTTTCCTTTCTATTATAACTATTCTGATTTGTTTGATTTGTGGATTCACTCCTAAAAAATATCTCTCATTCAATGGCCATCGTGAATGGCATAAAATAAATTTTGTTGCAATGTGTAGGTTAAGTGGGTCAGACTACTCTGTAGTGACTTTTGTGATTTTACCAAAGATCAGAAACAATTAATTTCAATGAATAGAATAAGGACACAACATATTGCATTGGATTATTTGGAAGGTAAAAAACTTATACCTTAGCACAGGTAGCCACTAACACCTTGATAAATAACCAGTCACATTCTTAGTCAACATTTTTTAGTACACAAAGAAAGGACAAAGCCATATCAAATGAAAGAGTTTTATTAGCAATTACATCTGAAGGTGTGCATTATGGCACTGCAAGCCAAATGAACTTCGTTTGGCAGCAAATCAGGTCATTCTATATTATACATAATGTAGCATATGCAAACAAGGATTGAGTATTTAACCTCTTAGTTCTTCCTTTCTCTTAAAGGTTAAAAAAAGCCATTATAATAGATAGAGAAGAATGAGAGGAATTAATAAATTACTTATGTGTCACTTTGTAAGACTAAATATGCTGATTGTTGGAAATGTGATAGTTGCATTGCCAACCTTATCAGAAACTACTCAAATTTTTAAAGGAAAGAAGGTTTTGGAAAACATTTATATAAAACTACAAAATAATCAATTTATATGATCAATCAAATAAGAAGTTTACTATTTCAAGGTTTTACAAAAAACACCAACTCTTCTTTCACTACACAACACATAACACACAGAAAGAAAAAAAATATAGAAGCTGCTAGCATACATGGATAAACCAAAGATGGGAAATGAAAGAGGAAGTGATTCTTCTTATTCATCATCTTCAAGGAAAGTGAAGAAAAACATTCAAGATAAGCCAAAGCACCAACAAAGAGGACACATGTGGTTGTGAATTACTTTTGGGCACTTGTAATCCTACACACAAAATAAATGACTTGTAACAAAATAGAGAAATCTAACCTGAGAGAGATCCGATTGAGAGAAAAAGAGAATCTGATTGAGGTTGTGAATTGATAAATGAAAAAGAGAGAATCTGATTGAGAGATACCTAATCTCTTTGAAACCGTAGAGAGAAAACGTGAAGAGAAAACATGAATGGGGTTTTGAAACCCTTAATGCAGAGAGAAAACATGAATGAGGCAAATAGAACTATTATAAATTAATAATAGAGAACTATTACAAATTAATAATAGAGAACTATTTTTTTTAAAAGTAATAATAAGCCAACATTTCAAAATCGTAGGCTATTGTATATAGAAGTTGTCAGAATAACTGTGGTCTAATGTACTTTAAGACAACGGTTTTAAAACTGTGGTAAATAAATGTAAATAATTAACTAATAAGACAACGCTACTTAAAACTGTGGTCTAATGTACTCTGTGACCACGGTTTTAAAACCATGGACAATGCAAACGTGGTCATAGGTCAAAAATGTTGTAGTATACTAAATGGACCAAAGGGACTTACACATGGATTTCACTTATTTGGAGAATACGAATGATAAGGTGCTTCGAGATGTATTTTGGGAAGCTTTACACAATAATAGTCTCACAATATTTAATTTCCTTGTTGCTATAGAACTACATTGTGGATCAATATTAAATCTTGCATGTATATATTGGTCTTGGATGTGCTTACTAAACATATCCAACAGCTAGTGTCATTATGTATGTTTTTAGGGTGATATTGTCTTAGTTGTAGGATCGAGAAGGGAATTAAATAGGAAACTAGAAATAGGAGACAAGCTTTAGAAGTACATAACTTTTGTATAAGTCAAAGTAAGACATAGTATATGGAGTTTAAGTTTAGAAAGAGGCGGACTAACTCTATGTTTATAGGTAAAGATTGGAGATCACATCATACCACAAGTCAATAGAATTAAGTATCTTGAGTTAATCACACCACAAGATGATTAAATTGAGAGAGATGTAAACTATATGATTCAAGTAGAGTGAATAAAATGATGGGATGCATCAGGTGTCACATGTAATAGAAATATGACACTCAAGCTTAAGCGAAAATTTTATCGAACAACTGTATGACTCACAATGTTATATGTGACTGAATGATGATGGATAAAATATTACCAAGAGAATAAAATCAATGTAGTAGATATGAGAATCTTCCATTGGATAAGCAAACACAATAGAGAAGATACAATTAGAATGAATGCATTAGAGATAACTCATATTATATACAAAATAGTAGAATCACACCTATTTCTAGAGGCAAATAGAGGCTTAGAAAAATCATAAACAAAATTATAATTACTAAAAAACAATATATTAATATAGAATTGTTCGCCCTAGATTAAAGCTTGATTGTTGTTCGTCTACATGATAAATCTCAAAATTTATTTTTTGAATATATCAAAAGCCACCAAAATCAAAATCATGTTGTGGATCTATACATAAAAAACAATAAGTATTAGATCAAGAGTAACAAACCTTCCATAATATGATCAATATATATATATATGATCGTGTCTAAACTGAATCACGTAAATGAAAAATTCAACTCATATTCTCTACTATTAAGTCACCCTCAGTAGTACTTGTTCTTGGACCTTCTTCAACCAAAGCTGTTCTTGCTGTGAGGATCCTGCTTGGAACTAAAGGAGCATCAAATGCAGTAGTTCCATCTACCCAATCCTTCAACTTATCCTCCTGACCCCAAATATCAGGAACCCGAACCTTTCCAGCCACTTCAACTCTATGCTTCTTCAGCCTCTCACGTCCACTTTCTTCTGCCATGGCCTCAGTTTCAACACTTTTTTCTGACAAAACCAGTTCTTGCAGTGCATTTTCCATGTTGTTACTGAGATGGGTTTTTGAATCAGATGATGGGGTTTGTGTATGTGTATCATCTTTGTCACTTCCATTATCTTGTTCTTGCTCCATAATAATACTATTATCTTTTCGTTGGTTGAGATTCTTCAACTCCAATGTTTGGGGTTGAATCTGGTCATCAGAATCAGTAGAATAATGGTGAGACATTGGAAGGGTTTTCTCTTTCACGCAGAGATGAGAGTGTTGTTGCTTTATATGTGTTCTAGTTACTTCTCTGAAGCAATCTTTTTTGTGTAAAGCAGATTTTGGAGGTAGAATGCTATGTATGTATGTGCTGGGAATATAAGAGCAAAATGAATGGGTGGGGAATTTGTTGACACGTAACCCACAAGAGTTTCTTTTGTATGGTAAGTGACAAACCTACGTGTCTTCTTTCAGGTGGGGATTTTCTTTTAATAATTCTAGGAAAATTGTGTTTAAATTCTAACATTAATATCTATATACTATTAATGTACATATTTATACAAAATTAGTAAATTGTCCATTATTTATTTATATTATTTTTTAGAGTAAATTACACTCACACCCCCTGAGTTTTAATGAAATTACACAAATCACCATTCCCTTCTTTGTCATTACACAAACCACCCCTCCCTCCTACACAAACTACCCCTAGATTTATACATACATTACACAGACTACCCCTGCATGTTATAAAAGTGTAATATTTTAAAGAAAAATGTGTGATGAATGTAATTAAGTTAAACAAAATATTGTATATTGTGTAACACTTCAAATAGTACAAAAACGAATGTTTCTTTATTATTTTTGTGTCATTAAAAAATACATTAATAATTTCAAATAAATGTTTAAATAACTCTTGTATTATTTTATAACGAACCAAATAATGAAGATACATTGACTCTTATATTATTTGAGTTTTTCCACATAATATACAATATTTTGTTTAATTAATTACACACATCATACGTTTTTTGTTTAAAATATTACACTTTTATATTATGTAGGGGTAGTCAGTGTAACATATGTACAAAATTAGGGGTGGTTCCTGTAAGGACAAAAAAGTGAGGGGTGGTTTGTGTAATTTCACTAAAACTCAGAGGGTGTGAGTGTAATTTACTCTATTTTTTATAATAATTAATGATAATTAAACATGATTAATGGATTATACACTAATATTGTATAAAACTCAAATCGGACATATCATTTCATGGTGGATCAACAAAGTATTGGGCGGAGCTGGATTTGAACCAGCGTAGATATATTGCCAACAAATTTATAATCTATCCCAATTAACCGTGGGAGCATCAACAGAAGAAAAATCAATTTTAATCCTTTTTTTTATAATTCATGATCAATTCCTTTTATAGTACCCTACCTCTAGGAGAAGACAAATCCCCGTTGTTTCCTTGAAAGAGAGATGTCCTGAACCACTAGATGGTGGGATACATTTATCCTCAAATTTTAAACTACTTATAATGATATTTAATAATAACACGTGTAAAGTTGTAATTCAATGGGGGTTCATAAACTAAATAATAAATACTATTTGAGTTTATGAATATTTAATAATAACATGTGTAAAGTTGTGATTTAATCTGGGCTCATAAACTAAATAGTAAATACTATTTGAGTTTATGAATATTTAATAATAATATGTGTAAAGTTGTAATTCAATCTGGGCTCATAAACTAAATAGTAAATACTATTTGAGTTTATGAAGATTTATATTAATACCATTTTCAACATTTAAAAAACTAATTTATTAAATTAGTGATCATATTTATCAATAATGCATTGATTTAATGCTATAGGGTAAGATAATACTTTTGATAATACCATAAAGTAATGAGAGTAAATGTGGGTCACAAAAAATAAATATGATGATTAATTTTATAATTTAAATCCTTTAGACAAGAATGCTGCAGAAAGAACTCTTGAGGAATTAATGTTTACTTTACCTTAAAATAAGTGTTAATCATTTTGGTTCCAATAAATTTGGAGGGAAATGAGATATAAAAATTATCTGTGATTGTTTGGTTGAGAATTCAAGAATTACTCCTAGTTGATTTGATTTAGTCTTTTTTTTACAATTTAAAATATAAGTATAGTAATATAATTTGATGTATTGAATTTTTATTTTAAATAAAAATTACAAATAATATGATGAATTGCTAATAATTTATCAAGTAAAAGGAATAGAAGAAATAAGGAAGTGATATACATTATATATTTATATATTATTTTAGAGTAAATATATAAATTACTATTATAAATTATAAGATGTGTGGTTTTGTTTGTTTGAATGACTTTAGAATGAGTTTGAAATTTAATTCAATTTGTAAAAAATCCATCCAAAAATATAGGATTTTGATAACTATCAATTTCTTTCAATTGATATATAATTTTATTTTGGTTATTAATAATAAATCTCTACTTGTATGCCAATATAATAGTGAGATAAAATATCTTATTTTGAGATAAAATAGATAATTTGATCATATAAAATATTAGTTATGCATGATATTGTAATATATAAATTTAGGAAAGGATATTGTTTGGTCCCAATGCCAAGACTAATCAACACCACCAACAATTGAGAATGAGGCGAATAACTGATCAACTAAGATTCATTTATATGTGATCATCGATCATCCACAAGGTCAACCCAATTATGTGAAAGAACGACATTGACAGAAAAGAGTCAAGTCATAACCTACTACGTTGAAAAACATTCCTTCTCGCCAAATGTAAGATCATGTCGCATAATCAAATAACATGTTCACAATTTTTCCAACACTATAGAATTACGCTACGCCAGAAAATGTCTTTAAAATCGGTTCTTCAACAGCACATCCTAGAATAATGCTGTTAAATTCGAGGCGGATGAAAATAGACAACGCATCTTTAATAAATTGATGCTAACATTGATAAGCGTATATAACATCAACAACCCAATCGCGAATGTGCGCTCCTTAACAACGCTCCTTTTTTGTTGAGCTGTTAATAGGAATATATTTAACAGCGCCTGTTTTTTTTACGATGTTGATGAGATATCTTCTACAACGCATTCTTCAATATTTGTTGTTGATTTGTTATCTTATACAACGCTTGCTAAAATATGCGTTGTTGATTAGATAGGATTTTAAATTGTTTTCGTTCCCCAAAATTCTTTTGCTTCGTGATATGAGTTTTGCAGACCTGCCAAGGATTTCAATAAAGATATCATTTCTCCATAATTCTTTGAGTCTGTATATTTAAAAGTCACACATTTAACAATGTTTAAATGTGTTTCAGGGTTTACCTTTCTGACGTAGTGAGAAAATTTGGATAGAATGAATTTTTCTATCCCAAATACATATATAATATGTCCAGTTCTGATTAGTGGTTTAAAATTTATGTAAAAAATAGTGATATAACACATTTAATTGCGTTTGTTTATGCAAGCGCTGTTAATATGACATCTTTAACAATACTTATTTACACTTTAACAACGCTTATTTACGCATGCGCTGTTGATATGACATCTTTAACAATGCTTCTTTACACAAGTGGTGTTGATATGACACTTTTAACAACGCTTATTTAAGCAAGTGTTGTTGATATGACACTTTTAATAGCGCTTATTTGAGCAAACGATGTTAAAGATGCTATATAACTATTTTTGAATCACTAATCACAATTGGACAAATTATATATGTATTTGGGTAGAATAATTCATGATATCCAAATTTTCTCACTACATTAGAAATGTGCATCCTGAAATTCCAAAAAAAATATTTTTTACTATTTCTTTTTTATTTTCCAAGTTTTATAGTGAATGTGTTTTGATAATGCTAGTGTAGTTAAAAGTCACACATTTAACGTTTTTTTAGAGAGCGCTGTTAAAAGTCATACATTTTTATTTTAGCATGCGCAAATCTTTGCAGATTTAAAAAAAAACCTTACACACAATAATACACATATCATTCAGCTTTTACTCTTCTTCTCTTAGTTTTTCTCTTCAAGTAAGTTATTAACTCATGTTTTCTCAATTCGAGCATAAAGTGAATCATTCTCTTTGATTCACTATTTCTCATTGCATTTACATCTACGTTAAATGCTTATTTTATATTACAGGGAATGTCAAAGTTAAATCTACGTGAAGTTGTTGTTGATTTATCAAACTTGCAATCTCTGTATGTATTTCTTGTATTTGGTTATTATTTTTTCATCTATATTTTCTATGTAGTTTTTTATTTCATTCTTATTATATCAAATCTGACCGTATCTTTATGTCCTCTTATTTCTTCGGTTAAGGGAGAGGAGAAAATCATGGATTTATCATCTACATCTTCATCATTTTCATTCCTGAATATGGTTAACAGAGACAAAAAAAATTCACGCAATGGTTTGATTTCATTCTTATTATATTGAAACTTCTCATGTGTTTGATAAAATGTCTATTTTGCCTTATTTAATACGAGTACGATTAAATGAGTGTTGTTAAAGGTGACACATCAACAACGTTCGTGATGAGCACTATTAAAAGTCATGTACATATATAACAGCGTTTGTTGGAGGTAGTGCTGTTGTATATATGACATACAACAGCGCCCGCATAAGTGCTTTTAAAGCATATCATATATTACTACACTCACATAAACAGCGCCCGAAAGCGTTGTTTTATCCTTGAAATGCGTTTAGTTGATTTACATAGTTGGCGTAGTGTTAATCCAACATCATGGTATTGTAACGTTGGTTAGGATGGAAAGGACAAGGTCATGTCATCCATAATGATGATAAAAGTCCCATAGAGTGTAAATCACTCTACCCCATAATATAAATAGGTGAAGTCACCCATAAGATGATGTCATGTGTTCATATTCTACCTTCTCTCTCCAACATACACCTATAAACATTATCTTGACTATCGAAGTCCTTTTACCCATCCAAAAGGTTCCAAGGACGACAACCACCCATTTCAGTAGACTATCTGACAACAATTTTCTAACATAAAAGAACATTGGCGCCATTAGTCGGAAACCTACACCATGGTTATCAACAAAAAATCAAGTCCATCTTCATGGTTATCTTGATGGAGAATAAACCAACTTCTCCCCTAACCAAAATGTTCCACCAATCAATTCACCTACACTTCAACCTTTAAACTAGGCTAGCAGAACATATAACACCATCACAAGTCAGCCTCCACCCACCACTCAATACCTCTTTGCGATGACAGAATGCTAAGAGAAGATGATTCAATGACAAGCGAAAATGTTGTTCAAGCTTCACCAATCTAGAATAAGTAGAACAAAGACTAGCTATCAATCATCTAGATTATTGGATCACATCCAAGAAACTACATATGAGACTGAATCTGATGGCGATTCTCGCCCCCATGGAAGGCCAACAAACCCCAAGTCTAGGGCATCAATTAGAAAGCTACAAATGTCAAAACCTTAGGGAATTTTGGGCCAAATACCCATTCACTTCTTGGATTATGGCTCTTAGACTTCCGGCCCACCTTGACTGACCTTCAAATATCAAACAATATAATGAAGCAATAGAACCTCGTGATCATCTGGATACTTTCGAGCAATTAATGTTGTTATGTGGGGCATCTGACCAAATTATATGCAGAGTCTTCTTTTAGCACCCAATGGAGGGATCATACGAACAAACTTAATACAAGATTCACATCCAACAAGGAACAACCTCACTCTTCCTACACCATGTGCAGGATAAAACAATCTAACAATGATTCTATCAGAGACAACCTCAATAGACTCGACGAACCAGCCACTCATGTAAGGATTTAATCTGGTGTGACAATATACCTAACATGTTAGGTATTGGTGTACAACTAGGACTATTCACAATAGAACTAGATAAAGATCAAGTAAATTACATGGATGATCGTTGTGCCTGTGCACAAGAGTTCATCAATCTAGAAGAGACCCTAAGTTTTTAGCCAAGAGCGACGAAGTTGGGAGAACCATATGACACGAGAGATTACAAGGTGAATCCGTCCATTGAAAGAAAGAAGTTTCACAAAAGCCAAATACAACGTGAATATCCCATTGAACACTACTCGTTCTTGAATCCTACGAGAGGTCATGGCCACCAACCTGGTGGGGATACACAAACCGAATCCTATTAGAAGAAAAAGGAAAAAGGATCATGAGGTATAATGACTTCTGCATATGGAAGAAGAATGTTTCCAATTCAAGACGACATTAAAGAGTTAATCCAATTAGGCAAGATGAATCATTTTGTTGCTGAGAGGAAGGAAACCATCCATTAAAGGAGGTCATAATCACTACCACGCTCTCCAAGACAAAATACACCTCTAAGAAGGTCCACACCCCACCCAACCAACATAGGCGGTCAACACAACCATGCGGGACATGATGAGATATTTCAAACAAATTATCACAAGACACAAAGCCCAATTGATATCAATACAATATCCTATGAATCCACAATGTGGGTAACTACAGTTATGTTTGGTAGAGATACCTTCGAGAGGTGATGCAAGTTGTGGCTAGAAATGACCTCAACCCAACCCGTAAAAGCAAACAATTCCCACTATCTCCTTCGATGACAAAGACTACATGGATATTGTTCGGTGCGATGATTCGTTGATTATCACTAGATGGCTCAGTAAATATAAGGTTCAAAGACTTTTCATCAATCAAAGTAGCTCAACTAATGTTATGTTCTATGACCTTTTTGAAATCTTGAACTAGACGAGAAATACCTACTAGCAAATGAGGGCTAACTATCCAGATTCACTCGAAGGAATAAGACCCAAAGGATACATGGAGATATGGTTGACCATGATCAACCACCCACTATCTAGTAGAATCAAAACCAAATTTTTGGTCATAGATTATAATGTCATAATTGAAACGCTAATAGAAGCGATTAGTAATAATAGAAGCTTCTCATAATTACTAGAAGCGTTAAACATCGAACCCCACAAGGAAGATGTTCTAAGAATGTCTTCATTAGAAGAAGCGGAGTTAACTTCTATATACAACGCTCTATTATTGTTATTGCAATTAATTTCTATTTGCTAGTGGTCCAAGTATAAAATCAATGACTTAGTTGATTGAACATGTTTAAATACGTAGGTTCAACCATTTTTTTAAAAACAACAAAAGGGTGTTTTTTTTAGAGAAAAATATGTTGTTTTCAATTTTTTGTTTGTAATTATGTGCTATTCTTGTAGTTATATTTGTTGTTTATTAGTTTATGTTATAAAAAACATTAGTTGTTTAATTGAATTTTAGATTTACTTGTTTAATTTTTTAAAGCATAAAACTTATATTCTTTTATGATATATGTTTTTAGCTTATTTCTAAGATTTTGTTATAATAAAACATTCATTATTGATTGTTTAATTGGCCATTTGTGCAATAATAATGTTTTAAATTTGGAATATCAAGTTATTAAATAATAGTAGTTATTATTATGCATTTCTTAATGTAAATTGAGCTAACTTGTCCAACAATGACCCAATGGTTCTACCAGTAACCTATTAATTCAATGTCATTGCTGAGTCCAAACCGGACCGAGTTTAATAGAACTAGTCAAAATATAAATATTTTGATTTATTGTAAAAATTAGAATGTGAGTAGGTGAATTAGAGTGCAAAAGTTCCATTTGTAATAAGATGATATATTCGGTTATACAAAAAGAAGATAAAGAATTCAATGATTTTAACATTGTTAACAAATATGTAATTCAATTAAAAATGTCTTATAATAAAAATCAGACAGAGTAATTAAGATAAGGTTTTACTCTAATATGTCATAAAACAAATGTTCAAATACCTAGAAAGGTGATTTGATTGATAAATAGTTTATTTAATAACTTTGATGATAATATTAATAATATTTCGATGCAAACTTTTCTCGTATTTTTAACATGCCACACCACATAGATTAGGGGAAAAAAGAGATAATTTTAAAAATAATTGTACAGTTAATAATTTGTGGAAAAATATTAACAAATATTTTCAGGATATTGTTTAAAAAAAAACAAAAGAAATAGTTTTGAATGGTTAACATATTAAAGAGTAAATTACACATACATCTTATAAATTTTAATAAAATTACACAAATTATCTCTCTATTTTTTACATTTACACAAACCATCGCTCATATATATATATATATAAATGATGCATATATATATATAGATGATGTATATAGTGTGAATTCTGTCGTTAATTCTTACCATTTGGATTAAAATTGAAGACATAGATTACATATCACTTTTAGAAAAAAACTCTTATGTCTTCTCCATTACAATCTTTTCACCTTCATTCTACAATCAGGCCAGAATGTATTTCTCTCTTCTATCCACATACAGTTCCTTTTCTTTGCCTGATTCTCCGTTTTTTAACAATTAACTCTAACAACCAAACCTCCTCAATCTTCAATCATGAAATCTCTTCATAATTTTTTATTTTCATTCAAAGTTCCTCATTATTTATTCTCTCACTCCAGTTTGAATTTTCCTCAAATTTATTCTCAAATTTTCCAGTGCATTTTAAGACTACTCACTATACGTTTAACAATCTCAATGAGTAAATAGAATATTTTTGATGCACTACTTTTGTTTGGGTTATATGAATACTTGAATTTGTTAAGGAATGAGTGAATGAAAACTTAACTAGATTAAGGATTAAAAAGATTTAGGAAAGTAATACAAATGTTATTAGAGTTTTTTAAAATGAGTTCATAATCTTATCCCTTAATTTTAATCCAAAAGCTCGCTATATATATCCCCTATATATATATATATATGTGTGCACATAGTGTTTTTTTTCCACCTCTTTCATTCTTATGAGTTCTCCATCTCCATATCTAGGAGCAAACTCATGGGATTTTCTAACTTCACATAATTCTTTATGCCATACCCACATGGATATCTCAGTCTTTTATTTGCATTACAGCTTCTTAAAGTCTCTTAGAGTTCCCAACAAATCTATCATACAAGTAAAATTATCCTCTTGTCAACTCATTTTTTTGATTGTTCATGATGGAGGCAAATTGTGGCATTCCAAAACAAGTATCTCTATTAGAAACTACTATTGTGTGACTTTCTTTGATTGAACATGATTCAATAAAACTCCACAAATAAAAGAGAAAGATAATTGTCCATAGAAAATAAAAGTTAATGATATTTTTGTTGGTAGTGACATGATTAGGAAAAAAAAGAGTTGGTGATATGATTCAATGCTACTAGTGGTTGAAGAAAAAAATGAGACCCAAAGAACTAGAGTAAGATGATGTGTTAGTTAAAAGGGAATAAGAGTGTTGTATAAAGTAGAGAGTATTCAAGAGAAATATATGTAATTTACTATATTAAAAATAATATACTTATTTTTGAATGTGGTGTAATATTTACTCATTTCGTAGCTCACACATGTTAATACTTATTCTTTAATCAAGATAGGATTAAAGTATTACATTGTTAAATAATTATAGTGGATAAGGACAAGGTAATCGATCTGCATTCAATGAAGGCTTTGAACGTGTGGAGATTCTATGCTCCACAGGCCCTGTTTCTTCAAAGTCGCTATCTGCCTCAATAATTTAGTGATGGGAGAGAGTTGTGGACACATATGTACCTAGAAATAATTATTAAAATTTTAATAGTATATACATTTTTCTAAATATAATATGTTGTATACATCTACATACAATTCTCATTTGGTAAAATGCAAATAGAAAATTATATGTTTTGTATAGTTTTTGATTTTTGGTTTTAAATTTTTAAAAAGCTAAAACATTATTGTTTAAAATTTTGAAAGTTATTATAAAACTTATAATCTATTGAGCACCCTACTCTATCATTTCTATAAAATAATACCATGTATTATCACCTAACATTTGCACCGCCACCAATATCATCACCCTCAAATGAAACCCTTCACCGTTGTTACCACCATTCACCACCCTCCATCACCTTTGTGTCAGAGCGGTGGTTGTTGTTAGGGTGATAACTTGAGTGGTGATCGAAATTAGGGGAACAAGTGGATTCGGGTTGACCGGCGAACCCGACTAATTAGAACTAAACGAAATCAAATTTAATTCTCTGTACCAATTGAACAAGTTGGATTGTACTATTTTTTTTCTTCAATTAGTTGAATCTGTACTATTTTTTTTCTTCAATTAGTTGAATCTCGGTTTTAATTTTTAAAGACCATTAGAATCTAATCCAAACATGAAACCAGCCTTATATTATATACATATTTTTTTTAAAGCAATTCCCCATATTTGGTCCACTCAGCCTTAAGTATGTCATTTTCTCTACCCTTATGCATGCCATTGGTTCATGACTTTGATGGATTTTTCGGTTGGTTTGCACGATATTTGATTTTGGGTACAATTTTTAATTGTGAAGCAACAAATTGTAACATAGAGGCCCCACAATCCATCCCAATTTTTTTAAAATCCGCTACTAAACTAAAGTGTACAAGATTGAACCGTGACACATATAAAAAACAATTACAATAATTTCATATTATTTTTTAATAATAATAAATAAAAAAATTCAGTTTCATATTCCAGTACTGACTTCTTCGATACTAGAGAGGAATTAAACTCAAATTTTATGTATTGCCTTGGTTCTATTTTTATACCTAAGTGCAACTAAACCCATAGTGATAGTCATGAGGTAATCCACACAATGAATTATAATTGATTTGAAAATAAGTTTGGTGGAACTTGGAAAAATAAAACTACAAGATCTTTGGATTAACATTAAACAATGCTCATCATTGATAGATTTGAAAAGATTATGTGTATGATTGTTTACTCTTTTATGTCTAGCTAAACTCTTAGTACTAAGGGACAATGAAACTTTGATTTTGTTAACACTGTTATGTTAGTTTACTTTTACATATTTTAGACTTGATGACTATTTATTTACTTTCTCTCAATTGATATAATTAGATATTAAATGAATTCAATCACGTTTTTCTCATGTTTTCACTTTATTTGCATTAATTGATTATTAGTTATAATTGTTGGATAACAATTATGATTTATTATTTAGTATACAAGTGATGATTTGATAGTTATAGATAGGGATACAATTTATTAATTGATTATGAGTTGTAATTGTTGGATAGAAATTATGGTTTATGGTTAGAGATACAATTGATGATTTGATAGTTATAGATAGGGATACAATTTATTAATTGATTATGAGTTGTAATTGATGGATAAAAATTAAAACTTGTTAGATATACAATTGATGATTTGATAGTTATTTTTAATTGGAAAGATAAAATCATAAATATAAATATTATTTTATAGGGGAGGGATCCACTTACTCCAAGAGTAAGTGGAAAAAACATATTTCACATCTTAGTCATTTAATTTTGGAAAATCCAATGGTTTAGATGTATTCACCAATTCAAATCATTGGATTTCCCAAAAATGAATTATCATAATGTGAAATAAATTGTTTCCACTTACTCTTAGAGTAAGTGATCCCTCCCTTATTTTATAAGTTCTTCATTGATAAATCTTTGGTGAATACATGCTTAGTCACGAGATGTTACGAGTAATTTAATTGAGTAAGACTCATCTCTATTAATGGAGAGGCAAATGAGTTTTTTATGTGTATTATAAGGGTAAAGATGTAACCATCTTTTAAATAAAAAGAGTAAAAATGACATTACATCTTTCACTTTCTTTGATTTTTTGGGTACTTGCTTCTCCATTAATGGAGAGGAGTCTTACTCAATTTAATTAGGTAAAATAATTGATATAGTTAATGTTAATATTATTCTTGGTGGATTCTAAAGTTTTGTCATCTTTCAACCAATTAAATCTGAATTTACTTGTTTGCTTTCATTTATGTTGCTATATATATCTAAAATTACGCTTTTTATGAAATCGACGTACTTATTTGACATATGTGTGACTTGTACACCAACAAGTATTGTTAAAACTTTCCAAAAACACAACACACGTTGAGTTTAGTAAAACTTAGTATCTTCCTCATATTTGTAAGATGTTCTTTGGCAATGTTAAGGGCAAAACAGTTCGGGAAAAAGCATTGGTGAACTTGTTGCCTTGCCTTCACCACCAATGACAAGTATCTGCATAACAAAAACTAAAGAGAAAAACTTGGATGTAGACGAATCCAACATGTTATATTTAGAGATAAATATATTTATATTCTTTGGTATTATAATTTAAGACTAAATTTTAATTAGAATTAAAATTTAAATATGTTATCAAGATTTTATTAATAGTCTTCACAAAGATGAGTTTTCGTGGGTTGTGAATGGGTTATGGTCCATCTTTGGCTGGGAATACATGTGGATGTTTCACATCATCCATTCACATGAGGCCACTCATATTAGCATAAACACATGTATATTTCATCCATCATATATTACTTTTTAGTGTAATATTTATGTACTAACAATGCATCAGTTTATACATAATTAATGTATCATTCATCATTTATTTTCATTACTTTTATTTAAGGCAAAATTGATTAAAATTGAATATTCGATTACACTCTTACACCGTCAATATATACTCTTACACTTATTTTGACTATATGTATTCAAAGTTTATGCTATATTTAAAGGGGTTTGCTAACATGGGGAATGTGTAACATCCTAATTTTGAGTTTTTAAAATTATAGTATCAGTCCTAGAAGTCTCGCTTGAGCGAGAGATTCTCGCCTGGGCGAGAAATGATAATTTTGGGCTGTTGAGACAGTGTAATCGATTACACAATCCTGGTAATCGATTACATGCTGATAAACTAATCAGACCTGTGTATTTTACATGATGTAATTGATTACACTATACTCGTAATCGACTACATGCTGATAAACTAATCAGACCTGTGTATTTCACATGATGTAATCGATTACACTATACTCGTAATCGATTACATCATAATTAAAAGCATCAGATATGTGCATTTTTCACATTGTAATCGATTACACCATATGGTAATCGATTACACGAGCGTCTGAGCTATAAAAGTGAAAAAAGGATCTAGAAACCCTAATCTTCATTTTCTTTTCTTCCCTTTCACTCCTAGCGGCGACTCCTCATGGATTTCGACCATTCCCTCCACTAAACCTCAAAAACACATCAAAACCTTTTCTTCTTGCTTCTTAATGGAACATTGGAGTGCTTTGGAGATGAAAAAGCAACAATGGATGTTGAAGGAGATGGAGGGAGATGGAGCTCTTTTGTGGAATAATGGAGCTTATGCAACCTAAGGTGAGGGAGAAGATTGTGGTCTTAGAGTAATTCATTAGAGTCATCGTTCTCCGATTTCCCTCAATAATCGGAGCATATTAACGGATAGAAACTCTTTTGGGTATATATGGCCCATGTGAGAGTCTTTATTTCACATGAGGGTGTATTAGCCATAAAAGTGGGATATATGTGCGAGAAAACCGTTTATTTAAGTAAAACGCTATATATTCATCTATGGTAATACACCGTCATGAACGATGGTTCTAACGTTAATGTGTTATTTGATGAAGAATATGTTGTGTGTGGTTTATTTATGATAATGCTGTGTTATGGATGGTTGATTTGTTATAAACATATATGGGTGTGTTTGTATCAATGTTTGTGTGATAAGTTGTTGATTTGTTGATTTGTAGGTATATTTGTAATAATGATTTTGTGGGGAATGGCTTGTTGGTGATAAATGGACATAATTATACTATGTGATGATGATGTTGTGAGTGATTTTTATTATGGTAGGATATGCGATATATTGTGTTTATGACATTGATGTGGTGTCTTGTGTTTTGAGGAAGTTGCAATGTTAGAATAATGCAGTGGAAATATTATATTGTGATTGATGTTGTTGTATGGAATTTTGACCTGCCTTCGTGGTATGGATTTTGACCTGCCTTCGTGGTATGGATTTTGACCTGCCTTCGTGGTATGGATTTTGACATGCCTTCGTGGTATGGATTTTGACCTGCCTTCGTGGTATGGATTTTGACCTGCCTTCGTGGTATGGATTTTGACCTGCCTTCGTGGTATGGATTTTGACATGCCTTCGTGGTACGGATTTTGACATGCCTTCGTGGTATGGATTTTGACAGGCTTTCGTGGTATGGAATTTAGACCTGCCCTTCGTGGTATGGAATTTAGACCTACCCTTCGTGGTATGGAATTTAGACTTGCCCTTCGTGGTATGGAGTTAGACATGCCCTTCGTGGTATAGATTTGATTGGCCCTTTGTGATATTGGGTTGTCGTAGGAGTATTGTATTTTTTTGGAAGTGTTGAATTATCTAAGTGAAACGTGATGATTATACCGATTGAATATGTGAACATTATGTGGTTTAGGTATTGACTGGTATATAAATGGTATATGTTTACTATGATTGATTTTAGATGATCTTATTGGTTTTTATACTTTAATGATATTACTTCATGTAATTCCACGCTACGGTCGCCGTAGTTGGTTCTTACTCCCTCTGTTTTTCCTTGTCTATGTGTTATATATGAGTTAAGGATGTTGCTGTTGCGTCGTGGATGTTTGCGGATGGGAGTATAGACTGGAGTAGTCGTTTTTGTATTCCAAAATTGTATTTGTATAATGTATGTAATATGAGGAATATGTTGAAGTAACTATGTTGTATAAATGATCTCTTTCAAAAGATGTAATAAGAATTAGCATGATTACCTTTATCAGTGTTGTAATTGAAACAAAGGATAATTGTATGAATTATGGATTAAAATAGAATGTGATGCAATGTTTTTGATGAAAATGTATTATTGATTATTTCCGCATTTTGAATTGGGAAACTTGACTAATATTTACATTTAATAAAGTTTAAAAAAAATTGGGTTATAAAATCGGGTCGTTACAATATGGTATCAGAGCATACGTCAACTCTGCAGCCTAGGGTATGACCTTACATGCTTCTTTGTGAAATTTGTATGAGTTAACTAATTGATTTATTCTAATTGTTTGTTAACTATGTGATAATTGTTGTTATGAAAGATTCTTGTTGAATTTCTTGTGGTAAGTTTCTGGTTGTGACTTGTATTGGAATATCTCGCTGAGAGTAATTGCTTAAGTGTTTGTTGAGGAATTCTTGATGAATTTCTTATTGAGAATTTCTTGAAGAGTGTTTGGTTGTAAAACTCTTGTTGAATTCCCTAGTATGAACTTGTGGCTGAATTTATTGTGTGAGACCCTTGTTGGGAATTCTCTGGTGAAACTCTTGCTGAAAATTTCTGGTCGTGAACCTCTTGTTTAAATTTCTTATGGTGAGTTATAGTTGTGATTTTATTGTTGAATTTAGTGATGTGAAATTGACTTGTTGAGAGTTTCTTGTGGTGAATCTCTCGTTATGAGTTTCTTGTCAACCTCTTGATGTGAACCTTCTTTTATCGCTAAGATTAATATAATTGAAGAGGAATGATTAGCTTAGATTTCTTGGATGTTTGTTTATATGCCTATGTGGTTATAGTTGAATGAAATTAAGGTATTAATTGTTCGCTATGATATCTACATGAGAATTGAGAACTTTGTTAGCATTTTGAGAGGATAATAATTTGAAAGAACTATATATTTTGTCTCGAAAATTGGATTTTTATTCTATGGAAGACTTTTGATAATGAAAGGAATGTTTGTCCTTGTTAAAAGTTGAATCATCTATAACATGAGGATTTGTATGTCATGCTATGTGGTTTCCTACATGTTCCTATTTGAGATATGTTCTTAGTTAACTTGTTAGTCCCCAGAATCAAAACAAATATGCATGGTATAACGATTGACCGGTTATTAGACTCGGTGGCTAAACATCTACATTTTATTATATGACATGTAACCATGCAATTTTACTTTGTAAAAGTTTGCTAGCATGTACTCGCCTATCTTGACTTATTCCTGCATATGTGTTTGCTTGCAATGCATCAAGGTTTAGAAAGTTGAATGAAATGATGAATTTGTGTGTAACATGTTTTATATGACGACGGTGAAATACCTTGTTGATGTTAATTGTTAATGCCTGATAAATTTTTCCTTGATGCGTGAATTCTAGAAACCGTATGTTAACTATCTTGGTAATAACTTGAAGAATAATGTAAAGGATTCACATGAACATGTAAATGATGTATGTTTCATTGAGTGTGTTGTTTCAGTTTTAGCGAGTCATCGCTAAACAAAACTTGCTTTCACCCTATTCGTAGGCAATGGTAATGTAAATGGAAAAGTTATTTTTCATTCTGGTACATAAAACTTTTGGTCTATGATGGTTGACTTGTCGTAGTTGAATAATTAAATGCACGATATAGTGATGATGTACACCAACTTTTCTGTTTTGATATTGTACTTACAGAACTTGTTTCTGTTTCATGTGCGTCAGTAATTGCTATGCATAATTGTGGTGTTATTGCATAAGTGTGTTTTTGTAAATGAAATATGAGGACTCTACTTTCCTGAATGAAATGTAATTTCAGAGCTAACTAGTCTTTAGAAAATTGTGATTTGGACTTCCAGTGTCGCATGAGAGAAATGGTTTTTAAATTATGAGGAGATGATTATGAAAACCTTGCTTTCACGAAATGATTGTCATGCATCGTATATCTAATCTATTTTTTTTTTAAATCATTTTGGGTGAAGTGTATAATTTGGCTAAGCATTGACTTAGTTCCTTGTTGAATATCCAAACGGTTAGCAACTCCATCTTGTACGAATGCGATGTTGTTAAAAACTTTGTGAGGTAATTCCGATTATGTGTTTCTAGACACGATGTAGAATCGAGTTCGAAATGTATGCATACCATGGTAGTTTGAGTATCCATGTAATGCACATGTTATTAGAGTGAATGTTTATAAATTGCAATAATCATTGGTAATGGAACATGTGATTTGAGTTGACCTACGGTCTTGTACGCCGAGTTGAGGCTAAAATTGGCGAATATTCTTCTACCGCATCCGTGTTTCGTAGGAATGTTTGATTAGATTGGATAGTTACTCAGTGATTTTGTTTGATGCTCTGAAAAACTCTGGAAATCTTGTTTGTCTAAATGCTACTCGTTGAATGAATGACTTGTTTATGTGTTATAGCAAGTACAAGTTTGAAAATGCTAGTGAGAATTTTTGAGTTAATTGTGACTATTTTCATGTGTGAAATGAAATGACGCTGTTTCCATCGAGTGAATGTCGATCTAGCTATTGCATTTTGGATGTAATGTGGTGCATCTTGGTAGATGATGGGTATTGAGTCCCACTTTCTTTTGAATTCGAATGTGTTATTGTGAATTTCACTGTATGTGTTGATCATTTTGAACGATTTTTATCTTGATAGATCGGGAAGATCTATTGTTCTTGATGAATACTTGAGAATTTTTATTCTGGTGGTAATAATTTCCTCTTAATTGTCCTAGTTGTCCATATATTTGCCTTTAGTATGTGGACTCTGAAAATTTAGTCCATGAATTGTCATTGTGGTATCACTGTTACGTGGTATGTGTCCTTGTCTGTCGACTAAGCGATCTTAATTGTTTAGATGGTCGGACCTAAGTTTGGTCATGTATATCTATGCCTAGTGTCGGAGTGATGATAATATCTTCCTGAGAATAACCTGATAAAATTTCGGGGATGAAATTTCTTTGAGGGGGGAAGGATTGTATCATCCTAATTTTGAGTCTTTAAAATTATAGTATCAGTCCTGGAAGTCTCGCTTGAGCGAGAGATTCTCGCCTGGGCGAGAAATGGCAATTTTGGGCTGTTGAGATAGTGTAATCGATTACACAATCCTGGTAATCGATTACATGCTGATAAACTAATCAGACCTGTGTATTTTACATGATGTAATCGATTACACTATACTCGTAATCGACTACATGCTGATAAACTAATCAGACCTGTGTATTTTATATGATGTAATCGATTACACTATACTCATAATCGATTACATCATAATTAAAAGCATCAGATATGTGCATTTTTCACATTGTAATCGATTACACCATGTGGTAATCGATTACACGAGCGTCTGAGCTATAAAAGTGAAAAAGGGATCTAGAAACCCCAATCTTCATTTTCTTTTCTCCCCTTTCACTCCTAGCGGCGACTCCTCATGGATTTTGACCATTCCCTCCACTAAACCTCAAAAACACATCAAAACCTCTTCCTCTTGCTTCTTAATGGAACATTGGAGTGATTTGGAGATGAAAAATCAATAATGGAGGTTGAAGGAGATGAAGGGAGATGGAGCTCTTTTGTGGAATAATGGAGCTTATGCAACCTAAGGTGAGGGAGAAGATTGTGGTCTTAGAGTAATTCATTAGAGTCATCGTTCTCCGATTTCCCTCAATAATCGGAGCATATTAACGGATAGAAACTCTTTTGGGTGTATATGGCCCATGTGAGAGTCTTTATTTCACATGAGGGTGTATTAGCCATAAAAGTGGGATATATGTGCGGGAAAACCGTTTATTTAAGTAAAACGCTATATGTTCATCTATGGTAATACACCGTCATGAACGATGGTTCTAACGTTAATGTGTTATTTGATGAAGAATATGTTGTGTGTGGTTTATTTATGATAATGTTGTGTTATGGATGGTTGATTTTTTATAAACATATATGGGTGTGTTTGTATCAATGTTTGTGTGATAATTTGTTGATTTGTGGGTATATTTGTAATAATGATTTTGTTGGGAATGGCTTGTTGGTGATAAATGGACATAATTATACTATGTGATGATGATGTTGTGAGTGGTTTTTATTATGGTAGGATATGCGATATATTGTGTTTATGACATTGATGTGGTGTCTTGTGTTTTGAGGAAGTTGCAATGTTAGAATAATGCAGTGGAAATATTATATTGTGATTGATGTTGTTGTATGGAATTTTGACCAGCCTTCGTGGTATGGATTTTGACCTGCCTTCGTGGTATGGATTTTGACCTGCCTTCGTGGTATGGATTTTGACATGCCTTCATGGTATGGATTTTGACCTGCCTTCGTTGTATGGATTTTGACCTGCCTTCGTGGTATGGATTTTGACCTGCCTTCGTGGTATGGATTTTGACCTGCCTTCGTGGTATGGATTTTGACATGCCTTCGTGGTATGGAATTTAGACCTGCCCTTCGTGGTATGGAATTTAGACCTGCCCTTCGTGGTATGGAATTTAGACCTGCCCTTCGTGGTATGGAGTTAGACCTGCCCTTCGTGGTATGGATGTGACTTGCCTTGGTGGTATTGATTTGATTGGCCCTTTGATATATTGGGTTGTCGTAGGAGTATTGTATTGTTTTGGAAGTGTTGAATTATCTAAGTGAAACGTGATGATTATACCGATTGAATATGTGAACATTATGTGGTTTAGGTATTGACTGGTATATAAATGGTATATGTTTACTATGATTGATTTTAGATGATCGTATTGGTTTTTATACTTTAATGATATTACTCCATGTAATTCCACGCTACGGTCGCCGTAGTTGGTTCTTACTCCCTCTGTTTTTCCTTGTCTATGTGTTATATATGAGTTAAGGATGTTGTTGTTGCGTCGTGGATGTTTGCGGATGGGAGTATAGACTGGAGTAGTCGTTTTTGTATTCCAAAATTGTATTTGTATAATGTATGTAATATGAGGAATATGTTGAAGTAACTATGTTGTATAAATGATCTCTTTCAAAAGATGTAATAAGAATTAGCATGATTACCTTTATCAGTGTTGTAATTGAAACAAATGATAATTGTATGAATTATGGATTAAAATAGAATGTGATGCAATGTTTTTGATGAAAATGTATTATTGATTATTTCCGCATTTTGAATTGGGAAACTTGACTAATATTTACATTTAATAAAGTTTAAAAAAATTTGGGTTATAAAATCGGGTCATTACAGAATGTGTATTTTCAGTTAGGTACATGTTAGCAAGGTGTACCAAAAGATTTGGACAAAATACCCTTAAAGTTTTGTGTAACATGTTTTAGTAACCAAGGGTACTTATGTAATTTAACTTTAAACAGTGTAATCGATTACACTATCCTAGTAATCGATTACACTATCCTAGTAATCGATTACACTATACTAGTAATCGATTACACTATACTAGTAATCGATTACAATATATTAAAAGCATCTGATATGTGCATTTTGTATGATGTAATCGATTACATTGTACTAATAATCGATTACAACATATTAAAAGCATCAGATATGTGCATTTTTCACATTGTAATCGATTACACTATGTTTGGTAATCGATTACATCAATCCGTTGAGTTTGTTTTTGAAATTTTTAACTGGTGTAATCGATTACACCATATGGTAATCGATTACACTTATCAGAACAATCGATTACACTATATGTGGGATAAAGTTAAATTACATAAGTACCCCTAGTTACTAAAACATGTTACACAAAACTTTAAGGGTAATTTTGTCCAAATCTTTTGGTACACCTTGCTAACATGTACCTGACTGAAAAAACACATTCCTCATGTTAGCAAACCCCATATTTAAAACAGTGATTCGATTGATTTATTAAAAATAAAAGCAACGGTGGTGATGATAATGCTTTGAGAAATATTTGTATTTTGGCTAGTTTATCTATGAAAATAACAACACTCGATCAATATGACAATAATTTTTATTGATTTCTTTGAAATGATTTTTGTTATTTGGAATACCTACATTTCCCTATATTCTCGAGGAAAAAGGAGGTTGTCCTCTTATTGTAAAACAACAATATAGGAAATATAACCATAATAATTAATATTAATATTTTTAGTAATAGTTAACTATAGAATATTAAAACATCTTATTTAAACGCATGTATACCATCAATACAAAACAAGTTCTGTGATAATCTTCAACTTTGATATAATTATACATTTTTCATGTAAATAATTCCATGGCAATGTCCAAAGGTAATGTTGGTTCTCTTCATAAGTGCTATGTGTTTGCTCACTTTTTACTCAAACATAATGGTGTAGTATGACGTAATGTGATCATTGGGTGTAGCAAAATGCATCCCGCAAAGTGTCATCTTCCTATTAGCAAGCTAATCCATATATGTGAGGCAGAAGATCATTGTCGTTACGAAAAATATTGATTTCTTCCACAAAGAGATTAGCAAAGCAAGTGAAGTGGACTTTGAGTATCCTACCATAACTAAGTACACTGGCATTACAAAACATCCTTTATTTATATGGATTTCTTATTTTTGTAACAAACATTACTACATGAACATTTTTAAAATTGGATAACTCCCACTAAACATATTATCTACATTTGGTATTAATACTCAAACAAAATATCTTTCTTTGTGCACTCTTCATTTTTTCGTTGTATTTGTATGTCATCCTTATTTTGATCATCACATGTATAATTTTCTGATTTATTTGTTCTATTAAGCACAAGTGAAACATTTTCTAAACTCTCTCTATACTCTCTCTTCACTCTTTCAATGAGAAAATCAAACTCAATTTTTTTTCTCGCTCTATATGTTATCTTTATTTTGGTCATCAATCAATTAACTTTTTTTGAATTTTAAGTGTATTTTGAATGTTAGTCAACTACCAAAACGTTACAATGACACCATGGATCAATTCCCACTAATTACAATATGTATGAATGAGCAATCTATATTCAAGATATTCTTCCTAAAATTAATGAATAGGGCTAAAGATCATAATATTATATCAAATGAGGATAATATTTTCCATTTTATATTTTCATTATTGCAACTATGTATATAAATATTTTTTTGCAGCCTACCCCTGCAAATTTGTCCAAATCTAAAAAAATAAGAAATACTTGTCTTAGAGTAACGTTTTAATTTTAATTTAATTGTGATAAATGAGTAATAGTTGTCTACCCCTACTAATTTTATTTTTATTTTGCAAACATATTATTCTTTTACTTGTGTTTATAGCTTAAGGAAAAAACAATATATTCGATTTGATTTAATTGTGATAATAAAATTGTTTCTTCTACCTGTAATTTATTAAAAACAATAATAAAGTATACATAAATTATTAGTATTGTAACACATATTTTGATTTATATTTTGTTTGAATTATTTCTGATTTCTTAATTTTAGGCAATGCTCATTATAAATATTAATTTATAACCTTGATTCTAAAATGACTCATAATTTGGTTTAATTTAATTGTGATAATGAAATTGATAATTTATTAAAAAAAAGTCATAAATTATTAGCATTGTAACATATATTTAATTTATATTTTGTTTGAATTATTTCTGATTCCTTAATTTTAGACAATTTTATTATGAATATAAATTTATAACATTGATTCTAAAATAACTCATAACAAATATGTATATTATAAAAGTAACTATTTTTATTAGAAAAATATGTACAAATATTATTTAAAATATGTACATTAAAATATCACATATGTTAGATAAATATTAGAAATATCACACCTCTAATGGTATATATAAAAATAATAGCATATAAATTTTTTTAAATAACTATTTTTAACGCAATTAGAGGGAAAATAATGCAATTTTAAAAAATTATAACGCAGCATATTATCATGTTATAACATAATTGTGTTTATTGAAAAAAAAAAAGGTTCTTATACCTCATCAAGTGCCACATGTCGCATCCACAATTAACGTTTTCCCGCTCAAACAACTCAATGGTTTCCGATGCACTTCACCACACCATAACACAACTATGTTACAATTATTATCAACATTTTTCACTTACCATCTCATCCCAAAATCTGTGTCTATAACCCAACCCATACAATAACAAAGAGTTCATCATTTTCGGGATAATGTGGATGAGAATGTAAAGAATTATTTTTGTTTTTATTCATTTCTCACTCTAAATTTTTCATTATTCTGACTTTGTGATTTTTGTTATAGAGAGTTCATCATTTTTGAGATAATGTGGATGAGAATGTAAAGAATTATTTTTGTTTTAACATAATCAAACCGCAGTTTCATGTAGGTAATGATAATTGCATATCGTTCGATTTATCGTAATTCCATATATCTTTAATTTTTCAATTATAAGAATTAGTAAATGGATAGTGGATCACACATGAAATCCATATATTTTTATTTTATTTTATTTTTTTCATTTTAGTGATTTCACCGATTTTGTTAGAAGATACGTCATTTTTAGCATTAATGAACGGTTTACATACGAGTTTTTTTTCTTTTGATACACTATTTTTATGTTTATTTTTTTTATTGTTGTTGAACAAATTATTCACGTGCTGTATTTTTATTTAAAAATATAACTTTCGAAATTTGTCTTTTATTTAAGATAATACATTTATATTTTAAATATTTAGTTTAAGAAGAATGAATGATGTAACACCTCAAATTACTAACACGGAAAATTAAATTCATTTTCTAACATAAAGAAATTTCATCTCATTGAAAATTTCCTTTCAACTAGGAATACTCCAATAGCATTCGATAAAATCCTAACAAAGAGAACAACACAATAATTCCAAAGTACTAGCCTTTCAAATCCATAAAGAGCAGTAAAACATAAATGAATAATTCCCAAAAACGGGTCTAATATCAACCTAAACAAGTTACTAGAAAACTCGGAAATAACGTCATAATCAAAACAAGCTAGTTCACTCCATGACTCGGCAGTATCCTATTCCTTAGTGCCACCTACAATCCGATTACCACGGATCGAGTAAACAAAACAACATAGAGAGAGTCAGTCATTAAATACATGCAATATATAACATGGTGGGTTTACATAGAATAATAACATTAGAACATTGTAATACAGAAACCACGCATCATTACAGCACAACACAAATCTAAGATTTACAATTAACATTTATGATAACTAGGTCATACATGTATAGTACAACCAACTCGAAACCCATCCGAACCTTAATAAAAAATCCACACCATACGTGCATATCCCGAAATCCATACCACGAAGGGCAGGTCAAACTCCATACCACGAAGGGCAGGTCAAACTCCGTACCACGAAGGGCAGGTCAAACTCCGTACCACGAAGGGCAGGTCAAACTCCGTACCACGAAGGGCAGGTCAAACTCCGTACCACGAAGGGCAGGTCAAACTCCGTACCACGAAGGGCAGGTCAAACTCCGTACCACGAAGGGCAGGTCAAACTCCGTACCACGAAGGGCAGGTCAAACTCCGTACCACGAAGGGCAGGTCAAACTCCGTACCACGAAGGGCAGGTCAAACTCCGTACCACGAAGGGCAGGTCAAACTCCGTACCACGAAGGGCAGGTCAAACTCCGTACCACGAAGGGCAGGTCAAACTCCGTACCACGAAAGGCAGGTCAAACTCCGTACCACAAAGGGCAGGTCAAACTCCGTAATCAAATATACCAATCACATCAGTAGGACTAACGCGGTTAAATAGGAAACTCATGAGATTTCCCGTTTAATCGTGTTATCCCATTGAAATCCTCCAACTAGTGAGTGTCGTTGGAGTTTCCAATATCATGATTCTAATACCACAAAGTTTTAATGTTGCTCCCTCACCTGATTAGCCGCTAATGCTTGCACTAAAGTTTAGTTGCGTTCTCCGCCGTCTCCTCCAACCTTAGGGTCTTTCAACCCAACACAACAACAATCACAACACATCAATTTACATGTCAAGACAAGAATAATACTAACCAAGACTAATACAACACAAGACAAAATTACCCAATCAGTTCGTCTTCAACAAAAAGGTTTCCTATGTTACCGTGACTCTACGGTTTTGAAAATAACTTCTCACATACCCATTTCGAAAAACAACTCATACTCTATGAGTTTTACATGGTTTTCCAAAGCAAAACGCACCGAAAAGCAAAGAGAGGGTTTATGGGGTCGTATCCCTAAACATGGAGGAGAAACCTCATTTAAAACGATGACATTCAACCATAAAAGAGGCTAGGTTAAGCGATTTACCTCTTCTTCGGTCTCCTCTTTGGTTCTAAGGGTGCACTACTTCTCAAACCGTCCCTATTCTCTTTGTTTTTCGAAAAGTGACCTCTATTCTCACGTGGGACGTCTATTTTAGGTTTTCAGATTTTAGACTCTCGCTCAAGCGATAGATTTTCGCCCAGGCGAGAATCTTACAGTAGCGAATGCTGATATTTTTATATGATGTAATCGATTACATGCACGGTGTAATAGATTACATGCACGGTGTAATCGATTACATGCACGGTGTAATCGATTACATTCACGGTGTAATCGATTACATCATAAAAATTACCCATGTCTGATCAGATATCAGCATGTAATCGATTACAAGAACCATGTAATCGATTACACTGTGTTAATAGCCCAAAAATTGTCCTTTCTCGCTCAGGCGAGAATCTCTCGCTCAAGCGAGACTTCCAGGACTGATATTATAATTTTAAAGACTCAAAAATCAGGATGTTACAATCCTTCCCCCCTCAAAGAATTTTCGTCCCCGAAAATTACATACCTGCATCGAACAAATGCGGATAATCCATCTTCATGTTCTGCTCCACTTCCCAAGTAGCATCACCCGTATCTACTTGACTCCATAATACCTTAACCAAAGGAATCTCCTTCCCACGCAACCTCTTGACACTTCGGTCCAAAATCCTTATCGGAGGAGTCCTGAAGGTCAAGTTCTCCTTCAATTGTATCCAATCTGGTTCGATAACATGGGTTGGATTCCCAATGTATTTCCTTAGTTGAGATACATGAAATACATTGTGAAGATTAGACAACAACGGTGGCAAGGCGATCTGATAAGCAACAGGACCGATTCTCTTCAAAATCTGATACGGTCCAATGAACCTCGGAGTAAGCTTTCGGGTTTTCAATATCCGACCAATTCCGGTGGTAGGAACCACTCTCATAAAAACGTGATCTCCTTCTTGAAATTCAATCGGCTTCCTTCGATTATCATAGTAGCTCTTTTGTCTACTCTGAGCTGTTTTCATATTCTCTCTGATTCTCTTAATCTTCTCGGTTGTCTCTTGGACTACGTCAGGTCCCAATACCAAATTCTCTCCGGTTTCACACCAACTGATCGGAGTCCTACACTTCCTCCCATACAGAGCTTCGTAAGGTGCCATTCCAATACTCGAGTGGAAACTGTTTTTGTACGTGAATTCAATTAGAGGTAACATATTATCCCAACTCCCGGGTCGTTCTAACACGCACGCCCTTAACAAGTCTTCCAAAGACTGAATCGTCCTCTCGGACTGACCGTCCGTTTGCGGGTGATAAGCCGAACTCAATTTCAACTTAGTACCCAAAGCAGATTGTAAGCCATTCCAGAAATTCGAAGTAAATCGAGGATCTCTATCCGATACGATGCTCGCTGGAATCCCATGCAATCTCACTATTTCCTTTATGTACAACTCCGCTAACCGTTCTAATGAATACCTTACATTAACCGGTAAGAAATGTACAGACTTAGTCAATCGGTCTACAATGACGCAAATCGAATCATAACCTTTATGCGTTCTCGGAAAACCAGAAACAAAGTCCATAGAGATGCTGTCCCATTTCCATACTGGAATCTCCAATGACTGAAGTTCTCCCGCTGGCCTCTGATGCTCAATCTTAGCTTTCTGACAAGTCAAGCAACTAGACACATACTGAGCTACATCTCCTTTCATTCCAGACCACCAAAACATCTTCATTAAGTCCTGATACATTTTTGTTGTCCCCGGGTGAATGCTCATCTTACTCTTGTGCGCCTCATCTAGGATATCTCTTCTCAACTCGGCGTCTTGTGGCACACAAATCCCTCCTTTGTACCTCAATAAACCATTAGTATCAATCTGAAGGTCTTTTCCTTTGTCGTCACCTACCAAGGTCCTTTTAACCTGTAGTTCCTCATCCAACAACTGCAGGGTTTTAATTTGATCAAAGAACTCATTAGTCACCTTGAGCATTCCCAGTACTACACTCTTCGGCTTCATTTCTACTGCCAAGTTCAAATCCCGAAATTCCTCGATCATTTTCATCTCGTGCACCATAAGGGCAGACATATGTAAGGATTTACGACTCAATGCATCCGCTACCACATTAGCTTTACCAGGGTGATACTGTAAGCTAAAGTCATAATCCTTCAGAAATTTCATCCATCTTCTTTGCCTCATATTCAACTCTTTCTGATCGAAAAGATACTTCAAACTTTTGTGATCACTGAAAACTTCAAATTGTACACCATAGAGATAGTGCCTCCAAATCTTTAAAGCAAACACTACTGCTGCTAACTCCAAATCATGAGTCGGGTAGTTTTGCTCATGAGGTCTCAATTGTCTCGAAGCATAAGCCACCACTTTCCCTTCTTGCATTAATACATAGCCCAAACCTTGTTTTGAAGCATCGCAATACACATTGAAATTCGTTTCCGAGCAAGGCAACCTTAACACTGGCGCTGAGGTTAATTTCCGCTTCAACTCTTGGAAGCTCTCTTCACATCGGGCTGTCCACACAAAAGGTTCTCCTTTTCTAGTCAGCTTCGTCAAAGGTAAAGCCAGTTTCGAGAATCCTTCAATAAACTTCCGATAGTATCCCGCTAGTCCAAGGAAACTCCGGATCTCTGTCACTGACTTCGGCACTGCCCATTCCATTACTGCTTCCACCTTAGAGGGGTCTACTGCAACTCCCTCCTTGGTTATCACATGTCCAAGAAAGTTTACAGACTCAAGCCAAAAGTCACACTTCAACATCTTAGCATACAACTGGTTGTCTCTCAAAATCTTCAATACCATTCTCAAATGTTCAGTGTGTTCCTCCCGACTTTTCGAGTATATCAAGATGTCGTCAATGAAGACTACCACAAACGAGTCCAGATAAGGATGGAAAATCCTATTCATGTACTCCATAAAGATTGCAGGAGCATTAGTTACACCGAAAGGCATCACCAGATACTCATAGTGCCCATATCTCGTCCTGAAAGTAGTCTTAGGAATATCCTCCGTCCGTACTCTCAACTGATGGTAACCCGACCGGAGGTCGATCTTCGAGAATACTACGGCTCCTTTCAACTGGTCCATCAAATCATCGATCCTAGGCAGAGGGTAACGATTCTTGATCGTAACCTTGTTCAGCTGTCGATAATCAGTGCACAGCCTCATGGAACCATCCTTCTTCTTGACTAACAAAACCGGTGCACCCCAAGGTGAAACACTCGGACGGATGAACTTCTTAGCCAACAAGTCTTCTATTTGCTTCTTCAATTCCGCCAACTCTAAAGGAGCCATTCTATATGGAGCTATCGAGATAGGTCCGGTTCCAGACTAGCTCAATCGAGAACTCCACTTCTCTAACCGGTGGTAGCTCAGGAATTTCCGCAGGGAACACCTCCGGAAATTCGCACACTACCGGCAAGTCATTCATCTCTGACTTCTCCTCCCCTTCCAAAGAAGCAAGCAACAGACAAACTAGTGCTCCTTCCTTAAGGGAAGTTTCAACCTCACGGGCCGATAACAATTTCGGATCATTAGGAGTGTCAGACATCTCACTATCACCCCCAAACATGACAGTCTTGTCAAAACAGTTGAGCAAGACTCTATGTTCGGATAACCAGTCCATACCCAGAATCACATCGATCTGAGATAGTGGCAAACATATCAGATCTACCAAGAATGTTCTATCATATTCTATCACAGGACATTTGTGACAGAAGGTAGACACTACAACAGGTGCATTTGTAGGTGTAGAAACCATCAAATCAAAAGGCAGCACATCAACTTTCAAGCTCAAACGTTTCACACATTCGCAAGATATAAAAGAGTGAGTAGCACCCGAATCAAGCAACACACACAAAGAAGTACCGTTCACTACACAAATACCTTTGATTAGACCTTCAGCATCTACGGCTTCGGGGCCATTCATAGTGAACACTCTACCATTAGTCTTGGGTCTCTCAGCATTCGGAGGGTTGACATTCCTATTCAGCTTAGGACAGAACATCTTTATGTGTCCGGGCTCCTTACAAAAGTAGCACCCATTTCCTGCTCCAGGACATATGTAACCAAAATGAGTCTTACCACACTTGTTGCACAGAGGTAGTTGCGGCCCACTAGAAGTAGTTGGAGGTTTAGACCCTTGCGTAGTAGGGCCCCGATATCCAATAGGTGTGGTATAAGGCCGTCGGTTGTCAAAGGATGCCTTACCCTTCCCTTTTCCATGCACGAAATTCCTCTGAGGCCCAAAGTTTCTGGGTGGGTTAGCCTTCTGTTTGCCTGCATCCCTAGCCCTTCGATCATCCTCATACATCCTACACTTATTGACTAAGGTAAGGAAATCTGTTATCTCTTGATGCCCGAATGCCATCTTAAGCTCCGGCCTCAAACCAACCTCAAATTTGGCACACTTGGACCTCCCATCTACATCCATATCATAGTAGGGGCAATATCTTGACAACTCCTCGAACTTTGCTGCATACTCGCCCACAGACATACTGCCTTGCTCCAAACGCAAGAACTCAATCTCCTTCTTTCTCTTCAGATCTGCCGGGAAGTACTTAGTGAGGAACCTCTCTTTGAACAATTCCCAAGTAACAGCCCTCCCTTCAGCTTCCATTTGCCTCCTGGCATATTCCCACCAATTCTCCGCTTCCTTAGTGAGCATATAGGAAGCATAGATCACTTTCTGCCCATCCTCGCAACCCATGGCTCGGAAAATCTTCTCTAACTCCTGGATCCATTCATTAGCAGCATCAGGAGCAAATCCTCCTTGGAATTGACTCGGATGGCGTCGGCAGAATTCATCCAATCCACGGTACTCCGCCGGTCCCTGTGGCACAATTGGGGGTGGGTTAGGATGATGGTTAATGTGTTGATTCAGATGTTGCAGGTTCTCATTCATATTCAGTATAGCAGCCGTCATCTGTGCCAACAGTTCATTCTGTCCGTTTCCTCTACCACGTCCAGCCATTTCTCACCTGCACTCTATCTCATCAGTATATAGAATTTACACAAGCTAGTCTACCACTTATCAACAATCCAAGCAATTCAAACACTTCAAGCAATCCAAACAGTCCAAACATCTCAAGTAATTCAAACCACTCACATCAGTCAAACACACCACACAATTCACATCAATCACACAAAGAAGCACGTTAGGCCATACCCTAGGCCGTAGGATTAACCTCCGCTCTGATACCATAATTGTAACACCTCAAATTACTAACACGGAAAATTAAATTCATTTTCTAACATAAAGAAATTTCATCTCATTGAAAATTTCCTTTCAACTAGGAATACTCCAATAGCATTCGATAAAATCCTAACAAAGAGAACAACACAATAATTCCAAAGTACTAGCCTTTCAAATCCATAAAGAGCAGTAAAACATAAATGAATAATTCCCAAAAACGGGTCTAATATCAACCTAAACAAGTTACTCGAAAACTCGGAAATAACGTCATAATCAAAACAAGCTAGTTCACTCCATGACTCGGCAGTATCCTATTCCTTAGTGCCACCTACAATCCGATTACCACGGATCGAGTAAACAAAACAATATAGAGAGAGTCAGTCATTAAATACATGCAATATATAACATGGTGGGTTTACATAGAATAATAACATTAGAACATTGTAATACAGAAACCACGCATCATTACAGCACAACACAAATCTAAGATTTACAATTAACATTTATGATAACTAGGTCATACATGTATAGTACAACCAACTCGAAACCCATCCGAACCTTAATAAAAAATCCACACTATACGTGCATATCCCGAAATCCATACCACGAAGGGCAGGTCAAACTCCATACCACGAAGGGCAGGTCAAACTCCGTACCACGAAGGGCAGGTCAAACTCCGTACCACGAAGGGCAGGTCAAACTCCGTACCACGAAGGGCAGGTCAAACTCCGTACCACGAAGGGCAGGTCAAACTCCGTACCACGAAGGGCAGGTCAAACTCCGTACCACGAAGGGCAGGTCAAACTCCGTACCACGAAGGGCAGGTCAAACTCCGTACCACGAAGGGCAGGTCAAACTCCGTACCACGAAGGGCAGGTCAAACTCCGTACCACAAAGGGCAGGTCAAACTCCGTAATCAAATATACCAATCACATCAGTAGGACTAACGCGGTTAAATAGGAAACTCATGAGATTTCCCGTTTAATCGTGTTATCCCATTGAAATCCTCCAACTAGTGAGTGTCGTTGGAGTTTCCAATATCATGATTCTAATACCACAAAGTTTTAATGCTGCTCCCTCACCTGATTAGCCGCTAATGCTTGCACTAAAGTTTAGTTGCGTTCTCCGCCGTCTCCTCCAACCTTAGGGTCTTTCAACCCAACACAACAACAATCACAACACATCAATTTACATGTCAAGACAAGAATAATACTAACCAAGACTAATACAACACAAGACAAAATTACCCAATCAGTTCGTCTTCAACAAAAAGGTTTCCTATGTTACCGTGACTCTACGGTTTTGAAAATAACTTCTCACATACCCATTTCGAAAAACAACTCATACTCTATGAGTTTTACATGGTTTTCCAAAGCAAAACGCACCAAAAAGCAAAGAGAGGGTTTATGGGGTCGTATCCCTAAACATGGAGGAGAAACCTCATTTAAAACGATGACATTCAACCATAAAAGAGGCTAGGTTAAGCGATTTACCTCTTCTTCGGTCTCCTCTTTGGTTCTAAGGGTGCACTACTTCTCAAACTGTCCCTATTCTCTTTGTTTTTCGAAAAGTGACCTCTATTCTCACGTGGGACGTCTATTTTAGGTTTTCAGATTTTAGACTCTCGCTCAAGCGATAGATTTTCGCCCAGGCGAGAATCTTACAGTAGCGAATGCTGATATTTTTATATGATGTAATCGATTACATGCACGGTGTAATCGATTACATGCACGGTGTAATCGATTACATTCACGGTGTAATCGATTACATCATAAAAATTACCCATGTCTGATCAGATATCAGCATGTAATCGATTACAAGAACCATGTAATCGATTACACTGTGTTAATAGCCAAAAAATTGTCCTTTCTCGCTCAGGTGAGAATCTCTCGCTCAAGCGAGACTTCCAGGACTGATATTATAATTTTAAAGACTCAAAAATCAGGATGTTACAAATGAGATGAGAGAGTTCATGCAATTTGAGGTGCAACTGAAAAAAAATAGGAGAGATGAAGTTAAGAAAAATGAACGAATATAAAGTATGTTTCTTGTAATGATTTTAAGCATGGGTAAAAATAAAATGTCTTATGAAATTAATTTACAATGTTTATGTGTCTATATATTTCATTCATTTTATCAAATTATTACGCAATATCACTAATATATTAATAATATTGTTACTTACATGCTTCTAAATATGCGTTAAAATCAACTTGTCCCCTTCGAATGTTCGGATAATATAGATGTTCTTAATCATACGAATACAATGGTAATATGTGTGTTCTTAATCAGACGAATGCACGGGTAGTATGTGTATTCCTAAGCACGTGAATGCACATATAACATGTATATTCTTAATCATATGAATGCACAGATAACATCTGTAGTCTTAACCATGTAAATGCAGGATAACATATGTGTTTTTAACTATACAAATGCATATGTAACATATGTGTTCTTAACCATGCGACAAAAAATATTGTTCCGTGTACGTGTAAAAAACCCTACTATGGGGATAAATGAATAATTATTCAAATTTGAAATTGTCATTTATTTTTCTTATGTGTTTAAATAGACAAATACACCGATGACACATGTGTTCTTAAAAATGTGAATGTACAGATAACATGTGTTTTAACTATGCAGATGCATGGGTAACATGTGTGTTCTTAGTAATACAAATGTACTATTAAGATACATGTATATTCCAAATATATGAAGAAATCATGGAGATACACGAATATAAATAATTATATTAATCAGTATCTCACCAATAATTTTAGGCAATCCTCTTGATTCTAAAATAACCTATAATTTGATTTACTTGTGATAATTGAATTGATTCTTCTACTCCTATTCTCTTAAAAACAATTCTAAAACATACATAAATTATTACCATCGTAACATTTGATTTATATTTTCTTTGAATTATTTATGATTCCTTAATTTTAGGTAATTTCGTATGAATATAAATTTATAACATTGATTCTAAAATAACCCATAACAAATATGTATATTATAATACTAACACGTTCTATTAGGAAAATATGATTTTTAAGAATTTATTTGTATACAAATAATGTATATTAATCAATATCTCATCAATATCAAATGCTAAATTTAAGTGGGCACCATGCTACTTATATATAACTTTTTAAGAACTTGTCATGTTATAAATAAATGTGAATAGGGAGGAAGTTATGAGTTTTGCACTATGATTTATATTGATCACTATCTCACCAATATCTGTGTATATTTACATTTTGATATATTTTTGTGAGATTACGATTGGTAAAATATATTGACTATTAATATAGAAAATGCTTGTGTTGTGAGAACTCTCTTCCCATATTCTTTTTAATGTTTTCTGACGGTGATATTTGATATTTTTTTATGCAAGTATAATACTATAATTATACTAATTTGACTTCAATAGAATCAAGAGAGAGAGCTGTACAGTTATAATGCTATTTTTATTTTAATTGAGTAATTTTATATCTTCTTACTAAATCCTCATATTAATCATTATACTCACAAAAAGTGACATATGTCACAAAATGGTACTTTATTTATTAGTGGTTAGTTTACAAGCGACATATGTGTAGGAGAATTAGTAGGAGAATTTAGTAGGATGATATATCATTTTCCATTTTAATTATTAAGTGTATTATAATGATGACATTCATGAAAATGTGGAAGAAAAAAAACATTTTAATTTTGAGTGTATAATTTCTAAGTTATCATTGTTAACTTTAATTTATTATTATTTTTGTATATAAAGTAAATATATTTATACACTATCAATATATTATTCACATTGTTTATTTTAATTCAGATTTATCATTATTGTCTTTTCTAAAAAATTAATATAAATTAATGATGAAAAATATATTAACGGTATATATATCTTTATACACATAGTAATAGTTCATAGATATTAGATTCAAATTATTAAAATAAATATAATTTTTCAACCTTTATTTTTGGGTTTTGGTTCAGCAATAAAAACAGCTGAAATGAGTAGAGGTCCTCACATAACTTTGCACACAAAAAGATAATATAATTCAATTTCCCTTTTCTTCTTTCTCCAAATCAAATCACAACAAACCTAACTCTCTCTTCTCTCTTCTTTCTTCTTTCTTCTTTCTTCTTTCTTCTTTCTTCTTTCTTCTTTCATACGATCCATTTCCAGATTCCCTTGCAAATTGATGATTGCTTCATTCATGTAATCTCTTTTTCTCATCTAATCTATCGCCTTTCAATTCTTTTGTATAGAAATCGCAACTGTTAATTCCTCTTCTTTTAATTTTTGTGTGTACTCTAATACTGATTCATTATCTAATTCACTTGTATCTTGTAGTTTCACTCTTAAATTTGTTGTATTTAATTGTTCTTTCTTTTATTCTTATATTAACATTAAGTCTATGTCTAATTTATAAAATCTTGATATAATGGACAATTTCAGATCATACTTAAGTGTTTGTGATTGAGGGTTTTATTCTGTTCTTTTAAAACGATGGAGAATCTTCCTGTTGAAGTGATTGGTAATATACTATCTCATCTCGGGTCAGCTCGAGATGTTGTCATTGCTTCAGTAACTTGCAAGAAATGGAGGGAAGCGTGGCGAAGCCACCTTCAAACGCTTTCGTTTAATTCATCTGATTGGTCCATGTATCATGAATTAACCCCGAATCGGTTGGAAATACTTATCACTCAAACTATCCTTCAAACCCGGGCGCTGCAGTGCTTGAAAATTTCCATGGATGATGTGCACGAGTTTTCTGCTTCCCCGGTTATTGCTTGGCTTATGTATACTAGGGGTTCATTGCGACAATTACATTACAATGTAAGGACAACCCCGAATTTCAATATATTTGAAAAGTGTGGGAGGCAAAAGTTGGAAGTGTTGGTATTGGCTCGCAATTCTATCTCGGGCGTGGAACCTAGTTATCAGAAATTTCCTTGCTTGAAGTCGCTCTCATTGAGTTGTGTTAGCATTTCGGCATTGGATTTGAGTCTTCTGCTCTCTGTTTGTCCAAGGCTTGAAGCCTTGTCTATGATTAGTCCGGAAATTGCCGTGTCAGATTCGCACGCTTCCATGGAGCTTAGCAGCTCTTCTTTGAAGGATTTCTATGTTGAGTCATTTGGTTTAGACAAATTTGTATTAGAGGCAGATTTGCTCGAGAATCTTCATCTTAAAGATTGTACCTTTGAGGTCTTTGAATTGATTGGCAAGGGAACACTGAAAGTGTTGAAGGTTGATGATTTGAGTGTTATCCATCTTGATATTGGGGAGAGTGCGGAGAACCTGGAGATTGTTGATGTTAGTAACTTCACAATTATGTGGCCAAAATTTTATCATATGATCTCAAAAGCATCAAATTTACATAGGCTTCGACTATGGGGTGTTGTTTTCGATGATGAGGATGAGGTTTTGGACTTGGAAACAATTTCTGTTTGTTTTCCTCGATTGACACACCTGTCCTTAAGTTATGATTTAAGGGATGGAGTGCTCAATTATGGCTTACAGGGTTTGTCTCTTTTGGTGAATGTGACAGTGTTAGAACTTGGATGGACTTCTATTAGTGATCTTTTCTCGGAGTGGGTAGCTGGACTTTTGGAAAGATGTCCCAATTTAAAAGAATTGATCATTTATGGGTTTGTTTCAGATGTTAAAACACATGAAGAGTGCCAAGTTTTTGCCAAGTTTACTGAATTCATTATTCAACTTGGAAGAAAATATATGCATGTAAAGGTTGAGTTTGAATATGAGTAGTGACTTCTTTGTAGTTGTTCATGCTTGTAAAAAAATTATCATTCTGCAACAAGGTACTTCTGTATCCTATGAATTTTGTTGTTTCTCGTTGTTCATTTCCTGAAGTGTGAAGGCAGAAGAGTTCATTGTGGAATGATTAATTTTTTTGTGTAAAACAAATTTTGTTTTCTATATTAGTATCTTAACCCCATATGACCATGACATCCCCTTTCTTTTTGTAGTTTGTTATTTTATGGGAAAGGGGAGTGGTGTGTGCTATGAATAGAAGGTTTTTCTTTTTACTGCCCTACTGTAACTATTATATTGTCCTAGAGTGGTAACTTTTACATGCATGGGTTTTCCTGTATTGAGTTTTTGTTGTGTTCCTTTTGTATTCCCTTTGAAGTTTTATTGTTGTTTAAGTAGCTCGTAACAATGACACGAAATAATACTTACTGGTCGAGTTATGATCAAATTGCTCTCTTTAAGACGTTTCATGGCACTACCTAAATTGTGTTAGCAGAATATCAACCACGCCGTCCCCATGACAAAATAGTCTAATTCTCTGTTGTTGATTTATTACTGCATTACAAGAATCGATCTCAAATACATCCACAATATGGCTATCAGTGTCAATTCTCGAAATACCCACAATATGACTATCAGTGTCAATTCTCGAAATACCCACAATATGGCTATCAATGTCAATTCTCAAAATACCCACAATATGACTACCAATGCCAATTTTTTCCCCACAATCTCACTACGTCAGTTTTCGAAATTCTCATAATATGGTTGTCTATGCCAATTCTTAGTGTCACGAAAAGAAATGGGAGAAAGTAGGCCGAAAATGTGTGGGCATAGATTTTGAGGGAGAAAGAAGAAGTCGAGTTGAAGAGATACTAAACTTGGGGTGAAGAATTACAAAGGGAGGAAATATCTATTTATAGCCAGAGGCCTACCACTCCACCCTTATCCGACGGCCTAAATGAAAGATTGCCTACCACGCGACAATTCCATCCTACGGTTAGGAGAAGTCCCACCCATATTCTCCTCCACTAGCACCAGTTCCTTTCCATTACTCTCCATACTATCAAACTGTGTGCTGAGCGTGTCACACGTGTGTTGACTTGGTCAGCCACACGGTCCAAGCCCAAAGCCCAAAAATAAAATAAATAATAAATAATTTTATTTAAAAAGAATGTTGGTACCCGCCCAGACTGTATGGCGGTGGAGGTGATGGTGGTGCTCGCGTGTGTGAGAGGTTTTTCTCACCCACTCACAAAACCGGTTGTACCCCTTGACACATCCTAATGAGTGAATTTAAGACTTATAGCCTTTGAAACCACTTTATAGCCATCAAATTTCCAACATTTATGAATCCTACTCCACAACTTGTTTCCCCCCTGAATATGACAGTTTCAGTTTTAAGTAGTTAGCAATTGCATTGAATGGTTGACTGGTTGCTTATTCATGAAGTTGAATTTGTTTCACCAGTATGTATAGTCAAAGAGACCTTAATTAATCATGTTGCTTATATATGTGTTGTAAAAGAAAAACTAAAATTTTACTATACTATGGAAAACTAAAATCCTAGTTTTTCTTCTACACCAATAGTTTTTGTACCTGCTTCTATACAATTGGGTACTGAATAGTATATGATTAATTGGATACTATAGAGTGGATCACATAAACTGTACAACTGAATACTAATTTTATGTCTGCTTCTACCCACTCATGATGACTAACTACTAATCTTGAACTTATATAGACTTCTAATCACTTCAAAAGAAGAAGAAAAATACCCTCGGACATTGCGTGAAAAGTCCTCCATGAAGGTCACAAAGTACTGGGAACCTCCTAGAGATGGTTCATGAGTGCGTTCTTACATATCAATATAGTTTAGTGACATGATTGTGGATAATACTTGCACACATCAAATTTGCATTTGTTGAGATCCTCCAACAAACCTATGCACCACATTTCCATGGTGCTACACACCGAGGTGACCCAAACTCATGTGTCATAGTTTAGTGACATTATTATCTGAGTGTACAATTTTTTTTCCAGTAACACTACCTACAAATGTATTTCCTAACAATTTGTAACTTTCTCAACAGTGTTAATGTCTTTCATCATTGTCAGAACACCTTTGAATACTCATTGAGTGCCATTGTCCCCATCAACTCTATAGTTGAATTCTTTCTTCTATAGAGTCCCCGTAGAAATAAACTTCTTCAGATCAAGTTTGTGTCTAACTTCACATAATGTCTTAACAACACCATCATCATCCAATACAATGTTGATTTCTCCTATGCATAAAACTGCACATGGTTGTCGCACACACTTTTTCGGCCACGCGACCTATTGAGGAGTCGCCACTACGTCTTTTGCGGTTAAAACGTGGAAAACTCAAGTTGAACCCAAATTAGGATAAAATGGTCTTTCGATGCTAGAGTTTGAGTTCGGGAGTCGATTACAGATCGGAGAATGTATTAGCACCTCGTCTGCCCGTAATTAAACAGTACCCTAACTAATTGCATGAATTAAATACCCTTAATTTATTTAAACTAAATTGTTTAAAACAAAATATTTATTTTTTATTTTTGTGTCTGACAAGAGTTTATCTTGCTCCTATGTATCCCTAGGTGTAATAGGGAAATCAAGACTACGTAGTTCTGGTTTGAAAATTGTTTGTTGGTTTGATTAAAGTTATTAGAAATTTGTTTAATTAAAAGATATTAAAATTTTGGTTTGAATTTCATCGAAGTGGGACCAATAGACGACGAGTCAACATTGATTGTTTACCCTCTCCTCGCTTCGATAGATAGCAGAAGCAGTATAAGTGACCGCAACCGGTTCTCGGCTCGAAGTGAGGAGAAAGACACACACAAGCTGTAATCTCGCTATTGAATCCCAAAAATCATTAAAACACTTTTTTTAAAAAATAATCACTAAAACATTTTGTAATTAACTGAAATATTTTAAAAAAAAAGAGAATTAAATAATGAAGAGTCGACATTGATCGTTAACCATCTTCTCGATAAATAGCAGAGACAGTACAAGTGACCGCAACCGATTCTCGGCTCGAAGTAAGAAATAAGATACGACACGAATTGTAACCTCACTAAAAAAATTCATTTAAAATTCGTGATTCTATAGTTATTATTTTTATTATCAAGAGATGATTTTTTTGATTAGTTTTTTTATTTTAAAACACCAATTGTTAATATAATTTAGGATAATCTTAATAAAGAACATATAATTTAATAGTTCCACTTGAAACATTTGTTAACCCAAATACTTATTAAAACAGATAAAAAGTAATACAAAATTATAAGGAACAAAAAAAAAAAAGCGTAGTAGATTAGTTAAAATAAACAAAATAAAACAAAAAACAAAATAAAAAAAGATAACCTGGGGGGGTCGTTGCCAAAAAGAACTTGGAATGGGATTTGAAATCCCTAAGCTATGGCTTCCTTCTCCTCTACCCCATTCCTTCATCTTCTTTGTTCAAATGGCGGCGACACCGGAAGGAGTTCGAAGACATAAAATAAATCGTCCGAACCGACATGGCTCCTTCCTACACTGACTCGTGACGGTTTCCGAAGGTGGTGGTTGCGGTTCGAAATCGGTACAATCGAGAGGCAAAGGATCTCGGTAAGGACTCAAATCCTTCATTTGATACAATTTTATTCATTTTTTTATAACATGACTCAGTGACATACATATGAAAAATGGAATCGGGTATTCGTTTGTCCCCAAGAAAAATCAAAATTATTTGAGTGTTACCGTCATACATTCTTTTTGTTTATATTTCAATCAATATGGCTAAGTGTAGTTTTGTGCAAACCAGTAACAAGAAAATACATGTTTAAAACATATGAAATAAAAAGGATGCATTCATAGGATATGAGATGCCTTCATTGGATGTTTCTTAGTTTAATATAGTTTATGTTATCAGTATATGATGCACGAATTATTCGCCAATCGTCGCTTGATCTCCCTGCTTGATCTTTATCTGTGATACTTGTTATGGGATGGTTCTGTGAATGTAGTTACCCTCTTTGTGCCTGTGATCTGCTATAGTGTATAGCAACGATAGTGAATCCGATATGACTATGTGATATGATGTAATGGATAAGGAATGGATGTTTTCTGGATGTATGGTATTTGTGATTCTGATTGCGGAAAAATCCCTCTCTAATATGCGTATCTGTTTTGCTTGATAGGAGTGTGTATGGAATGTGGGTGTTCTTTGCCTATTATGTGATGTGTGTTGTGTTAGTCTGAAAAAAAGATCCCCTTTTATCTTCTTCTTGCTCTCCTTTTATAGCTGATTGTGTGTCTTTTTGGCTGCCAATTAAGAGTATGTAACTCTTCTGATTAATCCTTTTTACAATCAATTAAGAGAAGAAAAACCACCCATTGGTGATTGTGATTATAGCTGCTGAAACTGAAACCATTACTTTAGGCCTGATTGTTTTTTTGTGTGCCTGATTTAACCATAATTCACTTGGTGCTTGGCATTCCAACTAAGCTGTTATGTCCTCCTGATTGTTCCCCTCTTTTTTCCAATTTATTGCCATTCATGATGATATTTTTACAAGGTGTAACTGGCTGCCCTTTATTTCTCTGAATTAAACTCATAACTGCTCAATCATTTCTTTGTCTTTAGTGCTCTCCTAATGCTGCTCATGAAGGGTTGTCATTTATGCTGGTAGTATGAATGTATAACTGAATGGAAATTTCAATGATTCATGCTTTCATCATCAAGACACTTTCTTTCAACAAAAGTGGTGTTGCACTCGTGGTCAAAAATAGAAAAGAAGCAGAGTGATGTTATATTTTCCACTTACCTTGTAAAATTTGCTTACTCTTTTTTCAACATTATTTACTACCTAATGATTCACTATGTGAGTAATTCTGTCATGATGTGTATGTTACACAATTCCCTTTTCACCTATTTCTTGACACTTTATCCAACCTACATAGCTCGTAAGGACGTTATGCATAGAACATGATGTACAACTTATTAATCAAAAAAATGTTTTCATCCGTCACGTGCAAACTACATTATATTCACCATCCAAAAAACAGTAGTAATACCTTTTGAGGAAACATGAGCCATGGTTTAGAATCCCTTCGGCTATTTTGAAAATAATTCATTTTTGTTGTTGAGATAACTTTATTTTATAATTAGAGGCCGGACAAAATTGAGTGTTCACAATAGTTTATTCTTTTCCATATAAACAAATCCAAAATTGTATGAACATTATTTGGTAAACCATCCCTTGATCGGCGTTATGTGGTGGGAGTAAAATGTGTCAATTATCTACTCATATGTACTTTGGAGAACTACACACTGAATCACTACAAAGAGAAATCAAAGACTTAGAAGTCTAGAGGCAGCAAAGTTTCATCCCACTACCATAACACATTGAACTGTCCTGGGCTGACTAACTAATTGATTGTGGACGAAGAGATTCAAACAATAAAATATGACGATCCTTACTGGTCAATCGAGTCATATAAGAAATCATTGGTTGCTCTCTAGTCCGACCTTGATTTTGGGAAGATTGACAATGATCAATAGGACAGGGACAATCATCATTGTGATTGATTGAACAAGCACATGAAAAAGGCAAGGCCATACCATGTGGTACAAGAACGGGTAAATGATTGAACGACGAAGGTAAACCTACTTCATAGCACTACTAGACTGGTTGGCTAATGGTACAAGCTCACCTTATCCTTCACTTTATGAACCTCCTCTTCGAGTACGAGTTACTCCTTTTCAAATAATATAAATAGGTGAAGTTACCCATAAGTAGACGACATGCGTTCTTTCTACTCTCTCTAACACAAAACTACTTCCTATAAATATTGATCTAAGCATTAGAGTCTCTTTATGATATCCATCCAAAGCTTTCAAGGTTGATCATAACCTATTTCAACGTAAAGACCCTCATATCTACCATCTTTATCCAATATCAAAGAAGATGGTATAGACGATGGGATTACGATTTTAGTTTGGTTTGAAGATGGTACATTCATTATAATATTCAAGTTTTGGTTTGAAGTTGCCATTTTCTTGAAAGTCTATATAAAAGTTGATGGGATTGCTTGTTTCCCTCAATACGGTGTATGTGGGTCCGTTTGTGAATTGTATTTTGGATGAAAATAAATGGATAAGAAATGCTTCAGAGTCATTCCACGAGTTTATTTAAAGACTCACAAGCTTTTACTTTCCTTTACACTCTCTCCAAAACAAAACTCGCAAACTAATCAAAGTTACAAATAAGAATCTTTTGCAAAGTGAAAACCGGAAGCCGCAATGTCTGTTTCCAGTGGAAAAATGTACAGCATTCCCTGCGCATGGAAGCATACAAAGGCATCTCTAACTTGTGTAATCTTCATATATTTGAGATTCCAGTAAAATATATTTCCAATCAGGAATATTATGGGATGCTTTGCTCTATTCCAAGTACATCATTGCCTAAAGCATATTCTTGGCCCAAATATTGCCTCAACTAGGAATCTATGAGTGGAGATTTTCTATTCAACTATTTCTTTATCCCTCTATACCAAACCAATAGGCAATAAGGTCTTGACACCTAAATAAAATTTATATGTAATTTTATTTATCATCTTTCAAAAAGCAATAACATTAAGTGTCATGATTTTATTGGTTTGATATAAATGGATAGAGAAATAGTGATATAGAAGATCTCCACTCGGAATCTAGAGAGGTCGTCTCTTTTCAGTTAACAATGGTACTCTCCATTGACGATATATATATTTATTTTTAAAAACAAAAATGTAATTTTATTGTAATTAGAATGATAAATATGTTATTGAAAGTTGTGTTTTCCTTTATTTTTTTGATGAAGGACATGCCAAATGGAGATGATCCTAACTCCTTTTTAGTAATCATTCTGACAAAAAATCTATATTCTTGTTCAAAAACCAAACCACCATCCATACAACCTCCTTTTTTTGCTTGACTCAGCTGACCTATTTGTGATGAAACATGTTTTCAGATGGAAATTTGTATTTGGAAATTCTTTTGGATGAACAGAAATTATTAGTAAATATATTTTCATATGAACAAAATGGTAGACGTAAAGATAAGGCAATTACTAAAATTTCATAATGAGTACTTACCTCAGTAATGTTTATATGCACAGTAATTTGCTTATTTTCATACAGCGCTGCAGAGGAAATTGAAGTTACTATAATTTTGTTGCAAACTTTCATATACTTTGGCTTTTAAAATATTTCTCTTAACTTTTGATACAAACATTCATTGTTCACAAAATCATGCAGCGAAATTTTTTACACTTAAATGCTCTAAATTCATTGTTCACAAATAAAGAATCAAATATCATTAATGGAAAACAATTCCTTCTTAATAGGAAAAAACATGAGTTTTTAAACAATGACTTTGAACCTTGTGAAAACTTTACTAGTTTATATGTATGCATAAACTATTAATACCGAGATCTAAAACTTCATGTTTTTCACAATGGTAAGTAAAAGGAAGTGTATCATTCTCATTTACTTAATTTGAGAAGAAACCTTTATTAAGATGAACAAAATATTTCTCGCTCTTGACCCATTGGTTAATAATACATTATTGATGGAGAAAATGTACTTTTGTTTTGTTGGACATAGGGGACCACATCTTTAAGGAGTCTGGCTCCTTTCCATTACCGGAGAGTCAATACATCTTAAGATTGCGACACGTGTCAAGGACAAAAATCAATGGATATGATTTTACAGAAAAAAATGAATACATTTTTTATTTTTAATTAAAAAACATAAAAAATCTCTAAATCCCTAAATCTCTTCCTCATTATCCCATTTCTCTTCTCTCTTTTTCAATGTAAAACCTCTCTTCTCCATGGAAAATGTTTTCCCATTTCTCTTCTCCTTCTCTACATATCCTTTAAAAGCCACATCTTAAACACCCACCATGTAAATCACCCAAAACAAATGTAGGGTTATGTTTATATAATTATACTTATTTGGACCTCCATTACTTTGACAAAATTAATCTCAATCAAACACATTTCAATTGTAGACTCCATAAGATTCGTTCTACTTCTCAATCTAATCCATGAATGAATGAATTGATGTTTATAGTTATGAGGAAATCATATATTAATAAAAATGTAGAAACAATGTAAATTTGGCTTTGTTCATTGATATTAATGTGAAAGCAGAGGAATTGAAGGATATAAGATGCACAGGGAGGGTTAGAAATGGGATAATGAGGAAAAAATTTAGAGACTTTTTATGTTTTTTAATTAAAAAAATGTATTCATTTTTCCTGTAAAATCATAACCGTTGATTTTTGTCTTTGCCACATGTCGCAATCTTAAAAGGTACTGATCCCTCCAATAATGGAAAGGAACTGGACTCATCTTTAAGTATAAGGAAATGACAATATGTTTTCTTATAGTAGGATGCTCTCTATTAAAGGAGAGAGAAGTGATGTGTAAAACAATGTAAAAAAGAAAATGAAAAGACAATTATGTCATTTTATTTAAACATATAATGACACTTTTATCCTTAAATTAAGTATAAAAATATTATTTACCTCTCCATTAATAGAAAGAATCCACATTCTTTTCCTTCATAGGTTACTTTTCAAATAGTTAAATCATTTCAATAACCTTTGAGTAAGATGACTTTTTAATTAATGACTTCATTTCACATAACCTTACATAACATGATTTTTCAAATAATCATCTCATTTTACTTATTATTTATTTGATTCCATTTGATTAATCATAGAGAAATAATATCATAAAGGATGTTTCTTCCTGGCTGATGAATATAATTTAACTATTTTAACCATTAAACGATTTTATAAGCCATAATTGTTAGACACTATTCAAAAAGGACCACCTTTCCTAACAACAAGTGACAAATAATCACGTCACCAATGCGTGCATTAAAACTCATCATTTTGATTGTGCTAATTCTATAGCATGCCTTCCTTCACAGACAAGCAAAGCAATTGAGAAGAGTACCATAATATCTATGAATACATGGAATGATTATATGACATGAAGGTATACTCATAAAGCTATTAAAGATGTTCAATAAATAAAAATTGAAGGTAACTTATCGTCTTTAAAAAATGAGTTTGTAATATTTGAAAGCTACTTTTGATAAAGCTACTTCAAGTGGTGTTTAGAAAGTTAAAGTAACTTTCAATAATCCGCTTTCCAATTTTGGCCTTCAATCTTTTAACAAATTATATTACATACCCCTCAATTAAACTAGTAGTCCCCTCTAATCCTGTAATTTCCCAGTGATTATCATTTCATGTATGTTACACAATTTATAGGGTTTTATACGGAACAAATGACCCTTTTGTGATGGATGAATTATTTTCCACTTGACTTTTTTGTTAGTTATACATTATTTTTGTATTTGATTGTTAGATGTATGTATGAATCATATTACATCTTTTAACGATACATAGTGTCAATGGTGGAAGAATATCATTAACTTATGTAACTTAATTGCATTTTTGGAAAAAAAATATTAAAATAAAAAACAAATAAATAAAATATTACATATCCAATTATAAAATATAAAATAAATGATTATTTTAAATTATATGTATTTAATTACTTCAATTAATATATATATAAAAAAATGTATGTCATTTTTAATTATTTTTTAAATTTCAGCTAACTATTATAAAGCTCATTTTGACAAATAGTTTTAATTTAATAAGTTATCTTTATAACTAAAATCTTCAAACTACCTTCACAACTACAAACTCATAATTTCAAACTAATTTTTCTAACTAATTTTTCAAAATATAGTCGAAATGAATTGTTTCCCAATAAACCAACATCATAACATGTTAGTGGTGCAGGCACAGTTTATATTTCCCAATGAATTCAAACAGAGATTCTTAATTAATCATTAAAATAAAGAAGTATGCTTAATGTCACCACCGCTCTATACAAGGCGTGATTTAACTTATGATTTAGTCACTTTTAAATTCTAATTATTCAGAATAAAAGAGCAATAAAATAATAAAGAAAATAGGGAGAATAAATAATATCATAAGAAATTGGGAGGGATCCACTTAAGGATGGTAATGGGTCTAGATGGGTCCGGGTAGTACACTATTCAGTCCCACCTCGTTCTATCATTTTGGGACCCAGACCCGCACCAAACCCAGGAAGATACCCGTCGGGTCTACTACCCGTGGGTCAATGGGTACCCATCGGATCTACGGGTACCCAAAAATTCACATAATATTTAAAAAATTGAAAAAAGTTATAAATTGTAAAAAATTATAATCCGACTTATGGGAATAAAAAAAGAAACAAATGATAAAAAATTATAAAACATAAATAAGACATAAGTCACAACTTTAAATTGTATTCGAATACAATTTTTTTACTAAGAGCATAATTTAAAATAAGACAATAACACATCAAATGTCTAGAATCCCTCCATCAACAACACATGTATCAATTGGTTCCTGCAAAATAAAAACATACAATTTAAAGATATAACAATGAACTTTATAGATAAGAACATCAATAAATTTACTAACATTATCATCATCGATATCATCTAGTATAGTATTTGTAATAAAATTGAAGTGTTGAGTATTAAATTGATTTGCATTTGTTTCCACATTCATAGGGCTGAATTTGACTCCCCTCATTTGATGGAATTTCCATAATAGAGTCTTCTTGCATATGATTAGAGTCTTGTGGGTTAAACATTCTACATATAACAATAACAAAGTTTAGTAACATAATGGAAATAAACATTGATTATTGATAACATTTGTTGATTATAAAAGATAAAATAAAGTCATATAACAGAATCATATTACTAAATATTGATTAGTAATAACATATGTAGATTATAAAAGATAAAAAAGTCATACTTAGATATAAAGTAATGAAGTTATATTACTAAATATTGTCAACAAAGATTAAAAAAGAATGGGAATAAAGTTCAAGCAATTCATATGCAGTCACAACAGAGATTTATTACTAAATTTTGCTTCTGGAGAGTGAGAAAACTGATATCATATTACTAAATATTACTAAAAAATATCATATTGATTATTAAGAGAGTCATATGCATATATATATATATATATAAACAGTGAGAAACATGCATTTTAGGTGTACATTTGTCTCAAATTCTCAGTGTTTCATTATAGAGAATAAGAATATTAGTATAATTTAAACCCTTAAAAAATTTATTGATATATAAAGTTGAAGAATACTAACCTCTAATTACTTATAACGCTGGATAGAGAATGAGTGGTGAAGAGGGAGTGAGACTCTGGTGGAGACAGGAGAATAAAGAAAACAAGGGAATTAAGATTTAGGGAGGAAGAGTATCTATTAGGGTTAGAAATTAGAAAATAAGGAAATTGTGTAATGTTTATATATATATATAGGGGAGAGATCCATTTACTCCAAGAGTAAGTGGAAAAAACTTACTTCACATCTTAGCCATCAAATTTTAGAAAATTCAATGGTTTGAATGTATTCACCAATTCAAACTATTGGATTTCCCAAGAATTAATTATCATGATGTAGAGTAAGTTTTTTCCACTTACTCCAAGAGTAAGTGGATCTCTCCCCATATATATATGAGGAGATGAGGAAAACAAAGAAAATAAAGGAATTAGGATTAAGAGAGGAAGAGTAAGTGTCACTATTAGAAATTAGAAAATAAGGAAATTAAGTTATGTTTATATATATATATATATATATAAGAACGAGTCTGAGTTCCAGCGGGTCTGAGTACCACATTATCCAGACCTGCCTCATTCAACAGCGGATCTGAAAAATACCCAGCTCCAAATACCAACGGGTCCAAAATAAAGACCCGAACAATACCCATTGCGGGTATTTTTTGCGGGTACCCACGGATCCGGGTACCCATTGTCATCCTTAGATGAACTTACTCCAAGAGTAAGTGGAAGAAACTCACTCCACATCTTAGCCATCCAATTTTAGAAAATCCAATTGTTTAGATGTACTCACCAATTTAAACCATTGGATTTCCCAAAAATGAATGATCATGATGTGGAGTAGGTTTTTTCACTTACTCTTGGAGTAAGTGGATCCCTCCCCTAAGAAATTTGCTAATGATGTTTGATCAATTTGTGCTTATATAGCATTGAACAATTACCCTAACCCTTTACATTCATCCATAGATTATATTGTTGTTTTGTAGAGAAAAAGTCTAATCCACTATAAGTCATTTGCACAACACTAATAAATTTACTTCTAACAAAATCTTAATCAATTTAAACAAAGTTGTACATATAATATGGTGAAGAATGCACTTGTAATAATAGTTGACAATTACCTCTAATGATATTATCTTTACATTTTGAATTATCTGTCTCTTCATTATCATAATTGATCAATGTATGTTACTTGGAAAAAGATTCTCTCCATTACGGGAGAGAGAAGTTCTTTTATTTATGTTATTGAAATATAATTTCATCAAAAATAAAAAGTATAAAAATGACATTGCATCTTACATTTTTTTTAGTTTTTTTTTGCATCTTACTCATGTTACTTCTATATAAGCCAGCTCAAGTCACACTCATTGCTCAAAAATATATAGGTAGACACTGAAAACAAAAGAAATGAGGCAAATACAAAAGAGAGAAATGCTTTCACAAAACACCCTTTTGCTTTTGCTTGCTATTTTCCCCTTGTCCTTTAGCATCACATTGGCCTCTGACCCTGATCCAGTTCAAGACTTCTGCATACCAAACCCAAAGTTTGGTTCCATAAGAACAATTCATGGCATGCATACCATTCTCCCATGCAAGAATTCCTCTGAGACAAACACCGAAGACTTTGTTTTCTCCGGCGCCAAAGCGGCCGGAAACTTCTCCAATACTGGCCTAGCAGTGATATCTGCAAGCCCTAACAATTTTCCTGGCCTTAACACTTTAGGTATGTCCTTTGCTAGGGCAGATATAAAAGTTGGGGGCATCAATCCACCACATTTTCACCCAAGAGCTACAGAACTAGTTCATGTGGTTAAGGGGAAAGTGTATTCAGGTTTTGTTGATTCTAACAATAAGGTTTTCTCTACAATACTGGAAGAAGGAGAGGTCATGGTTTTTCCAAGAGGTCTTGTACATTTCCTTATGAACATTGGTGATAAACCTGCTACACTATTTGGAAGTTTCAATAGCCAAAACCCTGGCCTTCAAAAGATACCATCTACTTTGTTTGGCTCAGGGATTGATGAGGAGCTTTTAGAGAAGGCTTTTGGATTGTCTTCTAAGCAGATTGGAGCTTTGAGAAAAAAGTTTGATCCCAAAAAAACTAGTTAGATTACTAACAGAAGGTAAGTTTGTTGAACGTCTATTATGTTTGAGATTTTGAGTCTTATATTTGGGGTTTAAGTTTTCTTGCTTCTTTCTTTAAATTTGAAGAGTTTTCACTCTCCTCATCTTTGTTTTTTTTTTGCTTTGTGTCATTATATTGTAATTATACAATCCTCTATCTATCTCTCTCTCTATATAGGTGTTGAATCAGTATTGTAACAAATTTTCCACTAAAATAATATGATGCAATTATAATATTGTGGTGTGAAATTGGAAAATGTGGATATATATATATATAGGTGTTGAATGAGTATGGTAACAAATGATATATCCTTCCCACTACATCTTTATATTAATCCTCCTACCAACAAAAAAGTGACATATGTTATTTGTAAATCAATCACTAATAAATAAAAATAAAGTATCACTTTGTGACATGTCATTTTTGTTGTGAATAAGAGGATTATTAGGAGGATTAATATGAGGATTTATTAGGACAATAAATGATTTTCCTTTTTAATTATTAAAGTCACACCGAAAAATAAAAAGAATAAAAAGGATCTGTTATTATGGCTATGCTTTCAAAGTGAATGTCATCAGAAGGAAATACATCAAAAGTAAATGAAAAGAATAATATGATGTGATACTTCTATCCTTTAAAATATAATGATATAACATTTATATCCTTAAAATTAAGAGTAAAGTCAACAACTTCCATCTTCATTAACGAGAGATGGCTCATGCTTTCAAGGCATTTTTAGATGTTAAGAAAATAAGAAGGGAAAAAGATCCGATAGAATTTTTTCCCCTTTTACTTGGTATAACCGTAATCTCATCAAAAATAAAAAGGATGAAAATGACATTTTATCTTTTATTTTCTTTATATTTTTCGGGTACTATCCTTATCATTAATGAATATGAGAAGATCGTGATAGTGATAGTGATGATTGATTATTGATAAAATGCGTGGCAACCTAACATGCGGAAACTAATCCTCCCAATACTCTAACATACTAAAATGTCATCATAGAGAAAGAAATGATATCAAGCGTAAGGCATTTGGAGAATTCAGAAAGCATATGTGTGCCCAAGTCATGTTCTTTCAAGCTTAAAAATAGTTTTTAATTTTTTTACGTTATTTTATATTTATACATTAGTAAAACCAATTGGTACGTGTCATATACAATTAAGCTTAATCTCAAGCTTAAAATAGTTTTTAATTTTGTTACATTAGTACGTGTCATATACAAGGTTAATCTCAAGATATCTTTTTGTCGAGGAACAGTTCATACGGAACCGAACCAACTCTATTTTTATTAAAAGCTCCTCTTGTTATTTAACATGATAAATTTGATTCATGAATCAATAGAATTTAACATTTATTAAAAAATGAGATTAAACAAGTTGAACTTGAGTCATGTATAGTTAGTTATATATAATCAGTCAAAATTTAATTATTAGATTTATAAGCTGACTCGATTATCTATATTTATAGATACACGAGATTGACTCAAATGAGTTTGTTAAATAAACATGATAAACTTAATTCATAAATCAAAAGAGTTTAACATTAACTAAAAATTGAGCTTGTTAAATAAAAAAGTCGAATTTGAGTCCATATAGTTAGTTATATATAATGAGTTGAACTTGAGGTAAAAATTAGTTTTGAAATACATAAGCTGACTTGATTATGTATATACACACATGAGATTGACCCAAGTGAAAACTATTCTCATATAAAATTTGTGATAATAGTAAATCAAGAGTCATTCAATCATGTTTGATGGTTAAAATGAAAAGTTAGTTAATAGTAACATGATCACTTAAACTAAACAAATCATATGACTTTATCTTTTAATGTTGATAATTCAAGTAAGATTTAATGGTACAAAATAGTTGTTATAATTTCTCACATCAATAATTGTCACATGATTCACTTTTTATACTATAGATACGTATACATGTAGACAATCTTTACTACATTATCTTTAATATAGCCACATATTTTATTAAAAAATTCACAAACTTTATCTAATGTTTATGTACAATCCACTAACACCATGTAGGCCTTTAAATATATGCTTATGAACGGTACAAATTTGACTTCCTTAACCTGCTTGAAAGTTCTTGAACATTAATCAAACCAAACTTTAGCTAAAAAATAATAATTTCACTCAGTTCGAAATTCGGTTTGAGCTAAATTCCACTTGATTCATTTTTCATTCATATTTAAAAAGAGTAAGACTCCTCTCCATTAATGGAGAGACAAGTACCCAAAAATATCAAAGAAATTGAAAGATGCAATGTCACTTTTGTCCTTCCTACTTAAAAGAAGATTACACATTTATCCTTATAATACACATTAAAAATTCATTTGTCTCTCCATTAATGGAGATAAGTCCTACTCAGTATTAGGTGTTAACTTCCTTATGAGGGATATCCTATATTTATAATGAAAATGAGCATATAACTGACTAATACTCAACCAGAAAATGAGGGATATCTTTTTATTCATATTCCCATATTAAATTAACACTTTTTGTTCTGAGTCATGATTCTAAAGGCTTTCCTAAAAAGTAGTAATTTTTAATAGAAGCCCTTGTCATATAACTTACTGATACTCAATAAGTTGTGATTGAGTCCCTCAATATATAGAACTCCTTCTATGATTGTAGAAGGTGGCTTTCCAACATGACTCACTCCAAGAAGTCTACCTCTATTGTTGTCCCCATACGTGATAAAGCATTTGTCCAGTGGAGTCAGGATATAGTACTTGCTTATTTACTGGTCATGTGATTTGAGCAGCCACTATCTAAATACCAAAGATCATTGGCGACTCCCATGCATTCGAACAAAACATGTTAAGTTTTATTAGGCACCCAATTTGACATGGATCCTAATAGGTTAGCACCTTTCTCTAACAATTTATATCGGCCTGAAGGTACACCATATTTTCTAATAATGCAAGTACTTGCTATGTAGCCATAATTTTTATAGTTAAAGCAAATGGTTTGATGCTTAAGTATTCTAGGTTTATTCTTATGACATTTAGAATCATGAATACTTTGTTCTTGAAAATTTATTTTTATTGAGACATCCTTTTTATTAGATGTGTGGCTATTTGAATAGTCGAGACCTCTTCGGTCTATAAAATGCCTATGCACTCTTAAAATTTTATCTAAATTATTGCTACTCTTCTTTAAACCATTAAGTTCATGATTTAACGCTAAAACTTTATTTTAAGAGCAAGATAGTTTGGACATGAAGAATAAGAAGAAGATTTGTTTCTAAAATTGTCTAAGTCCTTTTCAAAGTGAGATTTCGTTTTTCTAAAACAGTAAAATCATTTTTCTATTTTGAAAATAGTTTTAACAATTTAATATATTCACTAGGTAACTCATTAAAAACATCTTGAAGTTCAGAATAGGAAGGCTTATCTAAGAGTTCAGATTCACTTACCTTTTCATCATCAGAATGATGAGATGCCATTAAGTATAGGTGTGCTCGCTCTTCAATTTCAGGCTTTGAATTGGAGTTTGTGTCATTATCTCCCCAAAAAATATAGCTCTCCTTTCAGCCTTCTTTACAACCTTTCCTTTGAAGAGAATTTTCTTCAATGTAGGACAATTTGCCTTTATGTGGCCTAGTTTCCCACACTCGAAACAAGTGAATGTATGACCAGATGTTGAAGATCCGTTGCTTCTTATGAATTTCTTTGATGGACCTGATTTGCTTGCCTTGTTTCTCTTGAGAAACTTACTAAATTTTTTTACGAACAAACTCATGTCCTCCATGCCTTCTTTTAATGAATAATAATCAAAGGTCTCACACATATTTGCCTTTTTATTTTAGTGATATACTCTTCTTCTTCTCTTGTTCTTCATGACGCTCGAGTTGGCTTAAATCCAACTCTTGTTCATCCAATTTTCCAAAAAAAAGCATCCAACGACATTTTGGATAGTCTTTTCTTTTGTGTGATGGATGGCATTTTAGGTTGCCAAGTTCTAGTAAGTGACCTAAGAACATTAAGGTTATAAACTTTATAGAATTTTTCGCAACTTTGAAAAATGAGAGCATAATGCAGCGGTAATAAAGTTACAAAAAATAAAAGTACAGAAATTGTAAACATAAAGAGTAAAGAGAAGAGTAGAGATACACAAGGATTTTATATTGGTTCACATTCTTGTCCATCGAAGGCTACATCCAGTCCTCTTGTCACACAAGATATTTTCACCGATTTTATGAATTGTAACTACAAATCTCACCTCAAGATTATGAGTATAATACACACTCACCAAAATCTCACAGCTTAGAATAACACCCTTCTAAGTACCACTCTTCTCCTTTCCACCACACCCTATGGTGAAAAGTTTACAGCAAAAATATAAATATAACTAAGGCAAAGATTGTTTTGAAGATATAACAATTCTAGACTTGCAATCCTTATGGTCTTTCAATGTGAATGAAGGTTAATATGTGTTCCTAACACGCACAACGGAAAATAATAGATCTATTTTGTGTTGAAATATGCATACCAGGTAACATTGAGTCAAAAAACTTTTATAAAAAATACATTGAGAGACTGTGATGGTTTCAGAAAACTTCTCCTTCAAAAGTATGAAAGTTATACACACTATCATGGAGAATTTTTGCACACTCCTATTTAGGTAAGTTATGGTTTTGTGGCATTTATTTCCAAAATAAAATAACCACGCAATCTCATATTGATTTTATCACATAGTAACCACTACCTTATTTTTCTCCTTTTTGGTTTTGTTATTTTTATTTTTCAAACGTTTAAATCAATCAATGATCTTATCAAATTTATTAATTTAAACATAGATTTGAAAATATATTAATTAAGTGTCACTTAATTATATTAGAGATGACTGAATAATATCATTTGTATTTTTTGTGCTAGCATAAAATACAATAACATTTCACTTAAAAGAAAACTTATTAAATTAAACTATTTAATTTAATCCATAACATTTTCTCGTCCAACAAAAAACAGAACACTCATTAGTGTGTGACCTCGTAGGTTCATTACTAAACCGGTAGTAAATTAACTCATTAACTTACTAATAAAAGTTGGCGTCTAGCAACACTCCTTAACGACCAGATAGAAATGAAGTAACATCTTTTACTTTTAGAACAATTAGAAGATTAATATAATATTTTCTTCTATCTTTACAACATTATATTAACTCTAGAATATGGTATGTTTCTCAAATTCCAATAAGTTAACGCATAATGAATGACTTAAGAAACTCATTTCTTCATTCATTCAATTCCCATTGGTCAATGTCTTTATTTCTATAGAGCTCAAACTCATTACCATGAGTTGATGGATTCTTTCTTGATTAATAATTAATCGTACAAGAATATGCTTATACATAATAATCATTCAACTAACATCATAAGACATTAGGTGTCCGATATCAAAATATAATAAATAACTTGTTAATTATTATGATAAACTCAAGTCTAAGGAAAATATATATTTCTTCATAAGAATTTCTTATTGATAATTCAACGGTAATATATTAAGCATTTGGAATTCTCATTTGAGTCAGTTCAATGGTCATATCTCTATATACACCATTTATATGTGAAATTTAATAAATGATATATGTTAATCTTTATCTAATAAAGACTACTACACATATATTTATCTATCTGAATTAATAATCTCCTAATAATAACTCTATAATTTTAATCAATGACATTTCATATTAATTATTTCAACAAACAAAGAATATGATAACAATATAATAATAAATACAACTTTATTATTATAAACATGACAGATTGTTTCTTGGGCATACCTTATATCCTAACAATGAATAAAACACAATGCTTTTAGTGTTTTAAAGTATGAAAACTTAGAAGAACGCTTGACATCAACATCAGAAAATTATGAAAGTTTAATCTCAAAGTTGCATGAACAAAGTGTGAGAAATTTGTGTGAAAGTTGTATGATTGAATGTGTTTCGAAATAGGAGTTTTAGTGCCTTTAAATAGGCTTCCAACCAGCTATTATACCCCAAGGTGAATGTACAAGACATTTGGAATGAAACCTATTCATTTTGGATGAAAGATGTTCAATTTGGATTTGAAAATCTGATGTAACAACTCTTAGTAATCGATTAGTGCACTGGGTAGCTGATTACCCGAACATTCTGTCCAACTGAGTAATTGGTTACTCCTTTGAGTAATCGCTTACTCTACGTTAATTTTGTTGGGTAAGCTATTAATTAGTGTCAGTAACTTGTTACTTAGTTCAAGTAACCTGTTACTCAGGTCCAGTAATCCGTTACTCAGGTCAAGTAACTCGTTACTTAGCTTTTTGAAAATTAATTTCATTTGAATCTAAGTTTCAATATGATTTTAAAAAGGTTTTCACTTGAGCATTATGACTATTCATAAATAAAATAATTTTAGGATAGTAGCACCTATATTAAAAGTATCTAAAATATTGATCTTAAAAACTTGTCTTCTATGTTTTCTTCCTTTCTTTTTGTTGATTTTGGTGTCATCATCATAACCGTGTCAAGATTATGAGCAAAATATTTTTCATGCTATATAAGTTTGGTCTGTTTAAGGCAAAGTCTGGTCTAGCCTATTTCCTTCCTTACGTGGAGGGAAGAGAAATTTGCTTTTTAATTAATAATAAGTTACTAAAGTAACCCTTATGTTAATAAAATTAGAGTTAATTATACTGACACCCCCTGAGTTTTAGTGAAATTACATAAATCGGACCTCCCCTTTTTGTCCTTACACGAACCACCCCTCCTCTTACAAAAATCACCCTTAATTTTATACATATATTATACTGACCACCCCTAATGAGATATAAGTGTAATATTTTAAACAAAAAACGTGTGGTGAATGTAATTATATATTGTATAGACAATTCCAAATAGTACAAAATTGTGTGTCTTTTTATTATTTTTGTTTCATTACGCAATTAACAATTCTAGTGAAATGTTTATATAACATTTATACCATTGTTATAAATTGTGGGCCGCATCACCTGATGCGGCAGCAATATAGCGGTTGCGGTGACCGCCGTAACCGCACCCCACTGCAATTGCGGTGTGATTCCAAATCACAACAATGTGGCCGCATCGGGCTGCAACGCAACCACATTGGACCGAATTTGGACCGCATCAGGCCACATCAGATTCAAAAATATTATTTTAATCACAAAATAATTCATACCACAACGACAACAATCCGCATCACAATAGCCGCAATAACCGCAATCGCAGTAACTGCAACCGTTACTGCAATCGCGACCGCAACCGTAGTTTAAAATATTGTTTTATACTATTTTGTAATGAACCAAATAATGAAGATGTATTGACTATTATATTATTTGGATTTGTCTACACGATATACAATATTTTGTTTAACTTAATTACGCACATAACATGTTTTTTTTTAAATATTATACTTATATCTCAATAGGGGTGGTCAGTGTAATATATATATAAAATTAGGGGTGATTCGTATAAAAAGGAGGGGTAGTTCGTGTAAGGGAAAAAAAGGGAGAGATGATTTGTATAATTTCACTAAAACTAATAGGGTGTTAGTGTAATTAACACATAAAATTAAAGAGAGTTTTTTATCCAACATAATTAGGTGCATCATGCTAATTTGTTCCTTCACAAACCCCTTATCTATTTTCTTATTTATTATTTCAAATTTACTTTTGATTGATAACACAATAGCTCTTATATATTTCCTTTTTCTTCTTGTATGATATATTATTGTTTAGCTACCTAATTTTAGTGGTTTGTTGTTTTAGCTCCAACAGACTAGCTTATTTACTTTGGTTTATTATGTATAACTAGCAAGTTACCCGTGCATTTGCACGAACGATATTTTTTTGATGTATGATTAAGAACACATATTACTTGTGCATTCATATGGTTAAGAACACACACGTTATTTGTGTGTTTGCATGGTTAAAACACACATGTTACATGTGCATTAATAAACACATGTTAGTTGTACACTTTTATACTTTTTTTGATTGATTTTCATACTCTATATTCTATATATTTGGTTAACTAATAAATATAATAAAAACTTATATTGATCATTCTTAATATAGACGTACATATGGACATCTTGTTTAATTTTATGATTTATTCTGATTATTTCTTAATATAACTTGTTTATAATTTCTTTTATTTAAATGATATTATTTTTTATTAGTTGTTAGTATAATTGGTTTACTACTTCATATTTTTTTAAAGTATACAAAGGGAGAAATTGTAATTAATTACTTAGTTTTTTCCATGAAATTGGCCACAATGTTTACATTTAAATGGCCTAATAAGCCTACTTTTAACTAGGCTAATCTAACTCTAATAATTAAATTATATATTTTATATATTTTTATTTTAAAAATACACATATATATATATATATATTAATATATATATATATATTAATATTACTTATATTAAAATAATATAGGCTGACATGTTAGGTTTAATAGACCTTTTAAATGCCCTAAAATTTGACCTGTTAAGCTGAATAGACTTTTTAAAATGTCTGAAATGACATGTTCATGTAAAAAGTATGATCTAACCCAGTATGTTATAAGTCAATAATATGTCACTAATAGGCGGTTTGACATATTTACATTCTTAATTGCGAAGCTGAGCTACACTATAAAATTGAGTGAAGGGTGAGACTCTCTTAAGTAGAATCTTATACGAGTTGATCCACCACAACTCACTTAAAGTGGGCTTGGATTACAGTATTGTATAGATAAATTATAATTGAACTTTCTAGCCCAACTCAATCTAGCTTGTGTCCTATGTGGGTAGCTCGATCTCGTTAGAATATATGATGTGATTATGAGAATTGTGAAGTTTGAGTTCTCTAATATACAATAATTATTTTACACTCCACCTATCACTTTTATATTCTAAATATTTTAATTAAAATTTCTATGTCATATTTTTATTAATTATAGGCTACAATCTCATCATTGTTACATTCAAGGTATTGAAATAATATTTTTTAAGAGTCTTACATATTAGTATTAGTTTTATGTTTATCATCTATCCTGCTACTTAAGAACATCTTTCACTACGAATTTTTATTCCTATCATTGCTCATAAATGTTTCCATCTGCATAACCCACTAATTTCATACCCTCTTCTATTTTCTGCCAAGTAACCCTTCACGTGGGGTCCACTACAGTATTTATTTCACAAATATTTTCACTACGAAGACACCCATATTTTACTAAATTTTAGTTACTCACTCACTTTGTCTACCTTAATTTGTTAATTACTAAGATTGAGAAGTAGGAAATAACTGTCTTCACAAAAACCATACAGGGATAGTTTCAGTACAATTTAACCTTCTAAGAAAATTTAGATAGTTTAGTGTTTTATTATATTGTGTTTGTTTTTTTTTGCTCATTTTTAACATGTTATGTTACACTATTTTAAAAGATCTGCACATAAATGTTATTCGATATATAATTATACTAAAATAACTCAGTAACATATTAATTGCGTCGACAAAATACTTTGTGTCTGTCAAACCACATTATTATTTTATGGTGTTAAATATTTATATTTTAGAGAATTAGAATGTTTTTTGTATTGAGTGTACTTTATGTTATATTTTTTGTATTTATTATAATGTACTATTTAAGGTGAGATAGATAATTATTATATTAACAGTGGTTACCTAGAATTATATGGATTTTTGTACAAATTAAAAAATATTAAGATAAAATAGGGAATTAGGAATTAGCTTATGATGATAATTACACCTTGTTATACCTTTATATATAGTATAAATGTATTATTTAAGGTGATATAGATGATTATTATATTAATGGTAATTACCTAGAATTATACGAATTTTTGTAGAAATTAAAAAATATTAAGATAAAATAGGAAATTAGAAATTAGTTCATGATGATAATTACACCATGTTTTACCTTTATATATAGTATAAATATATAGTTTAGATATAACTTAATTTTTATTGAGAACGTAATTTTTGTACTTAATAGAATAAGACATTTTATATTGTCAATATATTATCTATAATTTATATTTTAATTATGATTGATTATTAAATAAAAATAAATATGAAAGATGAAATACACCATATAAAAAACTTTAGTGCATAAATACTAACTCTTTTTCATTTCATCCCATGAAGAGGTTGTGGTTTTTTTTTTGGGTACTATCATGATATCTTCATTCTTTCTGGGTTATATTACTAGATCAACACCATATTGGTAAGAGGTCGTGGTTTATCCTCAAATAGAAGGGAATCTTTTTCAGGGTTAAAGTTGCTCATCCTTAACCTTACATCCATGCCAAAGCAATCACACACGGGAGTACATTGTATAATTCAACACCCTAAGATGATGGCCAAAATTCACCTCTTTGGATTTCCACAATTTCTGTTGAGTGGGTTGAAAAAAAAATTGTTTGAAGTGGTTTCTACTTGATCTAAATTTTTTCTTGTAACAAAGCTAAACAAATACATGTACAAAAAGATGAATTACAATTTCATGTTTTCAAGTTTTCATTGTTAATCTCCTTTATTTTCCAATTTCTATATCAAACACATCCTAATTCCATATAGTCTATAAGAAAGATATGGTTATGATGGCCAAATCTGCAGAGTGCAGATACTCTGTAACAAAGAGAATATAATTTCATAAAACATTTACTATAAGTAAGTTAAATCCAATAGGAGCAATGGTAAATGTAAGGACATGCTGGCCCTCCTTTGAGGCACCATTGGTTTAGCCATATGGTTCTGTTTCCATAATTACAATACTTGCACCCACATCATTATTTGTTAACATATACGTACACATATATATTATGTGTCTTTTGTCATTTTTTGATCCATTTAAATCTATTGAGTTTTTGATGACTTGTGGGTCTTAAAAGGAAATCTCTCTAATCATGTCTCTTTCTCATCTCCAATATTGGACAGCTCAATACTGAAATGTGAGACATAAATTGGTTTGATGATTTAAAAAAAAATATTTAAAATATGTACTAATAATTTTTTAATATCATATGTCACAATCTCCTCCTATACTAACTTGAGAGGATCAAGTTTCTTAAATATATATTATGGCTATGTTTGGTTTAGGAATGAAAGAAAGGAGAAGTTAATAAAAGTAGTAGAAATGAGATAATAATTTTACTTGATATGATTGAAAATGGAAGAAAAGTGAGATGAAATAAAATGCTAATTTATGCATAGTGTATTTAAAATGACATAAATGACCTAATTATATATATAATTACGTAGTATATCTAATTTTTAAATTGCAAATTACATAACTAAATAATTTATTTTAATAATATTGATTAATATTTTTTAAGTAAGATATAAACTAAGTTTAGTATAACAATATTTCTTTATAAAATTCAATGAAAATCATTAGCATCCTACATCTTCTCACTAATGTGTCTAAAAGAGATATAACTCATATTTGACAATCACTTTTATATTTCTAATCAACTCACTTCCACATATTTGCATTTTGTTTTCCACTTTATTTATTATGTGACACTGCTAATTTTAAGGAGTTATATTTCTTTTTTCTTTTGACTCCATTGTTTTAGTATAAATAATTACTATTTATGAACTCAAAAGCTACGAAAATAAAATAAAATTAACTAATTTCACGTAAAAATTAATATAAACAAAGAAACTCATTACATTGTATCTTTTTCATCTAAATTATTATTCTTTCAATTCATTCACGGTGAAGTTGTGGAGTAGGCATCCTCTCTATTAATGAAGAGACAAGTAGTTTTTTATTACACTTGATTGTAAGGATAAAAAAGTAATTACAAGTGTAATAGAATGATTGAATTGTCTTTTCATTTTTGATTTTGTATTGTTTTACATCTCACTTGTCTCTTTATTAATGGAAAGGATCTCAACCCAAATGTGTGGGACTCATACATATTTTTTTCTTCCCTCCAATCAAACCACTTTCCTTTACTCATCTTTTCTTTCCTCTTGTTTTCTAAGCCACCAAACTTAGTATAAATTTGACATTCTGAGCTTGAGTGGCATGGTTTGGTGACATTAACAGAGGTCAGTTTCAGTTATAGATGCAGCCATGCAGGGCTACAGGAAGGAAATTTGTGAACTTCACTTGATTTTGATTAGATGTTCTTTATTATGTTTTCAAGAGAGTTACAAAAGGTTTACAACATTTTTCTTTTTAAAATTTTGACCTCAATTTCTATTTTTCTATTTTTCTATTTACAACCAACAATGTCAAATATAGTACAACCCAAAAAAAGGTGGTGACAAGTAAATAATTTGAGAGGTAAATGAGTTGTTAAGATTGTGTCTGACTCAAAAAAAAATGTAGTAATCATATTGAATTTTTAATTAGTTTGATTATTCTTTCAGTTTTTTAATTAAATCTAGAAGCATATTGATTTAAACATGTAATCATATTGAATTTATACAAGTATAAAAAAAGCCAGGAATGATATTTCGTTAAATACACATATTAAAATGCTAGTATTAATTAAGGAAAATGATCTTCCTACTAATCTTCATATCGATAAGATAATGACATATGTCATTTACAAATCAATCACTAATAAATAAACTATCATTTTGTGACATATGTCACTTTTTTGTGGGTATGAGAATTAATAGGAGAATATAACATTACACATTAATTAACTCATGGATAATAGATGAATAATCATATAATAAATTAAAATCTGATTTGTTCAATTAATTCAATATTGGTCATTGTGTGAGAGAGTGATTCAGCAATGTTTTTAGCTATAAAAAAACAACATAAAGTAAGTAGTGAGTCAACCATACTGATATGCTATGGGGTATTGAGGTAGGCTTTGGCAACGAGAGTACACTTCTTCATTTCTCTTAATCCATCCTCATTTGACTTTCATTCTTGAATCTTTGGATGACTTTAACTTCTGATTAGATCCTCTCTTCGAACGGAATCTGAATGATAAGCCATCTCTGTCCTCCTTGGTACTGAACTTTTAAATATTCATCAAAAATAAATAAATAAATATTTTTTCAGCATTCATTTAGTAATCACTTGCTCCATGTCCAAACAAAAATAGTAGAAAATTGAGGGGGGAAAATAAATAAGAAAACATACTTTATTATTGTTGAGGATTTTTGAAATCTATTATTGTATGAAATCTCACATTAATTAACTAGTACTTGAATGGGGAAAATCAATGTTATATATCGGACTCAAATCCCTTATTATAATATCACTGTACCAATTATAAGCACTCTATGCACCTTGGGCCCATGGTGAGATAGCTTGGAGTCCTTACCCTTTAATAATATGCTATCTGCTCAATGCTCCCGATGATGTATGCACAAATTGGTCGAACTCCGTTAATAAATTCTCAAGTCTTCTTCTATTATATTTATTCAATCTACCCTTTATTTAGTTGTTTATGAGAAACATTGTGCAATGATCACTTCCGCTGCACCGACAATTGGTATTAGAACCAATTGGTAGATGACTCTTAGCTGAGACTCTATATTAGGGAAAATGACATATTGGATGGACAAGGTAAGTCAAAGCATCATGCGCAAATAAATGAGATGATTTGGAGGAGAATGAAACATGGCAGGACTATGGTGAGAACCACAAATATGTTGGATCTAGAACCCCTCCATGTATTAGATTGGTACCAAGGTGAAAATAAGAACTTAGGTGATGTTTCAGAGACCTAGACACTTTTAGTCGCAATATCTCTCTAGATGTTTGAGAAGATGATCTCATTTAAGATGAAATGTTAAAACATGGTTTTCTATACTTAAGAAAAAGAACAAGAAAAATGAAGAAGGAAAAAAAACAAACCTTCAAGAAGAAGAAATGGCACTTGAATATTAAAGAGTACTTCAAATTTTTCTCATTATTTTGCAATGATACGAGTGGAGGTATTTTTATACATGAAAATGAGAAATAACTACCTTCTAACTAACTACCCATTTCATCATTTCTAAACTAAATTTATCCTAACTAACTAATTTATCCATAAAAATAGAAAATAAATAAATAAATGCCTAGACAATCAAAATCACTATGATTGTCAAAAACAGGTTGTTAAAATGCTTAAACAAAATTTTAGTTCTACACTAATATGGCTATGTTCACATCCTGGTACGCCACGTGCCTGGCCACGTTGTTGCCTTGATGAACCATCTAGTGCGCTATTTGCTCGGTCAGACTTTTGGCCTGATGCATCATATTGTACGCCAAACCATAAGCCTTTTTCACTCTTTGTCGCGATAAGTTTTCCATTTTATCTGTCATGACTTTGACTTTTGTCTCGCTCAGAAACCTTGATGTCTCGGTCATGGCCTTCAACACTGCCTCGGTCAAAATCTTCAATATCTCGATCATCGCCTTCAGCGTTGGCTCGATCATCGTGCATAATATCTTTGTCATGCTCTTCAATGGCTTGATCATGTTGAGCCACCAATTCATCACCTTCAGATTCATACTTAATTTTTAGCATCCCCACAAGCTGGACAACGAATATCATAGAGTCCAAGCTTGGAAATTTTATTTAGAAACTTTCTCGGGAAAGTGCTTTGGTGAAAACATGTGCAACTTGGCAATTAGTGGAAATGGGTATCAAGTGAACAACACCATATATTATATTTTCTCTAATGTGTGAAAGCAAATGTGCATTGCATGATTTTGATGAAGACAAAGTATGAAGATATGGACAAAGCAAATCATCAACAACATTGAAGACTCAAGTTCAATCGTCAAGAAGATCAATAAAAGCTTAAGAGTCATTTTCATTTGCTTAGGTCCTAAGATGTTTTGAATGGGCAGAGTCTAGAAAATATGAACTAAATGAAAATCTCACCAATTAAAATGGTGATTATGATTCATATGATATTAACATTCATATATGATTTAGATGCATTAAACAAGGTAAAACTGATGTCATTTCAAAATAATGTATCATACATTAGTAAATCAGTTAGAGGTTCATAGCATACTAATGTGATCCCAAGGGGGTAGTACCCTACGATTTTCTAGGATGATTGAAAAATTGTCACATTTTTTTAAGTGTCATTAGTTTTAATTGTTTTATTTTATAATAAGTGGAAATTATTTTTCCATGGTAGCTTAGGACTTCAATTTAAGCAATTATTTATTATTTTCAAATTCATGTAATTTGGGTTGGGGATTATTATTTTAAGTTGTGTAAAATAGATTAATCTTGTAAGATGGCACATAAGAGGCCAATGACTTAACCTTTGTGTGCAAAGATGACCAAGGAGCTTGCAATAAGTCAAGCTTGATCAGCCCATGACGTTTTTTACCATGTGGCCCAACTTGCAAGGCAATGAAGAGTTTCATGCCCAAGACTTATTCAAATCTTGGAGTGCTAGTTTAGAGCCATGTGTTATGCTTGGATGGAGCCATGGCCCAAATTGTGCAAGGTATAAATACTCTCCTAAATCCTACCATGGAGATCACTAAGGCAAGTGAATTTGTACTTGGCTTCTTATCATGGTAGGCGTTGCTTTTGCAAGACAAGCCAAATTGGATTTTGCTTCTCATGGTAGACATGCTAGTATGTCCAAGCAAGGAGGAAATCATGCTAATTTGAATTGGAAGATAGCATGTGAATTGATAAGACATGTATTTGATTCCAAAGCCATGATAAGCTAGTTGAAATTGTGGCTTATCTCATCCTAAGATGTTGGAGCAGTGTTGATATCATAACAACCTCATCCAAGTTATGCTACAAACATGCAAGACTTGATCAAATGCCATTTGACTTGTCATCTAGTTGTTGGAGCCATGTGGGAGCTTGAGAAGGAGTTCAAGTTGGTTTCAAGCTCTTACCACCAATGTGGGAAAGATCATGGGTGTGCGGGAGCTCAAGGAAAAGTTCAAATTGGACTCAAACTCTTACAACCCTTAGTTGGTCGTGGATTAAAGTTTTCCTTACTTTAAAGACACGTGGAGCTGTTCACGGCATGTCTCTTGGCGAAATGATTTACTCTAGTGGAGGGGATCGACTTTCATGAGACATTCAACCTAGTAGGAAAATTCACCAGTCTATGAAGTCTACATGTGGTTGTAGTAAAGAAAAACTAGGCCATTGGTCAATTAGATGTGAACAATGTATTTTTACATGGAGATCTCCATGACGAAGTTTATATGAAAATTCCACAAGGCTTTGCAAAAGCAGGAGACACTCGAGTGTGTCGCTTACAAAAATCACTACGGTTTATGTTAGGCATCTCGAAATTGGTATTGCAAGTTTGCAAAAGCTCTCTTGGAGGCTGGGTTTCACCAATCATTCTCTTTTTATCTACAAGAGAGGTACAACCTACATTTTCGTACTTATATACGTTGATGATGTCATTTAATGGTTAACAACAATTCAAGGATTGACGACTTAAAGAAATATCTTGATAAGTATTTTATTATCAAGGGTTTGGGACCTTCGAAGTATATTCTGGGTATTTTGGGACCTTGAACATTTTGGAGGATAGTGGATTGCATGGTTGTCATCTCAATTCTCTTTCCAAGGAACAAAATATTCATTTGGCTACAATGCTTGATACTCCACCAGCAGATGCCGCCCAATATCAACAACAAGTTGAATGCTTACTATACTTGCATGTCACTAGACCTAACATCACCATTGTAGTGAATATGCGACAGTTTCTGTCTGATCTACGACAATGTAATATAGGTGCAACAACGAGAGTTTTACATTATCTGAAATCGAGCACAAGGCAAAGTATTTTCTTGCCATCCACTAGAGATTTGAATTTGACTGCTTACTGTGATATTGACATGGAATGTTTTTTACTCACAAAGCGCTTCCGAACTGGATACCTGATTATGTTGGGGTGCACCAATATCTTGGCTCAATAATAAGCAACTTTTCATTTCTTGATCCTCAACTGAGGCAGAATATCGAGCATTGGCCACCATATTGAGTGAAATCTTATGGTTGCGGTGACTATTGTGTGATCATGAAGCTCCATCGGTTGAGTCAACTTCTCTTTATTACGGCAATCAAGTGGCAATGCATATTGCTAAAAACCTAGTCTTCCACAAACATACAAAACATGTTGAAATGTATTGTTATTTTGTTCGTGAAAGAGTTGCATATCTTGAAATTCATCCCTTATCTTCTAATCCAAAGAACCAAGTGGCACATTTTCATCAAACCACTTGGAACAGAAAAATTCCAATGACCAAGTTGGGTATTCGAGATCTTCAAGCTCCAACTTGAGGGGGAGTAAAGGAAATCATATCATATCTTCTTATCTTTTCCTCATAACTTCTTATTTTTCCTCGTATCTTCTTATCTTTTCCTTCTATTATTGGTTGTTAGCTATTTTAGGATATGATAATTTTATTTCAACACTATCTTTGTTTTGAGGGATTTTGTTTCTCTCTATGTATTTATTTTTTGATTACAATGAATAATATGAATGAAATAGTTAAATCTATAATTTAAGTCCCAAGTTGGTTGTAAATGAGGTAAAAGCTAATATATAATAGAATGCACAACCGTTCTAGAATGAGTTAGCTTAAGGAATACAGGCCTATCTATTTTAAGATAAAAATATATATACAATGTAAAAGTTTTTTACACTGTTACTATATAATGGATAATATACTGACTTTAAAAAAAAGTAATACAAATTTATGATGGATAATACAATGATCGTATATAAATCTTTAAACTTTCAATTAAATATATATTCCTCATTATAGTGTCAACTTACTACATTAATACGTACTTTTTGATAATGTTAGGGATATGGCGCAATGCGGAAGCAAAAGGTTAGATCAATTGAAAAGAAAAGGGAAACAAAAAAAATAAGACACAAGATTTAACGTGGAAAAACCTCATCGGTGTAATAGTTAAAAAACCACAGACGCTCAAGAGCAAAAAAGGAGAGTAGAATAAATTCTCTTATAGAGAGGATAAAGAACAATATTTAATCTCACAAATACTCTCTCAAATAGAACAAGAATTTTCCTCGTAAATGGAATTGGATTAAATTTTTCTCGTGGGGTACAGTTTTTCACAATGATTATATTACAATTTTAATGAACATATGACAATCTGATATTTGTTTATAATATAAAAAGTGTATAATATTTAAACATCAACGATGTAAACCAAATTACATTATCAACCCATCATATATCATTTCGTACCCACTACCTTTGGAATTGATAATCCTATCAATGTAATACAAAATAGATTAGATATTACCAGTACATATGAACTACAAACAAAAGATTTAACAATAAAATAAACAGGAAGGCATTTGGAGCTAAACTTTTAATAATTTTATATCCCTTTCTAGTCCATAGAACTAATGCATCATACAACCTTATAGTTTAGAAATTCATACCTAAAACAGCCCAAAAATAGATGATGTGATTAAACATAGAAATGGAAGTAAAAGTACCATTGAAAAGGATGATAGTATTGTCCTATGGAACAGAAACTACACTTCTAATGCCCAAATTGATATTGAACAAAATGAAACTAATGGGGCAAAATTACTTCTTCTAACAAAACATATTATTAGTTGCTAGAACTTGAAGCATTTTGTTTGGAACTTGAGCTATTGTTGAGGTCAAGAATGTTATTTGGAGCATTGGGTTTCTGATTATTCTTAGAGAGTTTCTGTTTCAGCTCAGAAAGGAGTTCCTGATTCTCTTGATTAAGAAGCTGTGCCTTCTTCCTAAGCCTCTCATTCTCTTTCATTATGTAACAGTTCTGAATGTAAAGCTTTGAGTTCAACCTTTCCATGACTATGAAACAATTCACAAAACTTTCTGCACAGAACCTGAACCAGAAAAGAAATGGTATCAATACAAAGCCTAATATATAGAAATAATAATTACTAGTAATTAAATATTATAAATTCAAGCATCTCCACTTCCTCGGAAAAGCTTAATCAGATATGATTAACAAGATTGAAATAAATAAAAGAGAGTCTGGTCATTATTAAATTACTGTAATAAGAAAACAAAAATAATGCACAAGCTTCATGCTAAATTATTGCTTTATATGTTACTTTGATAGTTATAATTATGACACTTGAAGGAAGAATACATTTACAACAGTGAAAAAGCAGAACAATTGAGTTTATTGGACCACCCTATCAAATAAATAGAGCATTTGGGTATTTTGAAAATCTAAAGGAGGTACAGAGAGGAAGAAAATGGTTTCTTTTGGGTATCCCAAGAAGGAAGAAAAGGATAAAGTTCCTACGTAAAAGAGACAAGCTTCAAACCAAGATCTTGTGTCTTTGGATGTTTTTGTCAAAAAAACAGTTCATGATGTTTTTACTATGTTTATAAGAAGTGCCAAAAATTTCAAAAATAAATAAATTTAATTTAAAATCTTGATATAATGGAGAATGGGAAGAGGCTATAGCTAGAGAAAGACAAAGAAACCATTGTGGGTGATTTTCAAAACTATATAATAAGATAATTTGAATGAAAAAGATAAATGTAACATAATCCACTGAAGACATGTATGATATGCATTCAAAATTGCTTCCACCATAGAAAAAATTAGATGATTTGGACTGAGTTATATGGAATCAAGTTAAGAACATATTTTAGTTGAAATAGCCTCAAATGGGTCTCAATTTACAATACCATGTACCCTTCTTTATGAAAGTAAAGAGGAAAACAAAACAGCATGTAAGAGAGAGAGAGAGGTGGGGTCCTTTTGTAGAACATGAAAAAAACATTACCTTTTGGAAGGAAGTGTAGCTTAGAAGACTTAGATGGAAGAAGCAAAATGTAGATTGTGGAAGGAGTTGAAGTGAAAAAAGAGAGATAGAGAACAAAGTGAACAATGAGAGTGTTAATTTATAGATGAGCAAAGAGAGAGAGAGGGGGGGAGAGAGAGAAATGGGAGAGAGAGAGAGAGAGTTTTTCTCTTATCTGACACAACAATCATGCATGTGTAAGCATGGAAGGCGGCCGGTTAGTAAGCCTAAAAGATTTTATGTTTCGGTTCTATGATGATGCTTGTGGCGTCATGTGAATCATGATGGTTCCTTTTTTTTTTCAATTTTTTTCGGTATATTGTTACATATTATGATGTTGTTTACACGGATGGAGATCATTTGTCCCAAAGTAATATCAACGACCGTGTCTTAGCTAATAAGATAATGAAAATGAATAGTCACATTAATAGATATTTTTTAGTAAAAAATGATATGAATTTTTAAATAATGTAACACAATGTTATTGGCTGTGACAGAATTGTAAACATTATTTTAGGACATGTGTTCTCATCCTCTTAACACTTGTTAGTAAATTGATAATTAATTATGAATAATGTCATGCTAAATCCCTACTACAACAATCAAAAGGGAAAGAGTTCAAACAAAATATAAAATATAGTACATTTATGAAATTTGAAAATTGTTGCAATCAATGCATTTTGTATTAAATTGATTTCAAAATGAATAATATTAACCTCTTACTATAAAGTTATTTTAGTATATTAATCAATACTCATATTATTTTTTTGTTAACAAATTAATGAATATTAAAAACTGAATATTAAATTGTAGGTTAATTGTATAAAAATTTGTACAATGTGAATACTTATACTATTTTTTCTATCAAAGTTACTTGAATTTTCATTTTATAGTTATGTAGATTATTTTAAGGAGAGGTTATAAATCACTTGTATATACGTATCTTAGTAAGTGAAATTTAACCTGATAGTTTGGAGTTATAAGATAATTAGTTTGATTAGGATAAATAACTTAAGGACTGTCATAATAAAAAAGATTGAATGTTCAAATCACACTCATACAATATACTAATATTTAACTATAAAATGATTATTAAGGGGTAAAATGGGAATAAAAATGGAGATAATGAAGATGGGAGGAACAATTATGGGGGCTTTAAATTAGGGGTTTCTAAAATGATGATGGGCTAGGCCGTCCCAAGATATGCAATGATTGTTTGGATTGGGTCCAAAACCACCATCACTACCTCCATCAAATACTCTTTTGTTTTATTTATGTTTGGTTCTTCTATTTTTATGTCACAATAATTTCCACTCTCATTTTTTGTAATTTCATGTGTTGGGAAGGATAGGCAGTAATCATTCTTGTTGCCGTAATGTTATTCTTCCTTTTTGTGAAATTGGCGTTTTTTGTGCATCGAGACATGAGAGAGGAGAAGCCACTGCCACTTTTTTTTTTGGATTTGTCTCCACTACACGGCACTACTTTATTACCTACTTGTGTTTATCATAATTTTTTTTTGAAGGGTTACTTGTGTTTATGGTGTGAAGATATTTTATAGCACAATTTCTCTATCTCTATAACAAATCAATGTAATCATGTTAACCAATAGTAGTTATTGTTTCTTGATAAATGATAAAAAATTATTAGCATAATTTTATTAATTGACATGATTTCGTTGGCTTGGTATAGAGAGATAGATAAATTGTGGTATAGAAGATCTTTACTCGTGTTTATCATGGTTTCTAGCCGTATTGTGATTTCAGACCCGATCAGACAGTCTGACCGGTTCGATTGTTGATAGACTTGAAAATGACTCTAATTTATAGTTTTAATTGAATGAATGGTTGGACCGCTTTGAAGTAGAGAAATTCTGATTCGACCGTACTAAACCCGGTTAAACCAGAATAACTCAGAAAGTGAATAGGATGGTTTACTTAAAATTTTAAAAAATTGAACATTACTCTAATGTTTTGTTTTACTTTAGTCCAAAAAAGATGGAGAGATATTATTTCAATATAGTTATACAAAATTATTAATTATATAAAATTTTACATTTATATTATATTTATAGATAAAAATTATTAATTATATTTAATATTATTCAGTCTGACCGGATGATTTACCTGTTTAAGCCGATTAAATCTAATATGAAACCTCTTCCGATTTTATGTTTGACTCGGATTTCACAACATTAACTTATAGTATGTCATTTTACATGTTCGAGTTATAAAAGGATATGCAATATTTTTTATGCATTCGATAACCCTTTTATGAAATATAGGATGAGTCTAAATAGAATGATATATTGTTTGTCTTATGATTTGAAGTTGGTAAATTTTAATCGATGAACATTTTTTTCACCTGCTATATAATACTATGTGTGATTCCTAAATTACTTACCTGACATGTTAGCCTGAATATAGATCACCTGTCTCATGATTTGGTATCCCATTGTATATTACTCCAATCAAAAAATGCTAACTACTTAAAAAAATTATAAAAACAGAAAATAATGTGTTTTGACTACTTGGTGAAATATAACTAACTTGGGACATTAAGAAATTAACTTTTGGGGACATGGGATATTGTTTTGTTGGCGTTGACAAGAGTTGTTCATGTATTATTTTATTTATTTTTATATCCTTCGGATTTGTTGTGAGATGTGAAATCATTAAAAAGGTTCCACAAAAAGGGCTAAAAAGAAAAAGGATGGGGAGGGTATAATGCACTGTCATTATACTAAAACAAGCTTTGTTCTAGTACAAGTTCCTTATTAGAATCTCTTCTTACTCCTAATGGGATTTCCATTCACATTAACTAGATGACCAAAATGGAACCTCCCATGAGCTCATTAAAAAGCATTTTGAATCACTTATGGTATTTTCATTTATGTCATTGTTATAAAAATTCACAATAATTATAACTTACCAAGCTCATAGAATATTAAGGAAGGCACTATTTTTCTGTATAATGAATAAGACTTCTCTCAAGTAATGGAGAGAGGAAAGTGATTATTTCATTTGAATTTTATGGGTTAAAATTTAATCTAACTTTAAATAAAAAGAACATAAATATTAATATATGTTGTTTTTCTTTTGATATTCTACAACACTTTCATCTCTAGTAATCTCTAGTAATCTCTAGTAATAGAGAGGATTCTACCCATATATTAAAAATTGTTCAATCTATTATTTTTTTTTCTGTATTTTAGCTAATGAGTCACCAGCTATAGGTGAGTCTAAGTTGAGCTCTACTTAACCAAATTTCCAGCATCATGATCATAAGTTCCTATCCTATTCAAACATGTTCACTACCACAAAATGTGCTTGGTCAACTATTCAACTCAGACACTAATAATGGTACAGTAAAAGTAAAGTACAAGGAGGCAAATGGGTAATTTTTATTATCTTTTCCTATTTAAAATTATTCATATAGTCTAAGAAATTATTAAATAATGTATTACTTTCATATAATTTAACTACAATAATTTCCTAAATTATAAGGAAATGAAGATATAAGGGATGAAAAAACAGGGTTATAAATAAGGATATAATTGAAAATTAAAGTTTAAATATATCTTGGGTTTCTAATATATATGGAATAAAATAAAGTTAAAATTGGGAATTTCCCAAAGAAAAGTTATAATAAAAAAACGAACACAAGTTGTCTATGTCACTTCTATGTGCCACTAGTTACAAATTGGCACATCAATTAAAGTTACACCATAATAATTAACCAAAAATTAACAAAATATAACTGTAAGTTTGTAATTGATGATACATAAAAGTGACATAAAAAATGGCATATATGCCACCAAATATGAAAATAGATCTCGTCAAATAATGGTTGTTATAAATCTCGTCAGAAGCAAACAATGATGGCAAAGGCCCAACAATAATGGTTCTCTTCCACTAGTAATCCATTCAACCATCTCTTCAATAATCATTTTTCCTTTTTCCCTGTAAATACAGTACCCACCCCCATTTAATAAATTAATGAAAATAGAGACTTCATGATTTAAGGAGTGGTTAGGGTAGTTTATGATTTCCCTTCATAAATGTGTATGACAGTGAAGGGTTTTTTTGTTTTTGGTATACTATTTGCATGGCCACATAAATAACTGGCACTCATGAATACCCATCATCATATACCATGTCTATAATTACAATTATGCAGAATTGTAATGACCCATCTTTAATTTTTACCAAAAGGAAAAAAATTAAAAGGAGAAAGATAGTAGTAAGAGATGATTGCATCACCCTAAATGATTTGTGGAGCATCAAGGACCAACACACGTGAAAGGCTTTGAAATTTCATCCCTTAGTTATAATTTATGCTCATCATGGGTGAACGTGTGACACTATTGGCAAGAGAAATATTTGAATGTGACCCACAAGATAATGAGTTGTTATAAAGGATACAAGACTTCTCGTGATTATTTTCTTTGAGTTTTAAGAGTAAAAGTGTAATATAAAAATGACACAAATGTCATTGCATGTTGTTTTTTTCTCAATATTTCATAGCACTTTCATCTCCATTAATGAAGAGGAGTTTTACTCACAAAAAATATAATTGTTTTTAGACAGGTAAATGATCTATCATTCATATGTTAATCATCATGAACTCTCAAATAAAATGGAATATATCTTCTATCCCACAATATGTATTATTTCTTATGAATTATGATTGATCAGAAAAATACTTAATAATTATAATTATAACTTAAATACATTTTTTTAATCAATCAACTAACGAAATGAATGGATAGGTATTTAACTAAGGCCAAATGGCATGACTTCATCATTATATATCTCCTCGTATCAGGAGATAACTTATCTCTTCCCGCAAGTAAAAGAATGACATGTGTATTGTTTTGTTTAGTTCTAGAAATATTTTTGTAGAAAATGATTAAATGATACACATGTCACGATTTTAGTGGTTGAAAGAGATAATTTATCTCCTTATATTAGGAGATACATTATCCTCCATATATATATATATATATATATATATATATATATATATAAGCCTTTTAAGTCTATTACTTCATTTTGTGAGGTCATATATAATGATTTCGCATAATAACAATCCCTGCACTGCTAATGATGAATTTTTTACATTATTACGGTCCGTAAGTGCATTGATCCCTACACGTGAGCTTAGGAGTTTGATGAAAATTTTGGGGTTGGGTGACTTTAAGGGGGACCACAAGTAGGACAAAACACACTTCTTCAACCATTATTGTTCATACATTTGTAATTGGATTCAAGAAAGGTTCATAGAAGAATCTCTTTAACTTATTTCTTTCTTCTTCTTTTTTTAACTTTTGATTTTCATATAAAATTTATCCAAAACAAAATAGCAACTTTCACCCGAAGATGATGAAAAATATCATTTTTCAAATGAAAGTTCAATGTTGTGAGTACAACTGTACAAGGTTTTAGAAAATGGAGAGAGTTTGGCAAAGTTCAATCATTATCATTTATTTAATAGCAATAAAAACTGAAACGTGAGAGTTGAGGAAATAGTTATGTTAAAATTCCCACTCTTCAGCATTTTTAGGTAAAAACTATTTGTCTTCCTCTTTCTAGGGAATTATATGTTACTTTTATTTAATAGTCAATGATGATTAAATATAAGTTGTAGATGATATAATGAAAGTGTAAAAAAACTTTTATATTATCAATGCATATTTTTTTCCTCTTAATATAATAATATCAACTATTTATTTGAGAGGGTTACAAAATAAATGATCTAATTTTGACAATCCACAAAACTTCAAAAATTGATATGGGCTTAATGCCAAAAAGTTCACCTATAGGGGATAATGAGAAACCAATATGTTACATAAGAAACAATTATGGTCCCCTACACACTAAAGCACAACTAGTTTTTCTTCTCCCCATTAGAGAGAAGCGAAGGTCTATTAGAGGAAATCAGGATTAGGTTTAACACTATATGTAAGAATCATAAGATTCAAGATCTTTAGTGGATTTGTTATTCACTAATCATAAGGAAGTTCTAAAAAGTGGTATAAACGCATATGTTCTGAATTTTATGATGTTGGGTAAACATATGATAAAAGGCACCTAAATGGGGTGGATAAGTGTAGCAGATCACTAATGTCGTTTTTCCGGTTAATGAGAATATTGAAAAATCAGTATAGTATATCGATTATTTTAACAAGTAATTAATTACTATTATGACAAATAATCGATTACTGACACCAATAATCAATTATTCTATTTCTTGAATTATTGCAAAAATAGTTTCTTATGCAACATTTGGATACAAATGTTTAAAGCGTTCACTATATTGGAATATACCCTTAAAATGTTCACTATAACATACGAGATTTTTAGAATACACCCTTAAAATGTTATATGTGGTTTAATGTTATAGATAGAATTCAAGACTATGAGTCGCTTTAATAAAATTTAAATCTTACTTATTATGCAAATGTTAAAGTCATAAGACACATTTATTTATACACAATCTTATATAATCGACTACCACTCTTTTGTATTTCTTTTTAATTTCAAGCAGATAATTATTGTTGAATTAATTCTTACAAAAAATGTAAAATAATAAAAACGAAGTCTCATATATGGTAGAGAAAATATTTGAAGAGTATTCATAATTAAGAGTTATGCTTCTTGGGTTTTAGCCCACCAGGAACAATGGTTTTATGGTGGGAAGATCACTCACCTCATGATCACATGAGTGACGGCGACAACGGCTCAATACAATAAGACTCGTGTTTGGGCTTAGGCTTATAAATATTTTTTTAAGAAACTGACTATTTTTTAATGAAAAAACACCATGTTAGAATGTCCTCACACATTATCATGCATCTAACATATGTTTTGACTATTGGGTACACGCCATAAACACATTTTGATTGTAGGGAACACGCCATAAACACATTTTGAATGTAGGGAACATGCCAATGCACGCTCTACTTGCCCTTCATCTGGTCATTCATTTTTAGTATCAGATTTGATTCCACTTGTTGATTTTGTTTGGTTGTTTGGGTTGTTAGACCCTATAAATAGAGCTTTCGAGCTCTTGGAAAAATGCTTTAGACACATTTCTTCAACTTCTTCTTTCTCTCTATCTATATCTGATGAAACACTTTCGACTCTCTTGTCTCTAATTCTTTTTGTGATACTTTAGAGGGACAATAGCTATACAATCTCGTAATAGCCATAATTGTATATGTAATTTTGGAACGGTTCTCACAGTGTAGTGGGTGTCGTATATAGTGATTTAGGTAGTTTAATTTTGAGTATGTTGTGGTTGCTAGTCTGCTTGTACAATTTTGATAGTACTATAAAATGTCTTATAGAAATTGACCTAATTCGTGACTCACTCAATAATTCATTAATGCCATTTCTATTTTTCTTACAAATTGCTCCACTTTCCTTTGGCTTCTCTTTGGTAGAGTAGAATTAGACCGAAGAGGAAAAGGTGAGAGAAAATTTGAAGAGAAAGAGAGAACTCCTCCTCATTGATTGTTAAGAGATGAGGGAATTAAAATTATATGAGATACATCATAAATTCTTTATCTTCTAGTTTGGTGAGAAAGTGAAAAGAAAATAATAATTTTTTATGAAATGTAAAAAAAAGTCCTTCATTTTTTTATTTTCTCTACTTTTGGTTTTAAATATTATTAATATACATAAGTCTATTTTAGATACAAAAATAATATTAATTTAATGAAATTATAATAAAAAATATTAAATAAATTTATAATCTAAAATTGTAACATTTATTCTTAATTAATAATAAAAAAAATCATTTATTTTCTTTATTTCAGGGATATCATAGTAATTTGAAGTATAATATCATTTCTCTCTTCTTACTCTTTATCCAACAAAACAAAAGATTAGGAGGGTAAAATATTTATTTCTCTTCCTTTTCTTTCTTTATTATCTTATATTAAACATTACAAAAATCCAATCTAATTCTCCTCATTTTCTTTCTTCTTACTCTCTTACACTACGTTTAGTTTAGAAAATAAAAGTTGAGCAAATAAATTGTAAGAGGAGAAAATGAATAAAAAATATGATGATTTTTTAGTGGTTTGGTAAGGTAGAAAACAAGAAGAAAGTGGAGAGAAAATAATATAATTATTATTATTAATGACATTCACATGAATTTGTTGGTTTATTTTCTAGTGTAATATCTATACATTGTTAATGTACAGATTTATACACAATTATTATAAAACTCATATATTGTAAGTGCATACATTTTTTCTCTTGTTTATTTAGAATTTAGTTAATTGTCGACATTTATAAGTATGACTAACATGAAATACAAATTTTTTAAGATGAGAAATTCATTCATTTTAATAGTAAGTTTTTTAAACATACTCCACATTTTAGCCATAAATTCTAGGGAAATCCAATGGTTTATATTTACTCACTAATTCAAACCATTGTATTTCCCTATAATTGATTGTTACGATGTGAAGTAAATTTAAAAAATTTACTCTTAGAGTAAGTGAATCTCGTTCCATTTTTTAAATATAGACTATAATATCTATGCAGTATCAAGTCTAAAGATTTATACCAGTCAGCACAACATTCATTATTGTATTTTTTTTTCCCGAAAGACAACCATGATAAAACATGAACAATAAATAATACAACAACACTGTGTAAAACTCATACATTATTAGTGTATATATTTTTTCTCTCTTACCATTGGTTTTCCTCCCAATATTGATGAAAAAAATATAAAAGCATGAGTCCACCATTTTTTTCTTTCTTCTCTCTTTTCAATATAAACCAAACAATAGAAAACATTTTCCTTTCCCTTTCTTACCTCCTCTTTTCATTCCCTGACTTTTCAACTCAACCAAACATAGAATTTGTTACCCCATTCTGTTTTTTATGCCATGTTTTAAAAACCGTGCCGTACCGGTCGGTTCAATCGGAAAACCGGTGAACCAGACCCCTAACCGGTACGGTACGTATGTTATACCGCATATGCAATAGAACCGGTCAAAACCAGTTTAAACAGGTCGGTTTGTACATTAATTTTTTTTTTAAATTTCAAATTTTCAAATCTTCACCAATTCTTCAACTTCAATGATTGATACTTGGGTCATTTATTTGTATTTTGCGTTTGTTAAGTGATAATTTTGGATAAATATATGTTTTGTACTTTAGACTTTGATTTTATTAAAGACTTAATGTTGTTTGTTTGTGTGAATTTGAAGTAAATTATGAATATGTATTATAAATATGAATATCTACTTATTTAAAATTTTTTGTTATAGGTTTACATATATATATATATAAGCAAGTATGTCCGGTTTAACCGGCATGCGGTTTAATTACTGAACCACTGGTTAAACTACTGTACCACTATATCAGTACCCTAATCGGTTTGATAACCGATACGGTTTTAATAACATTGTTTCTATCCAACCAAAGCAGTAAACTATTTGTCAGATCAAATAATTTAACATCAAATCACTATTAAAGTGCTACCACAATGAAGAACATCAACATAGTTGACTTCTTTTGAGACATCGTTATGGTACTAAAAGGAAATTTGTTCGTGTTTTAGCATGAAAATAGACGCAGAAAATTCCCTTAATTACCATCGGATAATTATTACAACCTATAAACTAATGGCGCAATGATAGCCACTGGATCATTATGCTTAATGACTATTTTTATGATAGTTATTAAAACTGTTTTGTCATAATACCGGTACGATACAATAATTATATCGGTCATGCAATTATACCAGTAAAACCGACAAAAATCGGTAAAAACCGGTCATACCGGCTGGTTTTCAATTGAACCTTAAATTTCATACCCGTCGATTTTTATTTAAAATTATTTTTTTAATGAAAATAAAATTAATTATTGTTTTTTATTGATTTTTCAACATTAATGTTAATATATTATATATGTATATATAACTTTACCGATATGCGGTTTAATTAGTGAATTACCGATTAAACTACTATATCACTGTACCAGTACCCTTACTGGTTTAATAACCTATACGATATTAGTAACACTGATTTTGAATATTTAACAAACAAGTTAATCAATTCAACATGTAAAAGTTCAAATTTAACTATAAGTGACTAAATGGGCTTCTTTTTTTTAACTCATTGAGTAATAAATAAATCAAATGGAAAATAAATTTATAATTAACTCAAATAATTACTAGTCGTCCTTATAAATAAAAGTGACAACTTTTTATTTATTATTATTTAATATAAATCCAACTATCTCTAAATTTACAAACCTACGTAAATCCTAAAGTTCCGGGTCCGGCCTCTGTGATCTATTAATCATCCAAACGGGCTTAGTTGTTGGATTGAATAACATATTTGGGACTTCATATGGGATTTTGGTTTGGGATTGGATCTTTATATATTGATAATATACGAGTTTTATATATTGTTATTATATAATCATTCATGTTTAATTATTATTAACTCTTCAAAAAAATATAAATGAATAATGTATAATATACTAATTGTGTTAATTTTTAAATTGACAGTGCATATATATTACAATTTAAATGCTTTGGAACAATATTAAATCATACTTTGATATAACAAAACTTTATTAAATCATACTTTGATATAACAAAACTTTACAAGAATAAACTAACATGGAGTTGATCCACATCTCTCCAGTAAAACTATATCAATTTTGGGTTATTTTTTGGTTGCAGCTCTCTTCCTTTCCAATTTTCTACATTTTCTCTTCCATGTGATCCTACCAATAGATTCAAGTAAATTAAGTGTCCATAATATTTTTTCACTTATATTAGATTTGGGATAGTTAGTGTTATTAATGACCACCATTCATTCAATACTCAATAGTGTTTTTGTCCCCATTCAGTGAGCATGTGGTATACTTTTTAGGTTAAAGAATGAACATCACTTTGGGAAAATCCTTTTACATGCACAACATCTTGTAAGCCTTGTGTTGAGAGTGGAGATAGTATTATATCATGTTTCCTTTGGTTTTACCACACAATTTTTTGTTAATGAAGTGAATTGTCACATCAACAATTTGGCCACACTCTGGTAAAAAAATAGAGTAATTTCTTCCTAGTCTCTTGACTTTGAAACGTGTACAAGGAAGTTCTGTATATCTGCACTCTATGGAATAATTTGGGGAGAAGAAGATTCAAAATTTTGTTTACTATTAAGGATCATATGGACCTTACGAGGAATGGAGATCAGCTGTTTCAGGATCCTGCCTCTTTTGCTGCCCCATCCATTTACATATTGTACGACTATGTTTTTTCTAAACCATATTATTATACCTTCTTTATTATGGTTATGCTCTTCCAATTTCTCACTAATTACAAAATCTTCACACTCTACACTTTCATTTCATTTCCCTTTCTCTTTCTCTCTATGCATTTTGCACAACAAAAATGGTGGTGATACCCTCTACCTTATTACTGTCATTATCTAAATCAAGTTTCTCTCTCATTTTCTTCACATTATTCAAACTACATTCTACGCTTTCATTTTTTTAATTTTTTAGAGTAGCTCCTCCATCAGTAGCAATAGAGGAGAAAAACATGATACACTCAAAGACTGAGCCAAATTTTCAAGAACGAGTCTCGAGACATGATTGTGAGCTTTTTGGAAGTATCTAAAGTGATTTTAAAGGAAACGAGTGCGTTTAAATCTGGAGTGAATTGTGCTATGCAAAATGCAATGAGAGAAAGATGATAAAAGGAATGAGAAATTTAGGGTGAAAAATGCTTTGAAACACCATTGTTGTTCTGCATAATGGAGAGAGAAAGATAAAGGAGAAAGAGAAATAAAAAGAAAGTGTAAAGTGTTATGATTTTGTAATTGGTAAGAAAGTGGAATGACAACCATAATAAAGATGGTATAATAATGTAGTTGAGAGAAAATGGTTAAATCATTTTCCATGTATCAATATTTAATTGAGTGAGATCAGTTGATCCTCAACCACTTACGAGAGTCTTGATGGGCTAAAAAGAGTACATTTTCTTGGAATTAGTGAAGAGGGAAGAAGATAACACAAAATGATGTCATTTTATATCTTATTTTTCCGTTAACTCGAAACGACATCGTTTTAGGGAGATGGTAAAATTTTCCAGGGTTGAATGCAATTTTGTTAGCGCATACATGGATAACAGAATGATTAATATGGAACTACATTTTAAAAGTTAAGGACCAAAATGATAATTTAAGAGTAATGTTATATTCTCCTACTAAATTATTCTAACAACAAAATAGTGACATATGTCACTTGTAAAACAATAATTAATAATTGAAGTATCATCTTGTGACATATATTACTTTTTTGTGGGTATGAATATTTATTAAGATGATATTTCATTTTCCATAATTTAAATTTATTAGTGACTAGGATATTGTCTACCGAAAACATTACGGAGAAATGAGTGTTTTTTTTGTAATAGGAGAAATTAGGGATGACAATGGGTACCTGGATCCGCGGGTACCTGCAAAAATACCTGCAATGGATCGGGTTTGGGTCCATGTTTTGAACCCGTGGGTAATTGAGACCCACAATTTTAATACCCGCTGTTAGATGGGTCCGAGTCCAGGTAATGAGGTACCGAGAGCTGCTATTTCTTCATATATATATATATCATGTAAAATCATGTTAATTTATATTGTAATATTATATTAATCCATAATTATAATATCATATTAATTAATAAATATAATTGTTATGTTGTTAAGTTGTGGTGTTATGTTGTTAAGCATTGATATTATAGTGTTAATTTATATGTATGATATAATGTTTTGTTAACTGAAAATTCTCACTTAATGAATTTTATACCAAATGTTGTAATTGTTTTTAATGTTTGCTTTAGTTAAATGAATTATGTTCAATAGTCAAATTAAGTTGTGTTTAAAACTTTAAATTAAATTATATAATTTTTTTCTCTTGTTGATTGTCTAAATAACATATAAGATCGTCGGAAACAAATATACAATAGCATAAATTAATTACAATTATTTTTAATATTTTTTAATTTATGGGTACCCATAGATCCGCTAGGTATCCAAGGACCCGAGAGTAGCATATTCATCGGGTATTAGCACAAATCTGGGTCCCAACATAATGCAACGGGGTGGGTCCGGGTAATGCACTACCCGAACCCATCCAGACCCATTGTCATCCCTAAGAGAAATGTGTGTTTTATCTTTTTCCTATATTTTGATTATATTATTTGTATTTATCATCTTTTCTCAATGTAATAAATAAGTCTCATCATCTCTCTCAATCCCATCAAATTTATAATATTTCTAGACTGTTTTAACTTGGTATCATCGATCCTGTCTCACAAATTTATATTTAGACATATAAATTTAATAAGTTATATTTGTAAAATAAAATTAAAATAAATTATTATTTTTTTTGTCGGCAAACATTAACTTTGTTGGTACCAACCTTGCAAATTTAAACACTATTAATATGTTTATTTAGGAATATAATGAATCACACTTGAAAGTGAAGCATACTCACAATTTCAACATTGTCAACGTTCTCTGAAGTTGGTAAAATAAATGGATGAGGAAATTTGTGGATCCAATCTATATAACCATGTGCGTAATCCCCAAGTTACCTTACCCAACGTCTTTTGGTATTGGTGTTCAACTACTAAGGACAAAAATCAAATTTTAATAAGTAATATAAATTTTTTTTTTTTTTTTTTTTTAATTATGTGTCAATATGGTTCGAGACATGTAATAGTCTTACTATGGCCATGGTGCCTAAGAGGGTGTTGCACAATTCAACACCTTTTCCCTTCTAATTGATGTGGTTTGTGCAAACTCAAAGAGTAACATTACCAACAGGTACATTCTCAACCGCAACCACATGTGACTTCTTCCTTCTACTTATTTTAGTTCTAGGAGGCATCAATATAATGAAATAAGAACCATATTAGCATAATCATAAATTATCAGTCATGGGTAGTGGATAAATCAACTTAAATTAACAAAACAATCAGTATAAATCAACTTACCTTACCACTTTCCATACATCTATTTTTATAGTTCCCCCAATTTGGGATTTTTTGGAGACAAAATATAAAAATACCTAAATATTTATAGTAAAATTATATAATTATAAAGTATTGTTTATTTTTCATTGTTAATTACATTTTTAAATGAAAAATAAAAAATATTCTAACATTATCAGTAGTTTACCATCTCTTATCTAAATTTCATAATCCCAAATAAGGGAGATAATTGCTTTTCTTTCCTCATCCCTTCCTCCCCCTTCCTAAATTATTCTTTTTCTCTCCTAACTCCTAAATATGGAAAATTTACTTGGATGATATAATTTGACTTTTTAATTACCATACTAGTGTAACTTTTTCAAAATTTACGGGTGTATTTTTAGTTGAAATCATGGATAAAATACACGGAAGTCTGGAACCACGTTTTCTCAACTATTCATTTCGGGAAAGGATAAAATGTGGTTGTGATCCACATTTCCCAATTTTTTTTAATTTTACTTGTTGTTATTTAAGAGTTTTAGTGTCCCAAGATTTGGTATCCCATTGTGTACCAATTCAACAAAAAAATACCAACTTGTTAAGAATTTTTTTATAAAATAAAAAATAATGTGTTTTTACTACTTGGTGGGATATGATTGACTTTGGACATTGAAACATGAATTTTTGGGACATGAGATCCTTATTCGTTTAGTTAAAAATACATACAAACAATAAATAAAAACACATCATGTCCCTAAAAAATTATGTCTCAATGTCCCAAGTCAATCATATTTCACCAAATAGTAAAAATACATTATTTTCTGTTTTTATAATTTTTTTTCTTAACTAGTTGACATTTTTTTATTAAATTGATACACAATGAGACACTAAATCTTGGAACACTAAAACCCTTAAATAACAACAAGTAAAATTAAAAAAAATGGGAAACGTGGATCACAGACACGTTTTCTCCTTTCCCAAAATGAATAATTGAGAAAACGTGGTTCCAAACCACGCATGTCCCATAATTCGTGGATCGCAGTCACGAATCCAGACTTTCCATAAATTTTGAAAATATTACACTAGTATGGTAATTAAAAAAAATCAAATTATACCATCCAAATATATTTTCCCAGCATTAGAGACATTGTAAGATGTTTCAAAATATTGGGATTTCAATTTAAGTAAAGAGATAAAAACAACCGTAAAAAAATAGCTAACCGAAGGTGAAATACATTTTGTTGTGTTAAAAGCACAAACGAAGTCCAAGCCCATTCCAATTTTATTATAGGGGACTTAAGCAAAGTTTCGGTATTTTGTTTTCTTATAAATGTTATAAAATCAAACACATACCTCAAACCATAAGCTAAGATGACAATGAGTACCCGGATCCATGGATACCCGCAAAAAATACTCACAACGAGTAGTGTATGAGTCTTTATTTTGGAATTGTGGGTAGTTGGGGTTAGATATTTTTCAGACCCATATTGAATGAGGCGGATATGGGTAATGTGATACACAGACCCGCTAGTACCCAGATCCGTTCTTATATATATATATATATATATATATATATAAACATAACTCAATTTCCTTACTTTCTATTTTTTAACCCTAAGGCCAATATTGAAGAGGGAACATGATTGATGAAAAAGAAGAAGTGAAGAAGGAAGAAGAAATGTTGAAACCAAGAGGCAAAGAGTTTTAGAAAATGTATTAAATCCAAACCATTCATTTTAATCCAAATGCTAAAAATGAACTCTCTCACTCTCATATAATTATATCATTCTCACTAGATACATCTCATATATATATATATATATATATATATATATATGTAAACATAACCAAATTTTCTTATTTTCCAATTTCTAACTCTAACAACTACCATTCTTCCCTAAATCTTAATTCCCTTATTTTATTTATTCTCCTCATATATATATATATATATATATATATATATATATATATATATATATATATATATATATATATATATATATATATATATATAAACATAACTCAATTTCCTTATTTTCTAACCCTAACAACTACTCTTCCTCCCTAAATCATAATTCCCTTATTTTCTTTATTCTCCTCATCTCCTGTCTCCACCAGAGCCTCACTTCATCTTCATCACTCATCTCCTCTCCAGCGTCATAAGTAATGAGAGGTTAATATTCTTCAACTTTATATATATCAATAATTTTTTTAAGGGTTTAAATTATACTAATATTCTTATTCTCTATAATGAAACACTGAAAATTTGAGACAATGAGACAATGTACAAATAAAATGTATGTTTGTCACTGTTTATAAACTTAGGTGCAATATCTTAGGTATTATTGGTACTTGCACCCAATCATAGCCTGCCACATGTATAAAAAGTGTATAAAAAGTACAGCTCATCACTCCCCTAGTTAACACTGTTAAGTCTCCATCCAACTGCATTTCTTCTTTTTCCTCACTGTTGAAGTTCTCAGCTTCATTTTTTCTCCATTCAAAAAACTCAAACACCCTTAAGAGTTCTTTAATCTTTCTCATTCCTTTCTTCTCCCTTCAATTGACATTCATTTCTTAAGACACTTTACTTTTCCATCACTCAAATCCAGGTTCTAACTTAAAATCCCTTAATATGTATGAATAATTTTACTTTTTGTTTACCTTGTGTTTTTTTGATTCAATCTTTCAATCTTCAATCTTATAATTTTATACATTCTGGTTAATTTGTGTTTTGTTTAATTCAAAATTTAAGTGTTTTGATATTGCCCCCAAAGTGTTTGATGAAATATCTGACACAGTTTATTGCCTTAATGTTCTTCTAAACCACTTCTACACTTATTTAAACATTTTATCTTTGATGTAGTATTATCTATTTCATATTATATCTGTTAAATATATTGTAAATATATTGGTCAAAGTAGATAAATAGCTTCCATTTTTATAGCCTTTTGTTATGCTTTTGTTTAGGATAATGCTTCCTAGTTTGTGGCCTAAAGATATTGCTTCCTAGTTTGTAGCCTAAAGACAAGCCTTTTGTTAGGCATATACGTTGTATATATTCTGACCAAATCAATGAGAATAGACACAGAAACATTCCTGATTCTAATATGGTATCAGATTGACTAGGGTTCTTCTTCATATTTCTTCCGCTTGCCCTAGCTTTGTGTTCCTTCTCCATTTCCTATCTTTGTTCTCTTCTCTCTATGGCTTCAAACAAATCCTATTTTCATCCGGCTCTTGCCATATCGAACATCAAGAATCATGTTTCCATTGTTCTTGAAATGGAAAACATTCAATATTCAACGTGGGCAGAACTCTTCAAGATTCACGCACGGTCAACCAAGGTGCTTGATCATATCATATCTCCGGCCAACGGCACAACGACAGTTCCGTCTACCGAGGAAGAGAAAGAGTTATGGTCAACTTTGGATGTCACGGTTCTTTCGTGGATTTATGCTACCATTTCTAGTGACTTATTGCACACCATTATTGAGTCCGATTCAACGGCTATGGAGGCTTGGGATAGATTGCATGATATATTGCAGGATAATCAACATTCTCGTGCCGTTGCCTTGGAGCAAGAATTCTCTGCTACTTCTATGGAGAATTTCCCAAATGTTTCCTCTTATTGTCAACGTTTCAAATCTATAGCAGATCAACTAAAGAACGTTGGGGCTCCAGTGTCCGATACTCGATTGGTATTGCAATTGGTTGGGGGTCTTGCACAACCGTATCGTGGGGTGGATACGTTGATCCGCCAAAGCAACCCCCTACCTTCCTTTTACAAGGCTCGTTCCATGCTCACTCTTGAGGAGGCTGGGTTGGCAAAGGAAGCAGCCACTGAGTCTGCTATGCTCGCCACTTCGATTGATGATGGGTCCCCACACCCTGTAAAATCAGGACATTCGAAGGGAAAAAATGGTGCGCAACATTCTGGCGGTGGATGGCGCAACAACGGGGGTGGTCGGAAGTATGGAGGTTATGGTGGAGGTCGGTCCTCGACCAGCGGTAAAGGTGATGGTCGGGGGCAGTTCTCTGGTGGCCAAGGTGGAACCACTCCTCCTCAATGGCAGCAGCAGCAACCATTTCCATGGGGCTGGTATAATTTGGCCTGGCCTGTTCCTCCTTGTCCATTCCCAAATGAAGGATGGGCTCGGCCCAATACTCCTCAATACTTCTATATCTTGTAACAAATAATATTTGTATGAAACTACATCTTATTTTCAATGTGTTATACCATCTTGATGCAACAACTACATCTTCCTCCTACACAATATGGATGCAGCAACTACATCTCATTTTCAATGTGCTATACCATCTGGTAAGTTTTTGTGTTTTATTTTGCTTTTGTTTACTTTTTTTGTTACTCATATGTAATAGGATATTGATATAAGAATATGAAAATGTTTAAACTTATATATTTTTCTTTATTATCAAATTAGTGATGAGCAATCACTTAAATGAGTCTGTAAAAGTTATTGATACAAACTTATATATTTTTCTTTATTATCAAATTAATAGATAACACAGAGGATGAAGTGACTGAGAAAGATATAGTTCCTTATGTTGGCATGGAGTTTGAGACTGAAGATCATGCATATAAATTTTACAATATGTATGCTGGCTTCATTGGTTTTAGCATTAGAAAAGATTGGAAGAATACAAGCAAGTTAGATAAGGACATTGTAATAGCTCGACGATTTGTTTGTTTTAAAGAAGGCTTAAAGAGAAAGAAAGATCAAGAAGGGATAAAACCTCGAAAAGATATTAGAACTAGATGTTTAGCACAAATGACTATTGGTCGAGAATCAAATGGAAAATATGTTGATAAATCATTTGCTAATGAACATAATCATGATCTTGCAACTCCCAAAAGTAGGCATAAGTTACCATCACAAAGGAGAATTTCTACTGTTCAAGCCGCCGAAGTTGAATTGGCAAGTCGTTCTGGTATACGACAAAAAATAATTTTTGAGTTTATGAGCCGATAAGTTGGAGGGCGGGAGAATGTTGGCTTCATTTCTAAAGATATTAGCAATCTTTTGAGTTCTAAGAGAATGAAGGAAATGGAAGAAGGTGAAGCATACACTCTACTCCATTATTTTAAAGTAAAACAAACAGAGAATCAATCTTTCTTTTATGAGATACAACTTGATGTTAATCATGAAATTACGAATATTTTCTGGGTGGATGCTAAAATGGTTGTAGACTACACTTATTTTGGAGATGTGGTATGTTTTGATACCACCTATCGTACCAACAAGGATCTTCGACCATTTGCTCCTTTCATTGGATTCAACCATCATCGAGAAAGCCTGTTATTTAGTGCTGCATTATTATATGATGAAACATTTGAATCATTTGAATGGTTGTTCAAGATTTTTCTTAAGGCTATGTGTGGAAAGAAAGACGTGGGAAATGTTTTTCCTGAATCATATCATCGTTTATGTCTATGGCATTTGTTTCAAAATGCATTGAAGAAAGTTAATCATGCCTTTCAAAATTCAGATTCTTTTGCTGCTGAGTTGCGAAGTTGCATTTATGACTTCGAGTATGAGGAAGACTTTATTAAATCCTGGCAATCATTACTTGAGAAGAATAACCTTCTCCAAAATAAATGGATGGGAGATCTCTTTAAGCTCAAAGAAAAATGGGCTTTAGTATATGGGAGAGATACTTTTTCAGCCGGTGCTATGACGATACAATTAAGTGAGAGTTTCAATGGTCGTTTTAGACTTTACATGAAATCCACCTTTAATGTGCTAAAAATTTTCAGGAATTTTGAAAGGTTGCTAGATGATATGTGATATAAGGAGATAGAGTCTAACTATGAAATGAGACAAAAGATGCCATCATTGAGTATGGACATTATGTTATTGAAGAATGCAAGAGATGTTTACACACCAGTCATTTTTAATCTAGTTTGCAGGGAATATGAAAAATCTTGCAATCTTATTTTCAAAGGTTACACTCAAAATATGCAACTAATTGAATATGAAGTAGGTTTCTTCCCAAATATGAGGCAACATACAGTTACCTACAACTTTGAAAGTCAAAGTATTGAATGCAATTGTAAAAAGTTTCAATTTATCGGTATCCTTTGCAGCGATGTTCTTCGTGTACTTAATCATCTGAATATAATTATTATTCCCCCGAAATACATCCTTAAATGGTGGACTAAGCATGCTCGAAGTGGATGTGTTTTAGACAACAAAGGGCAGATTATCAAAGAAGATCCTAAGGTGGTCGTCTTAAATCGCTATAAGGATAATTGTCGTAGTGCAGTAGAAGTATCAAGTAGGGCTGCTGAAAGTGAAGAAGCTTCAACATTTTTTAAACAGAAGATCTTAAACAAAAGATCATTAGCAACAAGTACAGGTCATAGTGATATAAATTGTCAAACTGATCAAGTTAGGAAAAATGACACAATTGAAAAAGATGATGCAACTCAAGCCAAGGGTATGAAGAAGAAAGGTGGTGCCTCTCGTGTAAAAGGTAGGCCAAAAAGTTGTGTGGAGAAGAAGAAAAGGAATAAAGACAATAACAAGTTCGGTTCAATGAGACATGACTTTATTTCCATTCCAACTCCTACTACACAGGTATAACTATATAGTAACTTTTCTTTATAGCCTTTTGAAGTATAAATAATACTTTAAATATTTGTGTTTAATTTACCTTTTTATTATGATATGTGCAGAACATGCCATTTTTGCAGGGATGTCAAGTTCCAATCATTGTAGATCCCAATTTAACTCACGTATTTTTTTTATCATTGTGCATTTTATTATAATTTTGGGCTTGTAGTTTATTCTATTTTTCCACTTCTTTTGTTATATGAAAATGCAGGCCAATAATCACTCTCAAGATTGAAGTTGCTTATTATATGACTTTCAAGTGGCTTTTTTTTTCTTTTTGTTATATGCGCTATAAGGATAATTGTCATAGTGCAGTAAAAATATCAAGTAGGATTGCAAACTTGTTAAGTTCTATGATGTTTTTTTCTTTTTGCTATACAACATTAGCTATTGTTGCTACATTAACAATGACATGATCTTTCTTTCTGCTATACAACATTAGCTATTGTTACTACATTAACAATGACATGTTCTTTCTTGTTAAGTTCTATGATGTTTTTTTCTTTTTGCTATATAACATTAGCTATTGTTGCTACATTAACAATGACATGTTCTTTCTATAAACTCTACTTTTTGTTTAAATGTATTAGCAACTGCAGTTTTATGAACTCTCCATAAATTATGCAGTTTTATCATCACTTGATTGAGATCATAAAATAATTGACATTGATATTTTAAAAAGTTGACATAGATATTGAGATCACAGTTTAAATATATTAGCAACTACATGTTTCTTAAATAAAATAAGGACATGCAGAATTTCAGTACCTGCATGATGTTATCTAAACCCATATTAGCACTGAAGTTTTGTCAAATGAAGATGCAGGTGGAACTTCAGTTGAAGCTCTCATTATATTTTCATAATGCTCATATTATTTATACAATACAAATGATTCTATACTTGAAAATTGTATTGTAATACAAATTTTCCAATACTTGAATCAGTCCTTGTCTTGCGATTGAAAGGAATTGCAAGTCTTTTTTATTTCCTTGTGATTCTTAAAGATAATAGTTGAAACAAGATGGAGAGGGAAATCAACATTTTTTATTGATCAATTAAATGATGTACATATATAATTACAAGGATGGTGACCTGAACAAAAGCAAAAAAAAAATGAAATCACAAACCTAAATACATCTAAAAGTTAATCAAACTCTTTCCCTCCAACTCTAGGCATAAAACATATCAAGTTTCAATCTCATGACATCCCAACCTATGACAATTCATACTGGAAGCCCCTCAATACATGTGAATGTGAGTAGCAACTGATACTGAAGCAAAGATAAAATGTTTAAATAAGTGTAGAAGTGGTTTAGAAGAACATTGAGGCAACCATAAACTGTGTCAGACATTTCATCAAACACTTCGGGGGCAATATCAAAACACTAAAATTTTGAATCAAACAAAACACAAATTAACCAGAATGTATAAAATTATAAGATTGAAGATTGAAAGATTGAATCAAACAAAACACAAGGTAAACAAAAAGTAAAATTATTCATACATATTAAGGGATTTTAAGTTAGAACCTGGATTTGAGTGATGGAAAAGTAAAGTGTAGTAAGAAATGAATGTAAGTTGAAGGGAGAAAAAAGGAATGAGAAAGATTAAAGAACTCTTAAGGGTGTTTGAGTTTTTTGAATGGAGAAAAAATGAAGAAGAGGACTTCAACAATGAGGAAAAAGAAGAAATGCAGTTGGACGGAGACTTAACAGTGTTAACTAGGCTATGATTGGGTGCAAGTACCACTAGTAGCTAAGGTGCTGCACCTAAGTTTAGCCATTTTAGAAAATGTATTAAATCCAAACCATTCATTTTAATCCAAATACTAAAAATGAACTCTCTCACTCTCATATAATTATATCATTCTCACAAGATACATCCTTTATATATATAAACATAACCTAATTTCCTTATTTTCCAATTTCTAACTCTAACAACTAATGTTTTTCCCTAAATCTTAATTCTCTTATTTTCTTTATTATCCTCATATATATATATATATATATATATATATATATATATATATATTAAAACATAACTCAATTTCCTTATTTTCTAACCCTAACAGCTACTCTTCCTCCCTAAATCATAATTCCCTTATTTTCCTTATTCTCCTCATCTCCTGTCTCCACCAGAGCCTCACTTCATCTTCATCACTCATCTCCTCTCCATCGTCATAAGTAATGAGAGGTTAATATTCTTCAACTTTATATATTATCAATAATTTTTTTAAGGGTTTAAATTATACTAATATTCTTATTCTCTATAATGAAACACTGAAAATTTGAGACAATGAGACAATGTACAAATAAAATGCATGTTTGTCATTGTTTATAATTTTTTTTATTGATTTGCTTCTTTTTTATTCTCACACGTTGAATTATAATTTTTTTACAATTTATAACTTTTTTGTATTTTTTTTGATATTATGTCAATTTTTTGATACTCATAGATCCGCTAGGTACTTATTGACTCACGGGTAGTAGACCCGATGAGTATCTTCCTGGGTCTGTAGCGGGTTTAGATCCCAAAATGAAAGAACGGAGCAGGTCCAAGTAGTGTACTACCTGAACCCATCCAGACTCTTTGTCATCCTTATCATAAGCTATGGATTATCAAATTGGATGACATCATAAATATATAATTATATATAAATGTATAATTATATAAATTGGAGTAATATTTCTTGATTTTTTATACTAAATAAAACAAAATAGTGAAGTAACGTTTTCTGTTAATTAAGTTTAATACAATTTGAGTAGTACAAAGCAGCCAAATCCCTCGATTTACTATAACCATTTGAAACTCCTATCATCAATCAGACTTGTGGATAATGTGGTCCTCATCCATTGCATTTTTATCCCTTCAAAAAGTATATTCGACATTTTAACTTTTTATTGTAGTTTAGTTACAGACATTTTTTATGTCTTATGTAGCAATACAACTATACAAGAATGTGAAATGATATGCTTCAGCGACATTGGGTATGAATTTTCACATCTTTCTTTCTTACAATAAAAAAAGGGAGGGATCACTTACTACTACAAAAGTAAGTGGAAAAAACCTACTCCTCATCTTAGTTATCAAATATTAGAAAATCTAATGGTTTAGATGTACTCACCAATTCAAACCATTGGATTTTCCAAGAATAAATGATCATAATGTAGAGTAGGTTTTTTCCACTTACTAAAAAAATTATTGAAAATAAAAACTGCCATATAATATACGTAAACAACAACTCGGTTTCAAGGCAAAGATGATAATTTTCACATTCACTACCGAAAGCAATGTTTTCTTTAAACTTTTACGGAAGCAAAGCCACGTACTCATATGACTTATTCAACCTTTCTAAACAACACAAACCAACCAACTCTTATCTTAATTCCAAGATGCATCATAAATGATTATACATATACAATGACATATATAATAGAAATATATATTTTCATATCATTAATAAATAAAATATAATTTTCTCGTAAGAAAATTATTTGCAGAGAATTTAATAAGAAAATATATAATTAGTAAGAAGGTTATGATGAACTCTCCTTTCTTTGACCCCACATCGGATACAACAGCTCAGATCGAATTGAATCAAATCAAATCCTCTCCAACTTGGTCGCTTTGATCACAGGATTCGCTCGAGCTATTTCCTCTCTCCCCACTGTTTTGAAATCGAAACTGCACACGTGTTTCTCAGGGTACCTATGGGTCCCGCAGAACGTGACCCCACACCTGCACTTGAACCCGGTTAAACCGACCCGCTTCCTGCACGAACCGCACCGGTTCGGTTGAACCGCTTCAGATTTTAATCCGGTAGGAATAGCGTCTTTGGTTAAGGTTGTTACGGTTGAGTTTGATATACAAGGGATGGATACGACGGCCGGAGACGGCGGAGAAGAGGTGCTGGAGGAGAGAGCGGTTTCGATTGTGGATTTGGTGGAAGCTTCTTCTTGTAACTTTAAACGAATATCTCTGTAGCATTTGGAACAGAGATTCATGGTGGTTGGGTTTCCGATGAATCCACAGTTATTTGTGCAGAGTCTGTGTCCTTCGGGAGCTTGGCATCGATGTTCTTCCGCCATGGTACGTTTCTGGATCTGAGATTCTTGATTCTTCTCTCTTTTTTTCTCTCTTTTTTTTGTTCTTGAAGAAGACGAGAAAATTCGAAGGATTTGGAGAAACCTATGAACCTGAGGGAATAGAAAGAGAAAGAAAAAGGAGAGAAAAGGTTTATGGTGTTTGGATGTAAAGAAATTCAGAGGATTCTTGGAAAGATAGAAATGAAATATTGTATATAAATTGAAAAAATCTGGAAAATACAGGTAGCAAAAACTGTATTCTGTTTTGTTTTTCTACGTCTTCGCGGTAATTGAATTAACAAGCCATGGTCATAAATAGGCGAATAATAATAAATGAAAAATAAATTTAAATAGAAGGAGATGATACCTGGTAGATATGAATATGTTAGGTTGGAAATGAGGATAATAAGAATGGTGGTGGAAGGGAATTGTATAAAGGGGAAAGATAAGAGTCAAGAGAGAGGAAGAAACAACGAAACTGGACAAAGCATAATAATCATTTTTAATTGTTACTGTTTATTTAATGGAATGACATTCTTTTCTTTTAATATTGTAATAAAATAGTTTATGGAATGAGAAAAATATGCATTATTATATTATATTTTTTAATTCACATGGTATTAAAAAATTAATATTATCGGGAGAGAAAGACAGGTTGAGCAGTCCGGCTGGGATAAAGATCTGCTGTCTCGAACCATGTCACAAATTTTGTCCCGCACCAATAAAAATGCAATAAAAATAGAAAAAATTATGAATGTTTACTTTTTCTTAATTAACATGTCATTTTTTGATTGATGCGGGATGAAGTTCAAGACAGCAGCTCTTTGTCCGGCTGGTTAGGGTTGGTTTTCGTGCTTATGGATTTAGGGGAGGATAAGCGTCACATGTTTCCATTCATGTTTTACTCCGTGCCCAAGTTAATTAACAAACATCATTCAATTAAAAAGATAAATCATAAAACATAAATTAATAATTTAATATTATTTTGTAAAGTTTGATGGAAAGAAAATTTTGGAGAGAGATACATGTTCCCTTTAATTTCACTATCTTTTGTGATTTCGTTTACATTTTAAGCAAAACAAGTGCTTATATATCTAAAAAATTATAGCTTTGTGAAACTGAAGAATTGTATTATAAAATTAATTTAATATTTATGTACGAGGGTAAGAAATTTTCTTATTATTAGTTCATCATTCACATGTTTTGTGTCAACTATTGTTGATTTCATAATAAAAGTAATATACATCAGAGAATTATAAAAACGGACAAATGGTTAACATAAAAAACTTAAGGAGTAAAATAGAGTGATAAAAAGACTAATATTTCAAATCACACTAATTAAAAAATAATAACATGTAAATTACACTCACACTCCCTGAGTTTTAGTGAAATTATATAAATTACCCTTCACTTTTTTGTCATTACACGAACCACCCCTAATTTTGTACATATGTTACACTGACTACCTCTGCATGATATAAAAGTGTAATAATTTAAACAAAAAATGTATGATGTGTGTAATTAAGTAAACAAAATATTGTATATTGTGTAGACAAATTCAAATAATATAAGAGTCAATCCGTCTTCGTTATTTGACTCGTTATAAAATAGTATAAGAGTTATTTAAACATTTCTTTGAAATTTATAATGTATTTTTTAATGACACAAAAATAATAAAGAAACACTCGGTTTTGTACTATTTGAAGTGTTATACAATATACAATATTTTGTTTAACTTAATTACATTCATCACACGTTTTTTCTTTAAAATATTACACTTTTATAACATGCGTGGGTGATCAGTGTAATGTATGTATAAATTTAGGGGTAGTTTGTGTAGGAGGGAGGGGTGGTTGGTGTAACGAAAAAAAAGGGAGGGGTGGTTTGTGTAATTTCATTAAAACTCAGGGGGTATAAGTGTAATTTACTCTAATAAAAATTATTGATGTGAAAAACCAATGATATTAAACTTTACATTTTCATGTGATGTTAAACTTTTGTAGCAAGTGGAATGATGGGAGAGGTTGATAAATCGTTGTATTTAACCACGATCACGGCTCTATATTTAAGGATGAGATTATTTGTTTTAAAATAGTGTCCCATTTTTGTCCAGATCAATTAAATATCGCAATCTTATTTAAAAATTTCATATTACTTGCATTTCTTTTTTTTCTTACATTTATTTCTCTGTTTTGATTGGTCGAGCATGATGGGGACACCATTTTAGACAGATGATCCCCGTCCTATACTTAGCTGGATGCACTGTGATTTAGTTAATGGGTGAAAGAATCCACTTAGGTAAAGTAAAACGATGAGTTGGTGACCCATTCCTTTCCAAAAACAGTGTTGTGAAGACTGAGAGTGCAAGATTGGGATTTTGAAAGGAGCCGCCCTTGTTCTTGAATTAGCCCTTATTCTGGAATTAGAATCATTTTCATTAATAGAAAACAAATACATATTTTCTTTCTATTTTTAATAATAATAGTTTAATTTCATTGTAATCATATAGTGTCATTGAAGACATTTTTCTTTGATTTTTGAAACATTTATCTCTCTATTAATACAGAAAATCCTAACTAATTGGGTTGTGTTGCTTTTTGTATCTGTGAGCTGAGGTCGGCACCGTCTTCTCATCTTCGGCGCGACATGCTATCCATACGTCACGTCCTCATGTTTTTCTTCTTCCTGAAAATGAAATATAATTATTGTTTAATCCTTATAAATAAGAATAAATGGACCTGAAGAGATATTGAATTTAATGGTTGGTTTGTTGGTAAACATTATGATATAAAAGATCATAACATGTATCTAAAGTTGAGTTCTCTAATACACATGATTCAGACAAGTGCAGAACATATATTAACATCTTTGTATAGAATTATTATATGAACATTATAGCTTTGACTGTCACACAGAGAGAAAGTTTAGCATATGAGAACACAAGTTTATTTCTTCAAGTCGTTCTGAATATAATATGGTTAGTTTTTTTTTTTCTTACGGAGCTATTTTTTGTGTTCATATATTTCTTATCCACTAAGGTATTAGACTTGGTTGACGTCCAAAATACGACTAAGCTATGCATAGAAAAATCATACAACTTAATTGTCATTAACCATATCACCCTGTATACTGAATTAACGCTTGTTTCGGACAATGAGGTAGGCGATGTGAGAGTTACTTCCCAACATGCCCCATCCACATAGTCTGTCAGACCAAGCGAAAAGTTACATTTGACCCATAACCAAAGAACATCTTTTGACCCATGAAAACCGGGAAGAAGTTATGATATGACTCTGATAACATGTTAAGGCTCCATCTCAAAACTAATGGCTATGAGAGAAGTAGCCAAACAGATATTTAAACCATTCTCGAGACAATGAGGTAAGAAATGTGAGACTTACTTTCCTTAATATATTTAATTTATTTATACTCTCAATACATATTTTTTTCTAATGCTAAAGATGAGTTCTTCTCGTTATATGATTAAGATTTTCTCTATATATAAGTCTAAATTACTATTAAACATTAACACCTCTCTATTAACATAGAATTAATATACTTCTTCTAAGCCATATTTTGTTGAATAAAGGTTAATGATTGTCTATGAACTGTAGTGGTAGAAAAAGTCTTGTGTTCTCTTTCGTGGCTCTTAACGTTGTCTCTATCAAGTGTGCAACCTCTTTGGTCCTCTCTCTTCTTATAGTGATGAACATAACTTTTATTTCATATCACCTCTCTTATAGAAGTTGAGTGTTATCTAATTTAGCTTTGCTTCGATGTCGAATTTAGATGATCAATCTGCTATATACAGATGCAAAAACTGTCAAACTCCTATTGCCTCCCGCAGTGAACTTCTCTCTAAAAGATTCCTGGTATTGTTAGTGTAACATAATTGATTTCAATTCTTAAGACTACTTTTTAGCTTACTATTTTAACATTCATCTTAGTCATCCAATCTTGAAAAATCCAATAGTTTAAATGTACTCACCAATTCAAATAATTGGATTTCCTAAAAAAATGAATGATCATGATGTAGAGTATGACTTTAGTGGATCCCTTCCCTTTTAACATTTCAATTCTTACTATTTTAACATTTTTTTAGCTTACTATTTCAATTCTTAGGACTATTTCCCATACCCCTATATCAAGCCGCCTTTTTTTTAGAAGAATTTGTTGATGCCATTTTGGATCCAGTGGGATAGCCGGGTAAAAAACTCTATGCAAAAAAGCTTTATAGGGTGATCTATATTGAGTTCTATTGTGAATTCTACTAAGAGAGTATTTTGTTATTATGTATAGACAACTTTGAGTGGATTATCTGTAACTCGTTGGTCTAGTAGTATAAGATTAATTGAATATTTAAAATGATTAAAAAGTTTAATATTCGATTGTTGAAGTCACACGTGTTATGAAAGGCATGCACCACGACAAAGTTTAGTTCCTTATACATAGATAAAGGGATAACATTGGTTATAACAAAAAAATGTAGAATTAGATTACATTTGATGATGATGAGATATTGAGAACCGAGAAGTATTAACACCTTCATTTAAGAAAAATATAAAGGAGAAATGATAATAATGAATGTTTATGTTCTTTCTCTATATATTTCCTATAAAAGGAGTCAAAGTACTAGATTATTTATTTCTATAATCTAGATTATACAACTATTACTTAGATAAGAAAGGAGTTAAGTTAAATCCAATATGGAATCTTGTGTTTTACCATTTTCTTTTTCTTCAAACCTCATTTTATCATCAGCCTAATAACAATAACAACATACTTAGAAATTAGAATAAAAATAAGAGTATTCATGTTAAAGAAAAGTTGTTTTGTTTAGGAGTGTGATTTTGGAGGGGAAAAGAAGAGAATATATGGCTCTAGAAAACCTTCCTTTATTTGGGAGTTAGATGAAGGAGAAAGAAAGGTTTGAAGAGTTTCTCTAACTTTCCAAAACCTTCTATTTCTCTATTTTTAGTGTTCCTCTAATTTGAGGTTTTTTGAAGACAAAATATAAAATTACCTAAAATTATATATTATTCTCTATTTTCTCTTTATTAATTATATTTTTAAAGAAAAATTAAAAAATATTTTAACATTATCATTAGTTTATCCGCCTCATCTAACTTACATACTACCAAACAAGGGAGAGAATTGACTTCCTTTTACCCTTCATTTCCTCCCTTTTCTAACCATTTCATCACGTTCTTTACCTTTCCCTCCTAACTCCTAAATGGGTTAGGATCCTCTCCATTAATGGAGAGGCAAGTACTAAGAAAACAACATAAAAATATAATATAGTATGACATTTCTATCCTTTAAAGATAATGATATTGTATTCATGCCATTGAAAACAAGTGTAAAACTAATAACTTGCATCTCCATTAATGGAGAGGAGTCCCACTCCTCCTAAACATACCCTTAAACTAATTTTAAACTATGATTCCAAACACATTTAAACTAATTTTAAAGTATGATTCCAAACACATTTGATATAGCATGGTATATCTTTAGCTATTTAAAACCAACCTACCTCATTGACATGAATAAGTAGGTAAACTTTGTTTTGTGTGCATACTTTCTTGTTCTAGGTTCAACCAAACTAAGGTATACATATTCATCTTTAAATCGAAATGTTCACTATAATATTCTTGTAGAGATCCACACAGCTTGGTTCTCATTCCCTTCATTTGTTGATCAGGGAAAAACTGGACCTGCCTTCATGTTTTCTCATGCAAGAAACATCATTGCAGGGTCAAAGCAGGACAGAGCACTCATGACAGGTATTTACAGTGTTGCAGGAATCTATTGCAGCAATTGTGGTGAGGAGTTAGGCTGGAAATACTTACAAGCTTATGAGGAAAGACAGAAGTTTAAGGAAGGAAGGTTCATAATTGAAAGAGCAAAGATTTTCAAGGAATACTAGCATCATATACCTAACCATATAAAATAAGAGAATAAAGTATCATCTCATATCTCATGTTAATAACAATTTTTAAATCCGTTCATTAATTAACATGTGTCTTATTTATTTGTTTTATAATATATTTTAAATTAAATTTTTTAGAGAGAAGATAAATATGACACATGTCAAACAATGAATAGATTTAAAGAGATAAGTTATCTTCTTATGAGATAATATTTTATTCTCATACACTAATTACCAATAATTTCACTTTGGAAATTGCCTTTAATTCGTGTAATATTAAATATCCATATGAATTATGCTCATTAATACATTCAGAGAAACCAATAACATGTTGGTCTAGTGGTGTGTGGTCACATTGAATCTAAGATGGATTAAAAGATCAAAAGTTTGATTAATGAGAATGATAATTGTTGGGAGGGGCAGCTGGGGGTGGCAATATGGGTCAGTCCGACCCGACCATGTATGATATGCCTTTGACCCGCCAAAATATGGGCTAACCCGGCCCGACCCTTATTGTTAAAAGGGTTCAAAATGCTAGCCCAACCCATATTTGACAGGTCTAGCAGGCCGGCGGACTGACCCATTTTTTTTCTCTTTAAAAAAACACATTTATAATCAACTCAATCACAATTTAAAAAATAAATAATCAACACGTCTCAGAAATGTCTTTTAAAATAAAAAGTCACAAACTAAAGTCCACAATCTCACAATAATATATCGTTTTAGTTTAAAACTTGTAAGTTCTAAACAACAAGCCAGCATAGTCTTCAACTTTTAGATTCCTAGTTCACAATAAAGCTTGAAACTCCTAAGCTTTAAACATTAGATGCTCGATTGGAAGAAGATGTCTCTACTTTTCTATGTAAAATGTATTCTTTTAAGAAGTCTTATATATAAGTACTAACAAATTTAAAGAGTAAATTTCAATGATAAATAAATGTCTTGTATATGATATAAATGTCTTATATATGATATAAATTACTAATATATTATTTATGAGTTATAATATTACATTATAGTATAACTAATTTAATATTAATATTACTAACCAATATAATATAACATGTGCAATCTATGCACAAGTTTATTAATAATATAAAGAGTAAATTATACTGATATTCTATGAGTTTTAGTGAAATTACACAAACTATCCTTCCATTTTTTACACTTACAAAAATCCTCTTAATTTATAAACATACATTACATTGACAAACCCTGCATGAGTAATAAGTGTAATTTTTTAAACAAAAATAGTGATAAATGTAATTAAGGTAAACAAAATATGGTATATGATATAAATTACATACCGATAAGTAAATGTCTTGTATATGATATAAATTACACCGATGAGTAATTTACTCATAATTGTCTTCTATATGAATATTTTAAATCGGTTGCACACGACAAGTGTGAAAACCTTTGTTGGAAAACAATATTTAATTGATTATACTATTAGAACCACGTGTAACCTTAAAAGGCTAAAACAATATTAATGTTGGTCCGTCGGGCTGGCCCGACCCGACCCTCTATGACCCGTCTAAAAAATGAGCTTCCAAATCGGGTTGAACATGAGCTTTTGAGATAAATTCTCTAGCTCGACCCGCTAAAAATGTCAATCCAAACGGGTTGACCCGTCGGGCCAAACCCATAATGCCATCCCTAAGGGCAGCCACATACCATCAAAGGGATTAGTTCCTTACCCATTGCGTGTGGGGATACCTTTGTTTATACAAAAAAAATATTTGATAAATTATAAATATTGTATGACAAGTATCTACTTTTCTCCTTAAGGGTGTCCATGCTAGGCTTAGGATTGATTAGTGAATTAAATTGTAGACCACATTATGTAATGGATTATATTATTATTGTTGCGGTGATCGCCACAACTTTATCACACCATAATTATGATGTGACACCGAATCACAATGATGCGGCCACATCTGGTTGTAACACAACTACATCGGGCCTACATCACATTGGTCACAATGACCGTAATTATAATAATCACAATCATCACCGCAATCATGACTGTAACTACATTTTAAAACACTTGGATTAATGATAAATGAATCAACTTTACACCAAAATCAAATTATGATTGGTTGAAAAAGAGTATGAATTTACACTTTGAAGTGTTAATAGTCTCTTTCTAAAAATAAAGTCAATGAACAAAATAAAAAACCATAATGCAATCTTGTAGAAGAAAGGAAACGCGTGATAAAATGGTGCGGTCAAAATCATTGTGATTTGCTAAGTGGAGTGCATGTTGCCTTGATTATTAAAGTTGCTAGTGACCCTGCAAACAATTTTCTCATTTTACACATCTATCTATCTAGATTTGGAGAAGTTTGACTCCTCTCCCGTAATGGAGAGACCAATGAGGCATGTGATTGCGTCACGTGTAATAAAAACAATGGAGAGCTCAGATTTAAAATTTAATTAGTTTAATTTTCAAAAAAAAAAAATAGAAAGACATGAAACCAAAAAGTCTCACTATTCATATGGCTCCTTCATCTTTATCTTCACTATGAACCACCCAGAAACCCAAATAGGAAAATGCAAACGTTTGAGTAGGTTATGGCTGATTAGTGGCACCTGAGACTGTTTATAACCTCAGACTATTTATAATGTTTGAGGAAGCTGAATCCTCACAAGGTTTGAACACTTCCAAACCCCTTTTACCACACCACACCTGCTACCCACTTTCTTTTTTATTGGTTCAAAAAAACCTAAACATTAATTTTCTTATTCTTACTCTGCTTAATCTTTTGGATGCTCTTTTTACTTTGATGGTTAAGAATTGAAGATGAAGATAGAGCTTATGGATAAAGACTATTTATTTCTTTGTTTGTTTTTAAAATTAGACTAATTAAATTTTAAATCTGAGCTCTCCATTTTTTTTATTACACGTATCGCAATCACATGCCTCACTGACCTCTTTGAAGATGAGCCAAACTGGTTTTGGAGAGTAGTTGAGGTTAATTTCATTGGTATTTGGATGAAGTTAAGGTTAGTCTTATAATTCGAAAATGCAAGAAAGAAAGCAAGGCATACCAATGCCAACACAATGAAAACCAAAAAAAGAGAAGAAACAAGAGAAGGAACGTGGTGAAAGATGGTTGAACTTTTATTATTGAACTTGGAAAAATACAAAGCGATTCAAGAGTGTTTATATACACAAACTAAGGCAATGAATCCACTAACTAATAACAAACTAACAAAGTAATCAACCCATGATACAAAACGCCCAATAAAATAAGAAAGAATTTATGAAAATATACATGTAAAATGTGTGTCTTGTGCCGCAAGCAACGTGATGCAATTGATGAAAACCAGAGCAACAACATTAATCCTTTTATTCCTCAAATAAACCCCTTAAGTTGGATGATGGAGATCTTAGAGACCCAACTTCGAGATGAATTCTTGAAAGGACTAGTCACGTAATGGTTCGGTAAAAGCATATGCTAATTGGGCAGAAGAAGGAATAGGCAATATTTGAACAAGTCCATGTTGGATTTTCCTTCTTAACACATCACAATCAATTTCAATAGGTTTTGTCTTTTCTTGAAAAACATGATTATGAGCTAGGTATATGGTAGATCTAATATCACAATAAAAAGAGGTAGGAACATAGAAAGTGACTTGAGGATCACTGAACAAGTATTTTAACCATTGAAGTTCATAAACCACACTTCCTAAAAATCTATATCCAACTTCTGAGGAGAATCCAATAACTGTGTTTTTCTTCTTGATCTTCTAGGAAATGAGGGAGGAACCAAGGTAGACACAAAATCCAGTCAGGGATTTCCTAGTGTCAAGGCAACAAGCCCAATCAGAACTAGTGAATAAAGAGAGTTTGATAGATACTATTGAGGAAAAGAACATGTCTTGTGGAGGTGACATTTGAGGTAATGAAGAACTTTTAAAGCAACCTTGTAATGAGAGTCCATAGGTTTAGACATGAACAATATGAGTTGTTGGAAAACATAATAAATGTCTCGACTAGAAATAGTGAGGTAGATGAGTCTTCCAACCAAACACCTATGGCAAGAGATATCAGCGAAAGGAGTATTGCCCTTGTCAACTTGTAACTTAATAGAGAAATCAAAAGGAATCTTAGCAGCCAGTGAACTTGAGTCTTCAAGGAGAGGTAAAGTGTATTTTCTTTGATTTATTTGAATGTCAAACTTGGATCTTGCAATTTTAAGCCCTAGAAAATATATTAAAGAGCTCAAATCTTTGATTTAAAAAGAAATATTCAACAATTATGTGAATATCCAATTTTGTCCGATGTATTTACAATAGTTTCAAAATTAACAATTCTCCTATGAAAAAAAGAGAAAGCATATTTTTTATATATCTCTAAACCATTTGTATCTCCCACAATTATTCAGTCTTAAACTATCAATCACAAACCTTTGTTATCGATGAAATTAGTTCGAATAATTTTGCTCTAATAAAAATGACTACATATTCTTTTAAAGGGAGATGCAAACCAGAAGTCATTAGCTGTTGCCATTTTCTGCGTTCAGTTATACATGAGATGACATATTCTTTCTTTTTAGTTATATAAGCATAAAAAACAACCAGCCATAAAGTTTCAGAGGATAATTCTAGAAGAAGTAAATTAAGGAGATATTAACCAGAAGTTTCAGTAGTTACAATATGAAAGCCAATGAAAAGCAGAAATAATAAGACAAAAGCAATGCACATTATATCTCTTGGCATTTGAAGAGTTTTCAAAAATCAGTACAACCAACCACAACCAGCTATAAGAGGACATTCATATCACTTTGGAATGAAAATCATCCGTCACATATTTTATGTGTCATTGTGTCACAATCCAATAGAAAATTGATACATATGTAAAAAGAATTCATAAAATTAAAAAGTAATTTTTTTATGTTATTTGGTGGGATTTGATTGGTTTGGGACAGATGATAGAAATATTTGAGAAGAGAGGATCTTGATTCATCACTTTCACGGGTAGAGCAAAAAAAAAACTCAAAAAAAAGAGAACCTACACTAAATAGGAATCCGGGAAGAGGATCTATATAGACATATAGACCCATACATCTCAATCAAAAAAAATCAATAAAAAAAATAATCAGAATTGATCGATATATCTCTCGAAAGAAAAGGAAACTAAAGAAAAAACATTTTAATTCATAGCCTTGTTGATAACGTGTGGAGACCAGCCCAATACAGCATGCCAACACAGAAGTCAACGGGTTAGCACAACAGTGGGGACACTGCTTTTCTACCCTGCCAAATTTAAAGTAATTGAAAAAAACCTACTCCACATTATAGTGATATATTTTTGAAAAATCAATGGTTTGAACAGGTGACTACATTTAAACCATTAAATTTTTTAATAATAAATAACGATAATATGAAGTAGTTTTTTCCACGAGTAAGTGGATCAATCATCGTAATAATAAATATACTCCAATCCCAACAACATTAAGCCTTTGTTTGGTAGAAGAGAGTTAGAGAAGAGAGAAATGAAGGAGAGAGAAGTTAAAGAGAAAATAGATTTTTCTCTCCTTTGGTTGAGAGGAGGAAAAAAAAAGGGAGAGAGTAAAAAGTAAGTGGGTCTCACATAAATTCTTTCTCTCCATTTGTGAGAAGAAAGTGAGAGGAGAAGGAAGAGAAAGAATAAATCATACATTTCTCATGTTATTTTTTCTTCTTTCTCTCCTACCAAACAATACAAAAATTCTATCTATTTCTCACTTCTTTCTTTCTTCACATTATCTTTCTCACATCTTTCTCTCTGCCCATTTTCTTCCGTTAAACCAAACAAAACCTAGGGAATAATTCTACTAGTGAAAAGCAAAGTGACAAGTGACAATGGGCTTCATTTTCCTATTTGTCTCACTCTCACAATATTACATTAATTATTTTACAACTATTCTAGTAATGACTTATATTTTCTTTTCAATGACTTGCATTATCATGTATTATAATTTCTCCCAGGATGAAACCAAGGAACATAGTGTGTTCCAATATTATATATTTTAACATATTTTAAGTAAAAAAACAATCTTTTGGAAACTATATTATTATTTTTTGGCAACTTTATAAAACATATACCGATGAGATATTTTGTGTTTGTAGTTCGGTATCAACGATGTGCTTGTTTAAAATTAAGTTATAGTAATAATTTGCAGAGATGTATGATTTAATTGTAAATTATAACACTAAAGCGAAACAATAGATGTGGAGATGATATAAATCCTAAAAATAGGTAGCACTCCTAATATGTAATAGTGTCACGATAAAAATAGGTAATAAATACCTTTTATATGATAATTTAATCTCACTGTTGGCCTTCCATAATAAAAAAGAAATATTTATATAATTGTCTCTAAATTATAAAAAAATTGTCCATTAAATAATAATCAATAAATATTTCCTCAAGAACAAATAAATATTATAAAGAGAATCTGATAATGAAGTTACGACTCATGTTATATCTTACTTTTTATTTCAAGTTGAGAACTGGTTGCAGTCACTTGTACTGCTTCGGCTATTTATCAAAGTATGAGATGGTTAATGACCAATATCACATCTTCCCTTATTAATTATATCTTTAAAAGCATTTAAGTTATTTAAAAAAATGAAATATTTTAATTATTTTGTGATTCAATTGCGAGATTATAATTCGAATTGTGTCTTTCTCCTCGCTTCGAGCTAAGAACCGGTCGCGGTAACTTGTATTGCTTTTATTATCTATCGAAGTAGGGAGAGAGTAAGCAACCAATGTTACTGTCTCGTCGTCTATCAGTCCTACTTCGATTAAATTCAAACCAAATTTTAATAACTTTTAATCAAACAAATTTCTAATTCTTAATCAAACCAACAAACAATTTTCTACTAGAATTACATCGTCTTGATTTTCATATTGCACTTGGGAATACGTAGGAGCAAGATAAACCCTTGTTAGACACAAAAATAAAAAATAAATATTTTGTTTATACAATTTAATGTTAATAAATCAAGGGTAAATTAAATTCATGAAATTAGTTAGGGTACCGTTTAATTATGGGCGGACGGGGTGCTAATACATTCTTCGATTCGTAATCGACTCATGGACTCAAACTCTAACGTAAAGGCCATTTTATCCAATTTGGGCTCAATTTGAGTTTTCCATGTTTTAACCGCAAAAGTCGTAGTGACGACTCCTCAAGAGATCGTGTGACCGAAAATCGGGGAGCGACAAATTATTTAACATGGTTGATTTCATTCATGTTTTTTCCTGCAAGGACCATGCCATCAACATATATCAAGACTAATGTGAAGGATGCAGGGGAAGACTTAGAAAACAAGGCTTGATCAGCCCCAAAATGATTGTACCACAAAGATAAGAGAGTGGAAGACAATGTAAATGTTGTTCACAACTAGCTTGTTTAAGACGATATAAGGATTTTTGCAGCTTGTATACTTGAGAGGAATGAGATGGAAATAGGCATGGAGGAGATGTTGTGTATACTTCTCATGTAGATCTCCATACAAAAAAGGCATTATGGATATCTAATTGTTAAAGGAACCATGATTTTGTGGAAGTCAAAGGAAGAACTACTCCAACAATACTAATTTTAACAACATCAGATAATGTCTCAAAGTAATAAATTCCCTCCATTCGAGTATAACCTTTAACAACAAATCTAACCTTATATCTTTCTAGGATTCTGTCAGCATTGTATTCGAGTTTATAGACCTATTTACAACTAATTAGAACTTTGTTTTTGGGAAGTGGAAGTAGAGACCATGTGTTATTGTGTGTAAGAGCCTGCAATTTTGGACTCATGACCACTTCCCAACAAGGATCAAGAAAGGCTTGCTTATATGAATTGGGTTCTTTGATGATAGTGATAACAATAAATTTTTGTGTGAAGGAATTAGAACAATTATAATAGGGTGACTCATAGGGTGTAAAATGAAAATATTAATTAGGCTATAATAGGTATGAAAAAATTAAGTCAATTAAATTCAGATCAGTGATTGGCTCAGTTAAGAAATTAAGTCAATGGGTAACTAGTAAGATCAATGGGTCCGTGGTTAAACTTGTTGATGAATCAGTTCAAATAAAAAATTCAATAAATTCATAACGTTACACCATTTAATAATTTTTATTCCAAATATAAAATTTAGTCAATAAACAAGTATATGATTAAACAATTAATACTACAAAAAAATGGCAAATAAGTTAAAAACATCATCAATAACATAATTTTACACTTTAATCACAATGAAAGCATAAAAATAAATTTTCAACTTAATTAAATAACAAATGGTTTGTTTCAGCTAACAAATAGCAAGTATAATTACAATAATCATAAACATAGTTACAAATAAGTTGACAAAAACTGATGTTTTCCTCTTAAAACGATGTATTTTGATGTTATTTTAAAAATGATTAAATCGACCGAGTTATACCGATTGAGTGGCCAACTTTATTCTCAATCTAACCAAATCAGATTTTGGTTCATAATCAATGAACTAATCTCTTTTGATGTGTGAATGTCCTTCTTAACAAGTGTTATTCCCAAAAATCAAATTCTTAACATTTTGCTCTTTATAGGAAACTAGCACTTTACATCACTAAACCAACGTTTTATTGATACGGTAAATAAATATATAGTATTATATATATGTGTATATATCTTTTCCAAGGAGAAAGTCATCAGCTGTCAAACAATATGTCAAGTTGTGATAGAAAATAAACTACAAATTTTTTGTTCACAAATATAACTATTTAATACCTTTTATCAATCACAAAGTGGGGATTTGTATAGGATAAAGCCTACAACAAATTAAACGCAATTCAATTCAACCACATTGACTTTAATTGTATTATATATCAAAGTCGAGTTTGGCTCCTCTCCACGTTCTCATTTCACTATAAAAACCATATATCTTTAACTATCTCACACACAAATTATAGCTTATTCCTTCTCTCAACAAACTTATAATCATTTCATGTGATTTATTTTCCTCTTTTCTCTAAACATCATCACTTGAAAACACTTGCACTTATAGAAACGTTCCCTATTTATTCATATGATGATGAACTCATATAAGATCCTATTTTGCCCCTTCTATTGTTTCCTCGTTCTACTTCTTTCAGGTATGATTATGATTTTGAAGGATTATGTATGATAATTAATGCATTTGTTTCCTTGTACTATGCACTTATAGTTTCCATTATCTCACGTTAAACATTATATTAATCAAAACTTATACATCTTATTAACCAATACTATAGGACAAACTGGGATGCAAGCTGAGGCACGCCATCTCAATCATCATCTCCTAACAAAGTTGTTTGCTTTCGGAGACTCCTATGCCGATACCGGCAACACTAGAAAAGGTGAAGGTGGTTCGTGGATAGAGCCTTATGGCATAACCTTTCCCGGAAAACCTGCCGGCAGATGGTCTGACGGCAGAGTTCTCACCGATTATATTGGTACATACATCTCTTTCTCATTAGAAATAATTATTGAATAGTCGCAAATCAATAGGTTTAGACATATACAAAATATTGATGATATATTAATGAATTAAAATATACGAGTTTATGTAAAGTTATAAACTGTTTATAAATGTCGAACACAAATTCTCTAATCTTACCAACTCTGGCACAGTGCAAATGCATGCTTTTTTGTATATTATATCCCCTCTTTTAATATCTTATATGAAGAAAATTATGTGTTAGGAATATTGATGGTTGTACAATTCCTGAGCATTATTACATGATTTTTTTTATAGTTATTGAAAGGGTGGGGTTGGTTTCTCTGCTGACTTACTACTTTAGCTTTCTTGTGCTATTATTTATTTATGTCTCTGACGTGCGGTTCTCATTATATATGGTTACATTATTGTATTTGATTTTGTCAACTTTCGTTTTAAGTTATTTTAAATAATTTAATCTTATTCCATGCTCTAAATCACTTTTTCATCACATGGATTTACTATGTTATATTATTTACTTTCTCATTTTCACGTGATATCACTTCTATATATTATGCTTCGAAGAAAGTTCTTGGACGGTTTGAAATGGAGGAAGTGGTTTGGATTGATATTTAGGTAAGAAATGAAAGAATAGCACTATATAATATTTGGATCTTAGTTTTAAGTAGGTAGAGACCCATTCAACTTTATTAATTAATAATTGCACTCATTCAAACATAACCCAATAGTGGTCAAGGCGTCATGCCATTAACAATTAAATCATATGATATAATTAACATGTATATATATATTTCCACAATCAAACCAAACCTCCTTTGACTTTCGGAATAGTCGAAAAAGTATTTAAATCATTCCCGAGATAATGAGGTAGGTGATGTGAGACTTACTTCCCATCATACTCGATCTGAGATAAAAGAATATCCTATTGGTATTAAATTATATGCATGTAGCCCTCATTTGTGTAATTATTGTTGCTGAACATTTGTTTCACTCAATCTAGTAAAAAACTACCTAAATGAATGTAAGATTAATTAAATAATCTAGAATTACATTGAATTTATGGTGTTCGTAGTAAAAATGGTAAGTTCAAAGTTAGGTTATTCTTGATGAGAAAAGAAACCGTTCAAATAAAGTAATTAATAAACCTACATGTGATGCAGCTAAGTATTTGAGATTGAAGTCACCAATCCCATACAGATTGAGAAAAAAGATGGCAAGTCACATAAAATACGGAATGAACTTTGCTTTTGGTGGAACTGGAGTGTTCAATACCTCGTCTTCATACCCAAATATGACAATTCAAATCGATTTCTTAGAGCAACTCATCAAACAAAAAGTGTACACTGCCTCAGATCTTAGTAACTCAGTGACTCTTGTTGCCGTTTCTGGAAATGACTACAATTTTTACTTGGCTACAAATGGCTCCATTCAGGTATATTAATTTACATATTTACTTATTTAGATATCAGAAAAATATATGCACCAATTTATATATTTCACTGTATATTTGCATTATTCACTGCTATCACTTACTCTTAACATAATTTAATTAATAATACAAATGAAAAATATATGATATACTGCATAAATATTATGCTATTTATATATTATATTTTTATGATACTAGTGGATGATATGGTTTTAAACTTTTAATGAAATGAGGTGATGAGAGAGAAATAAATGATGAATATATATGCATTTTTTTAATAAATGATAAATAGGGAGAGAAATCTCACTAAAAAATATAATGTTGTATTTACTTTTTATGCAATAAAATGGGTCTCCATATTTATATATTTCTATGATTTATAACAAGAAAAAAATTCAGAAATTTGACATAATCTCAATTATTTTCTACCCTATACTTTAATTTTCTACTTATCATATACATGATGATTTGACATGTTTCAAATGAAAATTGAAAAAGCTTTATATCTTAAAATTCACTCTTTTCATTGAATGTACATAGGATTTTCCATCATTCATCACCTCAGTGGTTAATCAGATTACAACAAATTTAATTCGAATCCAAAAATTGGGAGTAAAGAAAATTATTGTGGATGGTTTACAACCTCTTGGGTGTCTTCCTCAAACAACAGTTTCATCCTCGTTCCAGCAATGTAATAGTACCTTTAACAACCTTGTACTTTTCCACAATGACCTTCTCAACCAATCTGTGACCAAATTGAACCAAGAAAACAATAATAGCATCCAAATTCTTGACCTCTACGACAGTTTTATGTCGGTCTTAAACGATTCATTGACCCATAACATTCAGAACTCGTTGAAGCCATGCTGTTTTGGGGTAAGCAGTGATTATAATTGTGGGAGTGTTGTGAGCAATGAAAAGAAATATGAACTTTGTGATAAACCCAAATCAGCATTCTTTTGGGATGGATTTCACCCTACACAAGCAGGTTGGCATGCCGTTTATAGTAAGCTAAAGGCGACGAATGTTCTTCATCGACTTTTGTGGGCAGAAGGATTTGTATGAGAATATATCATTTTATTTGTTAACTTGTTTACGAGAAATTTATTTGTTGGTGAATAATGCATGTTCCCTTTCATTTTTTGTTGTATTTATTCCAAAAGCTTTCAGTTTGATGGTGCACCATGTGCAATAGAATGTTTTTTTAATTTGTCAGAAATAAGTATGTAACTCATTAACGAATAAAAAGATGCTTGAGTTGTTGGATCTGTTTTTTAAATTATATTCAATGATGAAACAAGGTTGTCCCAAATGATGGAATTTGGATTAGGGACAACAACATGGTCGGACCGGCACAGGTAGTGCATATATGTACCCGTACTCATAACTGCATTATTTGTGAGTAACCATTGCGAGTATTTTTACGGGTACTTATGGGTCGGGTATTTTTGTCCTCCCTAATTTGGATCATCTCTATTAATGGAGAGAAAAATACTAATTTTACACTTAGGTTGAAGGATAAAAATGTCTTTATCTTCTATTGTTGGCTCCAAGGATAGGGTCATAGTGCCTTCATCTGGAAACTCATATTTCATATGTCCTTATCTATGGGTTGATTTTCACGATAGTCAAGAATAACATTGCATTTTATCGCTTTTTGGATCACATATACTTTGTCGTATATTGACAATAATACTTGTCATCGGACAATTCTTTCCGTCATAATATGCTTATCAAAATTATACTTAATCGATTAGACCATTTTGGATACTAATCAAGTGGTGTGACTCAATGTATATTGCCTCAATCAACAAAATGGCCAAACCAAAGCACCACTGTACATTCTAATATTACGGGAAAAATTACGTGGATAGAGTATTTGACTACACTGTCACACTTTTAGTATAGGTTTAAAAATATTTACCAAAGTAGTGTAGATTTTTAGGATGTTTTATCTGCCAATCATGACATATGAATCTCGTGGATCAGGAATACAAATTCCAGATCTAATGTCGTGGACCCTATCCACGAGATTCATATATAATTATGAACCAACTTTGGCAAATGAACCGGTGTATTAAATATATAATTATGTGTATTAAATATAATGTGTAATGTATTTAATATATAATGTATTTATATATAATGTATAATATATTTATACATAATATTTAATAAATAGTGTATAATGTATTTATATATAATGTATAATGTATTTAATAAATAATGTATAATGAATTTATATATAATATATAATTATGTGTATTAAATATATAATGTATTTAATATATAATATATAAAATTAATGTAATTTTACACATTTCTATTTTATATTGTATATTTATTATTTATTTTGTAAAATAGAAATGTGTAAAATTTGGTAATGAATATAATGTAATCTTACCATATTGTATTAGAGTTCTTTGTAAAAATAATATGTGTCGAAATTATAAAAATAAAAAAATAAACAATGAGTGACTGTTGAACCTTAACCTCCACCTTAATATGCAAAATAATTACCACTATTACTATGTATTATTATAATTATTATTACAATGAAATCATCTTAAGGGTATACAATTCAAAAAATATTATAAAAATGGAAGTCGTGTCTGTCATGCACGACACTCAACCCAATCACATGGACCTCATCCACGACTTCCAAAAAAATATACTAATCTCGTAATTAAAATTAAAGCTACACTAAATGTGACATAATGTAGTCAAACTACTATGCACGTAAATTCTCCAATATTTGATGGACTTATTCTTCCTGAAAAATAGCTTTTTATGCTGCATTAAAGTTGTTGCTGTTTTCTCTAAATTTTGTTAATAAGCAGACCTATTATTTAGGTATTTGATTTGATTTCTTTTAATTTCAAGTTGTAAAAGGCTTATATAAGCCGTAGTCTCTACTGAATAAAGAAATATAATTTTTCAGCTTCTACAATTGGTAACAGAGCTGGTTAAGAAGTCTGATTTCAAGAGTGAGAGAAACACAGTGTGAATTTGAGAGTCCAAACAAGAGTGAGTAGCAATGTCGAACGAAGGACAAAATTTATTGAGTATCCCCAAGTTTGATGGTGATTATGATCAATGAAGTATGCTGATGGAGAATTTACTTCGCTCCAAGGAGTGGTGGCATCTCATTGATCCAGGATATGTTGAGTTGGGAGCAGATGCAAAGGAGAGTGATGCAGAGAAGATGGTAAGAGCAGATCTGAAATTAAAGGATCTAAAAGTTAAAAATTATCTATTCTCAGCCATAGATAAGAGCATTTTGAAGACAATCTTACAGAAAGACACATCTGTGCAACTCTGGGAATCAATGAGAAGAAAATATCAAGGAAGTAAAAGGGTACAAAGAGCACAATTGCAAACTCTTAGGAGAGAATTTGAGATCCTTAAAATGAAAGAAGGAGAAACCATTGTTGAATATTTCTCCAGAGTCATGCTAGTAGCAAACAACATGCGCAACAATGGAGAGGCACTACAAGACACTCAAATTGTGGAGAAGATTTTGAGAACTCTCACTGAGAGATTCAATTACATAGTTGTCTCGATAGAAGAATCAAAAGACATAGACTGCCTCACTGTTGATGAACTTCAAAGTTCACTCGTGGTTCATGAACAAAAGTTTAGAATAAAAATCAAGGAAGAAGAACAGGTGCTCAAAGTAAGTCAAGAAGAAAGAAGTGGAAGAGGAAGAGGGAGGAGCACGTTTGGAGGTTATCGGGGACGAGGACGAGGAAGATCAACGCTTAATAAAGTAACAATAGAGTGTTTTAAGTGTCACAAACAAGGACACTTCCAATATGAATGTCCAGATTGGGAAAGGAGAGCCAACTTTGTTGAACAGGAACATGAAGAAGAACTGCTACTTATGGCATGCATTACAGAACAAAAAGCAACAAGAGAAGAAGTTTGGTTGTTGGACTATGGATGCAGTAATCACATGAGTGGAAATAAAGAATGGTTCACAGATCTAAATGAAGACTTCAAGCAGACAATAAGATTAGGAAATGACAGCCGTATTGCAGTGATGGGCAAAGGAAGTGTGCGGTTGTGCATAAATGGACTAGTTCAAGTAATTACCAATGTTTACTATATTCCTGAACTTAAGAATAACTTGTTAAGTGTTGGGAAGTTACAAGAGAAAGGGCTCACCATCTTGATCCAAAATGGCACCTGCAAAGTTTTTCATCCTAAAAAGGGGCTGATCATGCATTGAGACATGAGTGGAAATAGAATGTTCTATTTCATAGCTGAGATGATGTCAAGTCTTCATAAATGTCTACAAGTTGAAAATGATGATGAATCACAATTATGGCATTCAAGGTTTGGACATTTCAACTATAAGGGACTTAGAACTCTTGCATATGGAGGAATGGTTGAAGGACTGCCTACTGTAAAAACCCCACAGAAGCTTTGCACACATTGTCTCATCGGAAAGCAACATCGAGATCCCATTCCTAAAAGAAATCTTTGGAGAGCAACATACAAATTAAAACTTGTGCATTCAGACATTTGTGGTCCTATTAGTCCAACTTCAAGCAGCAATAAAAGGTATATCTTGAGTTTTATTGATGACTTTACACGTAAAACTTGGATATATTTTTTGAACCAATATTACCATATGTGAAATTCTTATTCTAATTTTAAATGGTTTGCTTGTTTATATCAGAATAGTCATGTTGCCTAAAACACTATCAAATACTTATGAAGCCATGTTCGGGTATTGGAGGAATCAATGCTAAAGGCTTCATTAGATAATACTTTATCTTTTCAAATGCTTCTTGACAATCTCCATTTCATTCCATAATCTAGTTCTTTCTCAATAGTTTGACGCATGGATGGATGCACTCATATGTGAGGGAAATGCATATCCTGAACAAAAAATATATATATATATATATATATATATATATATATATTACACATTTAGTTAATAATCTTGCATGACTTACATTACATAAAATTACACCAATATCACTCAACGGCGGTTGATACATTTTACACCACTTAATCACTTTTATTTTACTCGTATCAGTCATCGACTCAGTCGGTTATTGGTCAATGGTCAAATTAGTGAGTCTATGGTTAGACCAATCAAATCGGTTTACCTTTAAAATAATATAACATTATTTAATACTTTTATACTTTAATTTGAAAAATACTATTGGTGTACAAGTACCTAATTAAAAACCAACAAAAAAAGGTTTTACAACAACAAAATGTCAAAAATTAGATAGAAAAATCATCAAACAATATAGTTTTTACACTTTGTTTACAACAAATGTAGACAAGTAAATTTAAACCTTGGTTAAACAAACCATATTTTGTTACAACATAAGCTAACAAATCACAACTAAACTTCCAATAACGAGAAAAAAATATTGGTTTTGGTTCATGGCCGATCGGATGAGCAACTCGTACCGATAAGGTGTTCATCCTAGGTTGGAATGGTTAGTCCAATCGAATTTAATAACACTGCATATTATAACTTGAACCCCTTGTACTCAAGTTCTAGTTCAACAATGGTTTGACGATGTGTATGCAAGTTGTGGTCAAATGTGACATGAACTTGGAGATGTAATTTAATCGATCTAAGAAACCTTTGACCTCATTCTTTGTTCTGGGAGCGGGAATTTCTACAATTGCTTTAACTTTTTCAAGATCTAGTTCGATACATTTTTTTATTACTATGAAACTAAGGATTTGGCCAGATTTAACTCTTAAACTACATTTCATTGGATTTAGTTTGTGGTTGTATTTCCACAGCCTCTCAAATAACTTTTGCAAGTTTTTGACATGTTCCACTTCAATATTGAATTTCCATATGATATCATGGATGTAGAAAAGATCTATTATGGCCTTCTGGTATATGATTGTATCATTCTTTAATCCAAATGGCATGTCAAGATAGCAAAATGTCACCCACATAATAATGATGATGGTTTTTCCGATAGAGACCGTCCCAAACGGTGACCCAATCTATATCCCGAGCCAATAAGAATGTTACGTTTTGAATTTCCTCATTTACCTTCAGATAGATTTATTATTTCATTCTTTGCAATTTATGCTTAATCAGTCGAGATTATTCTTAAACTATAGAATTCCATAGCATGAAACAGAATATGAATGGAGGATAAAGAAAGGATATAGCAAAAAAATGATACTTCTTATTATGCAAAATGAAGAAGATACAATTATTTATACACTCCAAGAAAGAAAAGAAAAACTTGCTAAAAGCCATTAACTAACAAAACAGAATGGCTAACTAACAAAACTACACAAAAAGAACAAGTAAATCACGTGCAAGTATCATTGCTTGCATTACAAGAAAACTCATCAATTCTGTTACAAGTGTTTGATGAAATGCCCAAATGAGACTGAGAATTAGTTCCTTGGTTATTTTTGCTATCCTTTCTTGCTGCCTTCGTTCCTTTATAAGCAGGATGCTTATTTGAACTCCTCACAGTGCAATTTATTATGTTTGGATCATGTCTTCTATGTTGCTGCTGGTTTTCATCCTTTTGCTGCTTATGTTGGTCTGCTTCAGCTTGGTTTGCTTCAGCTTTCAGTTTAACTTCATATTTCAACAATTATAGCTTCAAGAGTAATTTGTGCTCCACTATGTTTCGGTCTAGATCTAACATCTCATTATATGATCATGCAAAGACATTTGTATACTCTTCAAACATGTTAATTAATTTACCATTTTAACTTATTTCTTATCCTTTTTTAATCCTAGATTTACCAATTCTAAACCCTCTTTGTTCAACCAAACTTAGTAACTCGAGAGGTGTTTTCTAATCATCATCATTATCTTACTCGACCTGATTAATGGACATGATCATTACTTGCGGATTTACCTTTGGATTTTCATTAGTTGGGTCACTTTTCATTGGATTTATTACTTCTTCCCTTTTTATTATTTTTACGTAAATGCAAATAAAATAAGAATGAGAATGAAGAAAAACGGTGATGATTGAAAATAAAAACATTAAATGATATTTATTAAACTTGTACTAACAACTAAAAGCGAACATGCCCTTATTGTAATTAATAATAAAAATCTAATAACTTTGGTAACTTAAAAGATTTTAAAATATTGATTTTAGTAACTCATCCACCACCCAATTATTGAGATATAAGTATTAGTAAACTATGATACATAGTCGATTATCTCATCATAACTATCTTCATTACAAAAGCCATTATGAGTACAATAGATCAATCTCTACTTCTTCCTCTACTCTACAATTCTTGTTGTAGCATCTTTGTATGAGTAAATTATGATCTAATAGATGTGTTGCCTTATTTATAAGTATGAATTTTACCAAGCAATTCAGAAACACGAAAAATATCTCCCTACTAATACATTTCGCGAATATCTTGCCATATCTGAAAAGCAGATTCAATCCACAATATGCTTTGCATATGTGGATTGAGTTAGACATGAGACTACCAAGAAGGTTAAATCATCAAATAAAGTAATGAATAAACATGACTTTTACTTATTTTTTGTTTCTTTGAACTTTGCAGATTGGGTATTGTCAGTGTTCTAAAATGTGTTCCGCAATACATAATGCGGATGCAACAATGCGGATGCGGCCGGCAACGCATCGGCAACGCGATTGAATTTCATACCAAAAAACTGCAACAAACTACTGTTGCGGCTGTATCGGGCCGCAACGCAACCGCATCGAACCGCATTTGGACCGCATCAAACCGCATCGGATTCAAAAATATTGTTTTAATCACAAAATATTTACACCGCAACGGTCACAATCCGCATCGCAACGGTCACAATGACTGCAATCGCGACCGCAACCACAATTTAAAATCCTGGGTATTACCTAATCACATGAAGGTTGGCTTGGAATTAAGCTTCACGATGCAGCAGTGGTGCAACATAAGTGAGTCAAGTGCAGCATACATCCCTGATTGGCCCATGCTGCATAATCCAAGTCCTTGGTGCTCATTTTCCTTTAAGTGTTTATGTAGGACGTTTTGCATGTCTTAATTCATGCACGTGGTTTAATTTCAGTTAGGAATAGTTAGTTTCATCATACAATCATCTATATATAAATTCTAGGTCAAAGAGCAAAAAACCAGAAAGATGAGTACAACAAATGTAGCACAAGCTAGAAATAGTCATATTCTACTTTCGATACATCACTTGCAACCTTCAAACCATCTTGAACAACAAGGATCAAGATATGAGTAATTAGGCAAAGAAGTTTTTCACAATCATAAATGTTCTTTCACATAGTTTTGTGTGTTGTCATTTTACAAAGGGAGGAAGAAACTTTTTTCTATTGAAAATGTTATATTCTCCTATTAAATCTTCCTATAAGGAAGTGATATATGTCACTTGTAAACCAATCACTAATAAATAAAGTATCACTTCATGACATATCACTTTTTGTGCGTAGGAGAATTAGTAGAATAATTTATTAGGAGAATATACCATTACTCTTTTTCTATTCCTCAATCTCTTAAAAATTTCATCATTTTCAATGATAATTCTTCTTCAGTTTGTTACACCTATATCAATTTATAACAATCACAATTCATATAATTGAAATAAATCCAAAATAATAAGATAAACAAATACTCATAGCTTTCATCTTGCCAACATATAAATTTAACAAAAGTAGAAGCAAAAAAGTTGCAAGATATGTTCTTACTAAAATATTCTACAACTATTATTAAAAAGCATTAGAATGAGATATTACTTACCACAAAATTAACATTTGTATCTCATCATTTAAGCTTTATTCATTAGCCTCAACAATTTATTCTAAGTTATCATGAGAAAGTTTTATGTCTTCAATATTGACAATCACTCCTCATCATCATTTTCATTATCATATTATAGAATAAAAATTTGACTATTTTAATTAAATTCCATGCTTAATTTAAAGTGTACAAGAAAGCTTGAATTTAAAAAACTAACCAAAAAACTATACAACCAGCTACATGTGCACAAAAGATACTGAATTATTTCATCATTTAAAGGACTTCTACACTTGTTCAAAAACTTAGCACCAACACTAGGAAGATTCTGGTGTCACTGTGTAGTTATTGAAATACTTATTACATCACAACTCATCCTTGAAAGAAAGGGACATGCACCATTTCTATCATTCCAATAAGATAAGCCATTAAAACACATCCTGTGGAATTTCTTCTCAATCTGTCTATAAATAAGTATCATGTTCAACTTTCCCTGAGAGGTCATTCTCTTAGCATTCTTACATTGTTCAAACTAAAAATAAATAACCAAATGCTTTAAACTATACATGTACATAAAGATTGAAAATTGAAAATTTTATGCAAAATTTATAAAATCAACTCATATGAGCTTGGTATAAGGATATTTGAAGCTTCTTTCATTTCCCTCTTCCTAATGAAGAAGAAGTTTGCACTTGTTGATGAAGATATTTAAAAAAATAGCTAATTATATTGATAAACAGAAAATTAGACAAATCAAAATGTTCATTTATAATATTAGATGAGAAGCCACAGCAAATAAGCTAAAATAATTATCAGAAAAGGTCATCTATTGTACAAGGTTCACAAAAGTAGTCCATTATTAACTACTAGCTTCTGTGTCTCAACTCTGAACAGCAAAGATCTGTGTATCATTTCACTTTTCACTGCATAATAATGGAAGCCCGTCTTCTCTCCCAAAAAAGTGTGTCACTACATGTGCAATTTACTGTGATTGGTCGGAAAAATACTTAATTATTAAACTTTTAACTTAAATATATTTTTTTCAAACAATCACAACAAGTGGCAGATGTGCTCCCCGTAATAATATAAGTGCAGAGAAACAAATGACAAGGCAGCCACATAATTATTCCAAATATGTATGTGTAGTAGGCATAAATAGAACATTGCATTCTGCAAACTTTGTATAAGTAGAACATTGCAAAACTGCAAACTTTTAAATTTAGTCAATTGCATTGCCAAGGCATAATGATATGATTAGGGATCATAATGGTATGGCATTACCATAAAACACCCTAATGTGTGTCATGTCACAGTTCAACATGGTGATACCACAGCTGTTGAGTCTGTAACATCCAGCATGCTCAATACACAAAATGACAGTGGAAGATTTCCCTTACTGCCCCTATTTATTCTTAAAGTCAGTGGGGCTTTTTAGTTTTAAGGGTTGAATCCACTGAAGTATTTTCCTAAAAAAAAGTAAAGAATCCTTATTACAACTTTGCTATTAAGCTCCAATAACTTTTGAGCCTAGTTCAACCACTAAAAATGCTGTTCACAACCATCAATTAGATAATGCTAGAACCCATAACTTCACCAACCTAACCACACCATGAAACTTCAAATAGACAATTGCCCCTAACATAAGAGACATCAGAACTGGATAGACAAACAGATTCACCATTTAGATCGTGTTCAAACTTCAAAGACTTACCAACACATGAGCATAGCAATAAAAAGAAATAAGAATAAGGCTCAGTAGATGGTACCTCACATTTAATTGAAAAATCAGGCTTTTCATGAATCTCAGGACACCAATCTAATGACCATACAGGACCTCCAACATACAGCACAAAGTCTCTGCTCCAACAAGACTTGAAGTGTTTAGTCAAGTTGAACAATGAATACCGAGAGAGAAATTTTTATAAAAAGTTTCAAAGATAAACAGTATATGATTAATACTAAATGCACTATTACTACATAGCAATGTCATTGAATTAAACCAGTAAAATTGGCAAGAATCCAAAAAAGAATTCAATATAGAGTATCGCCAAATAAAGTTTCGATGGCAGCAAAGAACCCCAAACTTAAAAACGCAAAGTCACCATTGAAATTAAACAACATAGTCAAAGCAGGAATCTTTTCATAGTAAGTTTTACCTGTGAATATATAAAAGGTTGGGTAGTACACAAATAAAATAGAGAGTGCCAAGATATAAAGAAAATTATGATATGTTCAAGAATTGGTTAAAAATAGCCATCAAGTTCAAGTCAGATTCAACAACAGGTTAGAGTTTATCATTCCAAATACATTAATATAAGCAAAAAAATGTAGAAGACTTAACTCATTCATTCTCATGACCTTGACAAGGGAGTTTAACAAATGATTTTAAGAAAAGTAATTTTTTTTGCAAGGCCAAGAAAATGCATATATAGACAACACATTTGATACAGCTGTAAACTTACTGTTCCTGAATATATACTTCATAGGAACTTAATAGATTTCTGCATTTGTATTGTGACAAATGAAGATATTTAAAAAATATTAGCTAATTATATTGATGATATTGTAGTTTTTAAACAGAAAATAAGACAAATCAAAATTTTCATCTCTAACATAAGATGAACCTGTTACAAGGTAAAAACACTTCCATTGTTACCTATAATTAATAGTATCGAAAAACTTGATCAAACATTTCATATAAAAACAAAGTGTTATTTTATGAACATTGTTAATATATAAATGGGAAAACAAGAGCAAATAAAAATTCAATAACCTGAAGTTATGAAAACAAAGGCCTGAAGATGTTAATACTCCATACATTCTCAACTCAAACCTATCCACCTTTTAAAAGCAAGTGCTGCTTCCCTTTTGTTTAATTGTGGTTCTGTCTGAAACTTTGGAGCCTTGCCTTTGTAAAGTGTTTTATGATATTTCAAGAATAGCATTCGGTACTTGTACTTGTCAACAAACATGTTTCCCTTTTCCATCAAGGCCACAACTTCATTGGCTCGAACGAAGAATCCACCCCTCACAAATGTATAAAGAACAGAATCAAGAAGTTCCTGGTCAAATTTCATCAAGCGCGAAGAAGCAAGAGCTTTCATCTCTCCCCAAAGCTCTGTTACCTCCAGATACTTCCCTCCAATAGCAGCATACCCAGTGACCATAGAATGGAAAGTTTGTGCATTTGGCGTGTGGCCTAAGCTTTTCATCTTCTTCAGAGCCTTTTCTGCATCTTGTATCAATCTCTTCTTACAAAAGAAGTGGATCATGTTATTCCAATCATGAACTCCATAATCCACTCTTTGTCCTTCCTTGATTTCCTGCAACAGCTTTGTCATCAGCCCAGCTTCATCAGTCTCTGCACCAGCTTTACCCAGTACAACAGAGTCTGTTCGATTAGCTTTTGGAATTCTAGCCTCTTTCATCTCTTTAAATAGTTGGAGTGCTCCCTGCGTGTCTTGCTCCAGCACCCTGGATTGGATCATTGCGTCATAGCAGCTTGAGTCAAGCTGGATACCAGCTTTCCTAGCATCTCTCAAAAGTGAAGTGACATCTGCAGCTCTATTTGCTCGACAATATGCTTTCAAAAGAGAGGAATATACAGATGAACCAGTCCTAACTCCAGCTAAACGCATCTCATCAAGTAGGTCATGAGCTTGATCCAACCATCCAAGTAAAATGCATGAATTAATGACATGAACCAAAGCTGAATTGTCATTGGAAAATGGGGAATCTATTCTTTCTGCCTCGAGAAGAAATGCTGCTAAATCCTTGGTCTTGCCAACCTCTAGAAAAGCCTTAACTAGTTTCACATAAATTGTTTCAGTTGGTTGCAGTATGCCATGTTCGGTTGTAATCAAGTTAACCTGCATCTGCAACTTAGCTAATAAAGAACCACGAACAGTTTTCGATTCTGCTTCAAGTTTTAAGAAATTCCGATCTTTAGAGAACTCCTCATAAGATAAGATAGAATTGCTTATTGACTTCTTATTTTCTAAACTATTTAAAACTTCACTGTTGCTCAGACTACGAACAGAAGCTGATCCAGGGTAGTTGCGATTAATATCAGCTGCACCAACCATAAATTTGGCAGTTGCAAGGGAATTCCTTGCTTCTTTTGCTTTCCGTAGCATTTCCAAAACCATGTTTGATGCAGAATCTAGATCCCCAAATTTCAAATGGCACGTTAGCAAACAATTATAGAATTGTCGAAACTGAATATCAGTTAGATTTGGAGCTTCCTCAATGTGTCTCTGCAGCTTCTTGAGTTCTTCTCTTTGCCCATTTCTCTCATATACATGTGCCATTATTATCAGTAGATTTGCATCAGCTTTTACACCAATTCGAGGCATCATATCAAGAAGCTGCCCTGCCTTCCTAGATGTCTCAAATAAGAGGCACCCTGCCAAAGCAATGTTAAAAGAAGCAGTGTTGGGCTTCATGGCTATCATCGGTGCATTGCTCTTTTTACGGGGATCCACTCTATTATTTTGGAACAAAAAACCTATTTCGAGAATCAACTCAGCAGCAAGGTAACTTCCATCCGCTGTTTGTGACATGTAGGCCAAAATGGCAGACCAAGCAGTGACTGGGGGTAAATGCTCCATATCTATCATCTTTCTTAAAATAGTTGATGCATGAACTGGTAGTCCGACTTTTGCAAGGCCAAAGCTAAGGTAAATAAGCATCTCCTTCTCTAATAGGTATTGTTTACCTTCCTCGATAGCATGTTCTACCAATTCATAAGCTTTTTGTATCCATTGTGTATCAAGGCTTTCCACGTAACTTGTTACAAGCTTGCTGAAGACAGATTTTCTAGGGAATCCCTCCATGTGCATATGCTGCTCAAATAACTTCCAAGAATAATCTAATTGGTCAGCATTGATAGCATTTTCTATTTCCATACTAACTTTGGCAGGGTCCTGAGCCTGGACCAGGATTCTTTCAGCCACACCTGAGAAATATAGTTCTTGAAGGTTGATTTTATTCTCTAGTCCCAATAGAAATGCTTGTGACCTTGAGTTGGCTAAACAAGGACTAACAGACTTAAAAATATACTGGTGATTTCTGTCATTGCTATAATTGCATCGATCAATCATGAAACATAAAACAAAATTGAGATCGGGCCCTCTTTTGAGCTTTCTTATTGCGAGCATCTCGAATACAGCAAATTGTGAATGTGAATATCAGGACGAAATCAATCCAGTAATCCAGCAAGCCTTTGACATAAATGCACAGATACAATTAGATAATGAAAATATAAAAAATGCATAATAAATACTCGAAAATTAACAGAAAACAGAGAGGTAAAATCCAAACAAGGGCCAGTTTGACGTCATAATATGATAATGCCTGAAAGCATCCTATATAGAACCTCGATGTTGAGCTATAAGATTAGTATTTTTGTACTACAAATAAGTTCATCACAAATACCAGCATACTTTAATCAAGCAACAGAAAGAAGAAATAAGTTAATGAAAAATGGCAAAAACCAATTAGCTTTTCCCAATTCCCAGTAATAAGAGGTAAGAAGTAGGGTCTCGCCACCGTAAGAATTTATTATTCAGCAATAACTTGATATCTTCAGCCTCAACCACAGTCACTGTTGCAAGAGTGGTGGAAGAAGAGGTACACAGTGAGCGAATCTGAGTAAGAAAGTGAGCATTTCTAGTGGGGAGCCCATATTCAGCACTTTTTGGACCTAAACATAGTCTTGGATAAAGCCCACTAATTTCAGTGGGTCAGAAAGCCCACGGCCCAGCCACCACTTTGTTCAACATACCGCGACACAAGGCAGATAGGCTCAAAACAATGTGTTTTAATATAATATACGAACAGTATAACTGGCTGGTTTAGTACCATATCATATCATATCAACAAGCTAAAGCAGGTAAGGATGAACAATAGCAACTGCACATAATTAAAGATATTTCTCATTCGATGAGTATGTTTGGGTCATATTGTTACAATTTATGAAGAGGGTTAAAATCCAATTCTACATTCATTAATTTTGCAAGAGAAAAAATAAGTTTAGTTTCTATGATGAACTATATTGCATATTTTGAATCAAAAGGGACATAAGTAAAAATGGAAAAATAGGCTACCTGACTCATTCGGCCCAGGCCTAGTCAAGTGCTAGGTAGTCAATAGTGCGCGATAGTGCTACAGTAACGGAGTGTAGATGGTTTTCGAATAGGTGGCAGATGGGCATAGCAAGTCAAATAGCAGAAAAATCGCAGTTCAAATAGCATGTCACGACCCGCTACATGTTTTGTTGCGAGTGGAACCCTAATTATAGAGAGGGAAAGTCTTATTTGCCCCTTTTGAATAGGTGGCAGGTTTTTTCCTAGCGTTTTAGGTAATTTAACATTCCCTTTCTTTCCCTTATACTTAACACGCTGATTTTCCTAGGCTATGCGATTTTTACTGGACTCTACCTTTCTTCTTCCTAATTCTAGTATACATGTCCAGTTGCTTACTTGTTCGTCCTCAGCATAGAACAAAATTGCAAGGTTTCCTAATTTGCGACCATACCCTATCTTTTCTCAGTATGATTTAATCCTTGGCTCCCTAATTGTTTGCCCCAACATCTCTTTACAATTTCTTACCAACTTAATCCTCACTTTTCTTCTTTGTGATCCAAGTTAGTCCCTTAATCCATTGGGGCCTGTTAATGGTAACAGAAACGCTTATGTGTCACGTTAAGTGCACACATGGATTTTTCATAATTTTCATGTTGGAAAATCAAATTACAAAGTGAAGCGACATCATTTCATAGTCGAAATAAAATAAACAAATTACTTCCTTCATCTCCACAAGGTCCCAAAATCACCTATTTCAGTCCCTCCAAATTTACATGAGTACCACACTAATCCCCATTTCTTCTCTTCTCTATTTCTAAAACACACCATGGAAACAATGAGCTCTTCTCCTTCTCTCTAACATGGTGCCACCACCACCATCTACCTCCATCAACACCGACTTAAATCATATGTTATAAAATCCTTCCTAGCACTATTATAAACCATTGGCTGTGCACAATTTCATCCCCAATAGTCTCAATCCCAAAGTCCCCTTTGCAAACCCTAAACCCCAAATTCAAAGTTGATCAAAATATGAAATTTAGTGACTACTACTTGTTCATTATGCGCTTCTCTCTTATCCACAATTAAACATGAAAACTGTTTTTCTCTATCTGTAATGCACCTTTTATATGGCACAAAATCTTAACCTAGCTTGAATAGAAAATATATGGTAAACGAATGGCTATAGAATAGAGATGTAAACCTTATAAAAAAACTTTGGAGCATGACTTCGAATCTGAACAACAGTATTTGTGCCAACATGTTCTACAGTGAAAATAAGGATCCCAAAACTTAGAGCAAACATAATCATAGTCCTTCAATACTCTAATATTTTATGAAGCTATATGGAAGCTCTAAACTAATCAATCGAGTAAAACCACCCTGACCCTACATCCACGTAGCGAAAATCAATCAACGACCACAATTTCTAAGTTGAAGTGATCCATAACATTTATTTAATAAAAAAATCCCTAAGATTCGCTACCCGCTATACCGCTATAGTGTTTTTGGGTCGGCCATTACACTTTGTTATCCGCAATTGACTACCTAGGACATGTTAACATGCCTGGGTTCCATTAGGGTTGGCAAATAGTGTTCAAACTAAAGTCAGTGCGCTTGTTCGGGCTTGGCCGGCATTTTTATTTTCGTTTACAAGATGGTTCCTCCATTTTCTCAGTCAATAAGCAGAATAAAAAAATAACGCTCAGTTTCATATAAAAATTAACAGTATACAAACACAATAACGAATGAATTTAACCAATATAAAGAAATCAAACACAATAACCAACATAGTCTATTCTGTTTCCTTATGAAAAATCAACAAAATTGCATAAACACAACAATGAACTCTCAGTTTCAGTTAACAATCGTTATTCAAAATTAAAAAGAAGTGCATAAACACAGTAACGAATCCTTTAGGGCACAAGAGAAGGAACTAGACGAACCTCGTTCTGGACGGCGGAGGTGTGTCGGTAGAAGAGGAAGGCAGATGGAGGCACGCTTTGATTGCGGCGGCGGCGGCGGCGATTGCGGTGGCGCTTTGGACTGTTTGAGTTCTGTGTTTGTTGTTTGCGCTTTAGTGTTTGGTGCAAAAACGCCGCCGTTTAGAAGGGAATGACAAAAATAGAGGCACAGAATATCTAGCTCCAATTAAAGAGTTGCACAGACAAAAGCTTCAGCACAAAGTTGGCATTCAATTAAAGTTAAATTATAATAACTAATGAAAAGTTAACAAAACATAACTGTGAGTTTATAATTAGTGGCTTAAACAACTTGGGCTCATTATGGGTTGTGATGTTATATAGTACTCTTTCATTTTTTTTATAAGTGTTAATTTAGTTTGTTTCATACAAACTAAGAAAAATTAAAATGAATTGTTATTAGCATAATAGTTTATATTCCTCAATTCCTCTTTTATTTTACTGCTAGATATTATTAAAAAGAAATATCATAATTACTAAAGGCATAATTATGAATTGGGCTTCGATCAGCCAACTGACTGGTTCAATCGTGAATCGGTCATCTAATTGGTATGAGTTTCTTATTTAATTGGTTTTGCATTAAAATTGGGATAACTCAATTCAATCCAGTTGATTTAAACCTAAAATCGATAACTTCGATGGTCAGTTCAGTTAAATAAGCTAAGTCAATCAAAAATTATTTTTTAAAAATAATTAAAATGACATCTTTTTAGAAGAAAAAATAAAGTGCTTTTAACTTATTTTTTTGTTATGTTTATAATTTATTAGCTTATGGTTTAGTAAAACTTTAGTGATAGTGAAACCATTATTTAATTAGGTTAAAGAAATTATTGATCATTGATAGTAATATAAGAATGGAAGAAATTATACTGGAATTAGGTTAATTTGAGTCAAGCTTAGGATTTTAGTTTGAAAAATAAGTCATCTTACAAAATTAACTTATAAATCAATATACACAACGTTATATTTGTTTATTGTTAATTAGTTTTCAAGTATGAACAAGAAGATTTTTAAGTTAATTTTATAAAAAGATATGTAATTATTTCTTTGGCTTAGGGGAATGAAGTTCTTATATTTGGACATTTTGCATGTGGGATATATTTTAACTCTTCTATTCAGTTTCATTAATTGAAGTAAATTTTAAAAAAAAATTAACAAATTGATACGAATGAAAATGTATTACTATTATCTTCCATTTTTATCTTAATCCTCTCATACAAAATTTTATTGTGCGCTATTTTTCCCCTTCCTTTTGATAATTATTAAGAGTTTTATATTTATATATTTTTAGTGAATAATTTTTTACACAATTAACATATTATTTATCGTATATTATCTTTACTTAAGTTATAATAATAATTAATATTTGAATAAAATATAATATAGTAGCCTTGTAAAAAAACAACTCCAGTATAGATAGTATACACCCATGTAGGAATGGTAACAGGTGTGTCAGGATCGGATTTGTACTTATCCAACTCCGAACTTGAAATCTAAAACCCGAAACCGAATTAAGCGGGGTTAGAAATAATGATATTATCCCTAAACCTGTCGGATTTCGGATAATCCGAACCCGAAAAAAAACTCGAACTAAACATATATTTTTATATATAGATTATATATATATATATAACTTTATATATATATATATATATATATATATATATGAAATTTACATATATATATATATATATATATATATATAGCTTTTATATATGTATTTATGTGTAATTTTATAATGTTATATATATTAATCGATCCCGAACTCGAACACGAAATTTGAACTCGGATAAAACCCTAGCCTGAACCCAATCACATTAGGTTTTTTCCGTTAAATTTGGGTTGAGTTCGAGCAGGTACCTGCGAGTTCGGTTTTCATTGTCATCCCTACACCCATGCCACTTGCTTGAATGCAAACTGGTTGACCATTCCTTGACCTCTTAGTGTGCGTTTGGTATAGATTATGTTTTTATTTTCAATTTATAAACTGTGAGATTATAAACTGTTAAGATTATAATCTGTTTATGTTAGGATACTTTAGCTGAAAATTGAATATAAACTAATCTGTTTTGTTTTGGTATGGTATAAAATTTGTTTTTACATAGTAAATTACATAAAAATGTATGAGTTTATTTGTTTATGTTATGATTATTTTGGTTGTTTTTTACACTAATTTTTAAATATACATTTTTTAATATTTATCATCATATATATTTTTACTTTAATTTTGTAATATTGCATAACAAATGATAAAAATATATATTAAAATAAAATACAATATAAAAACTAATATTAATATTAAAAAATAACATAAGAACAACATAAACAAATAACCTCATACATCGTTAAACATAAACTAAAAAACTAAATCAACTCATGATTTTTAATATTGCATAATAACAAAGGCTAAAAAAATATTAAAATAAAATACAATATAAAAATCAATATCAATATTAAAACAATATAGCACATAAATAAATTGAAGTTAGTAAACTTAAATTACATAATTCACAAAATAAATAATACATAAATGTTAAGTTTTATACAAAAGTTTTAGGGTTTAATCGCAAAATTTTAATATTATATAACAAAAGTTTTATACATAATTCTTTGTTCGTGTATAGATAAAGGAAAGCGTTATGGAGAATTATGGGTTGAGTAATGATAAAAAGAGAGAAATGAGAATTATGGAGTTTGGTGGTAATGGTGTGAAAAATTATGGTGTTTGATGGAAGATTAAAAATGAGGAGAGAGATAAAGTTAAGATGGGTAAAATGGGAAATAGAAAAATTTGGAAAAAATAAGCTAAAAAAAATAAATCAACCCATAATTTTGGAGATAACAAAATAGGTTGTCTGAGTGCCTACAAAATTTTAAGCAATATTTGATTGTCAAACATACATAATTTATATTTTCAGCTTATTTTTTAAAAAATAAACTTAAACTTCTAAAAAGAAACCATGTCAAACAAGCCAATTGCTTTCAAGAATTAAATGTTTGTTGACCTCATAATCAATTGCTTTCCAGAATTAAAATATGTATCCTTGGGTTGAGACCCTTTCTTTTAGAGATAACAAAATAGGTTGTGTGAGTGCCTACAAAATTTTAAGTAGTGTTGGTTTTGTATTATCTTAACATAAAAAATTGGATTGCACGTTTTAAAATGGTCTAATGGGCATGTTTGCAGCCCGCGAGCATTGTAAGCAATATAATTTTTTTTAATATTTTATATGAAGCTGAATAAATCATATCAAATTACAATTTATTAAGACATTAATAGAAATGCATGTGGACATAAAAGGCAAATAAATAAGGCTAAACGGGCGAAATGACAAATTTTATATGTCATACACTCAAAAAATTTGGGCTTTGCAAAGATGTATGTGAGCTTTGCCTGTTTTATCTACTTAGAGAGTCTAGTATAAAAGCAAAAACATTTTTTTAAGGGTTAATATTTTTACTTATTTTTAATTAAATAATACAATATTTCATTTCCCCTCCTATTCCCTTACTAGGTGGGAAGACACAAAACTAACACTAACCCAATTACATTGTCGTTTAAAACCCCAATAATTATATATATGTGATGGCAAGCAACTTTTAGTTTATACTTTTCACCTATTTGAAATAATTTATATTATCTTATAATAAATTATACTAACATCTCCTGAGTTCTAGTTAAATTACATAAATTATTCATCCTTTTTTTTGTATCTACACAAATCATCTTTAACTTATATACATACATTACATTTATTATTTCTATAAGAAATATAAGTGTAATCTTTTAAACAAAAAATGATGACAAATATAATAAGTTAAACAATATATGCTACATTGGAAAGACAATTCCAAATAATATAAGAATTAATGTTTCTTTATTATTTTTTATTTGTTACAAAATACATTAATAATTTTAAGGAGATATCGTTTAAGTCACTTTTATATCATTTTGTAAATAACCAAAAAAATAACGAAGACGCATTAAATCTTATATTATTTAAATTTGTCTCCACAATATATCATATTTTATTTAACTTAATTACATTTATATTTATATATATAGGGGGACTATTCACATGCTCTAGAATTGAGAGCCATTAGATCCACACAATGGCTAGGATTACATTCAAAATAAAAAAGGTGTTGTGACTTAATCTTTATCTATAGTTTGTTTTATCTTCTAAAGTTAATTATCAGATTTGTGTTCTTCTAATTTCTTCATCATTTTTTCTATTTTTTGTTTGTTTGTTATCGAGTGAAGCATGATTAAGGAAGCTTTATGCTTTAGCACAACATCTTGAGTTGTATCTTGTGTTATTTGCTAAAAATGGTTTTGTATAGTCTTATGTTATAGTCAATGAACATAGTCAATGCAAATTCCACTTCCTGGCTTAATCTCACAATATGTATAAACATAATCATTAATTGCAAAGATATAATGGAAACTGAAAGTATTCAAATGACATTATAAAGTGATGGGAATTCATAAAGGACGAGAACATGTCTCAAATCTCTCTATGGAATTATCCATACTTAACAACACGTGATAAAATCTTGAACACTTTACACAAACATAATCAACCATGATCAAAGCCATCATGAACAACTCTTCACTATGGATGGCAAAAATACCCGATTCGCGGGTACCTATAGCTTATGGGTGTTAAGTGCCATATAACAATAAAAATTAACATGAATTGGGGCACTTAATTGTGAATTTTGATGAAAACATTACATAAACTCTTATGAATTTAGAATAATTGCCTTGATTTGAAAAACTCATACAAATGTTATCAATTGCAGGGTATTGGATTGAAAGAGATGAAAAAGGAAAGAAATCGAGAACAGTAGCTCAAAAGCACACATATTGAAGAATTCTCGCCCAGGCGAGAATATCTCGCCCAAGCGAGAGACCAGAGACCACAAGCATTAGCTACTGGACAATTCTCGCTCAGGCGAGAATATCTCTCCCAAGCGAGTAGTTCTCGCCCAAGCGAGAGACCAAAAGTCTGAAGTTTATTTAGGCGGTTTCCAACAGTTGTGGGGAGAACTTTTTGCCATTTACACTGAAACCAAAGCTTGGGAAGAGAGAAAAAGGACGAAAGTGAACCAGAAGAGTCGTGGGAACGATTCTAGGCTTTAGATTCACATCATTTTATGCATTTCGTGTTGTAATGTATAGAATGAGCGGCTAAAATTCTCGGTGTGGGATTGAATGTAATTTTCTAAACCTTTGTATTCTGAGATTCAATTCAGTAAAGTTTAGTTATTTGATTTTGGAAATCTTATCTGATGTTTAATGCTTGATTTTATGTAATTGTTGAAATCTTGATTTATTACCCCATGTTCAACTGGAAAGTGAAATATGTGGTTGAATCCGGACAAGTTTTCTTGATGTGTTATTGATATAGGGATAGACAATGACACATGAATTGTTTATACATCGGTTTAATACTAGTTAATTCGTCAAATTACCAAGGAATTGGAGTTTGAAGCATTACCTAAGGAATTTGTAATCAAGGAATTGATACAAATGATAATCGATGTGCATCAAGATCAATGACTTTTCTAGAATTGAATCCAATAGTTTACAAAGAGGAGGAAGATGAAAGTCAATCCCAGCCATTTCATTTACTAATTTATAAAAACCAATTTTAGAAAATACAAAAATATTGATGACTCTTATCCTAATCATCATTTGTAATCCTTTACTCAATTGCTATCTTTGGAAATTAATATAAATCTAAATTGCTCCTTGAGAACGATATCCCGGTATTTACCGGTTTTATTACTTGAGCGATACGGTATACTTGCCGTAGAAAAATCCTAACAAGTTTTTGGCGCCGCTGCCGGGGAGCAATATGTGATTTAATTTGAATTTTTGAAGATATATTATTGAGTAGTGTAAATATTTTTTTTTCAATTTTAATTTTTATTTGTATTAATTTCTGTGCTAACACCTGCTATAGTCTTCTCATTTATGCTTTTGAGAGGAAAGGCTTCTGAAGATCAACTACAGTTCAATCCGGAGATTGAAAAATCAGCTAAATGTAACAGGAAGAAAGCAAAAGCAAAGAAGAAGCAGGGTGTACAGCTTGAATCTCAACCGTCAAGTTCTCAACAAGCACCGAATTCAGATATTCCATCCATCACGATGGATGATAACAGCATCAACACAAATAATGAGCGGACTAATCCTCCAAGAAGGACATTGGGTGATTATGCTATGTATCAGGGTCCGCGACATTATTCTAGCATTGTTATTCCACACACTACCAGAACAGTGGAGATTAAGCCAGCTTTTCTAAATCTTATCAGTGCACATCAATTCTCGGGGAAGGATTATGAAGATCCTTATGCTCATCTGGACAACTTTTATGAGTTGGTAGCAACCATGGGGTACACTGATAATGAAAGAGAAGCCGCATATATGATGATGTTTCCGTTTTCTCTAGTTGGTGAAGCTAGGGAATGGTTAAAATCTCATCCAACTCAAAGCTTAACCAATTGGAATGACTTGGAATCAAAGTTTCTTACAAGGTTCTTTCCACCAGCTCGGTATGTGCATGCAAAGTTTGAGATATCAACTTTCCGACAAGGTGCGGATGAAGCTTTCTATGAAGCTTGGGAACGTTTTCAAGTGTTGCTGAGGAAATGTCCTAATCATGGTTTTGAGGATGTAGATCAACTCAACATATTCTGTAATGGGCTGAAACCTGAAACTAAGATGATCTTAGATGCTGCAGCCGGTGGTACAATGATGGCTGTCGATGCTGAACAGGCTACAAGGATAATAACTGCTTTATCGTCAACAGATAGGCAAGCACAGCATAATCGGCGGTCAGTACAGAAAAGAGGGATGATGGATTTGAATACTTCTGATGGAATTCTGGCACAAAACAAGATTCTGACACAACAAATTGAAGCACTGACGAAACAGATGTCAAAGTTACCGCAACAATTGCATGCTGTGCAATCTACTCCGATACAACAACAGGTGTTGATATGTGAATTTTTTGGGGGTGAACATGCAACTGGTCACTGTGCTATTCAGAGTCACACTCAGGAAGAAGAAGTGCAGTATATCAACAATCCACCCCGACAAGGCAATTTTCCCAACAATCCTACCTATAATGGTCAATTTGCACAAGGTTGGAGGGGTAATCAGAATCAGAATCAGAAATATAATTGGAGGGCAGAATCATGACCTTCAAACAGACAACCACCTTATCAGCAACCATTCCAACAAAGTCAACATCCACCAATGCATGAAAGGCAAACTAAATTGGAGGATACATTGGAGAAGTTCATGCAAGCTTCAATGACTAACCAGAAAAATACTGAAGCATCTATCAGGAATCTGGAAACTCAGGTGGGTCAGTTGGCAAAACATATGGCAGAGCAACATTCCAATAGCAGACAGTTTTCGGCAAACACTCAAACCAATCCTAAGGAGCATTGCAAAGCTATTACTACAATGAGTGGAAAGGTGATTAGTCCAGATCTTAGCAAGAATTTGGTAGTGGAAGAAGAAGTGCTGAATGGTAAAAAGATTGAGAATGATGCTATGGTTTCTGGAGAGAACAAGGATGCAGAGATTGTGAATAATGAGCAGAAGACAGATCTGCCACAACTGAAGAGTCTACCTTATCCGAAAAATATTTCAAAGAAGGATAAAGAGAGACAATATACAAGGTTCATGGACATATTCAAAAGCCTTCAGATCAACATACCTTTCATGGAAGCTATGGAACAGATGCCTACTTATGCAAAGTTCATGAAGGATTTGTTGACAAAAAAGAGAAAATTTTCTGAGGAAACGGTGACACTGGAAGCTGGGTGTAGTGCTATTATTCAGAAATCTATGCCGGAAAAATCTAAGGATCCGGGAAGTTTCACAATACCAGTCACCATTGGAGAATTATCCGTGGGTAAGGCACTGCTTGATTTGGGTGCCAGCATCAATTTAATGCCTCTATCTATGTTACGAAGAATTGGAGATTTGGAAGTAAAACCGACGAGGATGACTCTGCAGCTGGCAGATAGATCTATGAAATATCCGTACGGAGTTGCAGAGGATGTTTTAGTCAAGGTGGATAAGTTGGTATTTCCAGTTGACTTTGTGATTATGGATATAGAAGAGGATACTGAAGTCCCACTGATTTTGGGTAGACCTTTCATGAAAACTGCCAGAGTGATTATTGATGTTGATGAGGGCAAGTTAAAGGTCAGAGTGCAAGATGATGTTGTGAACTTCAATGTATTTGAAGCAATGCATCACCCAAAAGACAAACAACATTGTTTTCGAGTGGATGTTATTGATGATTTATTAATGCTCGATAATATTCAGTTGAGTAGCAGAAAACCATTGGAGAAGGTACTACTTGTGGAGACAGAAGGGAACAGTAGTGAAGAAGACAAGCTGATCAAAAATTGTATAACAGAATTGGACACACCTCAGGAAGGTGACTTAGAGCAAACTAATACTGAGGAACTGGTTAAAGAGAAGAAAGATGAAGTTCCGAAATTTGAATTAAAACCACTCCCTTTACATTTGAAGTATGTATTTCTAGAGGATGCAGGTCAGAAACCAGTTATAATTAGCAGTATCCTATCAGCCAATGAAGAAAGTCAATTAATTGAGGTGCTGAAGAAAAATGCAGGCGAATAGGGTGGACCCTGACTGATTTACATGGGATCAGTCCATCTTATTGTATGCATAAAATTCATATGGAAGTGGATTACAAACCAGTTGCACAACCTCAGAGACGTTTAAATCCTACTATGAAAGAAGTAGTTAAGAATGAGGTGATAAAACTTTTGGATGCTGGGATGATTTATCCCATATCTGATAGTATTTGGGTGAGTCCGGTTCAAGTGGTTCCAAAGAAGGGCGGTATGACTGTAGTCAAGAATGAAAACGATGAATTAATTCCAACACGAACAGTCACTGGTTGGCGCATGTGTATTGATTACCGGAAGTTGAACCAGGCCACTAGGAAAGATCATTTTCCTCTGCCATTCATGGATCAAATGATTGAGAGATTGGCTGGACAAGCATTCTACTACTTTCTAGA